>CM062807.1:967310076-967935076 GCA_031772625.1 Pinus tabuliformis
GAGGGAGGGAGGGAGAGAGAGCGAGAGGGAGGGATAGAGAGACAGAGAGACAGAGAGAGAGAGAGAGAGAGAGAGAGAGAGAGAGAGAGGGAGGGAGAGGGAGAGGGAGAGGGGAGGGAGAGGGTTGTTAGTGTCGGTATCTTCATCCTCCTTCAGTGATCAAATTCTCTTGTTGCATTGCATGTTAGGTGGTCTCACTCGATTAGCTGCATTCCATTAGGGTCATGGATCATCTGATGGTAGTGGCATATTATAAATTTTCCCTCATGTTCTTTATATCCTGGCCCATTTTCGTACATCTAGATCATCTTCAGTCATTTTTTGTCTTTAAATCTACAAAAGTCATTTTTAGGCTTTTAGGTCTCATTAGGTCTAGGGTTTTGTCAATAAGGTCTTGTCAACACTCAATAACAGTCAGCAGGCGCATGAGGAGGTCAAATAAAGTCTCAGCAACAATAAATTCCATTATCACATGTTTAGTGATTGATTTCTTCTCAAAACTCTGTTTTGAGGAAAAAACAGTTTTTATGTTTCATGTACAAATTTGATGTAATTTCATTTTTTCCATATGTAATAATTTCAGAGGCAGCCCTGGTCACCTTGCCAAGCCTCTGCAACTCCACCACCTGCAAAACAAACAAAAAGTCAAAGCATTCAGTCCATCGAAGGCAAAAATTAAAGCAAACTGCCCAAAAATAGAGTTTTAAAAGAAAGTGAAAATCAAACATTAGCAAAGTAACACATATTTCATTAAATTTGGAACTAAACAGTGCATCCCAAAATTTCAAAGTACCCATAGAACTCTTTTTTTTTGTAGGCTAGATCCACTAGGGATTTTAATCAGGGACCATTCCCAAGGAGTGCCTTAACAGTGCTCCCATTCATAGTCATTCCAAATCCCCGTGGGCTAAAGTACCCATAAAACTCGATTCCGGTAATGTTCTTGTAATATATTTTTCCAATTTTAATGAAATGTGTGTTAAGTGGGTTTTCTTACATGAAAAATTAAAGCAATTGCTATATAAAGTCTATTCATATCAAAGAAGACTCATTTGTGTCCACAAGTGAAGGAAAGCAAGTGTATTTGTGCTTCAAAAGCCAAGAGAATGATTTTTGTGCCAAAACAAGGAAAATCGTAGGCACGGCACACAGGATCAGAAGCGCGGCGCACAGGATGAAATTTTCTCATTTTGGCCAAAAAACTCTGTTTTTCGCCTAGTTTCTTCACAATTTGACTTTTCTCTTTCTAATGGTCAAACTCATGATGTAATTTAATGTGACTTGATGGATTTTGATGTAATTATGCGAAATTTTCACTCATAGAGGTAGATTCATCATGAAAATGTAGTTTGCAACTGAATGAATTAGTTTCCTAGGTTTTAGAGGCAAGCTGTTCCACTGCCTACTTTGTAGTTCTTAGTTTAGATCTTGTTGAAATGGCTCCTAAACTCATGAATTCGACCCCTAAATCCTAGCATGAGTTGTTTGATGCCTATATCTAGTATTTTTTCAGTCATTTGTAAAGGTTGGACTCTTGTGAATGCTTTGAGTATTATTGTACACTCATTTCAACGGTTTGGCAAAGGAATAGACCAAGGTTTGCAGCACTTCATGGGATTCTGGTGGCAACTTGGTTTGGTATTGTGTTTCCTTTTGTAATTGCAATTTTATATGTGTTTTATGTATGCCATCATCTCTATCTATTCATCTTAACTAAGTGAAACAAGGATAAAGGTAGAATTCATTGAGTTACAATGCTCTACCTAGGGTTTTGTTTAGTTATTTATGTTTTCAGTTGTTTGAAGAGGATCCCTGAGACTTTCATGCCCTCTCCAACTCCTCACTAGTCTAAAAACTCTCCATCTCACTCAATTTATAGTACTAAACCATTTTCCTACCTCGCCCCATAGAGATCTCTGCAAGACTGTGTCCATTCCCTAGACCCAAAACTTCCTTTCACATTTGAGCCAGCAAACCAAAATTAAATTCATTCAAACTCCTCAGCTCACATACCTAGCCTAAAATCAATCTTAAAATCAGTCATATCAAGCTTTATTGGCCATGTTTTCCTGAGATTGACAAGGAGAGATCCCTCTCCCGACTGGTGGGGCTAGCTACCAGGTTAAGCATGGTTTGATGTTACCCTAGATCCTACCTTTCTCAACCTGAGGTAGATTTATGCCATAACATGGGGGAGAGAGAGAGAGAGTGAACGAGAGAGCGAGCAAGAGGGAAAGGGAGAGAGATAGAGAGAGAGAGAGATGCAAAGAGAGAGGGGGGAGAGAGAGAGAGAGAGAGAGAGAGAGAGAGAGAGAGAGAGAGAGATGCAAAGAGAGAGGGGGAGAGGAGGGGGAGAGAGAGGGGGGGGGGGGGGGGAGAGGAGGGGGAAGAGAGAGAGAGAGAGAGATGCAAAGAGAGAGGGGGAGAGAGAGAGAGGGGAGAGAGAGATGCAGATAGAGAGGGAGAGGGGGGAGAGATTAAAGAGAGAGAGAGAGCGAAGAGAGAGAGAGAGGAGGGGGAGAGAGAGAGAGTGAGGGAGAAAGAGAGCAAGAGAGGGAAGGAGCAAGAGAGAGAGAGAGATGAGGGGGGGAGAGAGAGGGAGAGAGAGAGATGAGGGGGAGAGAGAGATTAGGGGGAGAGAGAGGGGGGGGGGAGGAGAGAGGGGGGGGGGGAGAGAGAAGGGGAGAGAGAGGGGGAGGGGCGAGAGGGAGAGGGAGAGAGGGAGAGGGGAGAGAGAGAGAGAGAGAGAGAGAGAGCGAGAACGAGAATGAGAGAGAGAGAGAGAGAGAGAGAGGGAGAGAGAAAGGGAGAGAGAGGAAGAGGGAGGGGAGGGGGGGTTGGAGAGGGGAGCGAGAGAGGAGAGAGAGAGAGAGAGAGAGAGAGGAGAGAGAGAGAGAGAGAGAGAGGGAGAGGGAGAGGGGGAGGGGGGGTGGAGAGGGAGAGGAGAGGGGGAGGGGGGTAGAGAGGGAGAGGGAGAGGGGGAGAGAGACAGAGAGAGAGAGAGAGCGAGAGAGAGAGCAAGAGTGAGAGAGAGAGAGAGAGAGAGAGAGAGAGAGAGAGAGAGAGAAATGAAAAGAGAGAGGGGGAGAGAGGGGGAGAGAGAGAGAGATGCAAAGAGAGAGGGAGAGAGAGAGAGAGATGCAAAGAGAGAGAGAGAGTGAGGGAGGGAGCAAGAGAGGGAGGGAGCGAGAGAGAGAGAGAGAGATATGAGGGGGGGAGAGAGAGAGAGAGAAATGAGGGGGAGAGAGAGAGAGAGAGAGAGAGAGAGAGATGCAAAGAGAGAGGGGGAGAGGGAGGGAGAGGGAGGGGGAGGAGAGAGAGAGAGTGAGAGAGGAGGGAGCGAGAGAGAGAGCGAGAGAGAGAGCGAGAGAGAGAGAGAGAGAGCAAGGGAGAAAGGGAGCGAGAGAGCGAGAGAGGGAGGGGGGGGGGAGAGAGAGAGAGAGAGAGAGAGAGAGAGAGAGAGCACGAGGGAGCGAGAGAGCGAGAGAGGGATGGAGAGAGAGAGAGAGCAAGGGAGAAAGGGAGCGAGGAGATGAGAGCGAGAGAGGGAGGGAGAAAGAGAGAGAGAGAGAGAGAGCGCTAGGGAGTGAGAGAGCGAGAGAGGGATGGAGAGAGAGAGAGAGAGAGAGAGAGAGAGAGAGAGAGAGAAAGAGGGAGCGAGGGAGTAAGAGAGCGAGAGAGGGATGGAGAGAGAGAGAGAGGAGAGAGAGAGAGAGAGAGAGAGAGAGAGAGTGAGGGAGTAAGAGAGCGAGAGAGGGAGGGAGTGAGAGAGAGAGAGAGAGAGAGAGAGAGAGAGAGAGCGATAGAGAGAGAGAGAGAGAGAGAAGGGAGGGAGCGAAGGAGGGATGGAGGGAGGGAGGGAGAGAGCGAGGGAGGGAGGAGAGAGAGAGAGGGGGGGAGAGAGCGGGAGAGATGGAGGGAGAGAGAGAGAGATAGGGAGGGATAGAGAGAGAGAGAGAGAGAGAGAGTGAGGGAGGGAGCGAGGGAAAGAGTGAGGGAGAGAGAAAGAGAGAGAGCGAGGGAGGGAGGGATGTAGAGAGAGAGAGGGATGGAGAGAGAGAGAGAGAGACAGAGAGAGTGAGGGAGGGAGCAAGCGAGGGAGAGAGTGAGAGAGAGTGACTGAGGGAGGAGGGAGGGAGAGAGCGGGGGGAGGGAGGGAGAGAGCGAGAGGGAGAGAGGGAGAGAGAGAGCGCGAGAGAGAGAATGAGGGAGTGAGGGAGGGAGGCGGGGAGAGAGAGAGAGAGAGAGAGAGAGAGAGAGAGAGAGAGAGAGGAGAGAGAGAGAGAGACCAAGGGAGAGAATTAGGGAGGGAGGGAGGGGGGAGGGAGGGAGGTAGGGCGGAGAGAGAGGGGAGGGCGGGAGGGAGAGAGCAAGCAAGAGAGAGGGAAGGAGGGGAGAGAGCGGGGGGGATGGAGGGAGGGAGGAAGGGAGGGAGATAGAGGGGGCGGGGGGAGGAAGAGAAGGAGGGAGAGAGAGAGAGAGGAGAAGAGTGAGAGCGATTGAGGTAGGGAGGGAGGGAGAGAGTGAGAGAGAGAGAGGGAGAGCGAGAGGGAGAGGGAGGGAGAGAGATGTTTAGGGACAAAGTCTCCTAGGGTCTTGGGTCAATACCCTAGCAGAGCGGGGGTTATCTATAAAGAAAAACATGCATTCCATACAGCCATGATACTACTATAAACAAACTACCTGAAGAGAGGTGCACCCAGGGGTCGTTTGTTTGGGTAGATCAAGCCAGGGTCCAAACCCTCTTGGAGTTCCTTTCGATCCTTCAACCAGCAAAGCAATCAATTCAAGGAAGCATAGCAGTATATGGACCAAGCATCATAAGGAAATCAACTTCATAGCATATATAAAAGTAGTTAGCTATACAATTGAAACAACCATTCATATGTAAATCATAACATTGACATCATAAGCATGAAGAAGATTAATATCAGGAACAAGACAAGTGTTTCTTTTATTATAGATAACTAAAATACAGTAAGGAATGATTTCACCTAAGTCTTCCTTTCGTAGGCTCCAAGCGGAACCATCCTCCGGATTCGTCCAATCTCAAGCCTTCAACAAGCTCCTTCCATAACTCACTCAAGGATATCTCAAATAATGGAAATACATCATAACTCAAGAGAACAAGGGTTTCCTGTAATAGGGAAGTGTTGGAAGCACAAGGATCGTTAGACCTTGTCAGGGATAATCTCAGCAGAGTGATTTTTCTCTCTATTCTCTCCTCCCCTAGGCATTCCCATTGAAGCCTTTTTATACTTCTCCCAAAGTAGTTTTTTAGTTGGGAATTCGTTGGGAACAATTGGGCCACGAGCACTAATAGGTAATCAACATGTAAAACCCGTGATCTCCACCCGAAATTAAGGAGATTTATTTTTTTTAAGTGTTTTAAGACATACACGCGGGTTGGGTATACACAGATCTGTGTACACACGCATTTAGCTCAGTGCAATGTCACGTATAGGGAGTAAAACATTGTTTTTTAAGTATTTGGACCAAGTCTGGAAGGAGGAGTTGCCCTAGGCCATGAGTGCAGCATCACAAACATAAAGAGTGAGATTTAGAGCTATAATAGATGTCCCTAATATATGAGGTCAGAAGGGGTACATGATGGCCGAAATGTATTAAGTAAGTGCATGGAAAGCAAAACCTGTCAAAAACTAAGAAGGACTTCACCAGAGTTCAGCCTGCGAAGCCATAAAAGGAGATCAGAAAGAAACACTATCTGAGGTGAGCATATCCATGCTCAGAGAAAGTAAAGCATGTCCATATATCAAGTACAAGCAGATCCACTAAGTATACCAGTATAAAGACTGGAAAATACATAATGGATCATCTGATCATGATCGAATGCGTACATGTCTGAATATCACATATAAGAATGTCAATGATTGTGAAGGATAAAGTGGATCACTAATATCAAAGACTGATCCCAAAAGTACCAAATGAACATGATGGAGTAAGATGGTACTACACTGAAAACTCAGGTGCCAGCATATAGAATGTTTCCATGAATGACTGCAACATATAAGGTGGAGTGGTATCAACTAGTAGCAACAGGAGCAACTATCAGCTGAACCAATGAATGTTGATGCAACATGAGGTCTTCACCGACCACCGTGGTACATTTCTACACCATGGGAATAAATGATCTGAAGTCGACCATGTGATAAATCGTTTGATTACCGGTCATTGATGTATACCATTAACAAATGTGAGACCACTCACCGATAATGATAATGAGCGTCAAGGTACCCAATACAATCTAACAAGTGTGAAGATATGAGCTGGAGTCGAACACCTGTAAGAATCTATCAATCAGGAGACAATGATGGTTTCCCATTGTCAATAGCGAAGGATCTACCACTAATGACTATAAACCCCAAGGTACTGCCAAATGGACTCTAGATCTTTGCCCCAGAGCAATGAGTCGTAGTCGATAGGGAAAAATCCGCTAGAAGGAAGGCATTAAGGCATCCTTCATCAATCTAGCACGAGTGTAACCCGTAGGCCAATAACGTGGAAGGAATCAAACGAAAAAAGATGTAGTAACCCAAGCAAAGCATGTTTCCGGCATACACAAGATGTGGCTAGCGCATGACAAAAACCTTTGAACCAACCAATAATGAAAGCTGACACAGAGGCGAGGTATCCACTAATAGGGTCAAATGGAAACCAAGGTACTGCAAGAATCCCAATGTGTGATAGTGTAAGCTGATGTCGAACACAAGGGAAACCACTCAGTCAAAGACCGATGATATTGATCGATGCTGAGCACAAGGTGACCTATCAATAATGAAAATAGGGCCAAGGTGTGGCTCTAGGCCTGTCCTCAGAGCAAGATGTCGTCGTCGATAAGGACAAGTCCTGCCAGCAAGAAGTCAATGGAGACCTTCTCAAACCGGCACGAGTAAAGGACCAATATAACTGACGTGATGATAGACAAGAAACTCACAATCAGGGATAGCCGACTAAAAAATGAGTCAAGATACACCGCAGAGAGGCCGACTCGGGCTAACTTCCCTTGAACAAAAGCATGACTCAATGTGACTATGTGGCAGCATATGATGACTATGTATAAGTTCATCATGCAGGAGGCACGAACGAACCCTCCATATGATTGGAAGAGATAACCAATCGGGGGAGAACTGACTCAATAACAAGGTTAAGGCATACCTAAGTCAAACTAAATCCTGCCCAAACGGAGGAGACTTTGTTTTGAGTGCTTTGTTCAAGGGCGACACGACTGACTCTAGTTGCCAACAATAAGTGGAAATATTGTCCCGTTCCCGCTCTTTTTGGAATATATAATTTTTTTGTCTTTTTCTTTAAGCTGGAAAAAGAATAAAATAATGCTATAGTATAGTGGAAAGAACAAGTGTCGATGAAACAAATGATCTAGTTCCTGGAATTGGAACAATCCTATGCTCGATGCAGGGAGGTGAAAACTAGTCAAAGACACTCAAAGGTGTGTTCCTTCCACAGGTGAAGGTGTGTCAAGTTGCAAAAGTCAAGGGAATGCAAGTTTGATTTTTCAGTCGTCATGGTCAAAAGTTGGCTTAAACACGATTCCAAGTGAAGCCGGCTCAAGGCCAAAAGGTGAAAATGGTCAAAATGCAACGCAGTAGTACAACTCAACACAAAGGAGCCTCTAGGGTATAAGGCAAAAACGAAGCGAAGAAGCAAAGAGGAATAAGTATTCATCGCATAAGTCATGGTGGGACTACAGAGGACTCTCGAGCCTACTCAAATCGAAGCAGCATAGGCAACAAATGTGAGTGAGGTGCTAACTATGATGCCCATGAAAAGGATGGCTCTACCATATTGTCATGATTTAAAAATTAGCAAGTGAAGATGGTTTACGAACCATAACACGATGGGATCAACCCTATGGCAAGTGTATCGACAAATGGAGGCTAGTATGCATAATACAATGGAAAAAATGGCTTCCCTAACCTATATGTCAGTGAAAAAATGATACCTGCCATGACAGGTCAGCAGTCATGGAATCGTCTCAAAACTGTTGAAAAAGTGTCCAAAATGTCCTGAAAATCAAATTATTCTTGACATTCCAAGCTCCCAAGTTAAAAGTTACATGAGACAAAACAAAATCAAGTTTTGACAAAATTTTACATTTTCAAAGCTTATAAAATAGTTTTTTGACTTACCATTATCACCATTTGATTTGAGAGCAAAGGGGTGAAGCAAAAGGAGCAAGCATTGCCATTCGCCAAATTCGACCATTCAAATCTTCCCAAAATCACTAGGTAACCCTTAAACTTATCTTGCATTCAATTGTGATTGGTTTTAGAATTTTTAATTCAAGTTTCACCATTGAATTATTGTCAAAAAAATCGTCGCAGCGAAAACTTCAAAACAAAAATATGACGGTCCAAATTTGTTTTTTTCTTCAGGATGCCAGTCACTTGGAGAGAAAGAGAGAATGCCTTAGTGGATGATGAGGTTATGAATGATCCTAATGCCCTAGATGCCTTAAGAGGATGTGGTTTTCTAAAGTTCTTTAAAATTCCAAACATGAAAGCAAACACTCGCCTACTCGAAATGCTCATTCACTACTGGAGCATCGAGGATGACTCGTTTATGATTGATCAAATGCCACTCAAGATAGAGATTGAGGATATTTATTTCATCACAGGCCTTTCTTGGAGGGGAGAGGTAGTACATTCCACGGGCAGATCACGAGGCAGTCTCTCTATCGAGGACTACATGCATATATATTTCCTAGGTCATCCAGAAAAGGTTGGAAGTCAAATTCCAATCAAGCATGTGGAGAGTTTATCATTGAGGATCATCCTATTCACTATATCTAGAGTGAACGGATCAGCTTCCTTACACCAGGCTTCATGGCTAGCCATGAGCTTGGTGGTAGACTATCTCACCACCGTCTTTGATTGGTGTACTCCTCTTCTCTCCAACCTAAAGAGCCAACTTACTTCTATCAAGAAGGGACAGACCAAAAACTTTGGGTATGGAACTATTTTGTGCTATTTCTTCTTTGAGAGGGTCCCAACACTCTATCCTAGAGTACCAGTTTCGATCAGCACCCCACGAGATCCACGAATGGGCAGGTGGGCTGACTTGATGAAATGAATAGGAGGTGGGGATGTCCCACGGACTGCTTTCGATGATGACTTCTTCTCCTGGTGGGAGCAGAAAATCATTGATATAGATGACTACCCTTATGCTAGGTTGGACTTTCGAGGAGATCCTGATCTAGCTTTACCACCAACCGCAGCATGGGGTGATATGAGTAACAAATGTTTTTGATTTTATGATTTTTTTATAATTTTTCAAATATAATAATGAATTCTGAAAAATATTTTTGATAGGATACAAATGACTAATATGATGATCATGTTATAGATATTGAGCCAGTATGACCAGATGGGTTCCCACGGCATGGACTTTGCGGCCGAGGTGCCGAAGAGGTGCCTACGGACACATAGCGACTTCTACACACAGTTCAGCAGCACTTGGTGAGACTAAATCACCGAGTACCGATGGAGGTTGTAGAGGATCTCCCTATAGACATGTAGCATCATGTGGTTGGCATGCCACGAGACTGGGCTCGCACTCTTAGGCGTGTGGCCAAAGCAGTAGTCACATACTTAGCCACTCATCCTGAGCCGGGGCATTAGATGTACTGGACATGATTATGGGCATTTGAGTCCCAATTTTTTGTATATTATTTTGGACACACTTATGTACACTCGAGATATTTTATGATATATATATACAGTTTCAACTTTTTGATGCTTGATTTTATTGTGATGAATGAATGATATGCCAGTCTAATGCTTGATTAGCGATAGAATCAGCTAACCAATTATGAGATCTTGGAATGTGAAAATAATTAATGTAAGTAAATGATCTTTGCAACAACCTCACCCTTAAATATTGGTGATATAAACATGGATCCCTTACTCGATAAATGTTATTCAATTGTGACACTATCAATTGTGAATCAAGATAGACTACCAATGAATCGATTTCATAAGAAATTGCTTCAGATAGTAAATTAATGACGGCAGTATACTCAGCCATATTATTTTAAGCGGGACCAATGCATACTCCCTTTGACACCTTCAACTGACCAGTTGGATAGTAGATTGCCCAAGATGCGGAAGCGATGTTACGAGTGTGCCAACTAGCACCATCGACGAATCCAAAATAGATCAAATCATCCATCAACACCTGCCACAGTAAACCAAAAAGTGTTGATATCAAAAACTCCCGATGAAATATGTACAAACATACAAAATGTACAAAGAAGCCATTGCCTAGCTACTACTTAAGCAAAGTATTTCTTGAGGTATAGCCTTTTTCGGGGCTCTGCCAACTTGTTTCCTTCAAAATCAATTAACTCATACACCCCTTTTTTAAAACTCATTTAATTATAAAGGGACTGTACCACATAGGCTTGAACTTACCTGACCCAACACATCCTTATCTTGGTCATAAACCAAGACAAGGTCGCCTTCAGAAAAGACTCGAGGACGGACAACTTTATCGTACTGAGTTTTAACCCTTTTCTTATGAGCCTCATTTATTGTGGCAGCATCTCGATGCTGCTCATCAAGATGTTCCAAATGAAGGAGGTGCTCTTCGAGACTAGAGCTCTTTGGAAGGATCTCAATAGCTAACTTAAGAGATGGAATTTCACATTCAATAGGAAAGATAGATTCCATCCCATAAACTAACTGAAAAGGTGTAAAACTTGTAGCAGTCTTTACAGAGGTTCCCATAAACTAACTGAAAAGGTGTAAAACCTTTAGCAGTCTTTACGGAGGTTCGGTATGCCCAAAGAGCCGAATACAACATAAGATGCCAATTGGACCAATTTTTGTCGATCTTCCTTTGTAGGATCGTCTTAAGGATTTGGTTCACTTCCTCGACCTATCCATTGGCCTAAGGATAATATGGAGACGAGTGCTCCTACTGGAAACCCAATTTAAGAGCCAATTCAGACATTAGTTGGTTCTGGAAATGACTACCATGGTCAGTGACAATCTCTCTCTGGATACCGAACCTTGATATAATCTAATTAAAGAGGAACAATGTCGCTGCTTCACTATCATTTTTATAAGTGGGCATGGCCTCAGCCCACTTCGTGAAGTAGTCTACAGCCACGATAATGTACTTGTGATTCACTGCTGAAGGCAGATTACAAGTTGTAAAATCAATACCCCACTTAGTAAAAGTACTGACAGTGACAATGGGAAAAAAAGGAGCTGGATGTGCGCACATCTTCTGAGTATAAATTTGACAGGGGTGACAGTGTTTGACTGCTTCAACACAATCTTTGAAGAGCGAAGGCCAAAAATAGCTGGCACGCAAGATATGCTGGGCTGTAGCAAGCCCTGAAAGATGACCACCACAAGCTCCACTGTGGCAATCATTGAGCACAGCCTCTGCTTCTTCTAGGGTTAAACAACACCGAAGAATTGAATCAACCCCTTGACAATATAATGTATCACCAATGATGACATAGTTCTTAGCTAGGTGACGTAATTTTCGACATTCATCCTTAGAGAAAGTAGAGGGAAACTTCGAAGTCTGGAGATAGACAATGATATCTCCATACCAAGGGTCGAGTGAAGAGATGAGGAATAAATGTTCATTGAGAAAACTTTCCTCATAAACAGTATCCTCTCCACAAGGCAGCTCGGAAATTAACTCCTCAAAAACCATAGATTTCTTAGACTTGGCGGACAAGAACTCGAGATCAAATTCTTGTAAATGATTATCCATCGATTATATTTGCCCCCAATCACTCACCTATTGAGAACAAATTGGAATGGATTGACCGCCGCTAAGACAAAAGTTTTGCGTAGCAGGATATAATGGCGGAGCCGTTGGACAGCATGGACAGCTACCAAAGCCAACTTCTCAATAGGAGAATAGCGAAGTTCAGGACCTATCAAGCCTCGAATCAAATAATAAATCACATTCTCCATGAGAGCATCATCTTCCTGAATGAGAACCATACCTATGGTTGATTCTACTGCAGCAAGATATAAAAGGAAATCCCTACCATAATCCGGTGGACTCAAAAGCGGGGTAGAGACTAATGCCTTTTTCAAGGCATCAAACGACTGTTGCGCAAAGTCGTCCCATACATATGGAACTCCTTTCCGTAGCAAATGCATAAACCCTTTAGTGATCTCAGCATAATTTGCTATAAAGCTTCTTAAGAAATTAGCCTTCCCTTGAAGACTTTGAAGTTGTTCAATTGAGGACGAGAGAGGCAACTGAATTATTTCCTCTACCTTGAAGGGATCAACTCGAATCCCTTAATTTGACACAATGAACCCTAATAACTGACCAGATGTAACCGGGAAAATGCACTTATTTGGATTCAACCAGATCTTGTAAAATCAACATTGCTCAAAAACCAATCGAAGGTGACTAGGATGATCAGTTTTCTTTCGAGAACGAGCAGCTAGATCGTCCAAGTATGCTTCGATGATATGTTTAATGTCATGGAAAGCATATGAAATGGCCCGCTGGAAGGTAGCTCCAGCATTTTTGAGACCAAAAGGCATCTTTCTGTATGCAAAGGTACCCCAGGGACATATAAAAGCTATCTTATGCTAATCTTCAGGATGAATAGAGATTTGATTATAACTGGAAAAACCATCCATGAAGGAGAAAATATCATTACCCGCACACTCATCAATAATCTAATAAATAAATGGCGTGGGTAATTATCTTTGGGACAAGCTTTGTTTAGGTCCCTAAAGTCAATGCATACTCAGATTGTTCCTTGCTTTTTATCTACAGGGACTATATTAGAAACCCAATCCATAAGAGGAACATGGTATATGAAACCCACCTTAAGCAGCTTCTCTACTTCAGCTTTAATGGTTGATGCTTTCCTAGGATTAACTGGCCGAAGCTTCTAACTGATTGGCTTGGCGTTTTCATACGTCTTGATCTCATGTTGAACTATGGATGGATCAATGCCAGGCATTTCTTCATAAGACCAAGCGAATACATCTCAAAACTCCTTAAAAAGGTCAGTGTAAATTTGAATTTCTTCAGGGGAACATTCAGCTTCGATGAAGAGATTCTTGATCGCGTTAGGGTTCCTAGAGATGTTTATAGATATCGTTTTTGAAATCATCGACATATTACCTTCGGCATTAAAGTGTGTTGGAGCCAAAGGATTTGATACCGTACAAACATCACTAGTAAAAAGCTCGGAGAATCTAGATTCTACTTCCTATAATGGAGGAAGACAATATGAACGATGGTGTAAGTCTTCCCAAGGTCGATCTACACCCATCATTACTTCTAGGATTGCTTCCTTGGATGGTAAAATCATGTCTAAGCAGTCCATAGCGGAGGTAGAATCAAGGGTCCAGGCCGGGGCCACATCACCATCTAGCTCCTCCTCAGAGAAAGGAGTATAATGGTTGTCTGTAGAGTTGACGATAGACTAATATCTAAGCTCTATTGCAAACATAGGAAATGTCATTCCACCAACTTGTCCTTCAGCTAATGTGGTCGTAGGTGAAGAAAGTCCAAGGGTCTGAAAAGTAATGAGTTCGGAAGAACTCTTCCCGTGAAGATTCCTTGGATGATGAAACGGCATTGATTCTAGCGATAGGAGAGGGCAAATCAAATGTACCCATCAATGAAGAATACATCCCAACTCCTATATTCTCAGTAGGCGGACGAGGGTTATCCACTAAAGGAATAGTAGAATCCGAAGTTGCTCGAGGATCAACTGGAGAATAATCCAATTGATCAACCTTGACGATTTTCCCCTCATGAGGAAAGAAAATGACACGAAACAGAGTCGAAACAATGGCATCCATTTTGTATACCCAATTCCTTCCTAAGAGGAGATTGTAATCTAGGTTAGAATCAATGACTTCTACTTCGATATTGATAACCTTCCCCCCAACACATATGGGAAAGGTCAGGATAATCCCATGCGGCTTATGAGAATGCCCATCAAATGCAGTCAAGAGGGTAGGTGAAGGAACAACCGAAGGCAATCCAATGGCCTTCCAGCATGACATCGACATGACGCATGTGGAAGCTCCTTCATCAATAATGGTACAAAAAATATTAATTTTCTAGTATGTAGACTTTATTTGAAAAGCCATGTGATGAGGGAGTCGCTTTTTGACATTAAGCATGTTGAAAGTGAGCACTAAAGAGTTATTTGGATCAACTGCCCCTATCACCGAAAGCAAAGCACTTCATTGAGCTGGACACGACTAGAGAACCTCTAAAGCGGACATAGCACATGGACTCTGAGCTAGATCCTCAACAATGGAGTAATTCTAGGTGGCCCTAGCATTAGGATTGATAGTCGTGCGTTTAGCGGAACCTTTTGATATCCGTGGTATAGTCTCGACAAGGGATCACTCAATATGAAGGTCGGTATTTCGGGGAGCAATTTTATCCTTGGATGTTTCAGTTTCACTGTAGTCACGCGACCGAGTGGCCACATGGACGTTAGAACCCATCATGAAAACATTTGATGATTTCTCCCCTTCCTGGTTGCTCCCTGCAGAGCTACCAGGATTTGAACTTGCGCCAGCAAGCATTTACTGCCCTTGGGGAAAAGGGTTAGTTAACACAGCTTGAGAACTAGAAGTCCCTTGCTGCCCTAACAAATGCTGAGTGTCTTGAATCTTTGGGCAAAGATAAGTTAAATGGTCTCCACTGCATAGCTTGCATGGAAACTTGACTTTCTTTCTAGACTCATTTCCACCACCACCAGCATTATTGCCAGGTTTATTTGCGTCAGTCTTCCCATCTTGACTCTTTTTCTTACCTCGTCCCTTATTTTTCCCATTGGAATTTTTATTTTCTTTGGAGTTGGAAGATTGGATGGCATTAACCGAAGAGGGTTGAGAAGACAAAGGGTTAGACGATGTGACCTGATTGTTAGGAGCAGTTTGTAAAGACAACTGTTGCAATTGTCTCAACAGGTTCATTGCATTTGTGTCTATGGATCCAACGATACCATCCACATGGGGACCTGGCTTCGATTTAGCTAGATCAACCTTAGTCCTAGGAGCATCAGGCAATTTTTTTTTTAGAATCCTAGACTGAGAGTAAATCAATTCTAACTGCTGGACCCTAAAAATAGCTTGTTCCTCATAATAGACTCTAGAAAGAGAGACATCCTTAGAGATTTCAGGTTGTAATGATTTCAAAAACCATTCGAGACGGTATTCTAGAGGAATTTCGGCTTTAATGAGCCTCTTTCTCTGTCTCCATTCCTGAATATGATTAGAAATGTGAGTTGCCGTGTCCTAAAGAAAATTGGCCAGAAGTTCAGTTCCGGCATCATAACGGACGGGCAACTGAAAATGATTTAGGAAAATATTAGCCAAATCAGCGAAAGATGTAAAGCTGCCCCCTGGAAACTCTATATACCACTTGGCCGCATTGTCAGTCAAGGTGCATTGAAAAAGTCTCAACCTAACCGAGTCATCGATAAGGGATTTTGATGAGCACAACAAATGGAATGTGGTTACATGGTCACCCGGGTCTTCACCGCCCTTCCCCTCGAACTTTTGAATATCCGAAGGGAGTTTGGATGGGACCGAAGGCTAGGGTGGATTGTATTTGATTGGATCGTTTGTTAATTTCATGAGATCTCGCAAATTCAACGTTGCTAGAAAAGGAAGCCTAGGAGGACCTTGGGGATTCCACCCAGACTGGGCGGAGCTCCCAAAGTTTTGAAAATATTGTCCTGGATTTTGGAAGGCACTAGGCTGTTCGAAGTAACCAGTAGAACCAGCTGAACCAAAGGGCGAGCCTTATGATCCAGCAAAACTCGGAGTTTGACTAACTCCGGCTGAAAAACATCCATAACCGACGAAGCTCCCTCCTAAAGGATTATAAGGAGTCGATAACCCCTGATAAGGATTCCAAGCAGAAGCTAAGGGAGAAATACTTCAAAATGAACTAACTGTGGAGTATGGCCTATTCCCTTGCTGGCCAAAAAACGGATGTCCAATTCCTATGCCACTAACCGTAGGGTTAGTCCAACCTTGAAAGGGATTGTTGCCTTGTCCTGTAGAGAAAAATGGCATAGATCCTATCGTCGGGTTGGAATGTGGTATATGACCACCTCCAAAAGGAAAACCCTGAAATGAAGCCGAACCACCCATAATGGATGTGGAGGAACTAAATGGAGCTGACGAAATGCCTGTGAATGGGTGCCAAACAAGAAGAATCCAGAACTAGATGCATTGACTTGGGAATTTCCACTTGTAGAAGGAATGGAGGTAGACCCAACTAAGGATGTGCTAGCAAAAGACCCAAATAAATATGCAGAGGGGATAGAAATAGTTCCTCCCCCTTGTACTGATGTTGGAGTCTACATGGTTGTAGCACTTGTAGTAGAAGCCATGCTTCCAGTGGTGGTCATCGAAGGTAAGTGCGTAATATGACCTGGACTTGACAGTCTATGCGTCGAAGTCCCAATGTATTGTAATACGTCTGGATGGTTAGAAGGTAGAGGAGAATTTGGAGCCACTAATGACTCTGGGAGTTCTTCTACCTCTATGTTATCTTCCGATTGAAAGAGAACTCGAGAAAGAACTGGAGTGTTCCTTTCTAGTTCTGTGGAAGTACCAGGCCTATCCTGAACATTAATCCCCTCGAGGGGAGGATCAATCCCTGATGCGTCAGCTACCACAGGATGAAACCCACCGGTATTATTACCTCTGCGCCTTCTAGGAGAAGACCCTAAACTTGGTGGTGAAAGACCACGAAGTCTTCAAGACTGTCTAGGCGATCAGTCAGCCACTTTGAATTTTTTATTAAGATCTAATTAAAGACTCAAGAAAATGAAAGCTAGGCCAACTAAGAGCACAGAGAACACACTAAAAAGTCCCTAAAAGATGTCAGCCAGTCAAACAACTTTCAAGTATTTCCACTCTGGGTGATGAGGACTGGACACCAAAATATAAGAAAGTGAAGTAAGGGGCCTTCCGAAGATAGTCTGGGATAATGATGGCCCAGTCCTACTAGCGAAGGTAACAGAGGAAGTTACGTTGACCTCCTAACAACAACCTATGTCAGTGCAAGCCCCCAAGCTTCACAAGGGTGCCCTCTAGTAGTACCGTTGAGAGTGATACAATGTCGACCTTAGGTGCCATGGGATTTTCCTCCACAGCCACCTATGTAGATCCCTAGGAGAAAAAACTAAGGTTACCAACTCATGTCAGAAGCTAGGCAGAACAGTCTTGAGGTAAGATCTGACAAGTAGGAGAGGGGGTATCTCTCTTCCTTATCTTCAAAAACCCTCGTGCTTAACTCCCAGATCCAGAGCTTTCCTGGTCTTCCTAACGCTATTGGATTTGCACTCACTATTCAGACTCCTATGTTTGACAGTTTAAATGGCCTTGGAGAGTTTTCTCTCCACACGCCTAATCCAAGGCCCTAAAATATCCTAAAACTTGTTGGTGTGTCTAAATTGACAATTATAAAAAAGTTCTAGTGTATTTTAATTAGCGCTTGTTTTTAAATGGGTTGTTCTTAAGTCAAGGGATAAGCAAAAATGAAACTTGTGGTGTTTTGACACAAAAGAAATTAATAAAAACCAAACTATATGCAAATTCACTTGTTTTCTTCGATGAAAGAAATTTCTACTAGGTTCTAAGGAACTTCTAAGAAAGCAATAAATTTTTCTTTTCTTTTACTCAAGTTTCACACTCACAAAAATTAACAAAACTGTGGATGCCCTAAAAGATGCACAAATTTATCCTAATGCAATGAGTACATGCTAATGAAAAACTTAAGACTTCTCTAAATCAAAGAACGAAAGTAACTTGTTTATCAATTCTAATTAGCCACTTAAGATGTTTAGATAGAATATAAGTTGCTAATGCTCATTTTCATCCAAACACTAAAATAAAATTTCAAGACAAACAAAAATGCACTCTCACTCGCAAAAAAGAAACTAAATTAAAACAAGGTCAAAGAAAGCAAAAACCGAGTTTTCAAGAAGTTTTCTTTAAAAGCAAAAACAAAAATGACTTTTCAAAAGTGCTCTAAATAAGACTAAAACTTTATGATCGAAGAATAGGCAACAAAATGCTTTTGCAAGTTAACAACACAAAACAGGTGAAAACTCAACAAAAAGTGTGTTTCAAGATGCTCTTAACAATCAAAAAGCAGCAAAAAGAGCTTGGTGACAATGATCGCAAGATCAAGAAAGACAATTCTCAAAATCGTCACACAACAACTTTCAAAAAGCAAGAAAAGTAGATGGTCATAAGATGCAGTTTTGACACGCAAACAAAAAGATCACCAAAACAAGGTTTGCCACAAAGATTGAGATCAATCTTTCTACCCTAGAAGACCAAAACAGCCAAGATTCTCAGAAAGAAATCTTGTGTGCTTAAACAAAAATGATGACGCTTGCAACAAAACAAAATAAGACCAACACTTTCCACAACCGAAAAGAGTTTGAAATCATGAACTTGCTATAAAAATAAAGACTGACACAGAAAAGCAACTGTTCAGGAAAGACTCAGACTAGTATACAGATCTTCAGAAACAAAAATATTTGAAAAATATTGAAAATTCTAGGGCATACGCGACTATGACAATACACAGTTGCATGTATACGCTATTCGGTCCATAGAAACCTGCGTATACGCGGGTTTATAAGGTGAAACTTGTGTACATACAGGACTGTAACCTGACCAAGATGCGTATATCACAGATCACAAGAAAAAAAAGGTCTGAAGAAACTGATCAAACTTACAGTTCAATTTCCTACAGGAACAGACTACTCAGTCACATCAAGTAAATAAACAGTTGAGCCCTGATTGGCTTGAATAAACCCAAACTAGGAACAACAATACTATTGTCCCCAGTGGAGTCACCAATTCTGTTTAGGGACAAATTCCCCTAGGGTCTTGGGTCAATACCCTAGTAGAGCGGGGGTTATCTACAAAGAAAAACAAGCATTCCATACAGCCATGATACTAATATAAACAAACTACGCGAAGAGAGGTGCACCTGGGGGTCCTTCATTTGGGTAGATCTAGCCAGGGTCCAAACCCTCTTGGAGTTCCTTTCGATCCTTCAACCTGCAAAGCAATCAATTCAAGGAAGCATAGCAGTATATGGACCAAGCATCATAAGGAAATCGACTTCATAGCATATAGAAAGGTAGTTAGTTATACAATTAAAACAACCATTCATAAGTAAATCATAACATTGATATCATACATGAAGAAGATTAATATCAAGAACAATACAAGTGTTTCTTTTATTATAGATAACTAAAATACAATAAGGAATGATTTCACCTGAGTCTTCCTTTCGCAGGCTCCAAGCGGAACCGTCCTCCAGATTCGTCCAATCTCAAGCCTTCAACGTGCTCCTTCCATAACTCACTCAAGGATATCTCAACTAATGGAAAGACATCATAACTCAAGGAAACAAGGATTTCCTGTAATAGGGGAGGTGCTAGAAGCACAAGGATCTTTAGACCCGATCAGGGATAATCTCAGCAGAGTGATTTTTCTCTCTATTCTCTCCTCCCTTAGGCCTTCCCATTGAAGCCTTTTTATACTTCTCCCAAAGTAGTTTTTTAGTTGGGAATTCGTTGGGAACAGTTGGGCCACGGGCACTAATAGGTAATCAACAGGTAAAACCCATGATCTCCACCTGAAATTAAGGAGATTTAATTTTTTTAAGTGTTTTAAGACATATACATGGGTTGGGTATACACAAACCCGTGTACACACGCGTTTAGCTTAAGGCAATGTCACGTATAGGGAGTAAAACATTGTTTTTTAAGTATTTGGACCAGGTCTGGAAGGAGGGGTTGCCCTAGGCCATGAGTGCAGCATCACAAACATCAAGAGTGAGATTTGGAGCTATAACAAGATAGGGAGGGAGGGAGGGAAGGAGGGAGAAAGAGAGGGAGGGAGGGAGGGAGGGAGGGAGGGAGAAAGGGAGGGAGGGAGGGAGGGAGAGAGAGCGAGGGAGGGAGGGAGGGAGGGGTAGGGGGAGCAAGGGAGGGAGGGAGAGAGAGAGCAAGGGGGAGAGGGAGGGAGGGAGGGAGGCGGTGGGGGGGAGGGAGGGAGGGAGGCGGAGGGGGAGGGAGGGAGGCGGAGGGGGAGAGGGAAGGAGGGACGGAGAGAGAGAGAGAAAGAGAGAGGGAGAGAGGGAGAGCGATTGAGGGAGGGAGAGAGAGAGGGAGAGGGTGATCCAGGTGGATATTGGTGGCCACCTGCCAAGTCCACCTGGACCCCCACCATTGTCTTTCTCAGCATTTTCAGTTTCCTTAATTGTAGCACAACTTACTATTTTTAGCAGTTTTTCGGGTCCTGAACTTCCGGAGCCGTTTTGAGGCCCTAAACGACGTTTTTTGGGGAATCTGGGGGCAACACGAGTCCATGGATTGGTGTTGCCCGTTCCAACAATGATAGTGCTCGGATAGATCTTTCTAATGAGCTATTGTACGCGTCAAACGGAGATCATATGCCAAAGTTACGACCCCGGGAAGTTGATGTACCAACTTACCCCCAAATGGGGCCCACAGTTTGGCGTTTCATCTCCTAGGGTTAGGTTTTGGAATGTTAAGGGTTTTTCCATTGTTTCTCAACAATAAATAGGCCTTCGAGCCTCATTGTAACACAGTTCAGAGGCATGTAGCCATCACATCTCTTCTCAGAGATAAGCTACCATCGCCCTAGCTAGTTTATTGCCATTTCTGTTTGTAAGCATATTTCAGTATTTTCCATTAATGAAATGAAGTATTATTTCCGCTGCATCTTTGTGTATATGGTTATCTCTATAATTTGTTGCGTTCCTGTTTAAATCCGGATCAGTGGTATCAGAGCGGTCTGCTTTTTCTCTGTTTTTCTTTGCATGTCCCCAACAAGGTCGGGATATAAGGAGTTAGGGCTTGAACTGGTTGAACCTTTGCAAGACCAGCCTCGCAAATCCCGACGGCCTCCCATGGCGGACGAGAAGAAAGACGAGGGGGCAGGAGATCCCATCAAAATCTTGCTCGAAGAAGCGCTCGAGCGACAACGGAACGCGATGATGGACAACTTTGCGCAGATCCTTCAGCGGCTACCCAGAAGCGGCGCATCGGCTTCCAGCAGCTCCTCTGGAAACGCCACACCCTTTAAGGTACAAGTTAATTTTGAAATCCCCATATTCGAGGGTCAGATAGACGCCGATGCCGTAGATAAATGGTTAAATCTGCTAGAGGGTTATTTTTCTGTTCATGAATTTTCGAGTCGGGAAAAGATTGTTTTTGCTCTTCTCAAAGCAGCCCCCCACGTCAAGGACTGGTGGGAAACCTACTGCGAGCAGAAGGATGAAAGTACTGGCTCACTATTTTCAGCCGCACCCACCTGGGATTCGTTCCGGGATGCCATCAAGGAGCAGTACTACCCTGTCGGAAGCTATGAGGATGAATACATAAAGTGGACCACGCTGCGGCAGGGAAGGGACCAAGACGTGCCGGAGTTCACCAATCTTTTCCATACCCTTCGCACAAAGTTGGGTATCAAGGATTCGGAGCAACATTTGATACTCAAATACCGTGGCTGCCTGCACAAGTACATCCAGGAAGAAATACAGTTCCTAAACATCCCCTCGCTCGGCGCAGCATACCGGTATGCCGTCAAGGTCGAGCAGAAGTTTAAACAAAAGAAGCGAGACTTTGGATCTGCGAATCCAAAGCAGGGGAAAGGTGCCCCTAAACCACAGAACAAAGGACAAAGCCAAGGCGGGACAGCCCAAGACAACCAGCCGAAGCTGCAAGCAAAGAGCAACGCCGCGAAGCCGAGAAAGGACACTGGAAAATGGTGCGAGTTCCATAAGAGCTCCACTCACAACACAAGTGAGTGTCGGGCCAAGCAGTCACTGGTGGCTGAGCTAAAGGTTTCAGAATCAGATGCATGTTCCGACTCTGAGTCAGAACCCGATAAGGGGTATGAAAAAGGGAAGCAGATCATTGATGCGGATCCCAGCGCCACTGTTGCTACCGCAAAGATCCAGAAAAATGAACCCGAAGATCCAGAGGAGGAGGAGCGTCTCTTCCACTCCCAGATGTGGGTAAAGGGCTCCCCGATACAGTTCATTGTTGATAGCGGGAGTCAAAAGAACCTCATTTCGGCAGAGGTCGTGAAGCGGTTGGGCTTACCGACCACAGCACATCCACAACCATACACCATTGGGTGGCTTCACCAAGGGCGAGATCTTCGCGTGAGCCAGCAGTGTCGCCTTCCATACAACATCAAGCCCTTCACGGATGAGGTATTGTGTGACATTGCTCCCCTTGAAGTTTGTGATGTATTACTAGGACAACCATACTTGTGGAAGCGACATGCTGTGTATGAATCAAGGCCCCGTGCTGTTATTATTACATTGGGAAATAAGTTGTTCAGGATACCAGAGGTAGCACCACCTGCCGCCATCTCTTTGATTACTGCAAAACAATGCAGTAAGATCATTTCCAAAACCAGGAAATTTGTTTTCCTGATGATACGCCCTCAAGGGAAGAAGAAGACAGTGGCCGCGGCCTCCAAACGGGGTCCCTCTGCACGGCAGCTACAGATGGACAAGATTGTGGAGGAGTACGAAGACATCTTCACCTCCCCGGCAGGGGTTCCTCTGCACTGTCAAGTCAAGCACTCCATCGATCTGACCCCAGGTGCGCCGCTACCCAATGGACCAATTTATCGGCGCTCCGTTCTGGAGAACAATGAAATCAAGAGGCAGATTCAGGAGCTCCTGCAGAAAGGTCACATCCGTCCGAGTTCTTCGCCCTGTGGGAGCCCGATAGTGTTGGTACAGAAGAAGGATGGGACGTGGAGACTCTGTATTGACTATCGGGCGCTGAACAAGATCACTGTCCGTAATAGGTACCCGATCCCGCGGATTGATGACCTCCTAGACCAACTAAAGGGGGCGAAATATTTCAGCAAGATCGATCTGAAGTCAGGATATCACCAGGTACCAATTGAACCCTCAGATGTGTGGAAGACTGCCTTCAAATCCAAGGAGGGCCTCTTCGAATGGTTGGTCATGCCTTTCGGATTGACGAATGCTCCTGCAACCTTTATGAGGCTAATGGATGACATCTTGCGGCCATTCACCAACTCCTTTGTAGTAGTATACTTGGATGACATTCTGATCTTCAGCCAGAGTTGGGAAGAGCACCTCCACCACATCCGACAGGTTCTCCAAACACTGCGGCAACACAAGCTATGTGCCAATTTGGAGAAATGCACTTTTGGCATGACCGAGGTTCAGTATCTGGGATACATCATTGATGAACAGGGGGTGCATGTCGATCCAGCCAAGGTCCAAGTCATTCGGGATTGGCCCTCTCCAACCACTCTAACAGAGCTCCGCAGCTTTCTAGGTCTTGCCAACTTCTACCGCAGGTTTGTGTTGGGATTTTCTCATATTTCTTGGCCCTTGAGTCAAGTCACCAAGGGCGGGGCGAAAGCAAAATTCTTTTGGTCTGAATCTCAACAGAAGGCATTCAGGGAGTTGAAGGATCGCCTCTGCACGGCACCAGTGCTCGCGTTACCAGATTTACAACAACCATTTGAGGTCGAGACAGATGCCTCTGACTATGCTATTGGGGCAGTCCTTACTCAACATGGACATCCAGTGGCATATCACAGTGAAACACTTTCAGACACAGTCCGGAAGTACCCCACTTATGATAAAGAGATGTATTCCATTGTACAGGCCTGCCGACAATGGAAGCATTACATTTTGGGGAAGGAAACGGTCATCCACACAGACCACCGACCTCTGCAGTTCATACAGACCCAAGGGAAATTGCAGAATGATCGCCATCAGAAGTGGTCTACATACCTGCAACAGTTTCACTTGAATATCAAGTATAAAAAGGGCAGCACCAATAATGTTGCAGATTGCCTCAGTCGACCACCGATCATGGCGCTAACCACCGTGCTCAACTCTTGCGGGCACGAGACTTCTGATTGGCCACTTCTCTACAAAAGCGACCCAGAATTCGGCCACACATACCAGACACTCTTGGAGGGTCGGCAGGTTGCAGATTTTCACCTCCAGGATGCCCTATTATGCCACCTCGGTCACCTTTGTGTTCCTTCAAGCGAGCGTGCCAAGATGATTTGGGAAGCACACTACAGTCGGGCTGCTGGGCATTTCGGGGTCGAGAAAACAGTGGCAGTACTGCAAAACTATTTCTATTGGCCGAATCTTCGACAGGATGTTGGGAAGTACATCCGATCATGTACTGCCTGTGCCATTGCCAAACCGACCATTAAGAAGCAAGGCCTCTATACCCCGTTGCCTACCCCTAGTCGACCTTGGGAATCCATCTCCATGGATTACATGTCAGGCCTTCCTTCCACTAAGCATGGAAATGACTGTGTTTTTGTGGTCGTCGACAGGTTCTCAAAGATGGCCATTATGATGGCCTGCAAGAAGAATATCACAGCAGAAGCCACTGCTAAACTCTTCTTTGAACGAGTGTGGGTGCACTTTGGGATCCCACAGTCTATCATCTCAGATCGGGACAGTCGGTTTCTCAGCACCTTTTGGTCCAGTCTCTGGTCAATGCTGGACACCAAACTCACGAAGTCCACAGCCTTCCATCCTCAAACTGATGGCCAGACAGAGGTTGTCAATAGGATGATTGTGCACATTCTGCGCATGTATAACTCAAAGCATCCACGCACATGGGACGAGAGCCTCCCCTACGTTCAGCACAGCTACAACCGAGCTCTTCACAGCTCCACTGGCCATAGCCCTTTTCAGGTGGGTTTGGGATTCCAGCCACTATGCCCCATTGATGTGGCCATGCCACTTGCAGCTACTCACATGAATTCAGCTCATGTCCAGTCCGAAACAGATAAGGCCACCAGCTTCATTGAGCGCATCCAACATATTCGCCAGCAGGTCCATGACATTCTTGAGAAATCAAATGCCAAGTACAAGCAGCGACATGATCAACATCGGGTGCCACACAAGTTTCAGGTGGGCGACAAAGTCTGGTTGCATTTGCAAAAGGAACGCCTTACTGGAGCCTATCGGAAATTGAGACCACTCCGATATGGTCCTTACACCATTACTAAGGCTATGGGAGACAATGCATTTGAGCTCAGCATTCCCCCATTCCTTGGCCTGCACCCAGTGTTCAATGTGGACCGCCTTCGGCCATACTTTCCACCATTGCTAGACACATCCGACATTGCAGAACAGCTCAAACCCACAGAATTAAATCCAGATTGCATGGAACAAGCTGCAACTGATCGGATCATGGACACACAGATCAAGAACACTCGCCAACAGAATATCCAACTGTATCGAGTTGTCAAAGCGGGCCAACTCCTTCAGCAGGGCAAGTGGCTCACCAGGGAACAAGTTCAGCAGAAGTTTCCTCATCTCATGGAGGAGCTCAACGCAATGGGGACCATTGCTTCCTAAGGGGGGAGGAATGATCCAGGTGGATATTGGTGGCCACCTGCCAAGTCCACCTGGACCCCCACCATTGTCTTTCTCAGCATTTTCAGTTTCCTTAATTGTAGCACAACTTACTATTTTTAGCAGTTTTTCGGGTCCTGAACTTCCGGAGCCGTTTTGAGGCCCTAAACGACGTTTTTTGGGAATCTGGGGGCAACACGAGTCCATGGAATGGACTGGTGTTGCCCGTTCCAACAATGATAGTGCTCGGATAGATCTTTCTAATGAGCTATTGTACGCGTCAAACGGAGATCATATGCCAAAGTTACGACCCCGGGAAGTTGATGTACCAACTTACCCCCAAACGGGGCCCACAGTTTGGCGTTTCATCTCCTAGGGTTAGGTTTTGGAATGTTAAGGGTTTTTCCATTGTTTCTCAACAATAAATAGGCCTTCGAGCCTCATTGTAACACAGTTCAGAGGCATGTAGCCATCACATCTCTTCTCAGAGATAAGCTACCATCGCCCTAGCTAGTTTATTGCCATTTCTGTTTGTAAGCATATTTCAGTATTTTCCATTAATGAAATGAAGTATTATTTCCGTTGCATCTTTGTGTATATGGTTATCTCTGTAATTTGTTGCGTTCCTGTTTAAATCCGGATCAGAGGGAGAGAGCAAGGGAGCAAGGGAGGGAGGGAGGAAGAGAGCAAGAGAGAGAGGGATGGAGAGGAGGAAGAGATGGATGGAGGGAGGGGGAGGGAGGGAGAGGGAGGGAAGGAGTGGGGGTGAGAGAGAGAGAGATAGAGAGAGAGCAAGGAGGGAGGAAGCGAGGGAGAGCGAGGGAGGGAACGAGGGAGGGAAGGAGAGTGAGGGAGGGAGCAAGGGAGGGGGAGAGAGAGAGAGAGGGAGTGAGAGAGGGAGGGAGCGAGAGAGAGAGAGATAAATAGAGGGAGCGAGAGACAGAGGGAGAGGGGGGAGAGGGAGAGCGAGAGAGGGAGGGAGCGAGAGAGAGAGAGAGAGAGAGAGAGAGAGAGAGAGAGAGAGAGAGAGAGAGAGAGAGAGTGATGGAGTGAGAGAGCGAGAGACAGAGGGAGGGAGAAAGAGAGAGAGAGAGGGGGGGGATCGAGGGAGTGAGACAGCGAGAGAGGGAGGGAGCAAGAGAGAGAGAGTGAGAGAGAGAGAGAGATAGAGAGGGAGCGAGGGAGGGAGCGAGGGAGTGAGGGAGAGAGGGAGGGTGGGAGAGAGAGAGGGAGAGAGGGAGAGAGGGTGATAGCGAGGGAGGGAGGGGGAGAGAGAGAGAGATAAGAAGGAGAGAGAGGGAGAGAGAGAGAGGAAGCGAGGGAGGGAGTGAGGGATAGAGAGAAAGAAAGAGAGCATGAGGGAGAGAGTGAGAGAGAGAGAGAGAGAGAGAGAGAGAGCGAGAGAGAGAGAGGGAGAGGGAGGGAGGGAGCGAGGGAGGGAGGGAGAGCAAGGGAGGGAGGGAAGGAGGGAGAGAGAGGGAGGGAGCGAGAGAGGGAGGGAGGGAGTGAGGGAGAGAGAGAGTGACTGAGGCAGCGAGGGAGGGAGGGAGGGAGTGAGGGAGGGAGGGACAGAGGGAGGGACAGAGAGAGCGATAGAGAGAGAGAGGGAGAGGGATGGAGAGGGAGAGAGAGATAGATAAAGGGAGAGGGAGAGATTGTGAGAGAGAGATCAAGGGATGGAGAAGGGAGGCGGGGAGGGAGGTGGAGGGGTAGCGAGAGAGAGAGAGAGAGAGAGAGAGAGAGAGAGAGAGAGGGAGAGGGAGAGAGTAAGGGAGGGATGGAGGGAGGTGGGGAGGGAGAGAGTAAGGTAGGGATGGAGGGAGGTGGAGGGGTAGCGAGAGAGAGAGAGAGGGAGAGGAAGAGAGTGAGGAGGGAGAGAGAGAGAGAGAGAGAGAGAGAGAGAGAGAGAGAGAGAGAGAGAGAGGAAGGGAGGGAGGGAGGGAGCGAGTGAGAGATCAAGGGAGGGAGGGAGGGAGGGAGCGAGTGAGAGATCAAGGGAGGGAGGGAGGGAGGGAGCGAGAGAGAGAGAAAGGGAGGGAGGGAGGGAGGGAGGGAGCGAGAGAGAGAGCAACGGAGAGGGAAGGAGGGAGAGAGGTGGGGGAGAGGGAGCGCGAAGGGGGGGAGGGACGGAGAGAGAGAGAGAGAGAGAGCGATATTAATTGAGGGAGGGAGGGAGAGAGAGTGGGAGAGGGAGAGGGAGAGGGAGGGAGAGATAGAGGGAGGGAGGGGAGGGAGGGAGAGAGAGAGAGAGAGATGGATGGAGAGAGAGGGAGAGGGAGAGAGCAAGAAACTGACTGAGGGAGGGATGGAGGGGGAGAGAGAGAGAGGGAGAGGGAGAGAGAGAGAGGGAGAGTGAGAGAGAGCAAGGTAGGGAGGGTGGAGGGGAGAGGTAGACGGGGAGAGAGAGACAGAGTGAGGGAGGGAGGGAGGGAGGGGAGGGAGGGATGGATGAAGGAAGAGGGAGGGAGGGGAGGGAGAGGTAGAGAGAGAGTGAGAGAGAGAGAGAGAGAGAGAGAGAGAGAGAGAGAGAGAGAGAGAGAGAGAGAGAGCGAGGAAGGGAGGGAGCGAGGGAGTGAGGGAGGGAGAGCAAGGGAGGAAGGGAAGGAGAGAGGGAGAGAGAGGGATGAAGGGATGGAGGGAGAGAGGGAGGGACATAGGGACACAGGGAGAGAGAGAGAGAGAGAGAGAGAGAGGGAGAGAGGGAGAGACAGAGAGAGGGAGAGAGAGAGAGAGAGAGGGAGCGAGGGAGGGAGGGAGAGTGAGGGAGAGAGTGAGGGAGCGTCGGAGGGAGTGAGGGAGGGAGGGAGGAGAGAAAGAGGGAGGGACGGAGGGATGGAGGGATGGAGGGACGGAGGGAGAGGGAGGGAGGGAGAGGAGGGGTAGGGAGGGAGAGGGAGGGAGAGGAAGGGAGCAAGTGAGGGAGGGAGGGAGGGAGAGAGAGGAAGAGAGAGGGAGGGAGGAAGAGAGAGGTAGGGAGAAGAGGCAGGGAGAGAGAGGGAGGGAAAGAGGGAGCGACGGGAGGCATGGACTGAGAGAGAGGGAGGGGAGGTAGGGAGGGAGAGGAGGCAGGGAGGGAGAGAGAGAGAGAGAGAGAGAGAGAGAGAGAGAAGGACAAAGAGAGGGAGAAATAGAGATGGAGGGAGGGAGCGAGAGAGAGAGAGAGAAGAGAGAGGGAGAGAGAGGGAGGTGAGGCAGGGAGGAACGGAGAGAGAGAGAGCGAGAGAGTGAGAGAGAGGGACAGAGAGAGGGAGGGAGGGAGAGAGAGGAGGAGAGAGGGAGGAGGGAGCAAGGGAGAGTGAGGGAGGGAGAGCAAGCGAGGGAGGGAGGGAGAGCAAGGGAGGGATGGAGGGAGGTAGAGAGGGAGATAGAGAGAGAAAGAGTGAGAAGGAGGGAGAAAGAGAGGGAGGCAGTGAGAGAGAGAGAGAGAGAGAGAGAGAGAGAGAGAGAGAGACAGGGAGGGGGAGAGAGACAGGGAGGGAGAGGGAGAGAGAGAGAGACAGGGAGGGAGAGGGAGGGGGAGAGAGATATAGGGAGGGAGAGGGAGGGAGAGGAGAGGGGGAGAGAGAGACAGGGAGGGAGAGGGGGGGTGAGAGAGACAGGGAGGGAGAGGGAGGGAGAGAGAGGTAGGGAGGGAGAGGGAGGGAGGGAGGGAGAAGGAGGGAGAGGGAGGGAGGAGGGAGGGGAGGGAGGGGAGGAGAGGGAGGGAGGGAGGGAGGGAGAGGGAGGGAGAGTAAGGGAGAGGGAGGGAGGGAGGGAGAGAGATGGAGAGAGAGAGAGGTGGAGGGAGGGAGAGAGGGACGGAGAGAGGGACGGAGGGACGGAGGGACGGAGGGAGGGAGAGGGAGGGAGGGACGGAGGGAGGGAGAGGGAGGGAGGGACGGAGAGATCATGGATTAATTCATTTGGAGTGGGAGGTCATCATGTATTTGAAGAAATATCTGTAATATAGTTTCCACATAATAATTCTAATGTAAAGAATATTGAATGATGTTTGATATAAAATAATTGCAAATTCATGTTTCCATAGGAATTCAACATATTATTGATATTTATTGTTGCAAACTTGTACACTTAATAATAAGAGGGAGAGATAGTGAGCGAGTTAGGGGGATAGAGAGAGATATAAGGAGAGAGGGATAGATATTAATACAATGATGGAATATGGGGGAAGAAGAGAGAGATGTAAGGAGAGAGAGAGAGAGAGAGAGAGAGAGAGAGAGAGAGAGAGAGAGAGCGAGGGAGGGAGGGAGGAGAGAAGGAGGGAGGGTGGGTTGGAGGGAGGGAGGGTGGGTTGGAGATAGACAAAGAGGGAGGGACAGAGAGGGAGAGAGTGAGGTAGAGAGAGAGTTAGAGAGAGAGAGGGAGGGAGAGGGAGGAGAGAGAGAGAGAGAGAGAGAGAGAGAGAGAGAGAGAGAGAGAGAGAGAGAGATCATGGATTAATTCATTTGGAATGGAACATATGGTCATCATGTATTTGAAGAAATATCCATAATATAGATTTCCACATAATAATTCTAATGCAAAGAATATTGAATGATGTTTGATATAAAATATTTGCAAATTCATGTTTCCATAGGAATTCAACATATTATTGATATTTATTGTTGCAAACTTGTACACTTAATAATTAGAGGGAGAGATAGTGAAGTAGTTAGGGGGATAGAGAGGGATATAAGGAGAGAGGGATAGATATTAATACAATGATGGAATATGGGGGGAAGAAGAGATAGGGGGAGAGGATAGATGCAAAGAAGAGAGAGATGCAAAGAGAAAGGGGGAGAGATGGAGAGAGAGAGAGATAGAGAGAGAGAGAGAGAGCGAGGGAGAGAGAGCGAGGGAGGGAGAAATGGAGAGAGAAAGTGAGGGAGGGAGGGAGGGAGAGAGAGCGAGGGAGGGAGGGATGGAGAGAGCAAGGGAGGGAGGGAGGGAGAAGGAGCGGGAGGGAGGGAGGGAGAGAGAGAGAGAGGAGAGAGAGAGAGAGGAGGGAGGGAGGGAGAGGGAGGGAGGGAGGGAGAGGGATGGACGGATGGAAAGATGGAGAGAGAAGGAGGGATAGATAGAGTGAGGGAGAGAGGGAGTGGGAGGGAGAGATTGAGAGATGGAGGAGAGAGGGAGGTAGAGAGATAGATAGAGAGAGAGAAGGGGAGAGAGAGGGTGAGAGAGAGGAATAGAGGAAGGGAGAGAGTGAGATATAGAGAGAGATATAGGGAGAGGGAGAGAGAGAGGGGGAGAGAGGGGGAGAGAGAAGGGGAGAGAGAGAGAAAGCGAGAGCGAGAGGGAGAGGGGGAGAGAGAGAGAGAGAGAGAGAGGAGAGAGAGAGAGAGAGAGAGGGAGAGGTACAGAGCAAGAGAGAGAGCAAGAGGGAGAGAGAGGGAGGGAGAGGGAGAGGGAGGAAGAGAGAGAGAGAGAAGCGGAGATGGAGAGGGAGAGGGAGAGAGAAAGAGAGAGAGATGCAAATATAGAAGGGGAGAGGGAAGGAGAGGGAGAGAGAGAGAGGTAGAGAGAGAGAGAGCGAGAGAGAGTGAGTGAGAGAGGGAGTGAGGGAGCGAGAGAGCGAGAGAGGGAGGTAGAAAGAGAGCGACAGAGGGCGGGAGCAAGAGAGAGAGAGAGAGAGAGAGAGAGAGATAAGGAGTGAGGGAGCGAGAGAAGAAGAGAGGGAGGTAGCCAGAGAGGGGGAGGGAGAGAGAGAGAGAGAGAGAGAGAGTGAGAGCGAGAGAGAGCGAGAGGAGGGAGGGAGGGATGGGGGGAGGGAGGGAGTGACAGAGAGAGAGAGAGAGAGAGAGAGGGAGGGAGGGACAGAGAGGGAGGGAGAGGGAGGGAGGCAGGGAGGGAGAGAGAGGGAGGGAGGCAGGGAGGGAGAGAGGGAGAGAGCGAGAGGAGAGAGAGAGAGAGAGAGAGAGAGAGAGAGAGGGAGGGAGGGAAGGCGACAGAGAGAGAGAGAGAGAAAGTGAGGGAGGAAGCGAGGGAGAGAGGGATGGGGAGAGAGAGAGAAAACGAGCGAGGGAGGGAGGGAGGTAGAGAGTGGGAGAGAGATAGGGAGGGAGGGAGGGAGGTAGCAAGAGAGAGAGAGAGTGAGAGAGAGAGAGAGAGAGGGAGAGGGATAGGGAGAGAGTGCGAGAGAGAGAGAGCGAGGGAGGGAGGGAGCGAGGGGAGGGCGAGGGGGAGAGAGAGAGAGAGAGAGAGAGAGAGAGAGAGAGTGGGTGGGAGGCAAGGAGAGAGAGAGAGTGAGAGAGAGAGAGAGAGAGTGAGAGAGGGAGCAAGGGATGGAAGGAGCAAGGGAGGGAGGAGAGAGAGGGAGAGAGTGAGCGAGAGAGAGGGAGGGAGGTAGAGTGAGAGAGGGGGGCAGGGAGGGAGCAAGAGAGAGAGAGGGGGGGAGAGAGTGAGAGTGATTGAGGGAGGGAGGGAGGTAGGCAGGGAGAAGGAGAGAGAGAGACAGCGATAGAGTGAGGGAGGGAGGGAGGGGGAGAGAGAGAGATCGAGAGAGAAAGGGAGGGAATGACGGAAGGAGGGAGAAAGCGAGGGAGGGAGGGAGGGGGAGAAAGCGAGGGAGGGAGGGAGGGGGAGAAAGCGAGGGAGGGAGGGAGGGGGAGAGAGCAAGGAAGGGAGGGAGGGAGAGAGCGAGGAAGGGAGGGAGGGGGAGAGAGCGAGGAAGGGAGGGAGGGAGAAAGATAGAGAGAGAGGGAGAGAGAGAGCGAGGGAGGTAGAGAGAGAGGAGATAGAGAGCGAGGGAGGGAGGGGAGAGAGGGAGAGAGAGAGGGGGGAGAGACAGCGAGGGAGGGAGGGAGAGACAGCGAGGGAGGGAGGGAGAGACAGCGAGGGAGGGAGGGAGGGAGGGAGCGAGGGAGGGGGAGAGGGAGGGAGTGAGGGAACGAAGGAGGGGGAGGGAGCGAGGGAGGGAGGGAGCGAGGGAGCGAGGGAGGGGGAGGGGGGGGGGGAGGGGGGAGTGAGGGAGGGAGGGGGAGGGGAAGAGAGATAGAGCGAGAGATAGAGAGAAGGAGAGAGAGAGAGATCATGGATTAATTCATTTGGAATGGGACATATGGTCATCATGTATTTGAAGAAATATCCATAATATAGATTTCCACATAATAATTCTAATGCAAAGAAGATTGAATTATGTTTGATATAAAATATTTGCAAATTCATGTTTCCGTAGGAATTCAACATATTATTGATATTTATTGTTGCAAACTTGTACACTTAATAATTAGATGGAGAGATAGTGAGGTAGTTAGGGGGATAGAGAGAGATATAAGGAGAGAGGGATATATATTAATACAATGATGGAATATGGGGGGAAGAAGAGAGAGATGCAAAGAGAGAGGGGGGGATGATAGATGCGAAGAAGAGAGACATGCAAAGAGAGAGGGGGAGAGATGGAGAGAGAGAGAGAGAGCAAGGGAGGGAGGGAGAGAGAGCGAGGGAGGGAGAGTGAGAGAGAGAGAGAGAGGGAGAGAGAGAGAGAGAGAGAGCGAGGGAGGGAGGGAGAGAGGGAGGTAGAGAGGGAGGTATAGAGAGAGATAGAGGAGAGAGAGGGAGGGAGAGAGAAAGAGAGAGGGAGAGAGGGAAAGAGAGAGACAGAGAGAGAGCGCAAGGGAGTGAGAGAGACGGGATGGATGGACAAAGAGAGAAGGAGGGAGAGATAGAGTGAGGGAGAGAGGGAGTGGGAGGGAGATATGGAGAGACAGAGGAGAGAGGGAGGTAGAGATATAGATAGAGAGAGTGGGAAGGGGAGAGAGAGAGAGGGAGAGAAGGAGGGAGATAGTGAGATAGAGAGAGAGATAGAGAGAGAGATAGAGGGAGAGGGAGAGAGAGAGGGATAGAGGGAGAAAGAGGAGGGAGAGAGAGAGGGAGAGGGAGAGGGAGAGATAGAGATGCAAAGAGAGAGATAGGGAGAGGGAGAGGGAGAGGGAGTGAGAGCGAGAGGGAGAGGGAGAGAGAGAGAGAGGGAGTGAGAGGGGGAGTGAGAGGGAGAGAGCCAGAGGGAGAGAGAGAGAGGGAGGGAGAGGCAGAGGGAGGGAGAGAGAGAGAGAGATACAAAGAGGGAGAGGGAGAGGGAGAGAGAGGGTGAGAGAAAGAGAGAGAGAGAGAGAGAGAGATGCAAAGATAGAGGGGGAGAGGGATAGAGAGATAGAGAGAGCGAGAGAGGGAGCGAGGGAGAAAGAGAGCGAGAGAGAGAGAGAGAGAGAGAGAGAGAGAGAGAGAGAGAGAGAGAGGGAGGGAGGTAGCCAGAGAGGGAGGGAGAGAGAGAGAGAGTGAGAGAGCAAGAGAGAGACGGAGTCAGGGAGGGAGGGAGGGGGAGGGAGGCAGGGAGGGAGGGAGGGGGAGAGAGAGAGAGAGAGGGAGGGAGGGAGGAAGGGAGGAAGGGACAGAGAGATAGAGAGAGGGACAAAGCAAGGGAGAGAGAGAGAGAGAGAGCAAGTGAGGGAGGGAGGGAGCAAGGGAGGGAGCGAGGGAGAGGGAGAGGGAGAGGGAGAGAGTGCGAGAGAGGGAGCAAGGGAGGGAGGGAGGGAGCAAGGGAGGGAGGGAGGGAGCCGAGGGTGAGGGGGAGCGAGAGAGAGAGAAGAGAGATAGAGATAGCGAGGGTAGGGAGGTAGGTAGGGAGGGAGAGAGGTAGGGAGGGAGGGAGGGAGGGAGAAAGAGAGAGAGAGAGAGAGAGAGAGATAGGGAGCGAGGGATGAGAGCGAGGGAGGGAGGGGGAGAGAGAGAGAGAGAGAGAGAGAGAGAGAGAGAGCAAGTGAGGGAGGGAGGGAGCAAGGGAGGGAGGGAGGGAGAGAGTGCGAGAGAGGGAGCAAGGGAGGGAGGGAGGGAGCCGAGGGTGAGGGGGAGTGAGAGAGAGAAAGAGAGATAGAGATAGCGAGGTAGGGAGGTAGGTAGGGAGGGAGAGAGGTAGGGAGGGAGGGAGGGAGGGAGCAAGAGAGAGAGAGAGAGAGAGAGAGAGAGAGAGAGAGTGAGGGAGGGAGCAAGGGAGGGAGGGAGGGAGGTGTTAGTGTCAGTATCTTCACACTTCCATCAGTGATCAAATTGCTCTTTTCCATGCATATTAGGTGTCTCATCCGATCAGCTGCATTCCATTAGGTCATGGATCAACTAATGGTAGTGGCTTGACGTTATTTTCCCTCATGACATTCACCTGTTGACCTGTTTTCACATTTTTTAGGTCATTTACTGTTCTCCTATTTCATTGCATTTACAAAAATCAATTCTAGAGTTTTAGTCCCACTAGGTCTATGGTTTGTCATCATGGTCATCTAAAACTGAATAAAAGGTCAACAGGCACATGAGGAGGATTAATAAGTTCATAGAATCATAAATTTACTGTTGATATGCTCAATAAATCTTTTTTACCTCAAAACTCTGTTTTGAGGTGAAAACAGAGTTTTTATCATTTTATGTACAAATTTCATGTAATTTAAGTGTTTCTATATGTAATAAGTTCAGCAGCTGCTTTTGGTCACCTTGCCAACTCCAGCCACTGCAAAAAACAAAAGCACCAATGCATCAGTCCATCAAATGGTCAAGAAAAAGTCAAACTTCAAATGAAAAATAGAGTTTTTGAGAAAAAGTGACTAAGACTTTATAAAAGTGGGTTTGCAATGAGGAAAAATTAAAGTGCATCCATTTATAAAGTGAATTCATGCTAGCCATCCATTTCATTGTGCAAAACATCAAGTGAAGAAGCAAAATTGCGATTTGGAGGGAAATCGAGCAAAGGAGGAAGAAAACCCTGTTTTTGCAGCAAGTTTGCCTGGCGCTACACATCAGAGGGTTGGCACTGTGCATCAGACCAGCGTTGTGCATCAGACAGTTTCTGCCAGTGTAAAAATACACAAGCACTATGCATTGGGCCCAGTGTGCTACGCATTGGCCAGGGACGTTCCAAAATCACTCAACTTCATCCTAAACTCTCCCAAACATTGCATTTTACTCATTCAAGTAAGTTTTCATCGATCTTGAGCTAAATTTGGTCTTCTTCATGTTTTCTTCATGAGTTTTGCTTCTTGATATTAAACCCTAGCTTGTCTTCATATATTTTCATCTCATTGTAAAAACTCTCACTGCATTAAAAAACCAGCATCTTTTTCCCCTTTTCCACACTTCATTACCCTAAATCTACCCATTAATTCCATTTTCCCTTTCCCATTCCCCTAAGAAAACTAACTCCCTTCATCAAACCTTAAGTCCCTCATAAGTCAAAACCCTAATTTCCTAAATATGTCCCTCCATTCCCCTACTCCACTTCACATTTGTAAAATCTCTTCATACTCATCTTCTTTGTCCCCACCCATTGTCATTGTGCACCATACCATCACCACATCACATCCCTAAGACAAGCATCATGGCAAGAAGCAGTGAATCAAGTTTTGAAGAAGAAACACTTAGTGATAGCTCAAGGGAAAGAAATGTGCAGCCCAGGAGACCTCACATGAGTGGAAAAAATATTAGGGAGGAACCTATTAGCATGACTGAACTCCTTACTTTCCCTCTAGCCACCACATGTTTCAGATATTAGTCTTGTTTTGAGTTTTGTGAAATGGTTGAGAGGGTCAAATATCACCATGAGTTGGCAAGGCAGTTTGTCATAAACATGGAAAATAATGTGGTACATCTTGTTGGGGTCAATTTCACTCTTTCACCAATTAACATTGCAGAAGCTACAAGAATGTCAGATGTAGGGGAAAAGTGGAACAAAAGGTAGAATATCAGTAAGCAAGATTATGAACCTTATAGCAAGGAAAAATACCATGGTAAACTTAGCAGGGTGTTTCCTTTCAAATTCTTGGAGGACCGGTATGTTCCACTCATGAAGCTTATCATCAAATACTTTACATGTGAGGGTAGGTTCTCCAGACTTTATGCCTACCACATCAGATTGCTTATGCACTTCACCAGGGTCAAAATGATGAGCATTCCTTATTTCATATGTAAAAACATAGAGAGGATGACAGTGATTACAAAAAGAAAACCATTTCCACATGAGCTCAATAGTATTTATCATTTTTCTGTCATTAAAATTGTGGTTTTGCATCAGCTCACTCAGTTGGGACTGTCATGGGAAACTTTCATTGCCCATGAATGCTTCAAGGGGCCTCAAATATTTTCAGATCCTCAAGAGGAAGGTGAACCTTCCGGGCAACAAAAAGAGCCTGAGAATAAAACAGAAGAGGCTCATGTTCCTATGTTTGTTACTTATGAAAGAGGCACTAGGATGCTTTTTGCAGCTGCCAAATGAGTACTATCTCCACCAGGGGTGGAAGGGGTCTCGTTTTCTTCACCAGACCACAGGCAAATGTTATCTTCACCAGGGGTGAAAGGGGATTTTCCTTCTTCTCCAGCTAAACAGGTACAGGGCAGAGACAAAGGAAAGCAACAGATGCATGAAGAGGGCCCTACTAAAGGGCAAGACAGGGATTTTGTTTTGGTTGAGGAGGATGTCACTGATTTGGGCTCTCAAAGCTCAAGACTCAAGGATATGATTATCAAGGAGAAGGAGGCTGAAATACAAGCCTTATCACTTGACCTTGAGAGGGCCAAATGGATCATCAACTTTCTTGAGCAGGAGAACAAGCAACTGGAAGATAAGCAAGCTATTATGGAGTTGCAAACAATTAGAGAAAATAGGCAAGTGGCAAAGAGAAGAAAAATCAAGATGACATCCCTTGAGCAAGAAATTGAGGCTGACCGAGAATCATGGTTGGAAAGGGTGAACATCCACCTTGAGAAGGTGCTTGAGAAAGCTAACAAAGAAAAGAAAATGTTGTGCCATATGGCTTATCATTACTTAGCTCGGAATAAAATTTGCAAGACAAGGATAAACAACCTAAAAGCTAAATTAAAGAGAGCCTTGAGGGCCAAAAAGGAACAAGATAAACTTAAAATTTTGGCTAAAGCTTCATTAGCTCAACAAAGCAGTTAGTAAGCTTGCCTCTTGCCAAATTTGAAGAAATTTTGGGAAATTTTTGTCATTTCACAATTTTGTAATTAAAAACATAGGAATTTTCAGTTGATGTGGCATTGCGCATTGAGTTGGCTCAATATTTTGCAAAATGGCTTGCATTTTTGGATTCCTCATGGAAAAACAATGAAACCCAGAAAGTTTCATGAAATTTGGAGGAGATCTGGGTCACCTAAAGGGCAAAAAACACCTAAAAAATGCCCTCTCTGCCACTTTTTGGACCCACAGGAAGCAGTCTTGGGAAAAATGATTTTTGAAGGGTCAAATCAACTCCAAATTAGAAAATTCAAAGTGTTCTAGAAACTAGATAGGCATAGCTTTCCAACAAGCTATCTTGGGCCTGATTTGGTGAAGTGGAAGGCCTCCAAAATCAGCCTTGAAGTGGCACTGCGCATCAGGCAAATTTTTGCCAATTTTGCATAAAAACTCAAAATTTCGCCCAGTTTGACTAGCAGTTGACTTTTTCTCTTCTTCTTAGTAAATTTGTAATGGTTAATGATGTAATATGATGTAAATATGATGAAAAATGACTCGAGGGTGTAGATACATTAGTTAGATGTGGTTTGAGGTTGAATGAATCAGTTTCCATAGTTTTAGAGGCAAGTTGTTCCACTGCCTATTTTCTAGTTCCTAGTTTAGATGTTGTTGAAACAACTCCTTGACTCATGGATTCGACCCTTGATGGCTATCATAGGTGGTTTGATGCCTACATTATGTACTTTCTTAGTCATTTGTAAAGGTTGGACTCTTGTGGATGCTTTGAGCTTCATTGTAAATCACTTCTGTAGTTTGGCAAGGAAATGAACCAGGGTTTTGTAGCATTTTGTGGGATTCTTATGGTAATGTGTCTTGACATTGTTTATTCCTTTGTTATTTAGTTTCTCTTATTTGTATATGTTCCAACATCTATTTATTTCTTCATAACTAAATGAATCAAGATAAATAGGTGGAATCCATTGATATTCAATGCTCTGCCTTGAGGATACATTTAGATTTTAATTTTTTATGTTGTTTGAAGAGGACTCATGAACCTTGCATGCCCTCTCCAACTCCTCACTGGTCTTAGACTTACCATCACACTCAATTCAAAGAGCCAAAATACTTTCCTACCTCGCCCCACAGAACCTCCTGCAAATATGAGTTGATTTCCCAGACCCAAAGCTGCCTTCTTCAATTGATCCAGCAACCAACCATCAAAATCAAACAAAATCTTCTAAACTAATATACCTAGCCTAAAATTAGCATTTCATTTCAGTCATCTCAAGCCTTAGTTGCACATATCTTAATTGAGATTAACAAGGAGAGAGCCCTCTCTCGACCTGGTAGGGCTAGCTACCAAGTTAAGCGTGGTTTGATGTTACCCTAGACCTGCCTTCCTTCAACCTGAGGTAGATCCAGGAAACTAACATGAGGGGAGAGAGGGGGGGGGGGGGGGGGGGGGGGGCAGGGAGGGAGCGAGTGAGAGAGAGAGAGAGAGAGAGGGAGGGAGTGAGAGAGAGAGAGAGAGAGAGAGAGGGAGAGGGAGAGAGGGAGGGAGAGAGCGAGAGCGATCGAGGGAGGGAGAGGGAGAAAGCGATAGAGCGAGGGAGGGAGGAAGGAAGGGAGGGAGAGAGAGAGAGAGAGAGGGAGGGAGGGAGGGAGAGAGATAGGGAGGAAGGGAGAGAGAGAGTGAGGGAGGGAGGGAGGGAAGGAGGTAGGGAGGGAGGGATAGGGAGAGAGAGAGAGAGAGAGAGGGAGGGAGGGAGTGAGAGCGAGGGAGGGAGTGAAGGAGGGAGGGTGATGCAGGGAGAGAGAGAGAGCGAGTGAGGGAGGGAGGTAATGAGGGAGAGGGAGAGGGAGAGAGGGAGAGATAGAGGGAGAGAGATGGAGAGAGAGAAGGAGAGGTAGGGAGGGAGAGAGAGAGATAGAGAGGGACAGAAAGAGAGGGAGGGGGGAAGGGGGGAGGGGGAGCCAGGGAGGGAGAGAGAGTGAGGGAGGGAGGGAAGGAGGTAGAGAGAGAGAGAGAGAGAGAGAGAGAGAGAGGAGGGGGAGGGAGAGAGGGAGGTAGAGAGAGAGGTAGAGAGAGGGAGGGAAAGAGAGATACAGGGAGACAGGGAGAAGAGAGGGAGGTAGAGAGAGAGATAGAGAGAGAGGGAGGGAGAGGGAGAGAGAGAGAGAGAGAGAGAGAGAGAGAGAGAGAGATGGATTAATTCATTTGGAATGGGACATATGGTCATCATGTATTTGAAGAAATATCCATAATATAGATTTCCACATAATAATTCTAATGCAAATAAGATTGAATGATGCTTGATATAAAATATTTGCAAATTCATGTTTCCATAGGAATTCAACATATTATTGATATTTATTGTTGCAAACTTGTACACTTAATAATAACAGGGAGAGATAGCGAGGGAGTTAGTGGGATAGAGAGAGATGCAAAGAGATAGGGGGAGAGGATAGATGCAAAGAAGAGAGAGAGGGGGAGAGGGATAGATATAGATAGAGTGTGAGAGAGAGAGAGAGAGGGGAGAGAGAGAGAGAGAGAGAGAGAGAGAGGAGAGAGAGAGAGAGAGAGGGGGGGGGGGAGGGAGGGAGGAGAGAGAGAGAGCGAGGGAGGGAGGGAGATAGAGAGAGAGATAGAGAGAGGGAGGGAGATAGAGAGAGAGAGAGAGAGAGGGAAGGAGAGAGAGAGGGAGAGAGAAAGAGGGAGAGAGAGAGAGAGAGCGATGGAGGGAGGGAGAGAAAGGGAGGGAGGTAGAGAGAGATAGAGAGAGAGAGAGATAGAGAGAGAGGGTGGGAGAGAGGGAGAGGGAGAGAGTGAGGTAGAGAGAGATAGAGAGAGAGGGAGGGAGAGATGGGGGGAGAGAGGGAGGAGAGAGAGAGAGGGAGGGAGAGGGAGGGAGGGAGAGAGAGAGTGAGAGAGATCATGAATTAATTCATTTGGAATGGGACATATGGTCATCATGTATTTGAAGAAATAGCCATAATATAGATTTCCACATAATAATTCTAATGCAAAGAAGATTGAATGATGTTTTATATAAAATATTTTCAAATTCATGTTTCCATAGGAATTCAACATATTATTGATATTTATTGTTGCAAACTTGTACACTTAATAATAAGAGCGAGAGATAGTGAGGTAGTTAGGGGGATAGAGAGATATAAGGAGAGAGAGATAGATATTAATACAATGATGGAATATGGGGGGAAGAAGAGAGAGATGCAAAGAGAGAGGGGGAGAGGATAGATGCGAAGAAGAGAGAGATGAAAGAGAGGGGGAGAGAGGGAGAGAGAGGGAGAGGTAGAGAGAGGGAGGTAGGCAGGCAGGCAGGCATGAAGAGAGAGAGATAGAGAGAAAAGGAGACAGAGAGGGAGGGAGAGAGAGAGGGAGGGAGAGAGAGAGGGAGGGAGAGAGAGAGAGGGAGGGAGGGAGGGAGGGAGAGAGAGGGAGGGAGGGAGGGAGGGAGGGAGAGAGAGAGAGAGATAGGGAGGGAGATAGAGGGAGGGATGAGAGAGACAGAAGGAGGGAGGGAGAGAGAGAGAAAGAGAGAGAGAGAGAGAGAGAGAGAGAGAGAGAGGGAGGGAGGAGAGAGAGGGATGGAGGGAGAGAGAGAGGGAGAGAGAGAGGGACGTAGAGAGAGATATATATAGAGAGAGAGGGAGAGAGGTAGGGAGAGAGAGAGAGGGAGAGAGGGAGGGAGAGAGCGAGATAGAGAGAAAGAGAGAGAGAGAGGGGGGGAGAGAGGGAGAGAGGGAGAGAGGGAGGGAGATAGCGAGATAGAGAGAGAGGGAGAGAGGGAGGGAGAGAGGGAGAGAGAGAGGGAGGTAGAGAGAGAGAAATAGAGAGAGATGGAGAGAGAGGTAGGAAGAGAGAGAGAGGGAGAGAGGGAGGGAGAGAGCGAGATAGAGAGAGAGGGAGAGAGGGAGGGAGAGAGTGAGATAGAGAGAGGGAGAGAGATAGGGAGGGAGAGAGAGAGATAAAGAGAGAGGGAGAGAGAGAGGGAGAGAGGTAGAGAGAGAGAGAGGGAGAGAGGGAGAGAGAGAGAGATAGTGAGAGAGAGAGAGAGAGGGAGCGAGAAAGGGAGAGAGGGAGGGAGGGGGAGAGAGGGAGGGAGAGAGGGAGGGGGAGAGAGGGAGGGAGAGAGGGAGAGAGATAGTGAGGGGGAGAGAGAGGGAGAGAGAGAGGGAGAGATATTAATACAATGATGGAGGGGGGATATGGGGGGAAGAAAGGAGAGAGAAAGAGAGAGATTAATAAAATGATGGAGGGGGGATATGGGGGGAAGAAAGAAGATAGAGAAAGGGGGAGACAGAGAGAGAGATATTAATACAATGATGGAGGGGGGTTATGGGGGAAAGAAGAGAGATATGAAAAGAGAGAGGGGGAGAGGGATATAGAGAGAGAGATATGCAAAGAGAGAGGGGGGAGAGAGAGAGAGAGAGAGAGAGAGAGAGAGAGAGATTAATACAATGATGGAGGGGGGATATGGGGGGAAGAAGAGAGATATGTAAAGAGATAGGTGGAGAGGGGTAGTGAGGAAGGGAGAGAGAGAGAGAGAGAGGAGAGGAGAGAGGGATAGATATTAATACAATGATGGAGGGGGGATATGGGGGGAAGAAGAGAGAGATGCAAAGAGAGAGTGGGAGAGAGAGAGAGAGATATGGAGAGGGTAAAGAGGGGGGATAATAGAGAGATACATAGAGTGCGATGGTAAGAAGAGAGAAAGAGAGGGAGAGAGAACGGGTAGAGGGAAAGAGAGAGAGAGAGAAGGAAGGAGAGAGTGAGGGATATATATGGAGGGGGTAAAGAAGGGGGAGAATAGAGAGATACATAGAGTGTGATGGAGAGAGAATGGGTAGAGGGAAAGAGAGAGAGATAGAGAGAGAGAGAGAGAGAGAGAGAGAAGGAAGGAGAGAGTGAGGGATATATATGGAGGGGGTAAAGAGGGGGGAGAATAGAGAGATACATAGAGTGTGATGGGAAGAAGAGAGAAAGAGAGGGAGAGAGAATGGGTAGAGGGCAAGACGTAGGGACAGAGATGGAGGTGGGAGAGATAGGGAGAAGGAGGAGAAATGGTAAAGAAGGAAGTAAAATAATGTAGAAAATTAATACACACATTTTAGAACATGTGTGAACTCCTACCATGTCCAACAAAAGGTGATAAGTTGAGAGAGGAAGGTAAATAGGGAATTTAATATTTTGGATGTTGGTATCAAGTCTGTGTGTACATTCTTAAGAACATGAGAAAATTGCTAGAAACATTATGGAATTTATAAGAACATATTTCCATTCATAAGAATGCTTACGCATTGCTAAGAACACACCCATCTCTTTTATGCGAGTCTTCTCCATGTGTGCTTGTTTCTTGCTCAACATCCAAACACAAATGTGGGAAACAAGCATAGAAGAGAAGCAACTATGTTAACTCTTAAATTTAGTTTTTCTGTAATTGGAAAGAATATTTTTGCCCATTTGTCTATTGGAAATGAAGTTTTTGTATCATATTGTAACTATAAGACAATTTTTATGTAATTAAAGGGCAATTTCAAGACAATTATTGTCTTTTTGAGGACTTGGAAAACAAATTTTGTCTTCAAGTGTAATTGGAAGGAATTTTTTTATCTTGGCATGAAATTTGAAGATAGTTTTTGTCCTTTGTTGTAAGACTAGGAGAAAATATATGTCTTCTTCCATAATTGGAGGACATTTTTTTCTTTTGGAAGACAATTTATATATTTATTTGTTATTGGAAGACAATTGTTGTCTCCCCATAATCAAAATCCATTTAAACTTGGGAATCTTCGTAGTCAAAGAAGTAAATTGTCGAGGAATAAATCACCCATAGAGAGGATCATTGAAGCAAGAGAAAAACAAAAAAGTATAGGGTAGGTATGGAAATACAAAGAGTTTTAGAAGAGGAGAATTCAATCTCTAAAAAAATAGATGAAGCTCAATGAGTATAGAACAAATTGCTATGGATGGTAAAATGATGATGGATTTTCTTGAAGATAAGTATAGTATGGATAAAATTAGAGAGGAAAATGGTCCACAACTTCTTGATGAGGAAATTATTGGGGTGAAAGCGCTAGTTTGACAATGCCATATTTCAGAAGCAAGCCCTAAGCATCTCTGGTTACCTTCCAAGAATGGATGTCCATAACAAAGAAGTCAAGAGTTCTAGAATACAAGTCCATCAACCCTATGTATATTGGAAACTTTGTAGCTAATAAACTCAAAATTCCTTTAGGTAGATGAAACCGGTTTATCATTACTTGAAGGTGATCTAACTAAATGAACTATTTGTTACCAACTGTACAAAATTATCAAAGAATACCTTGAAGTGAAGGTTTATGTAGCCAAATGCAAATCATGTTTGTATTTCTTAAGATATAAGGTTTTAACTATTGTTATAAGAATCCTTAACATTAAAATAGTGAAAAAAAAAGTAATCATATAATTAGAAACCTTGTGGATGCTTTAAAAAAAATGCCAAGGAAACTCAATGCAAGGACCATAATGCAACTCTTTGTATCTAGTCACAATCAATTTTTATCAAGCTCACAAGAAAATGTCGTTTGCTAAAACACACATCCCATATCGTTAAATGCAATGTGAAATCCCTTGCAAAGTATGCTATTAGATCAGATATCCTTGACATAGTTGGAAAAACAAATTATTGGGCCTTCTTTCATAGGCTACCTCATTCTGACATGAAGTTAATTATGGAAGTTAAGTGACTAGAATGAAATTTTTGGCATGAGAACACTAGACTTTATTCTAAGCAAATATATGTATTAAAATTAATATGAGGTTTTAGGGACCTTGAAGCTTACATTAAACACTTGCTTGACATGAAACAGACATAATTTTATGAGAGATTCAAGAATGCACATTCTACACTTTGGCCAACAATCATTTCAGAAATGCAAGCCTTTGTATGTTAGAATAAATAAAACTCATAAAACATGTTGTTGTGGATACCAAATTGAATGCTCTTAGTATGATGAAATATATATATATATATATATATATATATATATATATATATATATATATATATATATATATATATATATATATATATATATATATATTCTATATTGCATAACACCCTTGTGGAAGAATTCTCAATTATATTTCCAATGGCATCATTTAGAGAATTTATTCACAGTATCCTATGTACAAGGCTTGATGGTGGGAGATTCCCGAGTTGTGTTGGAATGGATTTTTTGAGAAAATGCATCCACATGAGCAATGAGTGTAACTTTGGTAAGAAGGAGGCCAACATGAAAAGCTTTACATATGTCACATACAATGTGAGGGAGGGAATGAATGAAAATGATACAGTAGATCACTTCACAAGTTAGTGATAAGTACATAAATAATATATTTTTTTGTTCAAATAATGGTTTGATGCTAGGATTTAAACATTGTAACAAGTTCTACTTGTAGTAATGTATTTATGTATGTATTTATTGTTTTTTATTAGGTACAAGTATGTGATTTCACAAAGGAATTCTATGAAAGGGCCTAACAATATGTGTAACATGTCCATGTGTCTCAATTGCATGATGAACATTTTTTATTATGATGAGATAAGTGTCCCATTGTTACCATATTATTAGTTGAGGATTTTGCAGAGAACTACACCCTTTAACCACAAAATGAGATTCAAAGCCAATATTATAACTCAAGTTTGGTTATGATAATGGTCTATATGGGACAATACTTCTGAGATCCCTTGATTAGGCCTCGACTCTTATCTTCAATAATTTTGGAGTTTGGGTAGATGTCCCTTGAATTAATAAATTTTTATTATTTCCCTTCTTTGCATGCAATTGATTATTTTCATATTGATGGTTGTCTTGATCATTCATGCAAAATTGCTCTTATATGTACATGTTGTTTATGATATTCATGAGAGAAATCAACATGCATTAGTTCCAATGATTAGAAGCCATAGTACAGTTGTAGATGAGATAATTTTTTATTCAGCTATCTTTTTGGTGTTTATGCTTGGATTTTATACTATTGCTAGTTTTTACCACATATGATGTGATGTATTGGTCACATTATTGCATGATCAATCACCTATGTCTTGTTGGTTGGCACCATTGAGGAGTTTAGTTGTTGTTACTATGTTGATGGTGTTTTTGATAGATATCTTTATTGATTATTGTCGTTGGCCTTGTTATTGACAAATGTTGCTACAATTTTTTAATGTTGGTCCAAGTTGATGATTATTCATTGATGCTTAATTGTTGAAATTATGCATATATAAGTTGATGATTAGCAGTGACATGATATGCTGGTACTAGTTGGAGATTTTGATTAGATTTATTATTTCATGGATCCATGGTTATGTGCCATAATAGTATGAGGTTTATCTTATGATGTGAGATATGTTGTTTTGATTTCTGCAACTTTGAGTGGATGGTTGCCTCCTAAAGCAAATGGTGCACATATTTTTGACATGTTATTGCTACTACCATATCGATGTGTTGGTTGATGCGTTATGGATTGTGTAAGATGATGGTCATATGTTCTTGTTGCAATTTCATGAGCTATATTTATGTTGGTGCTACAATTTTGAGTTTTACGTTGATTAGCTGATGTTCATGGTTATATGCTACAACTGCTCATTATTTATTATCTCATGATGATTGGTTGTTGTTGCTACCAGTTCATTTGTTGCTAGATGATAGTGCTTTGATATAGATAGCTCTATCTTATACACTTGGATGGTTGATGCATGATGAGATTCATATATTGTTGATCATTCATCATCTTGTTGATTGGCCAAATGTTTATAGTGTTGGTCATAAGCTTTGGTCATGTAATAACCACATGCTCCATATTATACTTCACCAATTTTAGTCATGTATTTTGTTTATGAATCCATGTAATCAAGTGTTCATTTCATTGAGTTTATGCTGTCATGAATTAGTGATAGGAGAGTTATGAATCATGATAAGTTGGCATTGTAATGAGTTGGTGCAACCTTTTTTGGGCTATTACATATCATGTCATAGTCTTCATATAGCCTTGTATCTTATTATACAACCACGTACTAATTTGTATTGTATATATGTGGTCATGGTCATGTTGAAGAGAGAGTCTTGATGTCTTGTATTCATTGATGAGGGAAAGCATTCATATGGGTTAATCGGTGTTGTTTCAGTCATATGCAATATATTAGTCATATTGTATAGTCAATCCCTTGGTCCTTGAGGTGTAGCCTTCAACTAGAAGGCATTGGTTATAGGATAATGATGCTCAGGGGGAGCATATCCAGTTTTCTATTGTTAATCAGACATGGTTTGTTGTTGTTGTCGGTACACTATGTTGTAGTTGATTTGGAGGAGAGTGAGGTTGATGTAATTGGTGATGCTGAGTAGAGAGCTATTGTTGCTATTTTTGTTTATGATGAGTTGTTGCTCATATCACGTAGTTGTTTCTACTTATTATATTATGTTGTTGATGGAAAGAGTGTTGTTTCTCATGGTATTTTATTGTTGATTCTCATGTTGTTTTTGAGATTGAATGCTGCTATTGTTGGTTGAGATTGGTGCTCATGGAGAGTGTTATCACTTAAGAAAAAAATTCTAAATTCTGAGCATTAGTTTGATTCCAAAGGATTGATGTTAGTCTTGGTCTAGTCTTTCCATGGTTGTTTTAGAGTCTAAGATCTAGAAGAGAGTCTTGTTGGTATGGTCAAATAGGGTCAACACTCTGTTCTTGCCTATCACTGGTCCCACATCACTCCATGTGTCAAACTTGTTTCAAGGTTCTCATGCACTACGAAATTGTCTAGGAGTTTTCGTAGCGCAAAACCCAGTCTAGGAGTTTTTGTAGTGCAAAACCCAGAATTTGCACTGGCTGCGCTACGAAATCAGGGATTTGTGCAGATCCGTGTCAAATGTCATCCAACTATCAAATCTATCAGAATACGTTAATCTTACATCAACAATTGTCAGTCTATACACCTTGCCTATCACATTCAACTACTCATTCTCATCATTAGGTTTGTTAGGTGTCTTGGTATGCTCAAGTTTCAAATTTCAAAAAAGGAGCCAAGTATTTTCAGTTATGATTATGTATGGGTTCATGCATGAGAAGCAAATTGAAAGGGCATTTAATCAGAATTCTTTAAAGTCCAAGCGAGGCAGCTTCCCTTTCCATTTCAAGCAAGGCAGTGATTGAGATTAAGATGGTGCAAGCTCTTTCAATTTTCATCTTGTAGGAATTCCATGGAGATGTCTACAGAAAAGAAGGATCATAGGCCAGGCAGGTGTCTAAGGAATGAGCCTGTAGGTTTAGATGTTCTCCTGAAGAACAGTGAAGTTGAACAAGCTTTCAAACAGGTTGGCTATTGGAGATTTTGTGAAAAACTTCAAGGAGGCCACATGCAAGACACCAAAGAATTTGCTTTCAATTTCACAGGATTAAATTTGAAGGTTGCAGTGCTTAAATTACCAATCTCTCTAGAGGTTATATCTGTAGTCACTGAAATTCCAAGGGGATAGAGGAGGTGGTTTAAAAACTTCAAGTTTGATATGACTCCTTGCAAGGAATTCTTAAAGCCAGAGTTCGTTCATTCAAACTTAAACAAGTCAATGCCCAGGAGCTTTGTCAAGGATTCATATGAAAATTTGCTTACCTGTACTATGAAGGGAGGTATCATAAGGTGTATTCCCATCACTTCAAACTTCTACTTCATTTCACTTGAAAGATATCTCTGGATTTTCCTTTCTATCTGTTTCATAGCCTAAGAAAAATGTGTGACAAGGTTCAGTTGAAGAACAGCCTGAAAGACATACTCAGCTAAGAAAAACTACATAGCAAGTAAGGCTAAATCCTAAAGTTTTGATGTGGATCACCTTTTGAAGTTTACTTTGAAGAATGGTATCAATTTATTCACTTTTGAACAGCCTCATGGCATATGGAAAAGTCATTTCAAAGGAAAGAAAACTCAAAGAAGTCAAATTTTGGCATAAAACTGTGTTTTGAAATCACACAGCAGTTTCGTAGCACGCTACGAAACCACTGAAAAATCCTGTTTCAACATAAAAGACTCTATTTTCTGCTTTTCCTAGTCAACTTCCAGAAGGGTTCCTGAACCGCGGAGAACTCAATTTTAAAAACTGAAAGAGGCTTTTCTTCCTAACATACTGAACTAAAAAAACCTCTTTTAGTTTCTTCAAATACATTATAAGGTGGGAGAAATGTATGGTTAAACTTGCGCTATGAAACTGTTGTAGGTGCAGTTTTTCATAGACAAACTTTTCTTGTTTTACACGTGTTTTTCAAGGAAAGATTCTTGACAGCTGCAGCATTTGTTTTAAAACCCAAGAGAGGTTTTTGTTCTAGACATCATGGACTAAAAAAACCTCCTTCAGTTTCGTAAAATATGTCATGGATGAGAAGCTAAAGGCTCTTTCCCACGTGCCAATTTTCAAAGATCATGAACCTAAAAGCAAGGAAACATGTTCCCTAATTCCTAGGGTTTATCATCAGCAGCAAGGTCACAACGTGGGAGGCTTCATCAAATTCGAATTCATGGATTTATAGGTGTCAAAAGGAATGTTTAATTCCTAGATAAGGTTGTTTTAATCATAATGAGGGGTTACACTCCTAATTGTTTTAGGTCTCTAGCACTGCTAGTTAACAGTCAGTTATATTAAATAGTTGGTTTTAAGTGTCAATAGGTGTCAGGTTAGGTAGAATTCAAATTATCCTCATCCTAGAGGAAGGAATCTAAGTCATGTAATAATCTCTATATATGGGAGAAGATGTAAGGCACCAAGGGTTGGAAATTTTCAGAGAAACACTCATATTGTGTCATTGTAGAAGATCATGTTTTATGAATACAGACTTTGGCTTTACTTCTCAGGATTCAGAAAGAGTTCAATGGTGGCTTGTTTTATTTTTGTCCTTATTTCCTTATTTGCAGTAGTATGAATGTATGATACTTAGAATTCATTGACATGCTCTAAATTCCTTCATGCATTTATAGACTTTGTTTCTTACTTGTCTCTATGTGTTATCTGATATGTTGAACTCCAGATGCCCTGATTTCCATGTGAAGTTAATATAATTGTTATACTGAAGCATTTCTTGACTCCATAAGCCCAATGGATGTTTACTGATCATGTTCAACCATTCATATTTTTCACTTGTTTCATAGAGTTAGCCATCTAATCTTTATCAAAATCTTTAACCTAGTGAGAGAGCCCTCTCAGGTTGAGGAGGCTAAGCCTCAGCCAAAAGTTGGTTTGAAAGAGTTACACAAGTCTTCCTGTTTAGCAGCCTATCAGGGCTAGGTTTTGTGATAAAATTTTGGTGTGTCTATCGGGAGTCTAAAGATTATTCATTCCTAAAATCAAGAAGCTAAACTTCTGAAGGTAGCAGGAGCTGAGAAAGTTTTTGAGGCTGCAATCTACCTTGGCGACTCCACACATCGAATAACAAATTGGAAGGTGACTCCATTGGGGAAGATCCGTAGCTTGATGAAGTTTCAATATGAGTTCCATTGCAAGAATAAATTCTAGGTATGCCCCTATGAATCGGTCTCATATCCCTGGTTTTCCAAATCCTATGCCAAAGGTTGATTGGTTAGATGATCTTCCAATATTCAAAGATGAAAAGAAAGACAATGCTTCTCTTCATTTGGTTAGGTTCCATATGCATGTAAACAGTCTTAAGGTTCAGTTCGCTGAAGATTGTCTCATGAGGATGTTTATGACCACTTCAGAAGGAAAAGCATAGTCTTGGTATAAAAGCTTGGAAAATGGTTCGCTTGCTAATTTTCATGATGAATTCTATGAGATGTATAAAGAATGTCATCCTTCCTTGTTGCTAGTAAAAAATTGTTGTAAACATTATTTGAGTCTTATTCAATATTTGGAGGATTGTTATGATGATGATGAATTTATGGATGAAGAAATTTTAGAGGCTCTTCATAAAAATACATTTCAACACCAAGAAGAAAGGATAACATCCCACAAAATGCAGCATGAAGATCAGCAGGGGTTTACTTATGAAAATCATATTACATCCTCTGAGATTGATGTAGAGATGCAACAAACTTGTCAGTCTTCGGATCATAATGAAGATGAAAATGATTACAAACACCAAGAAGAAATACTGGAAGAAATTTTTTATAACCCTCAGGCAGAGGAAAAGGTTGTTCATTTTTGTAATTCCTTGCAGCAGCTTACATCAAAGAATGATCTTAATAATGAAGAAAATTACATTGTTTGTGGGAATCATTTAGAAAAGCAGTTGGATAACTTATCAAATAAATGTTGTGTGACTAAAGATCAGTTGTTAGAAGTAACAAGATGTTATGAGGATCATCAAGCTGATCATGTATTCTGGGATCCTATAGCTAGATACATGGAAGAGTTTTACTCTCCAGTGTTTCAGTTTTTCTATGAAGATCAGAGGCAATTCCAGTGGCAGTGGTCATCACAATATCATAGTTGCTCTAAACTCCGATGCAGTCAAAAAACTCAAATATCAGATAAGACAAATGATTGGCTACATTGGAAATTTCACATTGATTGAGCTGAAAGAAGTTTGAAATTGATAGGGTAGGTAGGTAGGAAAATGCAAATAAGCTCAAGGTTGATTGAGCATTTTTCAGTAGATATAGATTTCTTTCTCCTACAGTGATCATCAAGCTTAAGCCCGAGGTGAAGGCCAAAGAAGCTTAAAGGGGATGCTTGTCAAATAAATTTTTGTTTATCATAAGAGGATAAAGCACTAGACCTACGAGTTCTTAGTGTACCACAAGGGCACACTATCCCAAGTGGAGCCACTGTTATCACTTAAGAAAAAATTTCTAAATTCTGAGCATCAGTTTGATTCCAAAGGATTGATGTTAGTCTTGGTCTAGTCTTTCCATGGTTGTTTTAGAGTCTAAGATCTAGAAGAGAGTCTTGTTAGTATCGTCAAATAGGGTCAACACTCTGTTCTTGCCTATCACTAGTCCCACATCACACCATGTGTCAAACTTTTTTCAAGGTTCTCATGCGCTACGAAACTGTCTAGGAGTTTTCGTAGCACAAAACCCAGTCTAGGAGTTTTCGTAGCGCAAAACCCAGAATTTGCACTGGCTGTGCTACGAAATCAGGGATTCGTGTAGATCCATGTCAAATGTCATCCAACTATCAAATCTATCAGAATCCGTTAATCTTACATCATCAATTGTCAGTCCATACACCTTGCCTATCACATTCAACTACTCATTCTCATCATTAGGTTCGTTAGGTGTCTTGGTACGCTCAAGTTTCAAATTTCAAAAAAGGAGCCAAGTATTTTCAGTTATGATTATGTATGGGTTCATGCATGAGAAGCAAATTGACAGGCATTTAATCAGAATTCTTTGAAGTCCAAGCGAGGCAGCTTCCCTTTCCATTTCAAGCGAGGCAGTGATCGAGATTAAGATGGTGCAAGCTCTTTCAATTTTCATCTTGTAGGAATTCCATGGAGATGTCTACAGAAAATAAGGATCATAGGTCAGGCAAGTGTCTAAGGAATGAGCCTGTAGGTTTAGATGTTTTCTTGAAGAACAGTGAAGTTGAACAAGCTTTCAAACAGGTTGGCTGTTGGAGATTCGTGAAAAGCTTCAAGGAGGCCACATGCAAGTCACCAAAGAATTTGATTTCAATTTCACAGGATTAAATTCGAAGGTTGCAGTGCTTGAATTACCAATCTCTCCAGAGGTTATATCTGCAGTCACTAAAATTCCAAGGGGACAGAGGAGGTGGTTTAAAAACTTCAAGTTTGATATGACTCCTTGCAAGGAATTCTTAAAGCCAGAGTTCGTTGATTCAAACTTAAACAAGTCAGTGCCCAGGAGCTTTGTCAAGGATTCATATGCAAATTTGCTTACCTGCACTATGAAGGGAGGTATCATAAGGTGTATTCCCATCACTTCAAACTTCTGCTTCATTTCACTGGAAAGATATCTCTAGATTTTCCTTTCTATCTGTTTCATAGCCTAGGAAAAATGTGTGACAAGGTTCAGTTGAAGAACAGCCTGAAAGACATACTCAGCTAAGAAAAACTACATAGCAAGTAAGGCTAAATCCTAAAGTTTTGATGTGGATCACCTTTTGAAGTTTACTTTGAAGAATGGTATCAGTTTATTCACTTTTGAACAGCCTCATGGCATATGGAAAAGTCATTTCAAAGGAAAGAAAACTCAAAGAAGTCAAATTTTGGCATAAAACTGTGTTTTTGAAATCACACAGCAGTTTCGTAGCGCACTACGAAACCACTGAAAAAGCCTGTTTCAGCATAAAAGAATTTGTTTTCTGCTTTTCCTAGTCATCTTACAGAATGGTTCCTGAACAGCAGAGAACTCAATTTTAAAAACTGAAAGAGGATTTTCTTACTAACATACTAAAATACAAAACCCTCTTTCAGTTTCTTCAAATTCGTTATAAGGTGGGAGAAATTTATGGTTAAACTTGCACTACAAAACTATTGTAGGTGCAGTTTTTCACAAACTGACTTTTCTTGTTTTACACGTGTTTTTCAAGGATAGATTCTGGACAGCTGGAGCATTGTTTTAAAAAACCAAGAAAGGTTTTTGTTCTAGACATCATGGACTAAAAAAATTTCCTTCAGTTTCATAAAATATGCCATGGATGAGAAGATAAAGGCTCTGTCCCACGTGCCAATTTTCAAAGATCCTGAACCTAAAAACAGGGAAACATGTTCCCTAATTCCTAGGATTTATCATCAGCAGCAAGGTGACAACGTGGGAGGATTCATCAAATTTGAATTCATGGATTTATAGGTGTTAAAAGGAATTTTTAGTTCCTAAATAAGGTTGTTGTAATCATAATGAGGAGTTACACTCCTAATTGTTTTAGGTCTCTAGAACTGCTAGTTAACAGTCAGTTATATTAAATAGTTGGTTTTAAGTGTCAATAGGTGTCAGGTCAGGGGGAATTTGAATTCTCCTCATCCTACAGGAAGGAATCAAAGTCATGTAATAAACTCTATATATGGGAGAAGATGTAAGGCACCAAGGGTTGGAAATTTTCATAGAAACACTCATATTGTGTCATTGTAGAAGATCATGTTTTATGAATACAGACTTTGGCTTTACTTCTCAGGATTCAGAAAGATTTCAATGGTGGCTTGTTTTATTTTTTTCCTTATTTCCTTATTTGTAGTAGTATGAATGTATGATAGTTAGAATTCATTGACATGCTCTAACTTCCTTCATGCATTTATAGACTGTGTTTCTTACTTGTCTCTATGTGTTAACTAATATGTTGAACTCTAGATGCCCTGATTTCCATGTAAAGTTAATATAATTGTTACACTAAAGCATTTCTTGACTCCATAGGCCCAATGGATGTTTACCGATCATGTTCAACCATTCATATTTTTCACTTGTTTCATAGAGTTAGCCATCTAATCTTTATCAAAATCTTTAACCTAGTGAGAGAGCCCTCTCAGGTTGAGGAGGCTAAGCCTCAGTCAAAAGTTGGTTTGAAAGAGTTACACAAGGTATTCCTGTTTAGCAGCCTATTAGGACTAGGTTTTGTGATAACATATTGGTGCATCTGCCAGGAGTCTGAAGATTGTTCATTCCCGAAATCAAGAAGCTGAACTTCTGAAGGTAGCAGGAGCTCAGAAAGTTTTTGAGGCTGCAATCTACCTTGGCGACTCCACACATCGAATAACAAATTGGAAGGTGACTCCATTGGGGAAGATCAGTAGCTTGATGAAGTTTCAAGATGAGTTCCATTGCAAGAATAAATTCTAGGTATGCCCCTATGAATCGGTCTCATATCCCTGGTTTTCCAAATCCTATGCCAAAGGTTGATTGGTTAGATGATCTTCCAATATTCAAAGATGAAAAGAAAGACAATGTTGCTCTTCATTTGGTTAGGTTCCATATGCATGTACGTAGTCTTAAGGTTCAGTTCCCTAAAGATTGTCTCATGAGGATGTTTATGACCACTTTAGAAGGAAAAGCATGGTCTTGGTATAAAAGCTTGGAAAATGGTTCAATATATTTGCTTGCTAATTTTCATGATGAATTCTATGAGATGTATAAAGAATGTTATCCTTCCTTGTTGCTGGTAAAAAATTGTTGTAAACATTCTTTGAGTCTTATTCAATATAAGGAGGATTGTTATGATGATGATGAATTTATGGATGAAGAAAATTTAGAGGTTCTTCATAACAATACATTTCAACATCAAGAAGAAAGGATAACATCCCACGAAATGCATCATGAATATCAGTAGGGGTTTACTTATGAAAAACATATTACATCCTTTGAGATTGATGTAGAGATGCAGCAGACTTGTCAGTCTTTGGATCATAATGAAGATGAAAATGATTACAAACACCAAGAAGGAATACTATAAGAAACTTTTTATAACCCTTGGGTAGAGGAAAAGGTTGTTCATTTTTGTAATTCCTTGCAGTAGCTTACATCAAAGAATGATCTTAATAATGAAGAAAATTACATTGTTTGTGGGAATCATTTAGAAAAGCAGTTGGATAACTTATCAAATAAATGTTTTGTGACTAAAGATCAATTTTTAGAAGTAACAAGATGTTATGAGGATCATCAAGCTGATCATGTATTATGGGATCCTATAGCTAGATACATGGAAGAGTTTTACTCTCTAGTGTTTTAGTTTTTCTATGAAGATCAGAGGCAATTCCAGTGGCAGTGGTCATCACAATATCATAGTTGCTCTGAACTCCGATGCAGTCAAAAAATTAAAATATTAGATAAGGCAAATGATTGGCTACATTGGAAATTTCACATTGATTGAGCTGAAAGAAGTTTGAAATTGATAGGGCAGGTAGGTAGGAAAATGCAAATAAGCTCAAGGTTGACTGAGCATTTTTTAGTAGATATAGATTTCTTTCTCCTACAGTGATCGTCAAGCTTAAGCCCGAGGTGAAGGCCAAAGAAGCTTAAAGGGGATGCTTGTCAAATAAATTTCCATTTATCATAAGAGGATAAAGCATTGGACCTGCGAGTTCTTAGTGTACCATAAGGGCACACTATCCCAAGTGGAGCCATTGTTTTTTTTTTTTTTAACATGATCGGGTACTTATATATTATAAAACTGCTTGGAGCCAAATCAAGTTACATAAGTGGATGGAAGCAGATAAAGAGAAGTCCAAAATGGGTTCGCAGACCCTGACTTCTTATAGACAAACTTGAGTAGTGTAGATTGGAAAAGAAAACGGCTGTATAGCCTTACAAACAGACCTGCGAGAAGACAAAATTTGCTAGTCATTAGTTAGATTACTAGAGCTGATTGACAGAGTCATCAATCTGGGGTTCTTTCTTGACGCTTGCTCTGGTTGAAGTCTCAGCTTGCATACTCTGAGTGATGGCTTTGGTGTGGGTGATTGCCTCCTCCATGTGTTTGCGTTTTTCCTTTAGGCTTTCTATCTCTGCCTTGTGTTTTTCTAGTTTCTTTCTCTTTGATCTGCTATCTGCCTGAAAGTCCTCTTTGAGCTCGTTGAAATGTTTGAAAAACCTTGCAATCATAAAGCAATGAGCTTTACACAGCGTGCAGTTGTCGTTTCCAAGCACTCTGTCCAAAGGATTCTCGGGCAACTCACGATTTTCCTGAGCCTCAGTATGCTCTCTGTTTTCCGGGATCTCTGCCATTTCCAGGGAACTGATATGGATGCAGAGCGGGAACAGGGAAAAGGAGCTGGGGTGAAGAGGAAGGAGACCTGCGCGACAGAGGGAAAATGCCACGAAGAAGAAACAGAGCAGGGAGGAAAACACAGTTAAAATGGAGAACCAGGCATAGAGATTTACCAAACTGTCAAGGAGGAGAGGAGCAGCCGAACTGAAGGCGATATTCCGGTCTTGGAGATTGCTGGCTTCCCTGGGAGCTTTTGAGAACGATCTCACAACCGATCTGAACGAATAGCGGCCTCTCTTGATGCCGAACTTCCTGATCTGAATGCCAGGAATAGAACCATTACTCTCCTGCGAAGAAAGGGACGAGTTTCTGATGCGCTCGTAGAGAGGAGGGTTGGTGAATATATATAGCGAAGAGGAAGGGTGAGCGGGCCAAGGATGCAATATAAGCTCAGTGATCTGGCTAGGATTAGCCACCAGCTTAAAATCTTTGCAGCAGTCTAAGGAGATCGTGAAAAGACTTCTACCTATATTCTGCATGGGAGAGTCACGAGAGAGCTGGGGTATCGAGATCCTGTGATTGGACCAAAAAAGGTGAGTGGTGGGAATGAAGAAGGGAGGATCGAAATTCAATGCCTGGCGAGCTGCGTGCGACTTGAATGATTTTGGCTAGAGATCACAAGAATGAGAGTGGGGAATGATAAGACAGGAGGTCGAATGGGTGCTGGAATGACTGATCAGAGATTTTGACAGGCAACTAAGCTGACTACGGGACTGGATTTTCATATATGAGATCATTTTCTTTGACTTGGACGATCTGTCTGTTGGTTGCCTTAGTGGCGTAATGGTCCGCTTCAGTGTTGTTGTCTCTTAGAACATGTTTGAAAGTTGTGTCTCCCATTTCTTTGACATTATCCTCAATCCTGAGCTTTACATTATTAAGAGCCTCTTTTTTAAATTCTGTTCCCGCCACCATGGCTGCAATGACGATGGCCGAGTCTCCCACTATTATTGGATTCCTGATTCTCAGCTGGTTCAGAATGAGGGTACCTAAGTAGAGGCTGCAAGCTTCAGCCAGGTTATTGGACATTTGGCCCAAACCCCATTCGTAGCTTACCAGATTTTTGCCATGGCTGTCCTTTATGATACCCCCTGCTCCAGCTTCCCCCGGGTTATTTTTGGAGGCCCCGTCGAAATGCAAAGTAGGGCGATTCTGATCTAGGATCCATTGACTTACTTCTTCCCTTGTGCCTCTGAGCTTCCAGTGTATTCTTCTCGTGCTAGCTTTGGGGTGTGCTAGATGATTGTTGCTATGATTGATGCTGAATTTGTTATACCATTCCATCTCTTCTTTGTGCCAGCTTGATTGGTCTGGAGGAGCTACCAAGTTTGCACTTATTGTTTCAGATATGAGCACTGTTGTTTTTGCCAGTATGCAGACAAGGTTGGGCTTCTTGTCATTAAAAATACAGTTATTCCTAGCTAACCAGATTTGCCAACTAAGGGTAGCCGAGATGCATTTCCACATACGGGTGATATTGTTTTTACCTTTCTTAGGATAGGGATAACATTTTGCCCAGTTTTTTTGAAGGGAGGATAGATGATCAAAAGTCTCTTCAATTTTCATTGGGCTGACAATCTGAGTCCAACAACTTTGAGCGAGGGGGCAGTGGAAGAATAGATGATGGATGCTCTCCTCCTCAGCACGGCAAAAGCAGCATATTGATGGCCCCAAGATCCCTCTTTTCCTTAGATTTTCAGCGGTAAGCACCTTTCCTTTGAGGGTCCAATTGAAATGTTTGACCTTTGGGATGCATTCTGATTTCTAGACAATTGTGAAGAGGTTCCATTTGGCTGTCAAAGTGGAAGCCTGGAGGAATTTGTAACCATCTCTGACAGTGAATTTCCCACTGCTTGGGTCCCATATATACCTGTCTTCAGCCCCTCTGTTGGTGGGTGCTGCGCCTGTGAGGGAGACCTTGAGATTATGCCATAGTTCTCTGAGCTCATTGGGAATTTGCAGGTCCTTCCAGCCCTGCCATGTGTTCCGGTCCCAAGTTGAAATTTCATACAAGGAGGTTAAGTTTTTAGCTTCCATCCAGATGTGCAGAGGCCTGAGATTTTGGTTGTGGATTCTTGGTTTGGTGCCCATGATTCTATCAGTCCAGATATTGACCTCCTGGCCGCTTCCAGGCACTTTGGAAATGTTCTCTCTGAACTGAGGAAGGACTTTTTTAATTAGCTTCCAAACAGGGGTGCAAGATCTTTCAGCTATTGTTTCGGAAAGAAGATTAGAATTTGGTCCATTCAGATATTTCCTCTTTAATACTTCTACCCACCAAGAGCCTTTGCCGGTGAGGATTCTCCAAATTAGTTTAAAGCCCATAGCCCTGTTGGAGAAGCTCAAAATTTTGATGGCGAGCCCACCTTTGTCATAGGGAAGGATGACTTGTTCCCATTTGACAAGGCTAAATTTATTGGATTCTTGCTTTCCCCCCTGCCAGAGAAAACTTCTCATTAATAATTCCATGTGCTTATGTGTGCTGGTGGGAGCCAAAGTGACCGCATATTGGTAGATGGGGAGAGCAGAAAGAACGACCTTTATAAGGGTCGATCTACCAGCCATATTTAGCCAAGAAACTCCCCAACTTTGAAGGAGGCCTCTCATATTTTCTATGTGTTTGGCCCATATCTCGGCCTTAACTGTTTCTTTGGCTAAAGGCAGACCAAGATAAGAGAAATAACTCCAGTTCCTCTGCATTGGAATGTCCAGAATCAGAGAGATTCTTTGCCTTATTTGTTCAGGAACATTCCAGGTATAGATCTTGCATTTTTTGTTGTTCAGCATCCCTCCAGAGGCAGCTAGGAAGGTGTCCAAGACTTTCTTGAATCTTTTTTCCATTAGGCTTGAAGCTCCCCCAATGAGAAGGGTATCATCCGCGTAGAGCGAATGATTGATTTCTTTAGTCCCTCTTCCTATACCAATTCCAGTGATCTCTTTTTTCTTGCAGAGTTTTTCTAAGTGTATACTCAGAGTTTCCACCATTATGATGTATAGGAAAGGGGAGAGAGGGCAGCCTTGCCTCAATCCCCTGGTGCTTCTAAAATACCTGCTTGGGCGACCATTAATCAGAGGGGCAGTCCAAGGGTTGGAGATGCAACCAGAGATGGTGCTTATGAAGTTGTTTGAAATCCCAAACTTTTTGAGAACTGCAGTTAGGAAGAGGTAAATGACTTTGTCGAAGGCGTTTGCCATATCAAGTTTGATTATCATTCCTCGTTCCTTCCTGCTGATGCTGCTGTGAATTGCCTCTTGAATAAGTATGACATTATCTGTGATTTGCCTGTGGGGAACAAATCCCCCTTGGTTCTCTGAGATTAAATAAGGGAGGAGATTTTTGAGCCTATTGGCTAGAATTTTGGTTACTATCTTGTAGGAAACATTACAAAGGGAAATTGGCCAGAAGCAGTCGAAAGAACGAGGGTTAACGTCCTTAGGGACGAGAGCTAAATGTGAGGATTTTGTGTTGTCTCCCATCTTGTGATTTTTAAAAACGTTTTTGACCATCCGCACAAAGTCTTTTTTGATGGAGTCCCAATGGTTTCGGTAAAAGGCCACCGTGAAACCATCAGGGCCCGGAGCCTTGTCCTGTTGCATACTAAATGCTGCCTCCCTAATTTCCTCTTCTGTGACCTCCTGATCCAGCTCTCTGTTTTGAGGGTCTGAGATTTTGTTCTCAACTGCGCTAAGGAAGTCAGAGCTGTCCGACTGCTGCGGGGCTGCTGCTAGAAGAGATTTAAAGTGGTTGAAAGCCGCCTCCTTAATTTCATCTTGGTCACTGTACTCATGCCCTTCTGCCTCAATTTTATCTATCTGATTCCCGGCGCGCCTGAGCTTTATGTTGTTGTGGAAGAAGGAGGTATTTTTGTCGCCTGCCCTCAGCCATAGGCACCTCGATTTCTGCCTTTGTTCCTCTTCCTCAGCTCGATTTTGTCTATATAGCTCCCTGTACATTTCATTTTCATGGATTATATCTTCGTTTGTGGGTTGGCTGTTCTCCTTTTCTTTGTTCCACTGTTCCATTTGCGTTTGCAGATCCATTTTTTTCCTCTTCTCCTTTGCTGCATATTCCTTGGCCCATTGTTTAATGACTACTCTTAGAGATTTTAATTTGGTTTCCCAAACGTAGTAAGGCGATCCCCACACTTCCTTTGCCCACTGATTTTGAACGAGGGAGCGAAAGTCTTCTTTGTAATCCCATATTTTGTTGTATTTGAAGGGGAGGAGCCCCAGATTTCTCCCTTTTTCCATGTTCATCACCACAAGTTTGTGATCAGAGGCCGAAGCTTGAATGATTTTGCTCTTGATGGTAGAGAAGCTTGCTGCGATTCTTTCCTGCACGAGAAATCTGTCTAACCTCTCTTTGATATTGTGGCAGCCTGTTCTTTTGTTACTCCATGTGTATTTCCCGTTGAAGGGAGGTATATCAATGAGATTATGAGACTGGATTATAGCCTCCAGTGCCTCTCTTGAGGGGTCCGAATGAAAGTTTCCTCCTAACTTTTCATCCACATTTCTTATGAGATTCAGATCTCCTCCCAGAATTATGTTACTGTCGTGGGAGGACTGTAAATCTAAGGATAGAGAGTCCCAACACGTTGATTTGTCCCTGTAATGGTTTGGAGCGTAGATGTTGTATATGCTGTAGACTTCTTGAGAGGCTTTGTTTCTGAGTTCTGTTCTTATCCACCAATTGCAAGATTGGAGGTTGATGTGAGTCCATTTATTCTTGTTCCAGAGTGTTCCTATACCTCCTGATGCTCCTTCTGATCCTATTGAGTAACCTTCAAAATTTTTGAATCGTTTAACTTGTTTTTGAAAATCTTGGTCTGAGATTTTGGTCTCCTGGATGAGGACAATGTCTGGCTGCTCCTGATTTATTAAGTCACGAACTGCATTTATTTTTAAGGAGGAGCCCATCCCCCTACAGTTCCAAGAGACCAGATTCATCATTTACCAGTTTTTGGGTGAGTCCCACTTCTCTCCTTGGTTTTGTCCCCACTTCCTTTTTGCCTGTCTAGATAGGAGTCCATTGGTTGTTGTGCTCCAGTGGCCATTTCTTTTGCTGCTGCCTCGTCTCTAAGTTCCTTGTTTGACTTTCTTCCTACCTTTCTTGGGGGATCTAAGGGAAGACTGGATTCTTTCATTTTATTTTTGGTGAGTATTCTCTCTATTGTTGGGGGAGGGGAGGGCAGAGGGATCGAAGGTGAGGAGATGACAGCTAGAGAGTAGTTGCGAGGGGAAGGGGGAGGAGAAGAGGGATCTTCAACTTCCAAGGATTCAAAGGGGTTGGAGGTAGAGGGAAAAGAGGGAGCTGAGCTGGGTGGGGGAGGGGAGGGAGGGGGGGGGTTTTCCAGGGAGGGCTTAGAGCTAGGCCCTTGAGAGGCAGAAGATTTTTTCTTTTTTACTTGTTCCCATTGGCCATCCGGAGATTCTTCATTTTCAATGGATTCATTTGATTTTGATTTGCTACATCTATTTGAAAAGTGTCCGTATTCGTGACATACCTTGCATTTGAAGGGCAGTTGCTCGTAGTCCAGCTGTTGGATGTGTGTCCATTGGTCGACCTTGATCTTGATGGCTTCTGGCAGGCCTTTCCCAAGATCTACTTCTACACAAATCCTGGCGCACGCATGCATGTTCTCCCTTGGCTCGGATCTGTCGATGTATTTTCCAACCGCATTCCCTATTGCCTTTACTGATTCGTCCCCCCAACAGTGGAGCGACAGGTGTGGGAGGCGGACCTAGACCGGGACTGCGTTTGGGATGTCCATCTCCGGATCAAAGTCTGGAGTCCATCTGTTCAGATAGAGGCCTCTTGAGTCCATGAAGTAGGGGCCGTTTCTAAATATGAGATTCCTATCCTCTTTTGTTTCGAAGATGAATGTACAATAGCCCCTTCCACAAAATCTGATGGTTATTTTCCCTTGTGTCATTGTGATCCAGTTGCACTCCACCCATTTTTGGACTGATCTTGGAGAAGGCCAGAGGCCAGTGAACTGACCTACGAGACCTCTTTCAGCGAGGGTGATTGCAGATTTCCTTGGCAGAGATGGAGGGAGAGATACCTCGGGGATTTCATCTAGTTTCTTGATAAACTTAGAGACAGAGGGACGAGTTTTTGCAGAGGCGATATCAGGGATCAGGGAAGCGAAGAGCTCTGCATGGTTCTCAGGGGGGGGCGTTCCCAGCCATTCAAGACTGAGAAGCCAGCTCAAAAGGGCGAGATCAGGGATGGGCCCCAGCGTGGAGACGGGCAGGAGGCCCGAGGATGGAAGCGCAACGCGCAGGAGGGAGGAAGGCAACAACTGGCGGCAGCCTGCCAGGCAGAGCCTGGGGAGCAGGACCAGTCAAGCGCGGGAAGATGATCGCCTTCAACAGCCTCCGTCTCATCTCAGCATCCTTATGGGTTCTCAAGTGGAGCCATTGTTATCACTTAACAAAAAATTTCTAAATTCTGAGCATCAGTTTGATTCCAAATGATTGATGTTAGTCTTCGTCTAGTCTTTCCATGGTTGTTTTAGAGTCTAAGATCTAGAAGAGAGTCTTGTTGGTATCGTCAAATAGGATCAACACTCTATTCTTGCCTATCACTAATCCCACATCACTCCATGTGTCAAACTTGTTTCAAGGTTCTCATGTGCTATGAAACTGTCTAGGAGTTTTCGTAGCAAAAAACCCAGTCTAGGAGTTTTCGTAGCGCAAAACCCAGAATTTGCACTGGCTGCACTACGAAATCATGGATTCGTGCAGATCCATGTCAAATGTCATCCAACTGTCAAATCTATCAGAATCCGTTAATCTTACATCATCAATTGTCAGTCTATACACCTTGCCTATCACATTCAACTGGTCATTCTCATCGTTAGGTTCATTAGGTGTCTTGGTATGCTCAAGTTTCGAATTTTAAAAAAGAAGCCAAGTATTTTAAGTTATGATTATGTATGGGTTCATGCATGAGAAGCAAATTGACAGGCATTTAATCAGAATTATTTAAAGTCCAAGCGAGGCAGCTTCCCTTTCCATTTCAATCAAGGTAGTGATCGAGATTAATATGGTGCAAGATATTTCAATTTTCATCTTGTAGGAATTCCATGGAGATGTCTATAGAAAATAAGGATCATAGGTCAGGCAGGTGTTTAAGGAATGAGCCTGTAGGTTTAGATGTTTTCCTGAAGAACAGTTAAGTTGAACAAGCTTTCAAACAGGTTAGTTGTTGGAAATTTCGTGAAAAACTTCAAGGAGGCCACATGCAAGTCACCAAAGAATTTGATTTCAACTTCACAGGATTAAATTCGAAGGTTGCAGTGCTTGAATTACCAATCTCTCCAGAGGTTATATCTGTAGTCACTGAAATTCCAAGGGGACAGAGGAGGTGGTTTAAAAACTTCAAGTTTGATATGACTCCTTGCAAGGAATTCTTAAAGCCGGAGTTCGTTGATTCAAACTTAAACAAGTTAGTTCCCAGGAGCTTTTTCAAGGATTCATATGCAAATTTGCTTACCTGCACCATGAAGGGAGGTATCATAAGGTGTATTCCCATCACTTCAAACTTCTGCTTCATTTCACTGCAAAGATATCTCTGGATTTGGCTTTCTATCTGTTTCGTAGCCTAGGAAAAATGTGTGACAAGGTTCAGTTGAAGAACAGCCTGAAAGACATACTCAGCTAAGAAAAACTACATAGCAAGTAAGGCTAAATCCTAAAGTTTTGATGTGGATCGCCTTTTGAAGTTTACTTTGAAGAATGGTATCAGTTTATTCACTTTTGAACAGCCTCATGGCATATGGAAAAGTCATTTCAAAGGAAAGAAAACTCAAAGAAGTCAAATTTTGGCATAAAATTGTGTTTTTGAAATCACACAGCAGTTTTGTAGCGCACTACAAAACCACTGAAAAAGCCTGTTTCAGCATAAAAGACTCTGTTTTCTTATTTTCCTAGTCAACTTACAGAAGGGTTCCTGAACAGCTGAGAACTCAATTTTAAAAACTTAAAGAGGCTTTTCTTTATAACATACTGAACTACAAAAACCTCTTTCAGTTTCTTCAAATTCATTATAAGGTGGGAGAAATTTATGATTAAACGTGCACTACGAAACTATTGTAGGTGCAGTTTTTCACAAACAGACTTTTCCTATTTTACATGTGTTTTTCAAGGACAGATTCTGGACAGCTGGAGCATTGTTTTAAAAAGCCAAGAGATTTTTTTTTTCTAGACATCATGGACTAAAAAAACCTCCTTCAGTTTCATAAAATATGTCATGGATGAGAAGATAAAGGCTCTGTCCCATGTGCCAATTTTCAAAGATCCTGAACCTAAAAACAGGGAAACATGTTCCCTAATTCCTAGGGTTTATCATCAGCAGCAAGGTGTCAAAAGGAGGCTTCATCAAATTCGAATTCATGGATTTATAGGTGTCAAAAGGAATGTTTAATTCCTAGATAAGGTTGTTGTAATCATAATGAGGAGTTACACTCCTAATTGTTTTAGGTCTCTAGAACTTCTAGTTAACAGTCAGTTATATTAAATAGTTGGTTTTAAGTGTCAATAGGTGTCAGGTCAGGTAGAATTCGAATTCTCCTCATCCTAGAGGAAGGAATCTAAGTCATGTAATAAACTCTATATATGGGAGAAGATGTAAGGCACCAAGGGTTGGAAATTTTCATAAAAACACTCATATTGTGTCATTGTAGAAGATCATGTTTTATGAATATAGACTTTGGCTTTACTTCTCAGGATTCAGAAAGAGTTCAATGGTGGCTTGTTTAATGTTTGTCCTTATTTCCTTATTTGTAGTATTATGAATGTATGATACTTAGAATTCATTGACATGCCCTAACTTCCTTCATGCTTTTATAGATTGTGTTTCTTACTTATCTCTATGTGTTAACTGATATGTTGAACTCTAGATGCCCTGATTTCCATGTAAAGTTAATATAATTGTTATACTAAAGCATTTCTTGACTCCATAAGCCCAATGGATGTTTACTGATCATGTTCAACCATTCATATTTTTCACTTGTTTCATAGAGTTAGCCATCTAATCTTTATCAAAATATTTAACCTAGTGAGAGAGCCCTCTCAGGTTGAGGAGGCTAAGCCTTAGCCAAAAGTTGGTTTGAAAGAGTTACACAACGTCTTCCTGTTTAGCAGCCTATCAGGGCTAGGTTTTGTGATAACATAGAGTTTGTTGCTGCTACTACTATTGTTTGATGTCATGTTTCCATGAGGAGTGTTCTTGTCTATAGATGCATAATGATTTGACCTTGTTGATTTATATGATGTTCTACTATGTTTAGTGGTTATGGCATGCTGCTACTCATACTATATGGATAGCCATCGTTGTTGTTGCTTGTTGAGACACAACTAATGTGCAGGGAGAGTAGTGTCTATTCAAATATGACTATTTTTATGAGGTCGACCATTTGCCATTGTTTTCAAAGGGGGAGTTAATGAGGATTTTTTAGAGGTCAGTTGGTTGGTTTAGTCAAGGTTGCCATCAATGCCAAAGGGGGATTTTCTTGGCATTATGGCTCAATTTCTTGGCTGGAATTGATGTCAACCTAGTAGCATTGGTGTTGGTTGGCATTGATGTCAACCTAGTAGTATGTGATTGTTTATGCACATGGTTGATTGGTTTATGGTCTCTAGTGTGTATGTGTATGGATGAGATGCTACATGGTTGCTTGATACATGTATTGGGATTATGCTAGTGAGATGTTACTTGACTTATGCATTGGTTGCAGACCTTAGCTTGATGGTTGCATATGTTAGTGCAGGTTGTTGGTTGGTGTGTGGATGCCTTGGCAAGTTGTGGAGCTACTACACCTAGTTGATAGTATTGGAGATTATCAAGTCATGTTTATGGTACTAGGTGTGTGTATGGATAGTTTTCATCTTGTATGATCAGTTGCAGGGTCTATCATTGATGGTTGCAGATGTTGGAGTAGTTGTGGTGAAGTTTGATGGCTTGAGTGTTGGAGCAGCTAATGGATGGCATTCAAGTCAACCTAGTTTGACTTATGATGATGATGGAGTTGTACAGTGGATTTCTAGAGTGTTGTAGAGGCTACAGTGGCTTCTTGAGGACTTACTTATTATTATCAATCAGTGGAGCAAGTTTGGGCACAATCTGAGCAAAGCAAAGTTGTTTTCAGTCATCCTCTCCCATAGTCACATGGAGCCCAGCCTATGGGAGCAATTGAAAAACTCAAGTCCTTGGATTGGATGCCTATGGGAGCGACTAAGGAGTTCCATTCACATGGAGGATGTTTTGTGGGTGTGGCTGATACTCAGAGCGGAAATTACTCTGCATTCCTTGCGCTCATCAATCTTTTATTTGTTTTTTTGGCTTGTATTGTTCGAGACTCATCCTGTAAAGTTTTGAAAAATGTTATTGTGCTTCTAGAAGTTGGTTAAAAGAGAATATTCATTAGTAAACAAATTTAGTGGATTTATTGAGTCAAGAAGCATTGAATTGAGCCACTTCCAGCACATGAACATAGCTCCACCACATAATTAGAATTAATTGTTTTAACCATTTTAGAATATTACAAATAGATGGAGATCATGAGTCTATTTGGTTGGTTCACTTGAGATAAAAATGTGATGGTAGTGTGAGCTTGGAGAGTGTGAGTAAGTGAAGAGAGGTAAGTGCATACTATGTAGGAATTTATGTAGAATATCTTCAGCAAATCAAAGTGATAGAAGATGGCAGCAGAATTATGTTTTAGCCAACACCTTATGTAGTAGTATGGTAAAAGAGTAGGAAGGATTATAGATCATTTCCTTTATTCTTTCTTATCATGATTTGATCATATTATCTTTTATGTTGCATGTATTGTTGATTGGTTTGATGTAGTGATTGAGTGAATTGTGTATATTGGTTTTCAGTGGATTTGCTATATTGTCTTGAGCCTATATTGCTAGAGGTTGCTTTGTTGTTCTAGTTGAGCGATTCAGATTGAATCTAGTCTGAAATATTGTAAAATGAGGATCAGTATAAGTTTGGAGTTGGTTCTCTGGAAAACTCAGTACAAAGGACAAATTTCTTCATAAGTCCAACGAGTGTTCGACAAGGCTTGTTGATTAGATGGGTGTCTGTAGATTCATAAATGAGGATCATAGTTCTCTCTAATAGTAGTCATATATACGTTCTATTTAATTGGATTTCTTGATGATTAATATAATTATTTTAGCAAGGCAACAAAAACAAGGGTGGTTTTTGACCCAGGAGGAGGGATTTCCACCAGAAAAATATTGTGTCTTATTGTGCATGATTCTTTGGTTACTTCACACAGTTCTCATATGTTTTTATATATGATTTAATTTACTGATGGGTAAATGATGATTGTGTTGTAGTAATTGAAAAAGGAAATCAAAAGTTAAGAAACACAATCACTGCCGATTAACCCCCCACCCCCCTCTCAGCTGTGAATATATTTCCAACAGGAGTTTCCCCAAACTCAAGCTCAACTTATTTTGTCCTATTAGGTTGTCTATTTGGCTCACCTAATTTTTCCTATATTGGTACGAGTATATTGTAATATTCTTTTGTAATTAGTTTGTAAGTGAAATTCCAAGTGTCAATTGTGGAATTTGAAGAGTCGTGATGTAAGGAAGTTGAAGAGAAATTTAGTAAATAAGTTGAAGATCCATGAGGGAAGTTCAAGAGTCACAAAGGGAAAGTGAAGAGTCACCCATTTTGTTATAAATATATCCTCATAACTCATGTAAGGACCTTTTTGGAGCCAAGCTTTTGGCTAGGCTTAGGCTTAGAATTCGGAGCTTGGGAGTTTGTTGAGAGCATTGGCTTCTCTATAGCATAGAGGGAGTATCTTTCTTTGGAGGAGTAGGTGTAGACTTCATGTTCCGCTATTGGGGCGAATGGTCCATCAATGGTATACGTATGATTGGAACTTTCACTTTAATAAAAGCTCAGAGACAACACTTTTTCATGCATATGGTGTGAATATAGTACGACTATTCTTGTTGTATTTGCAATGTATGTTGTTTAACTTATCCTAATGCTTATGAACTATTTCATTTTTATTAGTATGAATATTTTTGAATATGTTTTTTTGGATATTTTCATCACGGTTGACTTGTGAACTATTTTGCAGGCTAACTTGTGACGCCTTTATGCTCATGTGTTCCTTTCAAGCTGCATACTATTACAGGCTTGCAAGGGGCTCACTCATTTCCCCTCGTTGCGTTAGAACCTCTAATGCAATGCACTTGACCCTTCGCAAAGTCACACATTTGTTGCACCAAATTCACAAATACACCACTCTATGCATTATTACAACGAAGGCATATCATTAAAACCCATTGCTTTGGCAACCGGGTCATATTTTGAATGGGGTTGCTACTCCAAATGATGTGAGGTCTAATTGGGACTTCATATCGGGGAGACCCCCTTAATGTTGTCGGTTCTAGCACCGTCAACGAGAAGGCTTAAATATGTGTTGGGACAGATCACCTTCAAGTGAGAACTAAATCTGGGCATCTAGGATCTAGTATTGGTAAAGGGGAACTCCCATCTGCAAAGGCTAGATGAGTTCTCAACTAGATTACTCTCAGGAATAACTAAATTATGAGATATGAGGGTATAATGGTGGCAAAGGTTGTCACTAGGTTGAAATTCTCAATGGATGCAAGCTAGATATAATGGAGAAATAACACAAAACAACATGGGGTGAGGACTCAGTGGGCCCCACGACAGAGCTGATGTGGTAATGCCACGAGAGCCATATTGGGGCTGTGTGGATGTGGCATGGTATAAGGTGGGTCTTATGCCATATTTACATCAACTACATAAAGATCTGGAGAAGTAGGGATTTGTGGATGGTAAGGGGAAATGCAAAGCTAAAAGGTCAGATGGACAGTGGCTAGTTATAACTACAAAATAACAAAATCCACAATGGAGCAAGGATTCAGTGGACCGCATTATGCTAACGTGGAAGTACCATGGGTACTTGATGGGGAACATGTGGATAAAATATGGAAATCCATTGATGATGTGCCCAAATATAATTGGACAAACTTCTAATGGGCATAAATTTCAATCCACAATTTGAATTGAGGTGAAATTTATATCATTGGAAAGCTCTCAATGAGATTAAAGTTATGATGATGTTTCTTTTGAGATTTGAATATTTTGAGAGAAATAGGATTTTGTAACCTCGTCCTCATAACAGACATTCATGGCTAGGAAAAAGAAAATAAGTAGCACCTCTTGTTGCCTATAACAAGATAAGGGGGTGGTAGGGAATGTTATATACATCTATAAGCATTCCCTCCCTTGGATTTCATAATAAAAATAATGACTTATTGAGGATATTTGGAGCTAGGGTTATGTTAACTAAATGCCAATGTAAATTTTACATAGGGGGTTTGAAATTTTTAAAACACTTACTTGAGAGATCTCATGTACTATGCTCACATGGGTCTTTAATGAACATAATTTCCAATGCATATGGAACTCATTTTTGTTGCTCAGTTTGGTTTTTGTACATGTAGAAAAAGGTACCAAGAACTAGAGACCAATAGAAGAGGGTGCCTAAGGAACCGACCTAAGTACTAAATACCTTGTTGATGTCATACATCTAGGTTAAGGTGGAAATAGCTCAAGTAATATTTTCCATGACATTACAATAGTAGTTAAGTGGTCTAGTATCATCAATAGATTAGTTGTGCATGGATATGACATAGGGGTGGATTGTAGAAGACACCTTGCATGGGTAGGTATATGTGAGTAACCACGTGCAATTATTATATGATATAAATACCAAAACAAAAAAGTGGGAAATTTATTACACACATAAGATAAGAATGATATCCTTCTTTCAAAGGTATAAAATGGTGTAACTTTCTGTAGCTTCTTATTAAGTGATTTATGGTTATACATCAATGACTATATTTAAGAAAGAATAACACTATATAGGGGGGAATGACAAGTGTAAGACTATCCATCTCCAACCCCAAGGATTTATCTTGTGTGTATTTGGATAGTTGCTGACAAATAAATCTAGTGCCCGGCCATATATTTTTATGATGTGAATGGAAACGCAATGTAAATATATAGGTATATGGTAAGATATTTTAGATTCCCAATACAATAAGGGGCTTCTTAATGTACTCAGGTGTGTTCGTAAATCTGTTAAACAAATTAGAATTACATTGGGGACATGTGGCACATATTATAGTAGAATCATATTACATGGGGAAACATGGATAGTAAACCATGGAAGAGGAATATTTGGACTAATATAGCTATAAAGTGCACCATCTTAGAAGAGGGGTGTTGATTGCAAGGAGGATCATGCTTGGAGGGTGTTTCAATTGTATTGAATTATCTGCTTAGTATCTTAGCCTCCCTCACCTATTGTATATATAAGCGAGGATTTATTTTTTATATATATTTTCATTATTGTACTCAATCCATTTTTTTTTAGAGAATTTATGTAGGGTCAAAAATGTTAGGTTCGTGAGGAAACCATAGTAGTATGACATTAAGGTGCAAGAGGATTCCCTAGAGTTGGAAAACAAGAGAGAAAGATGTCTTATATGTTTCATGGGGATATTTATTTAGTGTGAATTTTAGGTTTTCTCATGTCATTCTAAAGTTTATGCTATGTATGTAGACCTTAGACAAGAACTTGTAGTTGTTGTTATTCATGATGATGACTATGATCGATCTTGTTGTACTACTATGTTTTCTACCATAGTAGAACACATGGACAATAGAGCTAATACTTTGCATGGTTTTATAAAATTGTTCTTATGGAATGTGACGATAGAGAATGATCATGGTGAGACAAAATTGATGAGTTTGAAGAATGGTGAGATGCCATTGTTAGAAGAAAAGTTGGTTATTATGTCCTTCACGATGTTCCATGGAGGTGTTTCTATTTATGTTGATGTAAGAATTGGAGGTCAAGAATTTTAGTACAAAAATATTAGTATGGATAAGTATATATGGATATCATCACTAGAGTTGTCTTGCCTTGCACATGTGTGATGCAACATGGGTAGGGTTCATGGCTAGGGTTGCTATTAGTTTACCTTGCTAGAGTTTGGAGAGCTAGAGATTGTACCAATTTTGTGATAAATATGTTCACATGTATTTCATTTATTCTGTTAACACCCAGGTTGTTCCCTATGACTCCCAAGGGAATACGGCCACGGTAACCACTAACCAATCTTTGGATCACTGTTTCTAGCCAAACTGTGATCAGAGAGGGCTCTCTCTTTATGATTTGTAACTGTTTATGATAGGGTTTTAGGCTAGCTATTATGCACAGGTTTTGTTTATGTTTTGGTTGAAGAATTTCTTTCAGATCTCTTGTGATGTAATTTTCAAAGAGTTAAATATCATTGGGCAATGGAGTCTATGGCTGTAGGTGTTTAGAAACCTTGAGATGAACTGGTGAAACTTACAGGGCCATTTGGATACTTCATAGAACAAATTTTGATTTATAACACGAACAGGAAAAACAAGCAGTGAGAGCATTCAAGGATTTTCACTAAATGTTTAAGTATTTTCACCAAACTGGTTATAAGAAATGGATGGATGTCTCAGGGGCAAACTTGAATCCCTGGGAATATCTATCACTGTAAAAGATATAGTTTTAAAGTGCAGCAACTAAGAATTACACTTCTTTTACTGTATCTGAAGAAAACATGGATAATAGCTCAGTTTGAGTTCAGGGTAATCAGTGATTAAATCCTGGAACTATTCTTCTACTTTGCTATTAAGTGTAAAATATTTAGACAACAAAAGAGAACAAAAGACTCGAAAACATGTAATACAGAGATTTAAGAAAACTTATTGTTTTATGAAACACTCTGGAATCCTGCAACGTTCACCATTCATCACAACGCATCAAATACACCAAGCTTTGGAAATTCCATTCTCCCTTTGTATTATTTCTCTGAGAATTTTTACAGCAAGTGAGAGTTCCAAAAGGAAAATAACAACAACCCTTAAGCTTCTGTGAGGGGCCAATATATACTTGCGGTTGTTTACAAAAATATCTGAGTCCTGAGTTATCTCAGACTTAATGTTCTTACCAACTTTGAGATATTATTATCAGAAATTTATTACAGCATTGAATACAAGATAAAGGCGCTTTAATGTTCTGTCAGAAGATATTTTGGCCTTTGGGATCTGCTGAGTCGGTTGAGATACTTTGATTAAATGCTGGAGAACCCGACTTTATGGCTTGTGCACTGTATGCTGTGTTTGTCACCTGTGATTGTGACTGCTGCTGTGGTGAGAGAATAGCTCTGCTGAGTTGGCTCAGCCTCTGCCTCTTCCTTGTAGATTTTATTCATCAAAATTGTGCCTGCGCATGACTGCTCATGTACTGGAGAAAATTAGCGCTACAGGTTCTGGCCTGACAAAATTATCTGTGTCAAATTCCTCCATACTTCCTGTGTGGGCAATTGATGATTTATGATTGCCCCCATAGTCTCATCTGCCTCAGTATACCTAAAGAAATTCGGTGGTGTATCAAACAGATGATCAATTTCATTCATAATAAAAAACAGATTATCCACCCTATCATACAGATTCTGCCCCGATGCTGGCCCTGTGTCTGCTGAGGTACTGGGCTGTTTTGCAATTTGTGCTACTGCATGGGCATCAATCCTTTTGTTGTAATTTTCTAGGGTGAGCAGTCTTCCTACACTGCTTAAAATGCTGGGGAGGCCCCTGTTCTGTAATGCCAGGAATCTGTCCAGGAATTTGTTGATTTCAGTCTGCATGTCCTGTGTTCTCCTCTCCAGTGTTCCAACTAGGCTTCTTAGTGTCAGGACTCGTTTAACTACTGAGATTGTTTCAGTCCTGTTAGTAATTCCCATGGCAGCTAGTTGAGAGCTAGTTTTGTTATTTAAAACATTGACCATTCTGCTGGCAGCATCTGGCATGTGGCCAAGGCTTGCTCTTGCTCTGTGTATTTCCTTGTTTACCTTTGTGATGAGTACTATCTGCTCATCCATATGTCTCAATGGATACTGCCACTGATTGGTGATGGATCGACCGATGTTACTCCAGAGGACTGCTTTTAGTTCTGCTGTTACCTTTCTAGTGCAAGCTCCTTTTCTAGTTCAGCTATTCTCTTTTTTAGAGCTTTTATCTCTCTCTCCTTTGTTGCTTCATTCTGCTTGCTTTTGTCAAATTTTTCATTCACCTTGGCCAAAGTCTTCTTGACTTCATCAAGCTCTTTCATTTGGGACTCAAGAACTTGGATCTCAGCTTGTAGCTTCTGCATATCCAGACTGGGAGTCTGTCCTGGTGTTGGTGTAGTTGTTGCTGTAGATGGTGCTGTAGTTCCCGTTTGCTGAGGAGGAGGAGTAGTTGTTGGAGGGACTTCCTCAAGATTAATTATCACAGGAGGAGGCTGGGAGGGTTGGCCCTCTTCTCTTTGCTTCATTGCTGTTTGTAGTGCTGCCTTTGCAGCTTCTGATTGTCCTAGCTGGTCTTGAGCCCTAACCAGCTCCTTGTACAGGGATACCAGCAGGTCTGTAGCATCCTTTTCCTGCCTTTGCTGGGCAACCTCGTCTGTTTGTGGGTGGATGGTGGCTGGGAGCTTGATTTTCTTTCTTAAAGCCGCCATGTCTGCATCCCTTATCTTCAGGAGTTCTTGGATACCCTTAACATCTTTAGGATCATGTCCTATTTCTATAATTACCTCTTCCAAGGACTTGATCCTGTTGTCCTTGGCTTGTGATGATGCTCTCTCCAATTCCAGCTGAGAGGCTGTATTATCAAGGCTGCTCTTCAATTTGTAGTTCTCCAATGTCTCACCTGCCAAGGAGGCATACACCATTTCACCAGTTTGTTTATGTAATTCAATCTTATCCATAGGGTGTATGTCTTTGGCCAGAACCTCCATATTGGTTCTTAGGTAATCCGAGGTAGATTGAGGATGCAGCGTTGTGGGCATGAAATGACTCATGATCATCTTGCCTTCACTTACATCAAAGGCGGACATGAGTCTTTGCTGATTGGTAGGAGCCAGGTTCAGCAAATGATCGTACAGCTGTATTTTAATAGGATCACTCCTCCTCTTAATGTCAATAAATTGCTGTTTGATGCTTGACTGTCCTTCTCTGTGCTGGCTGGAGGAGCTGACCTCTCCTCCTATAGTTCTATCATGTTCATGCTGAAATGAACTGGCTGAAACTTCTCCACTGGGTGGGCCCATACCCATTGCTTGCCTCACTGCTATGTCATCCTCTTGGGAGTCATTTAGTCTTTGTCTTTTCTCTCCCCGATTAATGGATGAAGTCAGGGGAGTCTCTCTATCCCTTTTTCTGGTAAAGTCCTCCTTTTGTGGGGTTTGGAGGACCGAGGTATCAACAGTAGTTTCTGCTCTAGGAGGCACCATTGTCTGAGCCTGTTGCTCAGTGGAGCTTGGAGGATCAGTCACTTTTTCTTGCTGCAAGGGCTGCTGTTCACTAAACTGTTCCTCTTCTTGTTGCTGCCCAAGTTCCTGCTGCTCCATCTCTTCTTGCTGCTGTAGCAATGTGTCCACTTGTTCTTCTGTCAATGGAGGTGGCTGTTCCACCTGCTTCCCTTTATCCTTGCTTGCTGTCTGTGGTGCTTTCTCGGCAGTTTGCTGCTGTGCTGTTGATGATGTAGCAGCTGCTCCAAGTTGCTTTTTGTAGGAGAGGGGCACCTGTCCACAAGTTTCCAAGTCAGCTTCCTTTTGCATATTTCTAGCCTCTCTCTCAAGTAACTCTTCATTAGTAATTTCCTCCTCTAGGGTACCCTCTTCCCAATTTGATGCATTGGCATACTGTTCAATCTCGGGTTGTCTCTTGTGTGCATAGCTACCCAATTTGTATCTAATCCTCCTGAGCGAGATAGCATGATTGGGGTCATAGGGTATCCATTCAAAGCTGGTTTGCAGTCTGAGGCCTTCCAGGATAGTGTTTGCCTCTTTCCATCCCTCTTCTTTCTTGTTATATAGGAAAGGACCCAGCTGGTTCCTTACCTTCAACTGTGACTTCTTGTTGTTGCTCTGAAAATGAAGATAGTCTGAGTTCCCAAACTGTCTGAAATATTCCAAGGCAAAAAGCCTCATGGGGACATACCTTGGCAACCTAAATGGGTTCAACTCACAGCCATATATCCTGATGACTGTGTGGTTTTGGTAGAAGTACCAATTACCAATGCTGTAGGACTTATTCAAATGGAGAATTCTCCTCATGTCATCAGTTAGTCTAGGAGGAGGAGTACCATGCAATACTGTCATGACTGGATAGATGAATAAGTCAATGAACTCAGTGTATGTGTAAGGTGATACAGAGGTATGATGAAAAACAGAAGTCCAGAACACAACTGACATTGGAATTCCCTGGGCATTGAGTGGCTTCAAAGGAACAGAGAAGGTGGCTGGCTGATAGAACAAGAATAGATGGTATATATATGAAGTATACCTGAATAGTCTTTACCTCTTCAAGTTCATAAACTGCTCATGGATTTTATCTGCAATGTAGGTTGCATAGTCATAATGTACAGCTGGGGGTTTACCAGGAGAGAATATAGACAGCATTGCCATTAGGCTATCATCCACATCCTCTATCCCCCTGAATCCTAGGACATAACTGATTAAATCCACTAACATCCTGCCCAATTCATTCAAATAGTGATACCCAATAGGAGGGGTTCTGACTGATTCAGAGCCTGGTCTTACAAACAACTGATTGATTTTAATGATTTGGTCATTTGACAGCTTGGTCCCTTTGTTTATCAAATTCTGCATAAAGAGGGGAGTCAATTGCTTGGCAGTTTGGAAGTGCAGCATTCCATTTATACTCTCTGGGGTAATCTGGAACAGGATTGAGCCTGTGGGGCTGATGACAGCTCTTTGGCTTGGGTCATAGCATTCCTGGCAGCTGTAGATCAGTTCTGGCATAGGATTTACTTGGGGAAGGTTGTAGATGGGCAAATTTGAGTCCCAAATTCCCAAGATGTCTGCCCCACTCAGGTGCTGGGCTTTTAACTCATTCATCATCTGGATATTGTATTTGGTTCCCATAGGGAACCAGTCCAGCATTTGGTAATCCATGTCTCCCAGGGCTTTCCATGCTAATTCCTGGTGAGGAGCATTGAGGGGCTTGATATTTAGAGCAATAGGAGTCTCCATAGTTCTTCAAAGTGCAACAGTTGTAGGTGAATAGTCAAAATGGAAGCAACACAGAATAGAGGTGATTCTCTGTAAAGACAGTTTGTATTTTGGATACCAGAGGGGAATTTACTCAACAGCAATTGAAATACTGTTTGTTTTTTAGGAGCAGAGCTTCTCTAAGGTCTGACTATGTCCTCTTTTTGCGGGTAAATTGAGACCAACTAGGAATTAGCCGAGAATACGCAGTGAGTGTTGCTTTTTGGGCGAAAATACAGGTATTAAGGCTCGGCCGGTGTTTTTTGGACTTCACAGTTACAATGGTGGACGTGCAGAGGGAAATGGGCGGTATAAATGTAGTTTCAAGGTGTCTTAAGCCTTCTGAGCAACTTAAATTTCAATAACAGTCGTATGGAGGGCAGAACAATGGTAAATACTTGTTAATTGACGAACAGAGGTTGCGCAGGTGTGCACGGTTGCTGCTGAGGAGGTCGCCCGGGTTAAATCAACAGGTTGGCGGAAATTCGAACGTAAACGGTCATGCAGAGAGAACAACAGCGACAGGAGTGAAAAGTGGGAAAAAACACGTTTTTTGGGTAAATATAGACTTTTTTACCATTTTGGCGCTTTTTAGTGATGACGTCAGCATGACGTCATTGGTGGGTCAAGGTGAGGTGACGTCAGCTGACGTCATCGGGTGACGTGGCGGTAGACTATTGGTCCAAGGGGGCGATGAGGTGGCAGCCATGTCAGCGGCCAGGTGGACGAATAGCGGGAGCGAGTACAGGTGGATGTGACGTGGCGATCCGTTGGCGGAAAACAGGTGGCGGTTAGGACCATAGCGGTTACGGTTAGGGTTAACCGCTACGGTTTCTCGGGGCGGTTTAGGTACGACGCTGAATGTGTCAGGCCTTGCTCCGAGAGGCTTTAGCGTTTGACACGTGGAGAGGTACTGACGTGACGCAACGTCACCTTCTCGGGCGGTAAAGGACAGCAGTGGGAGCTGCTCCGATATTGACGTGGATCGTCGGATCTTCGGGCCTTGATCCGACGGTGGGCGGAACAGGAAGATGCTCGGGTTGTATGCGGGCGGAAAACTTTGGGTAGAGGGTTTTTGTTGGTTTTTCATTGTTTATTCATTGTTTATTATTTAAAACAAACAATGCGCTAACCTTTGGAAATGCGCCAGAGGCGGGCTTTTTGGCTTTGGTAACTTTTGCAAAGGATTTAAAGGCGGAAGAGGGTTTTATAAGGGTTTTCCAATGCAAATGGTGGTTTGAGGAGCAGTTTGACTTGCAGCAAGGGGGAATGGGATGGGACAGGTTCACCAAAGTGACCAGATGTCAGTTTGGTCCCTTTTGAAGAACATATGGCTATAATGCCAGGGGGAAGGAGTATTTATAAGATTTGGGGCTTTATACACCATAGTGTTAGTATTATTAGGGGAAAGGGTAAAATAGGGGAGCTATATAGTACAATTAGAGGTTAATATGAATGAAGGGAGCAAATGAAGGGGTTTTTACTGAGTTTATCTGAAATTGACTTGGTTTTGAGAGTAGATCAAAATGAAAAGATCTTAGACAAGAAATGTGGATTCTGAATGAACTAGAACCACCATAAAACCATGATCTCTCTTCATAAATCTCAGCTAAAGAAAGGGAGTGTTAGTAATGGAATAGAGGGGAAGAGGGAGGTTAGTTATGCTCCTTGCTGTAATATGATGGGATTAACCACTTTGTTCATTGATAGATTTTGCTTTGGCAAAACACCTCTTGACATATGTGTAATGATGAAAATACCCTTTCTGCAACCACAACTGCCTACCCAGCTATTTTCCTAGCATTTTTTGTTTCTCCATAGAGGGTGCATTTGGACTTGCAAACCCTTACTTGCCTTTTCTTTTCTTTGGCTTTTTCTTTTTCCTTTCTATCTACTTCTACCCTTATCTCTTCCAAGGTCCCAGATTAAGCTGTTGGGAACCTTTGCTTCTCTACCTAAACTAGTTGTCTGCCAAGATTAAGCAGTTTGGACAGACTTCTTTCTCTATTCTATAACTCAAAATTGAAAGATGGCATGATCCAGATTAGACTGTTGAATCATCCACAAAATTGAAATAAGGTCCTCAATACTTGAAACACTTTACCCACCTCTTGCTTTCTAGGAAATATGGGATCTTTGTGAACTCAAAGCAGAGCATATTTGGCCTTTCTCTTTGCCAATCATGAAATATGAAACCTATTGGTATAGGTATCCAACAGTGGCTCCACATGGGGATGGTTTTTCTTTTGAAAGACCAAGAACAGCAGGTCAGATTGCCTTGTTCTTTAGCTGTTCATACCAATCTTTGAAACTTGCTGCCTCAATGTGTCAAAATGGTGTGTTTCTCTTTTGGAAGACTTCTGAGTCTATCAGCCTCTTGCTGGTTGGTGAATCACTTGGGAAAACTACTTTTTACAATCTAAAACAGAAGATAATATGTACATCTGTATATATACAATGAATCCTTAGGTTCCACTCATGGGGAATAGTCAAAGTAGTGCTTCAGCATCCTGCCATTGACAGGACCTTCATCCAAGTCAGTTTCAGTAAGACTTTTGAGGAAATAGGTGTTGTTCCCTTGTACTGCTTGGACAGCAAATGGTCCTTTCCATAAAGAGTCAAACTTTCCATGTTTCCCTTTCTCTTCTCTTCTTGCATCCCACTTTAAAACTTTGTCCCCTACATTGAAATCTTCTGCTTTGGTTCTTCTATCAAAAGCCCTTTTCAGTTTCTCTTGTAGTATCTGCACTCTGCTGAAAACTTGTTCTCTGGTCTGTTGTAAACAAATTATCTGGTTAATCCTTCTTTGCATGTCATTTGGCTCTGCTTGGCTCTCTTGCAGAAGTTTCATAACCGGCACTCCTAGTGATGAAGGAAATCTGGCCTCTAATCCATAGACTAACTCATATGGGCTGGTCCCAATTGATCTTTTAGTTGTTAGTCTGTCTGCCCATAAAGCATTTACTAGTTTCTTATGCCAGTTCTTTTTGTTCTCTTCCAGCACTTTCTTTATGATATTTATCAAACTTTTGTTTGATGATTCAGCAAGGCCATTTCCTTGAGGATAGTAAGCTGTAGAATGGCCCAAAGTAATGTGAAATTTATGGCAGAAGTTCACCATCTTCTTGGATCTGAAGGCAGCAGCATTGTCTGTTATTATCTTGTCTGGGCAGCCAAATCTAGCCAGTATATTGTTTTCCAAAAATTGAATGATTACTGAATCATTTGCTTGTCTGCATGGGGCAGCTTCAATCCACTTGGTGAAGTAGTCTGTTGCTGTTAGAATCCATCTGTGTTGCCCTGAAGATGAGGGATGAATTTCCCCAATGAAATCCAAGCCCCATTGTTGAAAAGGTCTCTCTGTTGCAATGGGCTTCAAAGGAAGTGGCAGCAACTGTCTTTTGCCTTCAAACAGTTGGCATTTGTGGCATGAGGCTGTAAATTTCTTAACATCAGAGAACATAGTAGGCCAGTAATAACCAGCCCTCAATATCTTGTCCACAGTGGACTTCCAGTACAAATGTCCACCACAGTCTCCAGCATGGAAATCTTGCATGATATTGTTAGTTTCATTCTCTATTAGACAGTGCAGCAAAATACCTTCATGGTTTTTCCAAAGTAAATTTCCATCTATTACACAAAATTTAGATGTTTTCATTTTTAGGAACCTACTTTTAGTTCTGGACAGTCCTGGGGGAGCACACAGGTTTTGTAACACATAACAGATATCAGAGTACCAAGGAGATTGTTCAAAGGCTACATTGATCTTTGGAGTCGCCAGCTCTGTTTCACTGTCCAGTTGGTTGATGTCTAAGGCTTGGAAATTTGCTTCTGTCATTAATTTGGCCAAACCTTGCCCTTTTATTAGCTTTGTGGGTTTTATTTCAATGTCAAATTCTAGTATATTGGCAATCCATTTTCCTCTCCTGCCCTCTAAGTTTTCTTGGGTGAGAATGTCTTTGACAATAGGACTTGGTACATAAGCCACAACATGGGAGTAAAGGATGTAAATCCTAAAGTCTTTAATAGCTTTGATCAAAGCATAGGCTTGTTTTTCCATTATTTGATACTTTTGGGGGGCATCTCTAAGAGCTCTGCTGAAGAAGGCAATAGGCTTCTCATTCCCTTGGTCATCTTTCTGTAATAATACAGCAGCAATAGTATGTTGGGAGGCAAAGGAGAAAATGATAAAGTCTCTGTCAAACTGAGGATTGGTTAACACTGGGGTTTGAGTCAAGGCTAACTTTATACTTTCAAAGGCTTGTTTTGCTTCAACAGTCCATTTGACCTTTGAATCTTTCTTTAGCATATTGTTTAGTAATCTGATTAATTCTGCCAAATTCGGGATAAACCTTCTTAAAAAGTTGATTTTCCCTAAAAATCCTTGCAACTCCTTGACATTCCTGGGATGGGGCATTTGTAGGATAGCTTGTATCCTATCTGGATCAATTCTTATGCCATCTTTTGAAATAATATGTCCTAGAAGTTTCCCTTCTTCTAAACCAAATAATGACTTCTTGGGGTTTAAGGAAATGCCATATTTTCTGCATGTTATGAAAATCTGTCTCAAATGTTTCAAGTGTTCTTGGTCAGACTTTGAAAAGGGTGTAAGATCATCTAAGTAAATAACCAAGAAGTCATGAATCTCTTTTGCAAAAGCAATGTCCATTGCTCTTTGAAACGTTGCCCCTGCATTTTTCAATCCAAAGGGCATTTTGACATATTTGAAAGTTCCCCATGGAGTAGTAAATGCAGTTTTGTCTTGATCATCAGGGTGTACCAGGATTTGATTGAAACCTGAGAAACCATCCAGCAATGATATCCTTGAAGCCCCTACTACTCTTTGAAGAATGTGATCCATTTTGGGTAAGGGGTAGTTGTCTTTGAGTGACACTTGGTTCAAATTCCTTAAGTCTACACAAAGTCTAATCTCACCAGTTTTCTTTCTTGTAGGGACCAAATTTGAAATCCACTCAGAGAACCTGATTGGTGCTATGATACCAGCTTTGAACATTTTCTGTAATTCTTTTTCAATGGAAGGAAGGAGCATAGGATTGATCCTTCTCAATTTCTGTTTGAATGGTTTTTGATTAGATTTGAGGGGAATAGTATGCTGGATAACAGAGGTATCATAGGACTTTAGATCCTCATAACCCCAAGCAAATACATCTTGAAACTCTTTAAAGAGATCAATGTATTTGGGTTTTTGATCAGGGGGCAAAGCAGCAGATAGCTTTATTATTTTAGGCTTGTCAGTGGTACCAATGTTGCATTCTTCAATTGCTGCATCTAATGGCTGCATCTTTGGTTTTCTGGGGACATCATTTGAGTCAAAAATGTCCTCTAGTGGGGTAAGGCCTGCTGGAAGGAAATTGTCTTTGAGTTGTATGATTTCATCTTCAGCGTTGCTCACCTCTTCACAGTCAATTTGGTGAATTTGCTGAATGTTTTCATTGTCGAAAATGGTTGGAGTCAGTAATTGTTTTGCTGTCCTAGGTGACATTGGGTGAGCTGACTGTTGAAACTGTATTTGTGATGGACTTGTTCCCTCAAATATTTGTGATTGACATGCTGACTCAAGAATTTGTGATTGGCATGCTCCATCAATATCAATATTTAATCCTGTGAACTCTTGTTGCAAGGTGAAAAAATTGTTTATTTGCATGTCATCCTCAAATACTTGCCACTCTTTGACATTGTTTGGAATAGAGGGTCTGTATTTGACCTCTGCTGTGAAACAATTGTTGGGTTCCAATGGGAATTTGAAGGTGCTGGAAAATGTTGCCAGGCTGTGTGCATGGAGATTGTGGCCCCTTGAAATTTTTGTGATAACAAACTCAGAGAAGGTCTCTAATATTTCAATTACAGCAGACCTGTAGGACCTCAATCTCTTGTCATTGGTGACAAAATTTCCTTTTACCTGTTGAATTACTAGGTCAGAGTCCCCCATGATGGAGAGGCTAGGTGCTTGTAATGATTTTGCTAGCTTTAGGCCCAGGAACAGAGCTTCATATTCTGCCATGTTATTAGTGCATCTAAAATTCAATCTGTAAGCTCTGCCTTCTGCATAGCCTTTCTCTTTGTTATGTATCCATACTCCAGCTCCTGCCCCTAACTTGTTGACTGAGCCATCAAACTCTAGGACCCACAGAATGTCTTGCTGAACAGGAGATTTAAAATTCTGTTCATGGGATGGCAATGTGAGCATGAGTTGGGGTTTCTTTTCCCATTTGTTTTCTAGGACAATTTCATCACTTTTTTGACAATCTTTAACAACTAGAGGAGGGTGAATGTGTATTGTTGGGCTGATTGATGTTTGGCAGGTGCTACTTGTTTGATCAATGTTTTGTTCTTGTATGAGTGCTTCGGTCCTAATGTCATTGTTTGAGAGGCTTGTGCTGTCATTGAAGAGGATGAAGGAGTCTATGTCCGAATGGACAGCATATATTGGAAAATTTTGAGGCTTTTCTTCACTGCTGACCATATACTTCATGAGTGTTTCCCTGTAAAGTCTTTTTGGTTGCCCAAAGACAGAGATAGTTGCATATGACATGTCCAATTGCAGGGAGCCTTGGAGCTTGGCTCCCCATGATCTCGATAACAGCATCCCATATTTGGGTGGGATATCAGCAACTACAACATCCATTAGAATAGTCTTGTTGGGAAATTGAACCAGGGACACACATAAATCTTTTATTAGGCCTAAACATTTGACTTGACTGGAATCAAAGGAAAACAGGTCTTTGTATGGCCTTGTTATATCCAAGTTTAATCTTTCCATGACAGCTTTTGGCATAAGGTTGTGAGAGGCACCTGAGTCAAACATTGCATTATGCAGTATTTTATCATGAACATGCAGGCTGACATAAAAAGGTAAAACCCCTGTGACTACTGTTTTTCCATCTACCTCGGGGCCAAACAGTAATTCTGGAGTGTCATCTAGCACATTTACATCATCTTTGCTATTGGTGAGCTGAAGGGATTTTTTGATCTGTTGCTTATATATGTCATGTTTGGCTAGCTCTGAAAGGGGATTTGCTACCTTTAACTTGCCGATCTCTGCTCCTAGGTCAAAGGGTTTGTCAACTTGGGTTTTGGAGTCACGGGTAGCAGTCCTTTCTCTGTTGATTAAATCTTCTTGTTGGATTTCATCTTGATTTTGGAACCTGCCCCTTACATTCATGTCTTGAGGGATAATGTTTGGGTTAGGGTGAGAGGACGAGGTCGCCATGGGCTGTTGTAGTGGGGACAGTAGTTCAGTAACCTCCTCAACCACTACTTCTTTTGTAGGCAAGTTTGTTTTGTCATTAAGTTCTGTGACTGAGGTTTCTCTAGACTGCTGTTTCTCTTTTGTCTTTTCAGGCTGATTTACATTCACAGTCCTACTCCTTAGTTTGTATTGTTTATGGACTTCATAGACAGCAGTATCATATCCTTGTTTAAAGTCAAAGGATTCTCCTGATTTAGTTTGGAATGTTTTGCTTTCATCCTCCTCATGGTCTTCTTGTGTTAAGAATACATGGCTTTTACCATCCAGACCCATTAAGTTGATTTCGGGGTCTTCATTGAGCTGATTGGCTGAGGAAGTTTCTGCATAGTTCTCTTGAAAAGGGGGTCTGATATCTTGGTTTGCACTTGTTTTTCCTATGTTTGGGTTCTGAGTTCTCCTAAAATTTGGGTTTCTAGGAGGGTTGCTTTGTGAGGCCTCCCATGATGATTTTCTTTCAACTGATTCCACTCTTTCACCCAGTCTCTTCATGCTGTTTAGTATAGCATCCAACTTTTGATCAAAACCTGAGGGCTCTTCTCTGAAGCCAGCCTTCTTTTCCAGCTTTGCCCTGTTTCTTTTGGCAATTAGGTTGGCCTCTACAGTGACTGCAACTCTTTGAGCTTCTGCAAGGGTTGGAGGATCTCTTTCTTTCAGCTGATAGGCCATATCGGAGTCAAAACCGTCAGGGAAGTTATACAGGGCCAAATCAGGAGGGGGTCTTAAGTTCTGGGGGATAGCATTATATACATTGTTAAACCTAGCACAATATTCCAAAACTGTTTCTTGGGGACCTCTTTTAATAGTGTTATATTCACCGAGTATACGTAGAGGATCTTTCTTCTTCTCCCATCTGTTGGTAAACTCTTGGTACAGGACCTCAGGGGTTGCAATGGAATTTGCATTCAGGGATCTAAACCAAGTTCTGACATCCCCGGTTAAGCTTTGAACAAAAATTCTCATCCTGACACTGTCATCATCTATTTCATAGGTCTCAAAGTGGTCTTGCATCTTCTTAGCATGCTGGACAGCTGTCAAAGGGCCATGGGAGTCAAAAAATGAGATTTTGGTTTGGTAGTCTTGGGGTAAAGCTGGAGCATTGGCTGGTATCTGCAGAGGTGCATATCTGTTAGCCATGTTTATGGGGTTTATGGGGTTAATAGGAACAAATGGGACAGCAGGGATTACAGGTGTAACAGGGTTAATAGGATGGGTAATAAGCGGGGAACTGTTTGAGGGAGTATGTGCAGATGGTGAAGATGGGAGAGGAGGGCTTTGAGGTGTTGATGATGAACTAGGGGAACTAGGGGTGGACCGAAAAAGGACTTTGCAAGGAGTAGGAATGAGGATAGGTTGGTCTGAACTTATATCTGAATCAGCAAGCTTCTCCTGCTTTTGCTGTCTCCTAATGTTCTTTGGAATGATATTTGGATTATCAACAACGATGGGTTGATTAGGGTCAGGGTTTGCCCTAGTGTGCCTTGGGTTTCTTTTGGGAGCCAGCTTCTAAATATTCTTTTAGAACTTTATACAGGAGGTTTTATATGTACAAGGACTAGGTAAGAATTAAGGAATGGCTATATATGTTTCAAAGCTAGGATGAAGATTCCCTAGTTAGCTCTTCCCTAGAGCTGTCCCTGTGTTTACAGAAACAGTCCTAAGGCCTCTTGGCTAGTTTTAGGCTTGATGGTAGCTTTGGAAGATAGATAGTAATTGAAAAAACTTTAAGAAGTCCCCAGTGGAGTCGCCAATTATGTTAACACCCAGGTTGTTCCCTATGACTCCCAAGGGAATACGGCCGGGGTAACCACTAACCAATCTTTGGATCACTGTTTCTAGCCAAACTGTGATCAGAGAGGGCTCTCTCTTTATGATTTGTAACTGTTTATGATAGGGTTTTAGGCTAGCTATTATGCACAGGTTTTGTTTATGTTTTGGTTGAAGAATTTCTTTCAGATCTCTTGTGATGTAATTTTCAAAGAGTTAAATATCATTGGGCAATGGAGTCTATGGCTGTAGGTGTTTAGAAACCTTGAGATGAACTGGTGAAACTTACAGGGCCATTTGGATACTTCATAGAACAAATTTTGATTTATAACACGAACAGGAAAAACAAGCAGTGAGAGCATTCAAGGATTTTCACTAAATGTTTAAGTATTTTCACCAAACTGGTTATAAGAAATGGATGGATGTCTCAGGGGCAAACTTGAATCCCTGGGAATATCTATCACTGTAAAAGATATAGTTTTAAAGTGCAGCAACTAAGAATTACACTTCTTTTACTGTATCTGAAGAAAACATGGATAATAGCTCAGTTTGAGTTCAGGGTAATCAGTGATTAAATCCTGGAACTATTCTTCTACTTTGCTATTAAGTGTAAAATATTTAGACAACAAAAGAGAACAAAAGACTCGAAAACATGTAATACAGAGATTTAAGAAAACTTATTGTTTTATGAAACACTCTGGAATCCTGCAACGTTCACCATTCATCACAACGCATCAAATACACCAAGCTTTGGAAATTCCATTCTCCCTTTGTATTATTTCTCTGAGAATTTTTACAGCAAGTGAGAGTTCCAAAAGGAAAATAACAACAACCCTTAAGCTTTTGTGAGGGGCCAATATATACTTGCGGTTGTTTACAAAAATATCTGAGTCCTGAGTTATCTCAGACTTAATGTTCTTACCAACTTTGAGATATTATTATCAGAAATTTATTACAGCATTGAATACAAGATAAAGGCGCTTTAATGTTCTGTCAGAAGATATTTTGGCCTTTGGGATCTGCTGAGTCGGTTGAGATACTTTGATTAAATGCTGGAGAACCTGACTTTATGGCTTGTGTGCTGTATGCTGTGTTTGTCACCTGTGATTGTGACTGCTGCTGTGGTGAGAGAATAGCTCTGCTGAGTTGGCTCAGCCTCTGCCTCTTCCTTGTAGATTTTATTCATCAAAATTGTGCCTGCGCATGACTGCTCATGTACTGGAGAAAATTAGCGCTACAGGTTCTGGCCTGACAAAATTATCTGTGTCAAATTCCTCCATACTTCCTGTGTGGGCAATTGATGATTTATGATTGCCCCCATAGTCTCATCTGCCTCAGTATACTTAAAGAAATTCGGTGGTGTATCAAACAGATGATCAATTTCATTCATAATAAAAAACAGATTATCCACCCTATCATACAGATTCTGCCCCGATGCTGGCCCTGTGTCTGCTGAGGTACTGGGCTGTTTTGCAATTTGTGCTACTGCATGGGCATCAATCCTTTTGTTGTAATTTTCTAGGGTGAGCAGTCTTCCTACACTGCTTAAAATGTTGGGGAGGCCCTGTTCTGTAATGCCAGGAATCTGTCCAGGAATTTGTTGATTTCAGTCTGCATGTCCTGTGTTCTCCTCTCCAGTGTTCCAACTAGGCTTCTTAGTGTCAGGACTCGTTTAACTACTGAGATTGTTTCAGTCCTGTTAGTAATTCCCATGGCAGCTAGTTGAGAGCTAGTTTTGTTATTTAAAACATTGACCATTCTGCTGGCAGCATCTGGCATGTGGCCAAGGCTTGCTCTTGCTCTGTGTATTTCCTTGTTTGCCTTTGTGATGAGTACTATCTGCTCATCCATAGTCTCAATGTACTGCCACTGATTGGTGATGGATCGACCGATGTTACTCCAGAGGACTGCTTTTAGTTCTGCTGTTACCTTCTCTAGTGCAAGCTCCTTTTCTAGTTCAGCTATTCTCTTTTTTAGAGCTTTTATCTCTCTCTCCTTTGTTGCTTCATTCTGCTTGCTTTTGTCAAATTTTTCATTCACCTTGGCCAAAGTCTTCTTGACTTCATCAAGCTCTTTCATTTGGGACTCAAGAACTTGGATCTCAGCTTGTAGCTTCTGCATATCCAGACTGGGAGTCTGTCCTGGTGTTGGTGTAGTTGTTGCTGTAGATGGTGCTGTAGTTCCCGTTTGCTGAGGAGGAGGAGTAGTTGTTGGAGGGACTTCCTCAAGATTAATTATCACAGGAGGAGGCTGGGAGGGTTGGCCCTCTTCTCTTTGCTTCATTGCTGTTTGTAGTGCTGCCTTTGCAGCTTCTGATTGTCCTAGCTGGTCTTGAGCCCTAACCAGCTCCTTGTACAGGGATACCAGCAGGTCTGTAGCATCCTTTTCCTGCCTTTGCTGGGCAACCTCGTCTGTTTGTGGGTGGATGGTGGCTGGGAGCTTGATTTTCTTTCTTAAAGCCGCCATGTCTGCATCCCTTATCTTCAGGAGTTCTTGGATACCCTTAACATCTTTAGGATCATGTCCTATTTCTATAATTACCTCTTCCAAGGACTTGATCCTGTTGTCCTTGGCTTGTGATGATGCTCTCTCCAATTCCAGCTGAGAGGCTGTATTATCAAGGCTGCTCTTCAATTTGTAGTTCTCCAATGTCTCACCTGCCAAGGAGGCATACACCATTTCACCAGTTTGTTTATGTAATTCAATCTTATCCATAGGGTGTATGTCTTTGGCCAGAACCTCCATATTGGTTCTTAGGTAATCCGAGGTAGATTGAGGATGCAGCGTTGTGGGCATGAAATGACTCATGATCATCTTGCCTTCACTTACATCAAAGGCGAACATGAGTCTTTGCTGATTGGTAGGAGCCAGGTTCAGCAAATGATCGTACAGCTGTATTTTAATAGGATCACTCCTCCTCTTAATGTCAATAAATTGCTGTTTGATGCTTGATTGTCCTTCTCTGTGCTGGCTGGAGGAGCTGACCTCTCCTCCTATAGTTCTATCATGTTCATGCTGAAATGAACTGGCTGAAACTTCTCCACTGGGTGGGCCCATACCCATTGCTTGCCTCACTGCTATGTCATCCTCTTGGGAGTCATTTAGTCTTTGTCTTTTCTCTCCCCGATTAATGGATGAAGTCAGGGGAGTCTCTCTATCCCTTTTTCTGGTAAAGTCCTCCTTTTGTGGGGTTTGGAGGACCGAGGTATCAACAGTAGTTTCTACTCTAGGAGGCACCATTGTCTGAGCCTGTTGCTCAGTGGAGCTTGGAGGATCAGTCACTTTTTCTTGCTGCAAGGGCTGCTGTTCACTAAACTGTTCCTCTTCTTGTTGCTGCCCAAGTTCCTGCTGCTCCATCTCTTCTTGCTGCTGTAGCAATGTGTCCACTTGTTCTTCTGTCAATGGAGGTGGTTGTTCCACCTGCTTCCCTTTATCCTTGCTTGCTGTCTGTGGTGCTTTCTCGGCAGTTTGCTGTTGTGCTGTTGATGATGTAGCAGCTGCTCCAAGTTGCTTTTTGTAGGAGAGGGGCACCTGTCCACAAGTTTCCAAGTCAGCTTCCTTTTGCATATTTCTAGCCTCTCTCTCAAGTAACTCTTCATTAGTAATTTCCTCCTCTAGGGTACCCTCTTCCCAATTTGATGCATTGGCATACTGTTCAATCTCGGGTTGTCTCTTGTGTGCATAGCTACCCAATTTGTATCTAATCCTCCTGAGCGAGATAGCATGATTGGGGTCATAGGGTATCCATTCAAAGCTGGTTTGCAGTCTGAGGCCTTCCAGGATAGTGTTTGCCTCTTTCCATCCCTCTTCTTTCTTGTTATATAGGAAAGGACCCAGCTGGTTCCTTACCTTCAACTGTGACTTCTTGTTGTTGCTCTGAAAATGAAGATAGTCTGAGTTCCCAAACTGTCTGAAATATTCCAAGGCAAAAAGCCTCATGGGGACATACCTTGGCAACCTAAATGGGTTCAACTCACAGCCATATATCCTGATGACTGTGTGGTTTTGGTAGAAGTACCAATTACCAATGCTGTAGGACTTATTCAAATGGAGAATTCTCCTCATGTCATCAGTTAGTCTAGGAGGAGGAGTACCATGCAATACTGTCATGACTGGATAGATGAATAAGTCAATGAACTCAGTGTATGTGTAAGGTGATACAGAGGTATGATGAAAAACAGAAGTCCAGAACACAACTGACATTGGAATTCCCTGGGCATTGAGTGGCTTCAAAGGAACAGAGAAGGTGGCTGGCTGATAGAACAAGAATAGATGGTATATATATGAAGTATACCTGAATAGTCTTTACCGCTTCAAGTTCATAAACTGCTCATGGATTTTATCTGCAATGTAGGTTGCATAGTCATAATGTACAGCTGGGGGTTTACCAGGAGAGAATATAGACAGCATTGCCATTAGGCTATCATCCACATCCTCTATCCCCCTGAATCCTAGGACATAACTGATTAAATCCACTAACATCCTGCCCAATTCATTCAAATAGTGATACCCAATAGGAGGGGTTCTGACTGATTCAGAGCCTGGTCTTACAAACAACTGATTGATTTTAATGATTTGGTCATTTGACAGCTTGGTCCCTTTGTTTATCAAATTCTGCATAAAGAGGGGAGTCAATTGCTTGGCAGTTTGGAAGTGCAGCATTCCATTTATACTCTCTGGGGTAATCTGGAACAGGATTGAGCCTGTGGGGCTGATGACAGCTCTTTGGCTTGGGTCATAGCATTCCTGGCAGCTGTAGATCAGTTCTGGCATAGGATTTACTTGGGGAAGGTTGTAGATGGGCAAATTTGAGTCCCAAATTCCCAAGATGTCTGCCCCACTCAGGTGCTGGGCTTTTAACTCATTCATCATCTGGATATTGTATTTGGTTCCCATAGGGAACCAGTCCAGCATTTGGTAATCCATGTCTCCCAGGGCTTTCCATGCTAATTCCTGGTGAGGAGCATTGAGGGGCTTGATATTTAGAGCAATAGGAGTCTCCATAGTTCTTCAAAGTGCAACAATTGTAGGTGAATAGTCAAAATGGAAGCAACACAGAATAGAGGTGATTCTCTGTAAAGACAGTTTGTATTTTGGATACCAGAGGGGAATTTACTCAACAGCAATTGAAATACTGTTTGTTTTTTAGGAGCAGAGCTTCTCTAAGGTCTGACTATGTCCTCTTTTTGCGGGTAAATTGAGACCAACTAGGAATTAGCCGAGAATACGCAGTGAGTGTTGCTTTCTGGGCGAAAATACAGGTATTAAGGCTCGGCCGGTGTTTTTTGGACTTCACAGTTACAATGGTGGACGTGCAGAGGGAAATGGGCGGTATAAATGTAGTTTCAAGGTGTCTTAAGCCTTCTGAGCAACTTAAATTTCAATAACAGTCGTATGGAGGGCAGAACAATGGTAAATACCTGTTAATTGACGAACAGAGGTTGCGCAGGTGTGCACGGTTGCTGCTGAGGAGGTCGCCCGGGTTAAATCAACAGGTTGGCGGAAATTCGAACGTAAACGGTCATGCAGAGAGGACAACAGCGACAAGAGTGAAAAGTGGGAAAAAACACGTTTTTTTGGGTAAATATAGACTTTTTTACCATTTTGGCGCTTTTTAGTGATGACGTCAGCATGACGTCATTGGTGGGTCAAGGTGAGGTGACGTCATCGGGTGACGTGGCGGTAGACTATTGGTCCAAGGGGGCGATGAGGTGGCAGCCATGTCAGCGGCCAGGTGGACGAATAGCGGGAGCGAGTACAGGTGGATGTGACGTGGCGATCCGTTGGCGGAAAACAGGTGGCGGTTAGGACCATAGCGGTTACGGTTAGGGTTAACCGCTACGGTTTCTCGGGGTGGTTTAGGTACGACGCTGAATGTGTCAGGCCTTGCTCCGAGAGGCTTTAGCGTTTGACACGTGGAGAGGTACTGACGTGACGCAACGTCACCTTCTCGGGCGGTAAAGGACAGCAGTGGGAGCCGCTCCGATATTGACGTGGATCGTCGGATCTTCGGGCCTTGATCCGACGGTGGGCGGAACAGGAAGATGCTCGGGTTGTATGCGGGCGGAAAACTTTGGGTAGAGGGTTTTTGTTGGTTTTTCATTGTTTATTCATTGTTTATTATTTAAAACAAACAATGCGCTAACCTTTGGAAATGCGCCAGAGGCGGGTTTTTTGGCTTTGGTAACTTTTGCAAAGGATTTAAAGGCGGAAGAGGGTTTTATAAGGGTTTTCCAATGCAAATGGTGGTTTGAGGAGCAGTTTGACTTGCAGCAAGGGGGAATGGGATGGGACAGGTTCACCAAAGTGACCAGATGTCAGTTTGGTCCCTTTTGAAGAACATATGGCTATAATGCCAGGGGGAAGGAGTATTTATAAGATTTGGGGCTTTATACACCATAGTGTTAGTATTATTAGGGGAAAGGGTAAAATAGGGGAGCTATATAGTACAATTAGAGGTTAATATGAATGAAGGGAGCAAATGAAGGGGTTTTTACTGAGTTTATCTGAAATTGACTTGGTTTTGAGAGTAGATCAAAATGAAAAGATCTTAGACAAGAAATGTGGATTCTGAATGAACTAGAACCACCATAAAACCATGATCTCTCTTCATAAATCTCATCTAAAGAAAGGGAGTGTTAGTAATGGAATAGAGGGGAAGAGGGAGGTTAGTTATGCTCCTTGCTGTAATATGATGGGATTAACCACTTTGTTCATTGATAGATTTTGCTTTGGCAAAACACCTCTTGACATATGTGTAATGATGAAAATACCCTTTCTGCAACCACAACTGCCTACCCAGCTATTTTCCTAGCATTTTTTGTTTCTCCATAGAGGGTGCATTTGGACTTGCAAACCCTTACTTGCCTTTTCTTTTCTTTGGCTTTTTCTTTTTCCTTTCTATCTACTTCTACCCTTATCTCTTCCAAAGTCCCAGATTAAGCTGTTGGGAACCTTTGCTTCTCTACCTAAACTAGTTGTCTGCCAAGATTAAGCAGTTTGGACAGACTTCTTTCTCTATTCTATAACTCAAAATTGAAAGATGGCATGATCCAGATTAGACTGTTGAATCATCCACAAAATTGAAATAAGGTCCTCAATACTTGAAACACTTTACCCACCTCTTGCTTTCTAGGAAATATGGGATCTTTGTGAACTCAAAGCAGAGCATATTTGGCCTTTCTCTTTGCCAATCATGAAATATGAAACCTATTGGTATAGGTATCCAACATATTCTATATATGTATAATGTATTTTTCTATCCAAAATTGTGTGATTGCAAATTTGAATTTGTCTCTTACAGTGTCTTGATGTTTAGGTAATTTCCAAGATTTATCATTCATATTGGTATGATATAACATAGGGTTGAAATTGTTAGACATGAGTTTCCATTGATGGCAAATGAAATGGTATTGATGTCAAAGGATGTCAAGGGAAGTCATCAATTGGCCAAGGTCAGTTGTATGCAGGATTTTCGGACCAGAGACTTTGGAACCATTTTTAGTAAAGAATATCAAATCATATGAACTTGGAAATGAAATAGATGAATAGTGCTTCGAAAGAGATTCCCAACAATAGATTGAAGTCTACAAATGACCCCCTGGATCAAAATTTATTGCCGATCAAAGGTAGCAGACCAAAAGTTCAAAGGTGCAAAGCCAAATTTGGTGTTTGGGTCATCCTTCTCAAAAGTTGGTGATAGGATTAGTGTTTGGATAAAACAGTAGAGTTGATGGCAGAGGTCAAGGTTAAATAATGTTCGTGGTAATTAATCAAAGCTATTGATAAAGCAGAGGACATACATATCAATGGATATTGAGTTTCAACAAGTGTGAGGGTTAATGCACTCTCTTGCATCCAAAGGGATCCAATGGTGGAGGATGATTCGATTTGATGATCAAGATCATTTCGGGGGATGAACTTGCATGATGTTTAACAAGTTTCCAACACTTGAAGGGTGATCTGATTGTTGGATGATTCAAACGAAAACACCTCCTTTCTATATATAGGAGTCTAAGGGGTCACAATATACTCAGAGCCGACATAACAATAATAATGTAAGGGCACAATATTAACAATAGTGGGGTTCTATGGGGCACAACAATAAAAATATGGGGACTACATGGCCACTATAATAACAATAAGGTGGCTACCTATTGATGCCTCGAAAATCGCTGCAACAACATCGGGGATAACCACCCGGTCCGGACCTTAGTACAACTCCTTTTCCGTTTGGAATAGTGGCTCCGACTGGGGATAATGGGACCAGTTTCCCAAAAGTGGATAAACGGGATGAATGGATGATTTATAAACTAAGCTAGCGGTAAACGAATAACTAAACTATTAACAAGAATACAAGAACTATAACCTATCCCGGGAATCTACTAAACTTTAAAGTGCAGCGTTTGATGGTCTGTGTCTAAAGACAGGCATATAGATGACTCTATCTAACAGACATAGATATTAATTCATTCAAGATTAATGTGCCTAAATAGTTAAGCCCAGCAATTACAGCGATATTACCACACTCATCATTTATATTATCGACATATACATGATTAAAAGGAAAGCATATCATAAAACATCCAATAGTGGTATGAATGTAGATCTGCTGTTACAGCGCATGCATATAATCAACAATAGCAAGGATAATCAAATAACAATTCACATAACAGGAATGAATTCAGACATAGATAGAAATACCATATGAGCTGCTTTGACACTCTCGATATCAATCGCTACTTGTAATTCTTTCTTCAACGCAGAAACATTCTCAACAAAGACAATAGTGCACAATTGCATAAAAAGCCTCCTTGTTGAATTAAGAACAACTGGTCCAGTTTCATAAAAGAATATTGAATGAAGCACAATAGTGCAAACTTCAGTCTTTAAGTCTGGTACAAAACTTTACGACCCTTTCCAAAACAATGAAAGGGTCTATAAATACTAAATTAATCTAAATATCTATTAAACTGAAATGCAACTAAATCGTTATCAATAAATTTTGATCCTATTTTCCTCAGCAATCTGGCAATCGGTGGCATGATTCATCAGGTAGGCTGCTTGCCTTTAAATCTGCGCTGACTTATCGCAAGCATTGGCTCTACTTCAGGAGGTTTGTTGAGGCGCGAACTGAGCTGGGCGGCATAGGTGGCATCCTGAATATCGGGAATTATATACCCGATCGCATCTGTTAGGCACTTAAGGGCGGCTCTCTGTGTATGTGGCTTTACCAGGAAGAGCCAATATGCTTCCATAGTTAAACTATTAATCCCATCGATTAATCTCCCCTTTTCCTCTAAATCAGGATAGCATGATTGCTCCAATGTGTTTGTTGTTGTCAACTTTCCTGGTGTACATTGGGAAATCATATTTGATAAGTAGAGAGTGTTGTTGACTAGTTCAACCAAATTGCTGGAAGTTGATTTACATCTTGAAGCTGCCCTTTCTGCTTTCATCATCTGAGAGTGCCATTCTGTGAAAAGTATATCTTTATGTGTTTCTGAAATCTTGGGCAAATTTGCTTCTCTCCCTTGATCAGAATCTTGCCAGTCAAGAAATGCAGTTATGATCTCTTCGGCTTGATCTAATTCATTTCTGGCCTTTTCTACCTGCTGATTTATGGATGTCGTTAATTCACAGAGTGGCTCTGCCTGAGCGATTTGTTGACACAGAAGCCTAATTTGAGATATTAATGCAGTGTTTATTTGTAATGCTTCTGCTCTGAACTCAGCCACTTGTGGAGCGCCCTTTATCTTTTCGAGCTGCGATGACAATTGAGCGATTTGCTCATCCTTTGTTTTCATCATTTGCTCGTTTGCTGCCCTTAGTTGTGCCAATGCCTCTGATAATTCCTTCTGTTTCTGGATCGCGCTTTGGTCGACCCTTTGCTTTTCTGCCTGCAATTGTTGAGTTAGTTGACTGTTCACTTGCTGTTGTGTCAACAATTGCTGCTCTGCCTGCTCCGCCTTCTGCTTTGTCTCAGTCAATTCTGCCTGTAATGCGAAAATTTCTTGATCCTTGTGATGAGCCCCAAAAATGGACAATTATTTGGGCTCATCCAACCTCCTAAGTTGACTTAATCCACCATTCTCATTAGTTTATTGCATGTTTTTTATTATATTTATGTTAATAGAGTGAATTTGGTTAGTCATTATGCCAACAAGTCTAATGGGTGCTTTGTGTAGCCTTTTTGGTCAACTTGGAGACAAAATTGAAGGTCTTAATGAGCACTTGGCAGCCAAATTCGTGGGAGAAAAAGCTAGAGGATTTGTAGGAAGGTGTCCCCCTCATTTATGGGCCCTTACCTCGAATTCTCCACCATCAGCTCGGAGTTCAAAGGCCACCAAATCAATGAGCACAAGGGCAGCCAAGCAAGTCAAGTAGGACTGCTGTTAACTACAAGTCTTGGGCAGCCAAGTCCCTAAATTTTAGGAGGATTGTTGGGTCCTCAAATTGTATAAATAAGAAGGCTTAGGGCCTCATTTTGGTTAGCTAGTGGGTAGTCATTTTGTAGCCAGTTAGTCATTTTGTTTTAGCCATTAGTTAGCTCGTTTGTAGTTCGATTTTATGTAATAGATTAGTTTTGCTGTCAGCTCATTTTCAAGTTCTCCTTGTGGACAGTTTTGATGTAACTCTTCATTCTTGATTAATAAAGATGAATCCAGCTTTGCACCAGCTCTAAATCTCTCTTGGGAGGCTGTAGCTCTTGGGGTTGGGCCCATCTCAAGCGCTCAGTACCTCCCTTGTTTATCTTTATGTGTTTGCTGCGTTCTTAAAATGAAATCTGCTCTTTAGATCTTGCTTTTTTATTTTGGTTGTTTTTGATGGTTAAAGTAGCTTTTCATGGTTAGAATCAATTGGTAGGAGTTTTTCATGCATTTAGATCTTTTTGAATGTTCTTACTCACGTGATGTACATGGTTCTCTTTCCAAATAAAGCTGTTGTTTATTCATTTCATTGACAGTTGGATTAAGTTAGCTAGGACTTGGTTTGTTTGCAAGGATTCATTGATTTGTTTGAATGAGCATTGTGCAGGGCATCTCTATCACCTTCATCACCTCCTCGTTCATCTGAGCCTCATCCAGATCAGCTCCTCCATCACCAAGTCTGTTTCCTCATCTCCCATCTGCTCTTTTGCCACGTAACCCTACCTTCTTGCTTTTCCATTGCATACACCTTTGTTGATGCAAGTCAGCCTTCCACATCATCTCACCACTCCATCCATCAGTTCCTGGGTCACTTCAGACCCCCATCCCACCTCCATAACCATCCATGCATCTTCCATCAACCATCCATCCTCAAACATCCCATTTTGAAACATCATGTAGAAGAATTGCAGAACTTCCTGTAGAAACCCCTGCAGACTTCCTGTAGAAGTTCATAGACACGGTTGCATGTCATCCAGACTTTGTGAAACTCTCAGAGAGAATGTCAGGTATCCCTTAGACCCTCTCTGTACCATCCCAACCTTTCCCAAAGCATTTCATCCCTTGATCCATCCCTGCACAGTGGAAAACTAGTTAGAAGCACATGCATGATAATTTCAACAACTTAAGCAAAAATACAAAAAGATGTTTTCTTTAGATAATGATAACTTAGACACATGCATTTTACCCTCTTAGAAGTAATGGCATCATTTTTAGACATTTGCACTCTCACTATTGCATCATACAGGTCAAACTAGTCAGATTAGGGTTTACTAGGGTTTCATGTTTTGGTTGGCTTTCAGTTCATTTTTGCAAAGTAGGTCAATTTCCTTTGAGATAGCCTTCGTCCATCATTTAGAAAGCTTCTTCTGAGAGCATATAGAAGTTGGCCTGAGCCCTAGCGGACTTGTGCCAGCTGACCAAGTGACAGCTGCGACAAGAGCTAGTACTTGTGCATACAGCACCGTCGCTTCCAAGTTTGTACGAACTACCGGGTTGATAAAATTAGAGATAGGAAGCTCCAGGAGTTGTAGCATTATTGCTGCAATACTGGAGCCCACCATCTTTTTGGCGCCGTTGTCGGGGAAGCGTTAGAGTATTAGTAATTGTTGCTTTTCTTCTATTTTCTTACTCTTGCCTTCTGCTAATTAGTTTATTTCATTTCCATTATGCAATTTCATTTATGCAAAAGTAGATTAGCATTTCTTGCTTTCATAGATTAGCATTTCAATTCCGCAATTTCACTTCTGCAAGCATAGATTAGCATTTCAATTCCGCAATTTCATTTCTGCAAGCGTAGATTAGCATTTCAATTCCGCAAGCGTAGACTAGTATTTCATTCCTGCAATTTCATTTGAGCAAAATAGATTAGTCTTTTCCTGCTTTCATTTCAATTCCGCATGTTCATTTTAGCGAGATAGTTAGTTGTAGTTCAATTTATTTCAGTTTTGCAAGTAGAAGTAGAAAAACGCAAAAATCAAGCAAAAAGATTTCATTTCATGCCTTGTAGGAGTAGAGATAAGTTAGAAAAATGATTGCAAAACACCCCCACTGCTTCACACAGCCTTCTCTCTTCTTCGATGGCTGTGATTGAAGAACCCCTGGGTGGACATCAAGACATATTTAAAGAACCTCTAGGGGAGAAGAAGAAGAAAACATTCCTCTGGAGCAAATGGCTACAAGTAGAAATGTTGGGAGCAACATCTTGTTCAAAGATGAATTTGAAAAGCAGATCAAAGATTTCAAGAGTGATATGAGGCAGTTTCTTGCCATGCAACTGGATACCTTGCGGATCCAACAGAAGCAAGAGGAAGCCAAGAGGGCTTTGGTCATTTTTTGTCCTAGGTGCACTAGAAAGCATCCTAGGAACGAATGTCCATTGTACTCCATAGAAGTGTGTTTTGTTTGTGAAGAATACCATCCTACAGATCAGTGCCCTTCCTTACCCAGATTCAAAGCTGCATATCAGAGAGCCAAAGGAGCCACTGAATCACTCTATTACATGAACCAAAGTTGGCCGCATGGACCTAGATCTTACCAGCAGGAACTGCAAGGGGCACCTGAGACCTATTATGACCCCTACCAAGCCACTTTCATGCCTTCTTAGGGTCCCCTTGCTCATCCTTCCTGGTCTACACCTCCTCCTTGGTCATATTCTCCTTGTTCCTCCACAGATCTATATTATGCCCAACTAGTTGCTCATTTATTACACTCTTATGCTCAGCCACAGCCTCAGTGGAATGCACCTTATCAGGAGTGGAGGCCCCAGTACAACTCTCATCCCACTCATTTTCCTCCACCACCTGCTCATCCACAACCATCGCCTCCTCCTCCACCAAGGCAACCCCAAATGCCTACCCAACCACAATGCCATCCATCTCCATCTCAATTTCACACCTCCACTCAACTACCCGTACCATTTCCAAAACCACACAATGGAGCAGCTCAACCCCATTGCAAATCTGAGGCACAACATATCCAAACAACTCCTCTTGAGCCCAATGATCTTCACCAAAGCTCAGGAAGAGTGTTGCAAAGCAGAGATTATATTGACAACATTGACAGACCAAAAGCAAAAGAAGATTCCAAAGTGGAGATCAAAGAACCATGGGCTGCACTTGATGAAGAGAAGAGATTAGAATTAGAGATCGAGAGAGTTCCCTCATGGTTACCATCAAATCTTCCATGTATTCAAGAGAAAGATCAACAAAAAGAGGAAGATCAGAAGGTCATGATAGAAGGTGACATGAAGAATGATCCAGATCAACAAAAGAACCAAGGATATCAAAGCTATATTGAGATATGGTTTCAGAAGGTCACTAAGTTGCAGTGGTACTTTCTTCCTAAGTTATGTTTGATCCCTTCAAAGCCAGAACATTTGGTCTCTAAGATCTGGATACCTATCCAAGCATGCATTTCGAGCCTCCACATCATCTTGTCTCTAATCTCGATGTGCACATGGCTCCATTGGAAGTATTCTTATACTTGAGAACAATTTTGTTTTTCAAGTAGGGTAGGGTAGAAAAAAGAAAAAAAAAAGGAAAAAAAAATGAAAAAAATGAAAAAAAAAGAGGAAAATAGAAATCTAAGGTGAAAACCTCCTCGGAGGCACCTTAGATTGGCTCATTGATTGAAAACCTCCATGAGGCGGTCAATGGGTTGAAAAAAAAGAGAAAAGAGAATAAAATCTTTGGGTGAAAACCTCCCTTGGAGGCGCCCAAGGCAGGCAATTAGGGTGAAAACCTCCATGAGGCGCCCTAGTTGTTTTTCAAAAAAAAAAAAGAGAAAAAAGAAAAAGAAAAATAAAGCTAATCTCCATTGAATAATTTCATGTTGCAGCAATGACATTGTAGGTTGCAAGAAGGACGTTTCATGACAAGAGGAGCACTCAAATCAAGGTTAAAGGAATTTTTCTTGTGCCTTCTACAGGAAGCTCTGTATTTCTACAGGAAACATCCTGTAGAACCTTTGGACGAGCCAAATCCAATTTCAAAAGTGAATCTAATGGTGGGAATCTGTTGATTAGGCCTACAAGCACTTGTGTATCCATCCCATGCCTTTATCCATCATTTTTTCCCTCCTTGTGCTTCTCATTATGCTTCTACAGGAACTTCCTGTAGAAATTGTGGGAAACTAGACATGGATTCTAAAAAGTGGTTTGGCGAAAATTGTAGCTTCCTCAAGGGTTCGGAAGCCCTCATGCAATCTTCCAACTCCTCCTCCATCATCTCCATACCTGCATCACAGCCAAAATTCATTTTTTCATACCATGCAAACATTTGCAAAAAGCCTTGAGCCAAAAATCCATAGAACAAAATTTGCTTTTGCCATAACTTGAAAACCATGCATCCATTTGACAAACCGCTTTATGGGGAATTGTACAAGGGTGATGGCAACATGCTTGAGCAGTTTCAGCCAATTCTAGTGCACGGTTTCCAAGAAATCAGCCTCCATCACCATCAGCCATTTTTGCATTTTCTCCATAACCGTGCATCCGTTTTAAAACATGTTTCATGGGGAGATGTACATGGGTGATAGTAGCCTACCCAAGCAGTTTCAGCTGATTCCGATGCACAGTTTCCGAGAAATCGATCTCTGAAATCTTCAGCCATTTTCCATCTTTCTCTAAATCTGTGCATCCATTGATCACGATTTTGCTATGGGAGATGCATAATGATGATAGGAACATGCTCACCAAGTTTCAGATCAATCCACTTCACTGTTTGGGAGAAATGGCGAAAACAAGTTCTGGTCTTGTGAAAATTCAATGGCAGCAGTTTGAGGGTGCAGATCTGAATGTGGAAATGAACTCTTGTTGCATGCATCTGGCCAGAGGAAACCTGCACAAGGAAACCAGCCATGAATCAGCAACCAAGCCATCATGCAACCATAAAATCAAATGCATGCAGCAATGACAGCCCACAGCAGCTCACGACAGCCATTCAATTTCGAGGTATGTGACTGATCTCATTCTTCTATTCCATAAGTTTAATTTGAAAACTACATGAATTGATGGAATGGTGGAATTAAGCCACGGATTAGCGAGGCTCAACCGATTGTCTTCTCTAGCACTCTCCTGGAAGTCACGCAGTACACGTGGATAGCTGACTTACGTGAAAATTAAAGCAACAAGGAGTGTTGGTCATTTAAACTTCAGTTCTATTCACAGCAGTGATTTCAGGGGGAAAACACATAGTTCATAAACAACACTTCCAGTTTCATGTGGCCACGTACACTTGGCCACTTCACTCTCTCATGCAAATCACGCAGCAATTAATGACGGCTCGGCTGAAGACTCACGTTAACTGCTGATTCATTTACACTTGCAAACCTCTTCAGCTGAATCCTCTGCCTCTGAATTTTGTTAAACTGACGTCCTTCGCCAAGTTTTTCAGCTTGTTAAAAATTCTCCCGCATACCAAGATCATTCAAAGACGCAGAGACACCCTACAGGCGTTTCTACAGGAAGTCTTCTACAGGAAGTCTTCTACAGGAAACGCAGAAAACAACCATGCAAAAAGGAAACCTGGGATTTTTGGCGAATTTCAAGCTCCAAACAAGGTAGGAGTGGGGAAGCTTCATTGTGCATGATTTGTTGGTGAAAAATGGTGAATTGAACATGGAATTAAATTCTAAAAATGAGAGTAAAAGTCTGCCTGCACATTGAAAAAATGTGAAAAGTCTGCTTGCATATTTTCTGAGTTCTACACAGTACTTTTTTCCTTTGCATTCGAAGCCTGGATTCTTCCTTCTCATCTTCTTCTGACAAGAGAGATGCAACCATAGGAACTAGGCTTGTGTGAAAGAATGAATTTGCAAGACTGACCACTTTCTAGAAGGGAAAAAACTATGTTATTTGGTCTCTGTTTTGTCAAAAAAAAAAATTGATTTCTTTTCAAAAACTAAGTAGCAAATTCAGGTTGGAAAATTTTGAAGAGAGAAAAAATTCGAAGTTGTTGTTGTGAAAAACACGAAAATTCCAGGAGCAATAACAAGTTTACAAGAGGGGCAATGAGCTATCTTTTTAGAAGAAAACACAGGTTTTTGCAAAATTCTTGGCTTCAAGAGAAGAAGAAAACAAATAGTTTTATTTGTTGCATGTTTATGCAAAAGCAGCGATGCAATTCCAGGGAAGAATCAGGCCTGGAGAATGTGAAAAAACCAATGATGAGGGAGCACAAATCATTCAAGCAGAGGGCAAAACAAAGGCAGAACAGAAAAAAAAAGGGCTACAGTAGAGAAGGCAAAAGCTAAACAAGATGAGAAGAAAGCCAAAACGGAGCATGAGGAAGCAAGCTAACAGAGGCAGAAAAGACCAAAGAAGAGGGAAAAAGGAGGAAGAGACACACCATGAGATATCAGTGACAGTAGACCGAAACATTTTCTACAGGAAGCCAGAAACCAGCCACTACAGGACTTTCTACAGGAAGTCCAGAAAAAAGACAGCAGAAGGAAAAGTCGGCCGGAATCCTAGCTAGGGAGGCAGCAGCTGTGCTGTCCGCCCTAAGTACCTCTCCCAAGCTGAAGGAGAAGTGAAAGAGGGAGCTTCCACTACATTTTAAGGCGAGAAAAGGCATGCAGATAAGAACTGGCAGACCCCAAACCACAGTCAAAGAATCAAACTGTCATTGAGGACACAAAAGCTAAACAAAAGGAGGAGTCTCCTTCAAGGATGTCCATCACCTATGAATGAGAAAGCCAAAAACCTTCACTGGAAGAGAGAGAATTCAGATAATGGACTTAAAAACAGTTCTACAGGAAGACAGAGGACTGTTTCTACAGGAAGACAGAGGACTGTTTCTACAGGAAGCCAGCGAACTGTTTCTACAGGAAGTTTGAAAAGAGGGAAGCCAAAGGAGAAAACAGCCGAGATGTTAGCCAAAGAAGCCACCAGGGCCATCAAAGATGAGGAGAGAGATTGGTTGCTCAGAGGATGAGCAACACTTTCAGTAGGGGGGTGATGATGAGCCCCAAAAATGGACAATTATTTGGGCTCATCCAACCTCCTAAGTTGACTTAATCCACCATTCTCATTAGTTTATTGCATGTTTTTGATTATATTTATGTTAATAGAGTGAATTTGGTTAGTCATTATGCCAACAAGTCTAATGGGTGCTTTGTGTAGCCTTTTTGGTCAACTTGGAGACAAAATTGAAGGTCTTAATGAGCACTTGGCAGCCAAATTCGTGGGAAAACAAGCTAGAGGATTTGTAGGAAGGTGTCCCCCTCATTTATGGGCCCTTACCTCGAATTCTCCACCATCAGCTCGGAGTTCAAAGGCCACCAAATCAATGAGCACAAGGGCAGCCAAGCAAGTCAAGTAGGACTGCTGTTAACTACAAGTCTTGGGCAGCCAATTCCCTAAATTTTAGGAGGACTGTTGGGTCCTCAAATTTTATAAATAAGAAGGCTTAGGGCCTCATTTTGGTTAGCTAGTGGGTAGTCATTTTGTAGCCAGTTAGTCATTTTGTTTTAGCCATTAGTTAGCTCGTTTGTAGTTCGATTTTATGTAATAGATTAGTTTTGCTGTCAGCTCATTTTCAAGTTCTCCTTGTGGACAGTTTTGATGTAACTCTTCATTCTTGATTAATAAAGATGAATCCAGCTTTGCACCAGCTCTAAATCTCTCTTGGGAGGCTGTAGCTCTTGGGGTTGGGCCCATCTCAAGCGCTCAGTACCTCCCTTGTTTATCTTTATGTGTTTGTTGCATTCTTAAAATGAAATCTGCTCTTTAGATCTTGCTTTTTTATTTTGTTTTTTTTTTTTATGGTTAAAGTAGCTTTTCATGGTTAGAATCGATTGGTAGGAGTTTTTCATGCATTTAGATCTTTTTGAATGTTCTTACTCACGTGATGTACATGGTTCTCTTTCCAAATAAAGCTGTTGTTTATTCATTTCATTGACAGTTGGATTAAGTTAGCTAGGACTTGGTTTGTTTGCAAGGATTCATTGATTCGTTTGAATGAGCATTGTGCGGGGCATCTCTATCACCTTCATCACCTCCTCGTTCATCTGAGCCTCATCCAGATCAGCTCCTCCATCACCAAGTCTGTTTCCTCATCTCCCATCTGCTCTTTTTCCACGTAACCCTACCTTCTTGCTTTTCCATTGCCTACACCTTCGTTGATGCAAGTCAGCCTTCCACATCATCTCACCACTCCATCCATCAGTTCCTGGGTCACTTCAGACCCCCATCCCACCTCCATAACCATCCATGCATCTTCCATCAACCATCCATCCTCAAACATCCCATTTTGAAACATCCTATAGAAGAATTGCAGAACTTCCTGTAGAAACCCCTGCAGACTTCCTGTAGAAGTTCATAGACACGGTTGCATGTCATCCAGACTTTGTGAAACTCTCAGAGAGAATGTCAGGTATCCCTTAGACCCTCTCTGTACCATCCCAACCTTTCCCAAATCATTTCATCCCTTGATCCATCCCTGCACAGTGGAAAACTAGTTAGAAGCACATGCATGATAATTTCAACAACTTAAGCAAAAATACAAAAAGATGTTTTCTTTAGATAATGATAACTTAGACACATGCATTTTACCCTCTTAGAAGTAATGGCATCATTTTTAGACATTTGCACTCTCACTATTGCATCATAGAGGTCAAACTAGTCAAATTAGGGTTTACTAGGGTTTCATGTTTTGGTTGGCTTTCAGTTCATTTTTGCAAAGTAGGTCAATTTCCTTTGAGATAGCCTTCGTCCATCATTTAGAAAGCTTCTTCTAAGAGCATATAGAAGTTGGCCTGAGCCCTAGCGGACTTGTGCCAGCTGACCAAGTGACAGCTGCGACAAGAGCTAGTACTTGTGCATACAGCACCGTCGCTTCCAAGTTTGTACGAACTACCGGGTTGATAAAATTAGAGATAGGAAGCTCCAGGAGTTGTAGAATTATTGCTACAATACTGGAGCCCACCACCTTGGTTTTCAGTAGAAGACTTACCTCTGATGCCTTATCGATTGTCGCTGCCGAATAGGCTCCCGCATACTGTGACAGTTTTGTCAGGTCATCGGAGGGGTCGAATTCCTCCTTCCAAACCACGCTGCCCGTAACAGTTTGTTCTGGGAAAAGGGGAGGTTGATCAATCTTCCTTCTTTTCCTTTGTCGTTTTACCACTGCTTTATGCCTCGGGCTGTAGAAAACATCCAGGGGAGGAATATCTTCTACCTGGAGAATGATTTGGTCGGAGGGGTCTTTTGGTATTATCTCAACATCCTTAGAAATGGGTGGGCCGTTGGTTCCACTTAGAACCTGAGGTGAAGTGATGTCCTGTGTATCGTTTGTCTTGGAAGTGTCTGTATCCTTGGAACATTCCAACCCACTGATGATAGAGTCAAATTGCTTCCACTCCTGGAGCAATTTAGGGTCAATATGAGTATCTATATTGACATCAATGGTGGTTTGTTTTTCCTTTTCAGCTTGGGACTCCTTCCGCACTTTTTCCTGCTCTCTCTTCTGTTGTTCCTCTTGTTCTTTCTTTTGCCTTTCCTCTTGCTCTTTCTTTTGTTGTTCCTCTTCCTGTGCTCTCTTCTGCCTTTCTTCTTTTTCTTTTCTCTGCCTTTCCTCCTGTTCCTTATTATGATCCTTTGTTACAACCGGAGGTTCCTTTGACTGTTGCCGACCAGGCTCGCTTGATGATGTCGCCGGGGTTGTTGCTAGTAAATCTAGAGGCAGAGTTTGCAACCTCTGTTCTCTAAGCTTATTAAACTCAGTCAACCCTTCATCATTATATTTCATTCTAGCGAATTCTTTAGCCTGACCTATTGATTCGGCCGAAACGAACAGGTCGTCAAACGTATCTTCTTTATGCTCAAATTTCGTCAATTTGGCCTGTTCTAGTGCATTATAGGCAACTTTCTTTGGATCATATGGCCTATTTGGGATAGTCGCTAGAGTTAAGGATTGAATCTTTGTGGCTTCCTTTTCTGCATGTTTGAGATCATGCAGAGTATAGACACCACACCTCAAGGGAAAAGAGGGCCAGCCCCTCTTCTTTTCTTTCTTGAGAGTCTGTGTAACACTCTCAGCCATAATCTGATAAGCAATTTCTCTTGCTAGCAGTTTATCTGGTATGTACAAAGGGAGAACATGTGGGTTTGCTTGGCTACCGAAAACTCTTATGTAGGTAAATCTCTCCTCTCCAAACCAACTCCCTACCGCTGTTATATCAAACGAAGCTTGATAGGAAATCTTGGGAATGGGTTTATCAAAAATAGAATATTAAATAGGCACCATAAAGCCATTGCAAATTTGGTACAGATGGTGCTTGTAAGAGGACTTCCATAATTTCTGGTGGTATATGTGGATAGTTGTGGGGTCTTGTGGTGTCCACCTCCAGCCGAGCACGGGAAATTCAGAATTGAAACATAATGTATCTAAAATATATGCACTGTAATAGAATGGGGGAATTTTCCTTTCAGAGATGACAGTCTGATTTCTAAAATCAAGCACAGCTTGTGCTAATTTGTCAGAAAGGATGGTGGCCCAATCCATAATTATACTGTTGCATGTTGCTTCCATTAGAGGAACCATTTCTATGGTAAAATTAGCAGAGTCATGCAATCCCCATAATCTACACATCATTATTCCAGCATAGCAATAAGGAGAAGCCAGAGAATCAACCGAGTACTTATCGGAAGATTCGTGTTTGTGCTTGGCCGGATTTTGTCTCCAATCCCGGATGGGTTCGGATTCAACTTCATTTTCATTTGTGAATTTCTCCAAGAACGCCTTATTATATATCTTTTCTGGCTCGGGCAAATGATACATTTGCCTTAGATCATCCGCCCTGAATGATCCGAAGATTCTTTCGTCTCTAGTGCTGAATGTTCTATCCAAGATTGGGATTTCTTGAATCGCCCACCGCACTATGTCTGTGTATGGGAGAATTTGCTCCCTGGCCGCTATTCTGTGAAGGAAAGAGTCGGCTAAATCCTTGAGAGTACATTCAAACTTCCGAGTAGGATCCACAGTAGCTTCGACTATTGTCCTTGTTGGTTCTTCGGCTTCAATCAGGTTGTAGGTGCCTTGCCAAGTAACTCTGACGAGACCCGTACATGTAGTATCAGATATCAAGGCCTTCTTTTTGTCCACAAGAGCTTGTCCTGCAGCTGGTGTAGCGGAAGCGCCTATGGTCTTCTTGGATTTCTTCCCCATCTTGCTTGAGCTTTCTCCTTTGGATGAATTCTGCACAGAGGCGCAAATATACGTAACACAGAGAAATAGCAATGAAAACTTGCAAGTGATGAGAAATATTGAAAAATGCGTAATAAGGGATTAGCTTTAAAAATGGGCGCAGACACAATCCATGGGAGTATCTTACAATTACATTAAATGGCCGTTTAAGACCTGCCACCCCTTAAATGCTCATTATACCATTATTCGGCCGAATGACCCGTTTAAGTGTGCTATGGACGTTTTGGCGGTTGAGCGCGGGTAAATGATTGCTTAAAAGATCAAGCTTTAAATATGAATGAATCATAATATCTCTCCATTTAACGGCTTTTTTTTGAAATCCGCGCTATATCGTAATTGGGCGTCGGGAACACTTAAATCCTTACGTTGACAATTTTGAAATCCCGATCACCGATAGCGAAATCGCATCGCATCGGGGTGAATGGGCATCATAATGTGCATAAATAGTGTATCGCCGATTTCCGATTGCGATATCGCATCGCATCGGGGGTATGACCTGGGCGCCTTATTATTGTGCATGGGATACTGCCGATTGCGATATTCCATTGCATCGGGGTGAAAGATTTCGGGTGTTTTAAGACTGTGTAAAGATTACCGCCGATGACCGATCGCCGAAATCGCATTGCATCGGGGATAATGGCATGGGGCGCTTTAAAATGTGCATAGAGTATTGCCGATAGCCGATAGCGATATCGCATCGGCGGAGACCAATGTGCCACTTATTTGTGTTTTCTATGCCATTGCGATATGCGATCTTGCGATCGCTTTATCGCAATGATAAAAGATTGTTTTATTTGACCAAAAATGGGTTTTTAAAAGGTTTTATATAATGTCTTCATTTGGTTTGCGGACCTTTTTCAAATAATGAAGTATTGATACCAACTAACTTCTAAAGGGACCCATTTCATATATTGATTTAGTAAATAAATATGATATGAAATGGGGGGTTGTTGTAGGGCACAACACTACCCTAATAATAATGAGGGAATACACTAGTATTATAGGGACCTAACATGACCCTCTCCTTCAAAAAAGTGTTGTCCTCAACGCTTGAGTAGTTTTGGATGCTTCTGTATAAAATTCTCATCCTCCCATGTGGAATCTTCCACGGGTAAGTTCTTCTACTTGATGAGATACTGTGAAATTGATCGATTTCATAGCTGTCGATTTCATGTTTCTATGCTTGCTTCAGGTTCCAATGTGATTTTTCCTTCCTCGTCAAGTTCTGGCAATATTGTTTGAACTAGGAGTTTGTCACCTATAACCTTCTTTAAGCATGAAACATGGAAAACTGGATGCACTTGAGAAGATGTAGGAAGCTCCAATTTGTATGCCATATTACCAATCTTTTGTAACACCTTGTAAGGACCATAATAATTTGGTGATAATTTATTATCCTTCTTAGCTTACTTGAGGGGAATTTGTTTGTATATTTGTAATCGTAAAAATACCTAGTCACCTACATCAAAACTTCTTTCACTGTGATGTTGATCTGCCTATTGTTTCATTCTATTTTGCGCCAAAGTGAGGTTATCATTTAAGAGTTGGAGAACTTGTGTTGATGCGGGATGTGATCTTCAACTGCTTGAACCTTAGATTTTTCTCTTAAATATGATGTGATGGACGGAGGATGATATCCATAAATTGCCATAAATGGGGTCATTTTTGTTGCAGTATGGAAGGAAGTGTTATACCACCATTCAACTAGAGGTAACCACCTGACCCATTGTGTCTATTTATCATATACAAAGAAACAAAGATATCCTTCCAAACATTTTTTCACTATCTCAATTTTCCCATCTGATTGAGGATGATAAGATGAGCTATGAGCTAATTGAGTACCTAAACAAAAAAAATAATTCCTTCCAAAAAATTCCAGTTAAAATAGGATCTTTGTCACTTACAATAATCTTTGGGTTTCCATGTAGCTTTTGAATTGTTTCCATAAATGCAGTAGAAACTATATTGGCTTTAAATGAATGAGATAATGCATAAAAGTGTGCATACTTGGTAAGTCTATCAACTACCACCATGATGACACTATTTCCTTCAAACTTGGATAAACCTGTGAAAAAACCCATTGAAACCTCCTCCCAATGTTGACTTGGAATGGATAAAGTTTGTAATAGACCGGGGTCTTAATTTTCTCAAATTTATTTTGTTGGCAAACCAAACATTCCGCCACAAACTTTTGAATATCATATTTAAGGCCATACCAAAAAAATTCCTTAACCCCGTGGTAAGTTTTTAAAAATCCTGAGTGCCCTCCTACAGGAGAGGTGTTCAATTCCGAAGAATCTTTTGTTTGAGTTGGGAATTCTTACAAAGGTATAAGTGATCTTTGTACCATAAATTCCAGCTAAATGTATCAAATGTACTAGGATATTGCTGCAACTTTTGAATGAGTGCCCACACTTCTTTTTCATTCTTCCATTCATCCCTTGCTTTGATTATCCAATCTAGTTGGATAATAGAAATGGCACAAATCAATGCTTCCACATCCTGATCCTTTATTCAGAGTGCATCTGCAACAACATTTTGCTTCCCTTTTTTGTAGATGATTTCAAAGTCATAACCCAACATCTTTGTGACCCATTTTTGTTGCTCTTTTGAAGATAATCTTTGTTCTAAAAAGTATTTAAGACTATCATGATTTGTTTTTACCTTAAAATGCCTTCCCATTAGGTAAGGTCTCTATTTCTTAAATGCGTGTAGTATTTCCAACATTTCCTTCTCATAAATAGCTTTGTGTAAATACTTTCATTTGATTGGACAACTTTCAAAAGAAATGGGTCTTCCTTCTTGCATTAAAATAGCACCAATTCCATTTTCTAGGGCATCACATTCCACAATCAAGGTTTTTGTGAATTTTGGTGTAACTAAGACTGGTGCATGGCACATTGCCTCATTAAGATGCTCAAAGGCCTTAGTTTCTTCTAGAGTCCAAGAAAATGCATCTTTATTGACTCATGTTGTTAGAGGTGCTACTATTCTCCCATAATTCTTAACAAACTTACGATAATACCATGTCAACCCAAGAAATCCTCGTATATGATTTATGGATGTGGGGATTTTCCTATCCTTAATAGCTTTAATTTTGTTAGGTTCTACCTTAACACCCGCATGAGATACAATATGACCCATATATTTCTCCTCTTGTACTCCAAAGAAACATTTGGAGGTTTTTGCATATAATTGTTTCTCCTCCAATAGCTTGAGTGCCCGGTCAAAATGTTGAACATGATCCTTCCAAGACTTGTTGTAGATTAGTATATCATCAAAAAATACTAACACAAATTTTCTAGGAAGGGTTTGAAAATAGAATTCATCAAATCTTGAAATGTAAAAGGTGCATTAGTAAGGCTAAAAGGCACGACCAAAAATTCATAATGACCCTCATGAGTTCTAAATGTTGTTTCCGGAACATCTTCAATCTTCATTCTTATTTGCTGATATCCTAAATGAAGATCCAACTTGGTGAAGTAAATTGCTCCATGTAATTCATCCAATAATTCATCAATGACAGGAATGGGAAATTTATCTTCAATGGTGAGCTTGTTGAGCTCCTTATAATCCGAACACATGTGCCATGATCCATCCTTGTCGTGCACCAATACTACTGGAGAAGATAAAGAACTTTGACTAGGTTGAATTATACCAACCTCTAGCATTTCTGTAACCATACATTCAATTTCACTCTTTTGGGCATAGGGATAATTAGAAGGTCAGATGTTTGGAGGAATACTTCCTGGAATTAAATGAATAGCATGATCATGATCACGAATAGGTGGGAGGCCTTTGGGAGTCTCAAATACCTTGGAATGATTGTCCAAGACTTTTTGGAGGTCTGGAGAAATAGATGATTTCGATTTTTGAACCTCTAGTGAACATAATTCTGGTATTTCACCCCATTGTTCTTTCTTTATAAGCTTTGTCATGTTATTAGAGCTAATTATCTTTCCTGGTTTCCCTGCGATACCCCTTAATTCAATTTCTTTTCCTTCCCAAAAAAAATTCAAGAAAAGTTCTTGAAAATTAAAAGCTATTGTATTTAAAGCTATTGTATTTAAAGATTGTAACCATTGGACTCCTAATACAACATCAGCACCACCCATTGGAATGGAAAGCATTGGAATATTCAATACATATTCTCCCATGGATAGCTTGATATCATGGCACTTTCTAGAGCAATTTATGGTTCCTCCATTTTGCAACCATCACTTGACACTCTATTGTTGGATATAGGAAGCAATTTAATTCCTTGGTTATCTTATAATGAATAAAATTATGGATACTACCCAAATCAATTAACACTTTTACCTTTTTCTTCTTGATATGTCCTTCTATCTTGAGAGTTTGAGGAGTGGTAATTCTTTCCAATGCATTACAATATATGGTCGGATTGATTTCTTATTTCTCTGGGGTTGGTTCCTAGTGTATATCCTCTTCTTTTGACGTTTCTTGTTCTTTTTCTTCCTCCTCTTCACAATCGATGTAAAATAATTTCTTCTCAGCACACTTATGACCTTTAGTGTATTTTCTATCATAACTGTAACAAAGCCCTTTTGCTCTTTTTTTCAAATTGTTGTGGTGGCAACCTTGTAGGTTGTGGAAAGCTAGGGGCAACAATGCTTCCATCTTTATAGTTGTGAATGGTAGACTTCCTTGTTGCCATAATTTTGCCATCAATTTTTCTTGCCAACCTGAATGCCTTTTCCAATGAATCGGGTTCACAAAGGCGAACCTCATGTTGGATGTTATCCTTTAAAGTCCCTATGGACACATCAATCCTATGCTCCTCTAGAATATATTTTACCCTTATATTCAATTTTTTGACGCTGTCAATGTGCTCCACAATTGAACCCTTTGTTTGAGATTTATCAATTGGCTAAAGAAGGTGTTGCTCTTTGTATCCTCATAATGTGCTATCATTTCCTCCATAAAAATTGACCAAGTAACAATTTGTTTACGAGATAAAATCCATTGATACCATACAAATTTATTGGGTTCTAAATATAAAGTTGTAATGCATACCTTTTGTGTGTTTTGCACATTATGAAGATCAAAATATTGCTCCATCTGTAGTATGCATGTTATGGGATCATTGCCATCAAACTTCCTCATATTTATATTTGGAATATGGTGGGTATTTAACCCAACGTTAAAGTCTATGAAATCATGATTAAAGTTTATTTTGTCTTCATCATGAGTTTCCTCTACTACCTTTTTCTCCATTAGGAATAATTTCTTGTAGCAACTTTTCCAAACCTCCCTTCAAACCTTCCATGTCTTTCTTCAAATATTTAATTTTGTCTTTCATTTTTTCTTTTATACCGTCCATCTTTGCTTCCATGCCACTCTTCAAACCATCCATATTAGCTTCCATGCCATTCTTCAAACTTTCCATCTTAGCTTCTGTTACTTTTTGTGAGAGTGAAATTTGTTGCACTTGGTCTCGTAATTTTGAAATATCATGTTATATTTCTTCCTCTTCTTCATGATTCATAGTAGATCTTTCGGGTTGCTTACTTGGTGTTTCCATTTTCCTTCTTCGGGGCATCAATTAATGATAATTATGCTTCAATATTCCCTTTGAATCACTTCAAACTAATTTTTCAAACAAACTTACATAAATTTTTAAAAAGACTACACACGTTTTTTTCGCTTTATAGGAGATCTATATTGAATCTATTGTATCTCTGTAATTTTGGATCTCCAAGGTCTAAAATTTCATCCACTAGTATCCCTATCAGTCCTCTTTCCAACCCCATAAGTCTGATCAAGATTGGATTCTCCAAGAAAGAGTTATGCCCAATCTCCCATGATGACCTGATTATAGACTAGTTCAATAGAGCAAACTTGTATGAAGTGCCACATGTCACTGTTTTGACCTTTGGCCCTAAAAACGATAACCAAAAAAATACAGCCTGTCATATTTCTATCACATTTTATGAAATTTGACTCTGATCCTCAGAGAGAACGTTATGATGATTTTCCCAAGGTCACCTGTTTGAGATGGAATTCCGGAGCTTGCAAAAACCCTAACTTCCTTGGCTCATAACACCAAAAATATAGTGAGAAAAGGTCTAAAATTTGGATACAACATTCATCAGGATTTCGTCTCACATTGTTTGTAATTTTAGTTTCTGAAGCTTCATAGAAAATAAGTTATAGTGAAAATTCCATGATGACCTATTTGCAGTAGCGAAACCCTGGAATCCAAACCTCTGATGCCAAATGTTACGCAACCAACACACAAAATAAAAGAAGAGATAGATCAACAACTTCAAAATTAGCCTCTTTGAGGAGGAAGCCTCCTTCACATTACACAAATGAAAAATTCTTGGATGATTCAAATGACAACACCTCCTTTCTATATATAGGATTTTAAAGGGTCACAATATAATCAAAGCCAACATAACAATAATAATGTAAGGGCACAATAATAACAATAGTGGGATTATATGGGGCACAACAATAACAATATGGGGGCTACATAGGCACAATAATAACAATAAGTAGGCTACCCTAATAATAATTAGGTAATACACTAGTATTATAGGGACCTTACAGCCAACAAGAAGAGGACACTTGGTGTGATGAAAGAGGTGACATGGAGCCACGGGGCATGATGATGTCATAATGGTGTAATAATATCAAAGCCCCAAGATGATGTCAACATGAAATTAGCACTTAAAACTCTCGGGACACATGACTCTCTTGAATGATGACATTCCTAGGTATAGTAGTGTGTCGCTCAATATATTTAAAGAAAAAATTAAATAATCACAAGGAAACCTCAAAAAATCCCTAGAACATTGAAAAATAAGGTACACATTGCAAGAATTAATCTAATAGAACTACAATGAATAAAAAAATCACTAGCTAGATACTTTCTTGGTTTTGACACTAAGACAGGTTGGGGAGCTAGTTGTACTTGAATGGAATTATGATCTAGATCTTGGGGGATAATATACCAAATAATTGAATTCCAGGTGAGGAGGGGAGAAAAAATATAGATTTTCCACAAAGCTAATCACAACAATAGTGTTAAAAAAGCAAGAACCAATTACATCACAAAAATACAAAGAGAGAGAGACAAACTAATTTGGAGAACAAGGATTTCCATTAAGAAGAACCATCACATGCAACGAGGCCAATTTTGGGACCTCTCCTTCTGCACCTTCACTCTCTTCCTATAAGGTATCTTGTTGAAGGAGTCAACTTTAATTAGTTTTTACTCTACTAGTTACATGCCTATCAAGCTATATATATATATATATATATATATATATATATATATATATATATATATATATATATATATATATATATATATATATAGATATATATATATATATAGATATATATATATAGTACTAAAAAAAGTGACTTTGTGAGTTATACATATGATCTTAAACTATAATCCCCCATAATATTCAGATCACTCCTCCCACCTTAGAAAATTATGGTCCCCATTATTGACCCATGCTCTCCCATTATGTTTAATTTAACATCATGATTACAATATTTTATGAGCCAATGAATAGAAGGATATTTTGTAGTTAACCCATAACTATCATGATTACGATGTGCTAACTACCATCGAAGAGAATGATTTTGTGTGGTTAACCAATTATTGGGCCGCTAGTTTGTCATTATTATTATCACCTTTTAACACCTATTTCATCCATTTCTACCATTCTTTATCACATCGTTTATCATGGTTTATCGTATAATTCCATTTTATAATTATTTATGCTCGTCTGGATAAATATTATTTCTTATCCTTTATTTTTAATAAATTGATAATTATTATGCATGATTTTACCAATGACAATTTATTAATAAATTTTTTGTAACAGCACTCACCATTTTAGCCTCCAAGATATTTTCCAGATTGCAGATTTGATCTCCAGCTCATCATTAAATATTCCAACTTAGAAATTCGTTGGAATAAGAAGTGACAGTTTTGCATTGGACGTTTCAGGCAAATGGAGAAGAATCTAGAAAATCTGAAACATGGGTTTTGTTCAAAACGGGACGAATTAGTTTTGGAATGAGCAGTTTTCCAAAATTCGGTCTGTATTAAGAGAAAAGGAAGGTTCTTTGAAGATTTTTTTCTTAGATTCGCTGTTGTAGTCAGTTTCCAAATTATCTCATTTGCAATACCAAATTCGACCTATTCCTGTTGAATGTTGATGGAAAGATATTTTAGACATGATCTTGCTAATCAATTTGTTGTGAACAATCCAATTTTGTTATGGGAATCATTTTGTAATCATCTATGTTGTAGCTTCTCCCTACTCTCTGTGAATTTAAATGAAAACAGTGATCAAATAAGGGGATTCGGGATGGATTATTAGAGGTTAGAGATTAGATTAGAGATAGATAGGATGAGATATAATGGAGGGATTTAAATTTTCACTGGGGACCTCAATTGTAATATACAGAAAGTTATTCTGAAGGACACATTGTGCTATAATGAGGACTGAATTCAATGGTTAATACATAGTCTACGTTTTTGTTCATTCGTATTCTTTGAAGTAGCTCAACAGTATTCGTTGGTGGCTAGGGCCCGGCCCCTGGTGGATCAAACTATGATTCTCTGTGTTATATCTTTCTAATTCACGCGAGGTTAATTGGTTTGATGTTTTTCCATTCTCTGCTAGTTTATCTTGTTTGCTATTTTCCGATTTCATGTATTGCAGTTAGTTCACCTTTCTTTAATTCTGACCTTATGTGCTTCACAGCTTTGACATTTGATTCTATTTATGCTTCCTGTAGATTAAATTATTTAGCCGTTAAGACAGTGAATCCTATTGATTTAATCAGCTGTAAGAGTTTGGTTATCGCTATTGAACTCTCGGTTGACATCATTTCTATTTGGATTGCTTAGTTGAGATTGAGTTTGATTTAGATTGAATCAGTTAGGAAGAGATTGGTTATTGCTACTATGCTCTTGGTTGATGTTATTTTGAATTGAATTGCTTGCTTCAAATTTGATTATGGTTTTTCTTGAGATTAAGTCTTGATGCTTAGATGTATTATTTCCTTTAAAAGTTACAGCTTGAGATTTATGATTGCATCCAATTACTCTTGTATCAAGTTTTATAGTTAAACTTAAAAAACATTACTCTCTAGATTTATAGCTTGCACATATTGTATACACTCTTGAAACAAAAAGACTTACCCAGGTTGATAATTAACGTGAGGAAATTAGGAGTTTTAAAAGACACCTTTTAGCACTCAACATTTTGGCACTGATGCTGGGGAGAGTGTTGCCATTTCACAAAGAGTGATGTATGTTTGATATTTGTTGCTGGGAAAGAATTGGGTATTAAAAACGAAAGGTAAGAACCTACGTAACAAGCAAGTAAAGTGCTTGCTCCTCCGCCCTCTTTTCAGTGCAATTGCATAGAAGTTGAAGTAGGTGTTTGATGTTTGTCTGTTGTGAAAGAATTGGGTATTAAAAATGGAAGGTAAGAACGAGCAAGTAAAGTGCTTGCTCCTCCGCCCACTTTTCAGCAGAATTTCGTAGGAATTGAAGTAGGAAATTTAGAGGTAGAATTTTTGAAAAAATCTCATAATTCCACTCAAGTGGTGATGTAAGCACCACCCATTTCACTAACCAATTGACAGGAACATTTGAAGGAGGAGCCTCAAAGAAACACATGAAAAACATCTTCTATTATGGTAAGAAATGGCTCACATTGCAACTTTTGAATTCCCTATCAAAGATCTAGGAGGAGTGACACAAATGCACATAATTCCCCCATCTTCTCTACCAAATTTTCATGGTTTGACAAATGAAGATCCAGATACATTCTTATTTGAGTTTGAAATACTTTGTAGAGGATATGATTATTATACTAATGATCAAAGGTTGAAAGTGTTTCCTCTTACTCTAAAAGGAGCAGCTCTCTGATGGTTCATGAGCCTAGGTGGGAACTGCATCCAAACATGGGAGGACATGAAGAACATATTCTTGAAGAAGTACCAGGACTATTGCAAGGACAATGAAGATATTTTCGATATGATACAAGGGGAAGATGAAAGCTTGGAGGACTATGTGGAGCGATTTTGATATAACCTTCAAAAATCAAAGCATAAGTATTTGGAAAAAGAGATCTTAAAAACACTCCTACTCAAAGGAATCAAAGATGAATTTTTAGAACTCTTAAATTTGATAGGAAAAGGTGATGTTTTTTAGTTATCATATGATGATGTTTGTGAATTGTGCATAAGGTATTCAAGAGGAATCTCCAAGGTTGGTAAGAATTCTAGAGAATTTTCTTCTTTCTTTTCCAAATCTGCTACAAGAACAAGAGACATAAGAGCTGAAATCAATGTTTTATTTGAAAATTTTAAAGTTGATTTTATTAGCTCTCTAAATTCAAAATTGGATGTTTTGCAGGTTCAGAAAAATCAAGAAATTGAAGAAGTGTTTTTCCCTCATTACCGAAAGGAGCATCCCATAGATAGTTGTTCTTCCTTATCTAGGATGGAAGTAGCATATCAAAGAGATGAGGAAGCTGCAACAAGGTCAAAACCATGGAAATCATGGCCTACAGGTATGGTTCAAAACACTTCCTCTCCATTCTCTTACTTGCATAATCCATTATGGAATACTCATGTGTTAGGGCAGCCATGTCCATCTCAATATAACCACCACCAATCTTGTCTACAAGTTTGGCATGGTTCATCTTATGATTGCATGACTACTCTCCCTCATCTTGTAGCACAAACACATCCTCCATATTCTCCACCAGCTCTTCCACAACATCTTTCTTGCCTATCAAAATCATCCACTCAACCCAATCAACTACATCATCAAAATGCTCCATTCCATACACAATTTCCTACTCAACTCATTCCACACCCTCACCACAATAAACTAGTACAACATGCTTACAGTGTTGAACTACAAAATTTACCCACCCTTCCCACCCATTCTATCTCACATGCACCATTGGAGAAAACTTACAATGAGATTCAGAATGTTTCAAATTCAAAAATTGTAGAAGTTATGGAAGAAAATGAGGTTTCTTCTAGTCTGCATCAACAAGTCGTTTTAAAATGTTATGAAACCAGCTCAAGAAAAGATAGAAAAGATAGATCAACGCCTTAGAATTCAACCTCTTCGAGGGGGCAACCTCCTTTACATTACATAAATGAACAATTCTTGGATGATTCAAATGACAAAACCTCTTTTCTATATACAGGAGTCTAAGAAGTCACAATATAATCCAGATGACCTAACAATAATAATATAAAGCCACAAAAATAACAATAGAGGGATTTTATGGGGCACAGAAATAACAATATGGGGGTAATAGGGGCACAACAATATAAATACGGGGTATAACTATAATAGTAATGGGGTAATCACTAGTATTATAGGGACCCAACATGCCCCTCTCCTTCAAAAAAGTGTTGTCCTCAACGCTTGAGTAATTCTGGATACTTCTGCATAAAATTCTCATCCTCCCATGTGGAATCTTCAGCGGATAAGTTCTTCCACTTGATAAGATACTTTGAAATTGATCGATTTTGTAGCTGTCGAGTTCTTGTTTCTGTGACTGCTTCCGGTTCCAATATAATTTTTCCTTCCTCGTCAAGTTCTGGCAATATTGTTTGAATTGGGAGCTTGTCGCCTATAACCTTCTTTAAACATGAAACATGGAAAACTGGGTGCAATCGAGAAGCTGCAGGAAGCTCCAATTTGTATGCCATAGTACCAATCTTTTGCAACACCTTGTACGGACCATAATACTTTGGTGATAATTTATTATCCTTCTTAGCTTGCTTTAGGGACATTTGCTTATATGGTTGTAGCCGTAGGAATACCCAATCACCTACATCAAAACTTCTTTCACTGCGATGTTGATCTGCCTGTTGTTTCATTCTATTTTGTGCCAACACGAGGTTATCCTTTAAGAGTTGGAGGACTTGTTGTTGATGTTCGATGTGATGTTCCACTGCCTGAACCTTAGAATTTTCTCTTAAATATGATGTGATGGATGGTGGTTGATACCCATAAAGTGCCATAAATGGGGTCATTTTTGTTGTTGTATGGAAGGAAGTGTTATACCACCATTCAGCCAGAGGCAACCATTTGACCCATTGTGTCTGTTTATCAGATACAAAGCAACGAAGATATCCTTCCAAACATTTGTTTACTATCTCAGTTTGCCCATCAGATTGAGGATGATAAGATGAGCTATGAGCTAACTGAGTACCAAGACAAGAAAATAATTCTGTCCAAAAATTTCCAGTGAAAATGGGATCTCTGTCACTTACAATAATCTTTGGGTTTCCATGTAGCTTTTGAACTGTTTCCATAAATGCAGTAGAAACTGTACTGGCTTTAAATGGATGTGATAATGCACAAAAGTGTGCATACTTGGTAAGTCTGTCAACTACCACCATGATGACACTCTTTCCCTCAGACTTGGGTAAACCTGTGATAAAATCCATTGAAACCTCCTCCCAACGTTGGCTTGGAATGGATAAAGGTTGTAATAGACCCGGTGTCTTAATTGTTTCAACTTTATTTTGTTGGCAAACCAAACATTCCGCCACAAACTTTTGAATATCTGATTTAAGGCCATCCCAAAAAAATTCCTTCTTAACCCTGTGGTAAGTTTTTAAAAATCCTGAGTGCCCTCCTAAGGGAGAAGTGTGCAATTCCATAAGAATCTTTTGTTTTAGCTGGGAATTCTTACAGAGGTATAAGCGATCTTTGTACCATAACGAATCATTTTTCCAGCTAAATGTATCAGAAGTACTGGAATCTTGTTGTAGCTTTCGAATAAGTGCCCACACTTCTTCGTCATTCTTCCATTCCTCCCTTGCTTCGTTTATCCAATCTGGTTGGATAATAGAAATGGCACACAACAATGCTTCCACATCCTCATCCTTTCTTGAGAGTGCATCTGCCACCACATTTTGCTTCCCTTTTTTGTAGATGATTTCAAAGTCATAACCCAACATCTTTGTGACCCACTTTTGTTGCTCTTCAGAGGATAATCTTTGTTCTAAAAAGTATTTAAGGCTATCATGATCCGTTTTTACCTTGAAGTGTCTTCCCATTAGGTAGGGTCGCCATTTCTTAAGTGCATGGAGTATTGCCAACATTTCCTTCTCATAAATAGCTTTGCTTAAAAACTTTCCCTTGATTGGACGACTTTCAAAAGCAATGGGTCTTTCATCTTGCATTAGAACAGCACCAATTCCATTTCCTGAAGCATCACATTCCACAATAAAGGTTTTTGTGAAGTCCGGTGTAGCTAAGACCGGTGCTTGGCACATTGCCTCTTTAAGATGTTCAAAGGCCTTTGTTGCTTCCGGAGTCCATGAAAATGAATCTTTCTTCAATAATGTTGTTAGAGGTGCTGCTATTCTCCCATAATTCTTAACAAACTTGCGATAATACCCTGTCAACCCAAGAAATCCTCGCAGATGCTTTATGGATGTGGGGATTTTCCATTCCTTAATGGCTTTAATTTTGCTAGGGTCTACCTTAACTCCTTCATGAGATACAATATGACCCAAATATTCCACCTCCTGGACTCCAAAGAAACATTTGGATCTTTTTGCATATAATTGTTTCTCCTCCAATAGTTGTAGCACCCTGTCAACATGTTCAACATGATCCTTCCAAGACTTGTTGTAGATTAGTATATCATCAAAAAATACTAACACAAATTTTCTAAGGAATGGTTTGAAAATTGAATTCATCAAACCTTGAAATGTTGAAGGTGCATTGGTAAGGCCAAAAGGCATGACCAAAAATTCATAATGACCCTCATGAGTTCTAAATGCCGTTTTCGGAATGTCTTCAATCTTCATTCTGATTTGATGATATCCCGAACGAAGATCCAACTTGGTGAAGTAAATTGATCCATGCAATTCATCCAGTAATTCATCAATGACAGGAATGGGGAACTTATCTTTAATAGTGAGCTTGTTGAGCTCCCTATAATCCGGACACATGCGCCATGATCCATCCTTCTTGTGCACCAATACTACTGGAGCTGAGAAAGAACTTTGACTCGGTTGAATTATACCAGCCTCTAGCATTTCTGCAACCATACGTTCAATTTCACTTTTTTGGACATAGGGATATCTGTACGGCCTGATGTTTGGAGGAACACTTCCTGGAATCAGATGAATAGCATGATCATGATCACGCATAGGTGGGAGACCTTTGGGAGTCTCAAATACCTTGGAATGATTGTCCAGGACTTTTTGGAGATCTGGAGAAATAGATGATTCCAATGTGGAAACATCTAGCGAACATAATTGTGCAATTACACCTCTTTGCTCCTTTTTTAGAAGCTTTGTCATGCCATTAGAGCTGATTATCTTTCCTGGTTTCCCTGCAATACCCCTTAATTCAACTTCCTTTCCTTCCATAGAAAATTTGATGAAAAGTTCTTGAAAATTAAAAGCTATTGTACCCAAGGATTGTAGCCATTGGACTCCTAGTACAACATCAGCACCTCCCATTGGAATGGAAAGCATTGGGCTAGTCAATACATATTCTCCCATGGATAGCTTGATATTATGGCACTTTCCAGAGCAATTTATTGTTCCTCCATTTGCAATCATCACTTGACACTCTGGTGCTGGATATAGGAAGCAATTCAATTCTTTTGCTACCCTACAATGAATAAAATTGTGGGTGCTTCCTGAATCAATCAACACTATTACCTTTTTCTTCTTGATTTGTCCTTCTATCTTGATGGTTTGAGGAGTGGTAATTCCCGCCAATGCATTACAAGACATGGTCGGATTTATTTGTTCTTCATCTAGGCTTTGTTCCTGGAATATATCCTCTTCTTTTGACCTTTCTTGCTCCTTTTCTTCTTCCTCTTCACAATCTATGTAGAATAATTTCTTCTCAGCACACTTATGATCTTTTGTGTATTTGCTATCACAATTGTAACAAAGCCCTTTTGCTCTTTTTTCTTCCAATTGTTGTGGTGTCAACCTTGTAGGTGGGCAACAACACTTCCGTCTTTATAGTTGTGAGTGGTATGCTTCCTAGTTGCCATAATTTTGCTTTCCATTTTTCTTGCTAACCTGAATGCCTTCTCTAATGAATCAGGTTCCCAAAGGCGAACATCATGTTGGATATTATCCTTTAAAGACCCTATGAACACATCAATCCTATGCTCCTCTGGAATATCTTTTACCCTTATGTTCAATTTTTGGAACTCCTCAATGTGCTCCATTATTGAACCCTTTTGTTTGAGACTTATCAATTGGCTAAAAAAAGTGTTGCTTTTTGTATCCTCATAATGTGCTATCAATTCTTCCGTAAAAATTGCCCAAGTGATAAATTGTTTACGAGAACAAAGCCATTGATACCATACAAACTGATTTGGTTCCAAATATACAGTTGCCATACGTACCTTTTGTGTGTTTTGCACATTATTGAGATCGAAGAATTGCTCCATCTGTAATATCCATGTGGCGGGATCCTTGCCATCAAACTTCCTCATATCGATTTTTGGAATATGGTGATTCTTCGATCCAACATTAGCGTCTATGGAATCATGATTAACATTTCTTTTGTTCTCATCATGAGTTTCCTTTACTACCTTTTCACCATTAGTAAGTATTTCTTGTAGAAAATTTGTCAAATCTATCTTCAAATCTGCCATGCCTGTCTTCAAATTTGTGTTCAAATCTATCTTCAAATTGTCCATCTTAGCTTCCATGCCATTCATCTTAGCTTCCATGCCATTTATCTTAGCTTCCACGCCATTTATCTTAGCATCTGTTAACTTTTGTGAGCATGACATTTGTTGCACTTGTTCTTGTAATTTTGATATATCATGTAGCATTTCTTCCTCTTCTTCATGAGTCATGCTAGAGCTTTCAGGTTCCTTACTAGGTGTTTGCATTTTCTTTCCTCGGGGCATCAGTTACCGATAATAATGCTCTACTATGCCCTTTGAATTCCTTCAAAATAAATTTTCAAACCAAGCTTAAGCAAAAATTTAAAAAAATATACACACCTTTTTTCACTTTGTAGGAGCTCGATATTGCCTCTGATGTATCTCTGTACTTTCCAATCATCTAGTTCTAAATTTGTGACCTGTAGTAGCTCTCTGTGTCCTCTTTCCAATGCCACCAGTCTGATCCAAATTGGATTCTCCAAGAAAGAGTTATGCACAATCTCCCAAGATGACCTGATTATAGACCTTTCCAGAAGAGCGAAGTTGTATGAAGTGCCACGTGTACAATTTTCGATATTTGGTTCTGAAAAAGATATACAAGAAAATACAGTCCGTCCTCTTTCTGTACCTTCTTACGAAATTTCAATCTTATTCCCAGAGAGAAAGTTATGACAATTTTCCCTAGGTCACCTGTTTTGAATGTAATTCAGGAGTCTGCAAAAAGACCAACTTCCTCAGATCATATCTCTGAAAATATCACGCGAAAAGCTCTGAAATTTGGACCCAAGGTTCAGCGTGATTTCTTCTCAAATGGGTTTTTTTTGCGACTTCTGAAATGTCACAGAAAAAAGTTATAGCGAAAATGCCACGATGACCTGTTTGGAGCAGCGAAACCCTAGAATCCAAAGCTTGATACCAAATGTTATGAAACCAGCTCAAGAAAAGATAGAAAAGATAGATCAACGCCTTAGAATTCAGCCTCTTCGAGGGGGCAACCTCCTTTACATTACATAAATGAACAATTCTTGGATGATTCAAATGACAAAACCTCCTTTCTATATATAGGAGTCTAAGGAGTCACAATATAATCCAGCCGACCTAACAATAATAATATAAAGCCACAAAAATAACAATAGAGGGATTCTATGGGGCACAGAAATAACAATATGGGGGTAATAGGGGCACAACAATATAAATAAGGGGTATAACTATAATAGTAATGGGGTAATCACTAGTATTATAGGGACCCAACATAAAAGCTCAAGAACTTCATGATATGATGGCTATGGGAAATCAAGAAATTAAAGGATATATTGAATATTGGTTTCACTCCATCATTTTCTTGCAACATTACTCCATACTTCAACAATTTTTGACAGCATCTTTTCAAGGGAGGTTGGCCTCTCATACCCTAATATTTATTAACATGCATTTTTCAAATTTGGGTATATACACACTTGAAGCCTTATTTCAAAAATTATTCCACTGGAAGTACTCTTATACGTAATCATATTTATTTTTCAAATTAGAATAGGTTAGTGTAGAAAATAAAATAAATAAGGAAATAAAATAAACACATTTTTTTTAATGAAAAAAATAGTTGTTTTTGTTGCAACATGCTGTGGAAATCAACATCGGTAATAAACGTTTTAATTCATTTGTGTATGTAGATGAATTATAATGGAAATAACAGTTCTACAAACACTCATATTCATTTTTATCATCGAGTTGGAAAAAATTCTTGAATATCATATTTTTTTGGTTTGTGGACTTGATGAAATTTCTGAAAACACAGTCGGGATAGTCATGTTTTGAAGGACCAAAATGGAACATTTTTAAAACTTGTTTCTATCCTAAGTATCCCTTGATGTCTAATTTCCAACCCAATTTGAATCACTCAATTTGGATTTGAAACGAAAAATTTATAACCAAAACATTGGTTGGGTGTCTAGTAAGCAGCGCAGGAACGGAGTTGGGACAATCAGTTTTTAGAGGCCTAAATGATTATATTTTGAAAAATTGTTTCTACTGTATATTCCCCTATGAATCTATTTTACAAGGATATTTGAATCACCCATTTTTGATATCGTATGAGAAAGTTATGACCAAAATACTAGTTGTTTATCGTAAATCAGCACTCTTAAAACTTTGTTTTTCTGGTTGTTCACTAGAGTATTTGACCCATCAATTATTTTTGTTTTCAAAACCTGTTTCTATTGGATATAAATAAATGACTCTACTTTCATTTTCAATTTTAATAATTCGAATATGTCATCAAACGAAAAATCTATGCTTAAAAATTGTCATTGTTGTTCTAAGTGGGGAAATCGAAAATGACTTTGTTATGTAGGTTATTCTAAGTAAAATTGACATATCATATCATGGAATTTTCAAAACCTATTTCTATTTTTGATATGACCCTAAATGAGCTCTCTTTTTGCTTTTGAATCACTCGAATTGGACCAAAAACAAAGGAGTTGTGATTAAAACATTGTTGGTTAGTATGGTCGACCACTGCTCTCTCGCAGGTGACAAATAAAATTTACTTTGCTATTTTTTCCATGGATTTGTTTTACAAAGTAACTACTTGTTAGTTTTTTGTATAATTCTTGAATTATGGAGCCCGATCACCTCTCTTTCTCCATGATTTAATGTTTTATTGCAGGTAGACAATCATTTTTTTCAGGTCCTAGGAGAATAAAGAAATTCAATTTATGGACGAGCGATTCTTGAAAGAAATTTTAATGAAACAAGGGCATTTCATCCAATTCATTACCTAACGGATTCATACAGAAGAAATGAAGAATTGATTTCCATTCAAAAATTCATGTCACTGTTGCCAAAACATTTTTCCAAGAGATCATTTTTTTTCATTGACAAATTGATATTCCCTTAGGAAATAACATCATAGCTGTTGTAACTTAATTTATTTATTTATATATTATTTCTAAATAAAGTGTTGTTTCTTTTCTGATTTCTCTTATGTTTTTGTGTTTCAGGTGTTGCTTCCTTCAAATTGAAGTTTCCGCTCCATTGACGATTGAACAATGAGGACCCCACCATGCAAGTTTCAGTTGCAGAAGGCAACTCTTCGGCAGCCCCAATTCTATAAAAAGTTATTTTTGAGACTTGTGATTTTTTTTTTTTCTGTTTTTCTCAATTCCTTTTCTTTCTTTTGTATGATTTTCCTTCTATTTTTTAGAGCAGTAGGGATGATTTCTTGTCTGTGTTGTTTTTCTCTTCCTGTTTTTTTTTGTTCCCTATAGGGAACAACGTTTTTTGTGTGAATTTTTTTTTTTGTTCCCTATAGGGAACAACACTTTTTCGCATGCATTTTTTGTTGTTTCTTACAGGAAATCGTTGTTGTTCCTTATAGGGAATAGCTGATGTTCCCTATAGGAAACAACACTTTTTCATGTGCATTTTTTGTTGTTCCCTACAGGGAACAGTTGTTGTTCCCTATAGGGAACAACACTTTTTGTGTGCATTTTCTTTGTTGTTCCCTATAGGGAACAACACTTTTTGTGTGCATTTTTTTTGTTGTTCCCTGTAGGGAACAACACTTTTTTCGTTTGCATTTTTTCCTATTCCCTATAGGGAACAACACTTTTCGTGTGCATTTTCTTTGCTATTCCCTATAGGGAACAACACTTTTCCGCGTGCATTTTTTGCAGTTCCTTACAGGGAATATTTGTTGTTCCCTATAGGGAACAACACTTTTCATGTGCATTTTTTTGTTGTTCCCTATAGGGAACAACTGTTGTTCCCTATAGAGAACAATACTTTTTGTGTGCATTTTTTGTTGTTCCCTATAGGGAACAATACTTTTCGTGTACATTTCCTTTGTTGTTCCCTATAGGAAACAACACTTTTTTGCATGCCTTTTTTGTTGTTCCTTATATGAAATAGTTGTTGTTCCCTACAGGGAACAACTGATGTTCCCTGTAGGGAACAACGCTTTTTCGTGTGCATTTTTTTTTGTTGTTCCCTATATAGGGAACATCACTTTTTCGTGTGCATTTTTTTGTTGTTCCCTATAAGGAACAACACTTTTTCGTATGCATTTTTTGTTGTTCCCTATAGGGAACAACACTTTTCGTGTACATTTTCTTTATTTTTCCCTACAGGGAACAATTGATGTTCCCTATAAGGAACAACACTTTTTCGTGTGCATTTTTTGTTGTTCCCTATAGGGAAGAGCACTTTTGGTGTGCATTTTTTTCTTTGTTGTTCCCTATAGGGAACAGCTGCTGTTCCCTACAGGGAACAACACTTTTGCGTGTGTTTTCTTTTGTTGTTCCTTATAGGGAACAACACTTTTGTGTGTATTTTCCTTTGTTGTTCCCTACAAGGAACAACACTTTTTCGAGTGTTTTTGTTTTCGAAGTGTTTTTGGTGTTCCTTCAAGGGAACAACACTTTGGGAGTATTTTCTAGAACAACTCTTTCCTCCTCTTGTGGGATTATTCCTAGTTCATCTCAACCACATTTTATTGATTCCCTTTCATGACATGAAGTACACTACTTTTATGAGGACAAGAATTATGGATTCTATTGAATCGAGTTAATATCATTTACGTTATGATCTTTAACAGGATAGCTCATCGATGATAGATTCTTTTCAAAAGGGACACAATTATTTATATACTACTTTACTGCATTGTTTTCTATTGTATATGATACTGATTGATCATCTTAATACCATGTTGGTTCCACCCTTCCTGGTTATAATCTTCTGTCTATAATAAATGAGATTATGAGTATATTTTTTTTTTCTATTAACATCTTCAACTTCTTCCACCATCCCTACCCTTAAGGAGTACTGAGCCTCCCTCTTTTTATCATAAAAATGTGTAATAACAACAAAATTTTGTTTGCAGATGTCAGACCAGGCAGTAACTTCTCAAAACAATTCGTTGATTTCATTTAGGTTGGTGTTTATTATATACATGAGCGAGAGACTGTTCATTTCATCTCCCAGTGACTATTCATATTCTCTATTATTTATTTACATCAATTTCAGTTATTCACCTAATCCTGATGATTAGGTGTCAACAATACCCCCCTTAATCGGAAGGGATGTTCATGAGTCCAAACATCATTCTGAATCTTTCAAGCTTTTCTCTTCCAAGCACTTTGGTGAAGATGTCTGCAATTTGCTCGTTCGTAGAACAATGGTAGAGATGGATTGTTTTGGCCTCAACATGATGTCGAATCAGATGATATTTAGAATTAATGTGCTTCGTTCGATCATGGAACTTTGGGTTCTCGGCCAACTTTATTGTAGAGGTATTGTCAATCATGAGTGGAGTTGATTGTACTTATTTTACCTACAAATCTTCAAGAATTTTCCTGAGCCACACAATTTCTTTTGTTGCCTCAGCTGCTGCCACGTATTCTGCTTCTGTTGTGGAATCTGTTGGAATGATTGTTTGCATGATCTCCAGGAGACAGCTCCTAATCCAAGACTCATAGTATATCCTAAAGTAGATACCCTAGTTTCTTTGTCTCCATCGAAGTCTGAATCAGAGTATCCAATCAAGTTGAAGTCATCCACCTGTGTATACTTGATTCCAAAGTCTTGAGTTCCCTTCAAGTACCTTAGAACTCTTTTTGCAGCAGACCAATGTCCCTCACAAGGCTTTTGCATAAACCTAGAGAGGATTCCAACAGCAAACGAAATGTTTGGTCTGGTAGTAGTTAGGTAGTTGAGACTTCCTACAAGCTGTCTATACTTTGTTGCATCCTCAAATTCTTTTCCTTCAATAAATGTGAGCTTTAAGTTTTGTTCCATTGCAGTAGTAAGAGGATTGCATTCTGTCATGCCAAACCTATTCAACAGATCTCCAATGCACTTCTTTTGAGAAAGAAATATGGACTTCGGATGTTGAGTTACTTCAATACCAAGATAGTAATGAACATAGCCGAAATCAGTCATTTCAAAACTTTTCCCCAATTCCTTCTTTATGGATGCAATGTAGCTTTCATTTTTCCCTATCATCAAAAGGTCATCTACATATACCACAAGATATACAACATTTTTTCCAACTTTCTTGACAAATAAAGTTTCATCAAGATCATAATGTTTGAAATTGGGTTTCAGAAGATGCTCAGTTAATTTTTCATACCAGGCTCGCGGTGCTTGTTTAAGGCCATACAAGGATTTCACAAGTTTTCATATTTTATGTTCATGTCCTTTCACAGCAAATCCTACAGGCTGGGACATAAAAACATTATCTTTTAGATATCCATTCAAGAAAGCAGTTTTTACATCCCTTTGATGGACTTTCCAACCATTCTGAGTTGCTAGGGCAAAGAGTGTCCAAATGGTAGCCCATTTTGCTGTGGGGGCAAAAGTATCCTCATAATCAACCCCTTCCTTCTGTGCAAAACCTTTTGCCACAAGCCTGGCTTTTTTCTTATCAAGTGAGTCATCAGCTTTATACTTGTTCTTTTAGACCCACTTGTAGTCAATTGGTTTGGTTCCTAATGGAGGATCAACCAACTTCCAAGTGTCATTCTTTATGAGGGCATCATACTCCTTTTGCATCACTTTTTTCCATTCATCACGATAAGTAGCTTCTTTGAAGGAAGTTGGTTCAAAATCTGTAGAAAAATTCAATTCACAATCATAAGAAACATCCATATCAACAGGTGATTAGAGTCATTTACATCACCTCCATTTTGCAAGTTTGAATTTCTAGTTCTTGTCTTTCCAACCTCATCAAGATGAACACTTTCAAGTGTCTTTATCAGCCACTTTAGAGGACCTTTCTCAGATGGTCCAGGCTGCTCCATTGATTGAGTTGGGACTGAATCAAGATTGAGTCTCCGAATTCTATCAATCACATCACTTAAAGCATCATCCGTTGTTGGAGTTTCATGTGGGGGAGAGAGTTCTTCAGAAGAAGATTCCACATGTTGATCTAGTATAGGAATCCCCCCTTCAAGATGTGGAATATAATTATCAAATTCTTGAAATGATTTTGCATTTGCGAATCTATCCAAGTGATCAAGTTGCCGCTCAACAACATTGTCAGTTTTGAATGATTCAAGAAAAATTACATGTCTAGATACAACAAACTTTTTATTGACTTCATCATAGAGACAGTATGCTTTGGAGGTGTTTGAATACCCCAGGAAGATACACTTATGACTTCTTGCACCAAGTTTGTTTCTATGTACCTTTGCTATCAAGGCATAATGGGTGGAACCAAAGACCCTGAGATGCTTTACCGAAGGAACGTGCCCATACCACATTTCGTATAGAGTCTTGTTTCTAATAGAATTAGATGGACATCTATTCTTTATATATGCAGCACATAGAACAACATCAGCCCAAAACATTATATCTTCATTTTTGAATAAGAGCATGGAGCGTATCATATTTAAGATTGTCCTATTCATTCTTTCAGCTACACCATTCTGTTGGGGATTATAAGGCACAGTTGTTTGAGGTTTGATCCCATGTTGGCGAAGATAGTTTTCAAAATCATTTGATGTGTATTCTTTTCCATTATTAGTTCGAATAGACCCAATATGAGATTGTGCATCATTTTCAATCCATTTATGAAAGTTCTTGAATGTTTGAAAAGAATCAGATTTGTTCTTCAATAAGTAAGCTCGACACATTTTGGTGTAGTCATCAATAAATGTCATCATATATTTATTTCCATTTGCAGAAGGAACAGGCATTGGATCACATAAATCTGAATGAATGAGTTCAAGTTTTCTATGTGCTCTTGAATGTGAATCATGAAAAGACTGTTTGCTATGCTTTCCTAGAATGCAAGCATCACAATGCTTAAATTTCCTAGCAATTGTAGGCAAACCAGCAACACCATTTTTCTTCAACAAGCGGAGATTTTCATAGTTCAAATGTCCAAATCTAGCATGCCATAATAAACTTGATGGAAGTGTACCTTCTTCATAATGAGAATTGTATGAGAAATGTTGTGCACGAGCAGAGGTGCCCTGCAACTTGAGAAGCCTTTCTTTTTCTATTCCCCTCATGACAAGTAAGTGGACATATTCTTTTCTCACCTCAAGCTTGCCATCAAACATATGAATGGAGTGACCTTGTTGGCGGATGTGGACCAAGGACAGCAAGTTTCTCTTTAGCTATGGGAGATATAGAACATGATGCAGAAGAAAGTCTGGAAGACCAGGAAATTTAAGCATGATTGTGCCAAGCCCTGATGGCTTGATTTTTGATTGGTCTGTAAAGTATACTGCTCCATCAACATTGTCAGTAAATTATTCAAAAAAATATTTTCTATGAGTCATGTGGAAAGTTGCTCCTGAATCAAGCAACCAATCATTTTTCCAAGAAGCAAGTGAAGCATTAAATAAGTCTTCATTTACTCTGATATTACATTGTGCCACAACATAATGAGCGGATTCAGGTGCTTTACCTTTTTCTGTGTCACTAGTTTTACATTTCTATTGGTTTCTTTTCTGCTCAATTTTGTCCCATGGTAACTTGCATGTAGAGGCATCATGTGATCCATTTCTTTTGCAGCGTATGCAGTGCAAGTCAGTCTTTTCTCCTTGAGAGTGTCTGCCCCCTACCTCTGAAATATCTTCCTCTTCCTCTTCGACCACCTCTTCCTCTGGAAGAATATTGAGCAGGATTCTTTTCTTTATGAGCAAGCTACACAGCCTCTTAGAAGATTCAGGAGCTGTCTTTTTTCCAAAAGTTTTCTCTCTTTCAACAAATTTTTTTACAAGAGAGTCAAAGGTAATGTCTTTAAGATTTCCATTTGCTTGCAATGGCTCAAGATAATTGGAGTAAGTAGGATAAAGTGCCTTGAGAAAAGCGATAAGAGGAATATCCAATTCAACCTTAGTGGCTTTGATATCATGCATTATACATTTTACTTCGGATGCAAAAGCAAGAGGATCATTATTTTGCAATTCAAGAGTGAAGATTTTGATCATGAGTTGAACAACTTCAAGTGTAGAATGTGAGTTATAGAGTTCTTTCAGATTTTGTAAGGCTTCGAAAGCAGTTGAAAATGGTGAAATATGGTGACTCACCTCTTCACTTACAGATGCTGCAATTAATGCATAGGCTTTGTTGTTCTTATTTTCCCAAATGGCGAGCTCTTTGTCTGAGGTAGGTTTTTCTGGCTCTTTGTCTTCATCTCCAATACACACTCCTTTCCACAACTCATTGAAAATAAGGATGTGTTTTATCATGTGGGACCACTCAAGATAGTTTTCCTTGCCAGTAAGAACTATTCCCACAATAGATATGATTGAATGCATATTGTAAAAAAACTTCTGCTGGCAAAAAAATCTGTGTACTATTTTTAAAAAAATACTTCTGCTGGCAAAATGTGCTTTTGATGTAAAAAAAATCATAGGTCAGGTTCTTGTGCACACGATCATCAAAATCTAAATAATCTTTTATATCCCAACCAACACATTAATCGATTTTTTTACAAGAGCTCAACCCATATGGTTATTGCAGCAGCATTCGGCATTCTCCAAAAAACACACACAACCAGTGAGGCAATGTGAGAAAATAGTATGGCTACTAGTGGAGAGGCAATGTGCATGTATTAAAATGATGTATTAAAAACAATATATTAAAACTATCCAAAAGCCACAAACCACGATTGCATACACTATTCAGATACCTCCTACACATTTATGTATATGAAACACTGCTTTTTTTTTTAGAAAACCTTTAAATATATATCAGTGTTATATATATCACAACAATGGCTTTATATATACCAAAAACACTACAGCACCATCATGTCAAAAAATGGAGGAACGCTCACCGCACCAGAATGAGATGGCTTCCACCACGCTTCCGCTGTGCAAGACCGTGATCACATCCACCTTCCATTGCTACGCTGAAGACTCCTCGTCAACAGCTCATGTCAGTAGCAAAGTATTGGATCCTAGTGCCTTCCCTAAGCACAATTGCCAATGATGTTATCACATATCTAGTCCCACATCCAAGTTCTAAACACAAGCTTGGTTGAACTTCCTCAAGATCGGGTTCGAGCAGGGCATCTACAAGTGCAAATGAATCATCACAAGGCTCATAAACTTCTGAGTGGGATGTATGCACAGGAGCAATTCAAAAATGAAGAGCACCGGTGTTCATTTGAAAAAACGCATATGACAGCGTTCACACCAGGTCTCTTGACAGAGGACGCAGACTTTAAAAACGCATACAATATCAAAAAAATGTATATGGCACTGCCTTGAGTAGGCTTCAGGCAACCAGGCAGAATATAGGCAAGAAACTGACACTAGGAGTTACATAAAAACTAATTTCAGGAGTTGGCTTTGATACCATGTCAAACCAGGCAGTAACTCCTCAAAACAATTCATTGATTTCATTTAAGTTGGTGTTTATTATATACATGAGGGAGAGATTGTTCATTTCATCTCCCGGTGACTATTAATATTCTCTATTATTTATTTACATCAATTTCAGTTATTCACCCAATCCTGATGATTAGGTGTCAACAGCAGATGGAGGATAGGGGGGCTCATTACGAGCTAGCCTACCATGTTCATAAGGCTGTAATGAAGGGACATTCCCATGATGGCCACCACACCACAGTTATGATTCATTGGATAGCCAAATTATCCTTGGAACAGGAGGTCTCATCACAAGCTGGCCTGATCACTTTTGCTACATCCCAGCGAATGGTAGTGTGGTTATCTGGTTACCACTCCAACACATTGATCTCTTCTATAGAACAACACTAGAACTCTCCATTTATAAATTGAGGATCCTAGCTCATACGGGTTAAAAAGCAACCCTGCCAAGGCTATGGATGCCTTCTGGCAGCAGAGGCTCTACTTATGGTATTGAAGTTATATATTATCGTCAACTATTACTATAATACCATTTTCTTATTCTCTCTTTTTATCGGAGAAGTTATTTCCTTAACTTTTCCCTGTTTTGAACCTTTATGCATGAGAAATTGTCTTCCAATCAATTCCATCTTTTTCGGCTAGAATACCATCAGCAAAGCATCTTTTTGGCATATTGTTCTTTTCTTTTATGCATAACTTATCATCAATCCAAAGCATCCTATCTCTTATTCATAACTATCTTTACACACTTTGCTCTCATTATAATCATACCTCTTGTCATCCTATCATTGATATGTGTACTCTGCTTCATTTACTGTCATACTGTTCATTCCCTTGCCTTGCAATTAGAACAACACTTTTCCTATGCTTTATGGTCATGAACGCCCTTTTCCAATTGGAGTGAGAAGATATGCATTATGGGATAGCATGCGATATAATCACTGCACTCTGCCATAACTTGTTGATTTGACAAAATATTAGTATTGCATTTATACAAAAGTTTTTTTCTGATTGGTATTTTTGCATACGGCTTATCTGTTGCTGTTCAAAACTAAAACTGTGGATTCAAGAAATTTGCATGCAAAATAGTGATTTGTTTACAGGAGAACAACAAGTATGGGGGGAAACTCTATTCGCAGCAAGGCCACACTATTGCAATTAACAGAAGAGGCTCGAGAAACTCGTGAACAATTGTTCAGACATGATGTGCTTGCCTGGAGTCCACCTTTTGCATCACTTTCAGCATCAACTTAGCCTACATCAGCTTCAATAAATGCCAATCCATACATGTCATTCCACATTTTTTTCGGAGGTAAAACTTGAGGTAAAATAGCATAATTTTCTGATTTATTACAAATTTAGGGGGATTTCATGAAAATCCATTGAGCATTATTTATCATCATTCATTCTGCATCTTTACCACTTCCCATTTTTCAAAGACATAGATTCTTTCAGTTTGGGGGAGTGTTCCTTTCATTTATTTATTTATTATGACCATGCCATTAATATTCTTTATCATCCATTGATCTTCTTATTTATTCTCAACACCTCTCTTATTCCATGTTGTTTTACACCAAGCATATATTTCAACAGATTGTAGTAACCACCTCAATTTGTTTTCTAGCATTGCATGAGGGCATGTTAATTCTCTAGTTTGGGGAGGAATTAATACACATGATGGATATTTTCTACTTTATTTCTCATTTAAGGCATACAATTTCATTTTTATACAGTGCAGAAATTGATTTGCGTATATCTTTAAAACTATGAATTGAATTCTTGTGATTTCTAGAAAACAAAGAGGTATCATTAAAATACACAAACCCAGAAAATTTCAAGCTAAATTAGTTTTCCAAATTTCAGAAATCATGCACTGTCACCTACAGCCATTTTGCTTATATCTCATGATCCCTGCATCAAAACGATCTGATTTTTGGATTAGAGAAATATCAATATAATAGAAATCTACTTGCAAAATTCAGCAAAATCTGATTTGTAGTTTTTGAGAAAATGGTTAATGAAGTTTGTTGTTACTTATATCATATTTTGCTACAAATTCATATACATATAGTTGAACGTCAATGTAAAAATTGTTACACCTTCATCAACATTGCTAAAATTGAATATTCATTATTTGAGGAAGAAGTCATTTGTTCCATCCATTTCATGAGTTGGAATGAACAATTTTTGTATTATTGCTTGGTTAATACAGAGGCTTTGGGTTGCATGAGGACATGCAATATATTCAGTTTGAGGGTATGTTGGGCTGCTAGTTTGTCATTATTATTATCACCTTTTAACATCTATTTCATCCATTTCTACCATTCTTTATCACGTCATTTATCATGGTTTATTATATAATTCCATTTTATAATTATTTATGCTCTTATGGATAAATATTATTTCTTCTCCTTTATTTTTAATAAATTGACGATTATTATGCATGATTTTACCAATGATGGTTTATTAATAAATTTGTTGTAACATCACTCACCATTTTAGCATCCAAGATATTTTCCAGATTGCGATTTGATCTCCAGCTCATCATTAAATATTCCAACTCAAAAATTCGTTGAAATAAGAAGTGACTGTTTTTCATTGGACGTTTCGGGCAAATGGATAAGAATCTAGAAAATCTGAAACATGGGTTTTGTTCAGAACGGACCGAATTAGTTATATTATGAGCAGTTTTCCAAAATTCGGTCTGTATTAATAGAAACAGAAGGTTCTCTGAAGATGTTTTTCTCAAATTCGTTGTTGCGACGGGTTTCCAAATTATCTCAGTTGCAATACCAAATTTGACCTGTTCTTTTTGAATGCTGATGGAAAGATATTTTATGCATGATCTTGCTGATCAATTTGTTGTGAAAAATCCAATTTTGTTATGGGAATAATTTTGTAATCATCTCTGTTGTAACTTCTCCCTGCTCTCTGTGTATTTAAATGAAAACAAAGATCAAAGAAGGGGATTCGAGATGGATTATTAGAGTTAGAAATTAGATTAGAGATAGATAGGATAGGTTGGGAGGAGATATAATGGAGGGATTTAAATTTTCACTGGGGATCTCAATTGTAATATACAGAATGTTATTCTGAAGGGCACATCATGCTGTAATGAGGATTGAATTAAATGGTTAATACATAATCTACGTTGTTGTTCATTCGTATTCTTTGAAGTAGCTCAACAATATTCGCTGGTGGCTAGGGCCCGGCCCCTGGTGGATCAAACTGAGATTCTCTATGTTATATCCTTTTAATTACACGAGGTTAATTGGTTTGATGTTTTTCCATTCTCTGCTAGTTTATCTTATTTGCTATTTTCTGATTTCATGTATTGCAGTTAGTTCACCTTTCTTTAATTTTGACATTATGTGATTCGCAGATTTGACATTTGATTCTATTTATGCTTCCTGTAGATTAAATTATTTGGCTATTAAGATAGTGAATCCTATTGATTTAATCAGCTGTAAGAGTTTGGTTGTCGCTATTGAACTCTCGGTTGACATCATTTCTATTTGGATTGCTTAGTTGAGATTGAGTGCGATTTAGATTGAATCAGCTAGGAAGAGATTGGTTATTGCTACTATGCTCTTGGTTAATGCTATTTTGAATTGAATTGCTTGCTTCATATTTGATTATGGTTTTGCTTGAGATTACGTCCTGATGCTTAGATGTATTATTTCCTTTAAAAGTTACACCTTGAGACTTATGATTGCATCCAGTTACTCTTGTATCAAGTTTTATAGTTCAACTTAAAAAGCATTACTCTCTGGATTTATAGCTTGCACATATTGTTTACACTCTTGAAACAAAAATACTTACCCAGGTTGATAATTAATGTGAGGTAATTAGGAGTTTTAAAAGACACCTTTTAGCACCCAACACCAGTAACCATGGGTTTTTGAATGATGGCATAATTGAGTTTGAAATGAAAATCCTGGAGAAGAACAGTGGGCCATAAAGGATGAAAAGTGTCTGTAAAGGTTGAGGAAGAATGGATGTAGTGAATCATTGTGGAATGCTTCTACAATGGGGAATGATGATCTGAGGGTAGAAAAACCTTATAATTCTTGTGGAACAACTATGACACTCATAGTGTATTTAAGAAAAAAATGGAATATAAAGGTGCCAAAAGGAGGTTGGAAATTGATTCATAACATTTAAACTAAAATATTCTTGAAACTTTAGATCCCATGGAGTTGTAACCTACATTTATACGAACAATCTAGATATTTGAAGATATGATATATAAGGGTTTAATTATGAGAGAGGACGAGAGAAAAAATATAAATAATCCACAAAAAAATCACAACAACATTAATAAAAATGCAAGTATTGAATACATAAAAAAATATGAAGAGAATGAGTGATAGAAATTGAAGAAGAATGATTATGTTAAGAATAACCATTACATGCAATGAGGCCAATTTTGGGATACCTCATTATCAACCTTCACTTTGTCCCTATTTCCCTCTTTTAATGTATATTAATGATAGAGTTAACCTTAATTAGGTTTTACTCAACCAATTACATATCTATCAAATTTCATTTTACATAAAAATGTGGCAATATGACCTATACATCCAAACATATACCATAACCCTCCCTTAGATTTGGATGAAATCAAATCTAAGTTACATGAAGTCTTAGGTGGGAGAGCGGTATCCATGAAACATAATGCTCTTGAATGTTGGGAAGGATTTGAGGTAAGAAACTACATTCATGTGGAAGAAAGGCATAGATGAAAACCTCTAGTACAAAAGGACGAGCAACAAAATATAGTTTACAATTAAACACAACAACAATAAGAAATGAATGTCACATAAAAAATAATAGAAAATATTATTCATATCATGAAGGGTGTCCTGCGTATTTTACAAACTTTCCATAAATTGATTATTTAAATAGCTCCATGTAGTTCAAATCATAACAAAAATTATAAACTAAGTGTGCTTAGATTTCATGGTCAGACAACTCAAAGGTTGAAATGTGCAACTAACTAAACATGAATTATGATAGGTATATGGAATTGAAATCTTAAAAATGATGTGCTGGTAGAAGCAAATCCTTAATGGGAGTCGCCAATAATGAGGAATCCTTATTGGGAATTGTTCCCTCATGTCTTAAGTCAAACATACCATTTTAAACATCGCAAAATATTGACATATGTAACATAAAGGAATACACATTAAAATAAGTGACAAATTATATGAATGAATATAGGGATTACATCCTATTTTTTTGTGGGGTAACAAAATAATATTACATTATCAACAAAGAGTTATGCTTATATATATTTTTAAAATTTAATGTCAGGATCTTGCTGGCTTTGCATGATCATCAACTACATGTATCACCAACAATATCCTTGATTGAAATTGGTGGATAGTTGGCATTGTCAGGATGGCCGGTGGCATCTAGAGTCATGGCATTGGTTTCAACCAGGCTAGCAATGATGGAAACTGGGCTAGCATTGATGTGCATGCTGAGTCAAGCTCAGGGGGAGTCCCATGCTTTGAAGGAGGTTATGCCTTAGGAGATAATCCTGGAAATGGATAAGTTGGATTGTGCTCAGAAAGAGTTTTTAAACGATATATTGAAGTTTGGAAGTGGCCTCCTAGATCAGGAATTATTTCTAGTCAAAGTTCAGTGCCCCCAAAGTCAAATTTGCAGAGCTAAATAGGGAGTAGGGTCAAAGTGGTGGCAAAGTTTAGTAAATAGATAGAGTTGGAAGATTTTTTCAAATGGAGAAGCTAAGTGAAGGATTAGACAGATGTGTGCAGACAGTGGAGCAACGAGACAAGTTATTATTGGCTCGTGGTGGAGCCCAAGACACATAATCCCAAAAGGTATGATCCTGAGAGTTTCAAAGGTGTGTGCGAGAGAGCACACCGGGATGACGAAAATCAAGGAAAAGGCACCAAGAAAACAAGTGTGTTGAGTGGAGGAGTCTACATAATGGGAAGGTCCCACAACCACATTATCTTGTAGGTCTTTCCCTGGAAGAATAAAGGAATGTGCAAAGGGAACACCCGAGATGATGTAAGCCCTAGAAGACGTCGGCATGTAGAAGCATTTTGATTGGCCAGTGGGAGGTACCACTTCACAGATCATCCGGGTGATTTTACCTTGGAAGGATTCAAAGGCACACATAAGACAAGCATGTGGGGTTGATGATGTAAGCATGATTTCATCCTAAAAGGGCTACCGTGGAAGGATTAGAAAAGCCTAAAGGCAAAATCTCCAAGATGACTAAGTTTTGAGACATGGTGGTAGAAGGCATGGAGTACAACTCATCTATACAAGTTTTTTATTGGTCTAAGCATGTGGCCTAGGTCCCACCAGGACACATAAGCCCAGAGGCTTAACCCTAAAAGGTTTTGAAAGAGCACAGTTAGGGAGCACTAGGTTGACTAAGCACTAGGATGTGGTGGCATATACAAGACATCCTGGCAGTGTTTTGATTAGTTAATACATGCATGGGACAAACCCACATTACACGTAATCCCAAAAGACTCACCCCAAAGGCTGTTAAGTTTGCTATAGGAAGGATATTTAAGATGACAGAGCACAGGGACATGTTGGCATATGGGCTGGATGGAGGTGTAGCATGGAGAAACTGCATAGTTTAAGTGTGGAGGACCCACCCCCAACAAGTAATCCTGGAGGAAAGGTTGAGGGCTAAAGTAAAGCCCAAGACGTGGTTTCATGCACAGTTGGTGAACATGGGTGTGGAAGGTTTAATGTTGGTGATTAATACCCCAAGGCTATAGTTCAAAGAGGCACTCAGGAGCATTTTTTGTGGTGGTTTCATGTGTTATTGCAACCACGGGCCTCCGAGTGATTAACATAGTAAAAGCATTGAGGGAACTCATCTAAAGGGCCTAAGGGATAATTGAGTTGAACTTAAAATTATTGCAGGCTTGGGATTTGGATTTCAAAGGATGAATGAGTTGGCAGTTGGTTTTTCCTATATTTGCTAGTGCCCCATATGAAACTTTGCACCACAATTATGCTTGAACGAGTCAAAAGCTTTGGTGATGATCCCATCACACTTGGTTGTTATGCTGAAAATGCGTATTCACCATAATTGAGTCTACAAAGGCATGGAACATGCCAACAAATACGAATTGAGAATCATATTCAATGAATTATTCAAGGAGAATTGAATCAATATAGTGGAGCACCACAATCTGTAGAGGTAGCAGTTGACTCCAGAATAGCAATAAATGTAAGGAAGTGAATTGCCTTGTTTTATCAAAATTAGCCATGCCTAAGCTTTTTGGCACGCCACAAAGAATTCATTTGAAATGAATGTTGCATATTGTGATTATAGCACAACATAAAGAGCCGTGTTTATTTACATCTTGATCGATGAAGAACCATGTTGTCAGTTCAGGGAGAATTTAATTGGAAAGATTGTTGAAGTGCACAAATTGACCAATATCTAATTCTCAGTATGGGAAACACTCAGGTTGTAATTCTATGATTAATGTTTCTATAGTGGTCGAATAATTAGACTCAATAAAAGGATGGTGAGTCATGTTGAAGTATGCTCCTGTGCAGGATGATGAGCTAACAAAGAAATCATTGTTCCTTGTGCAACAAAGGAACAAAACCAAGGAATACAATTGTGCAATGTGGGAGAATGAAATAATGTTGAGAGTTGAGGTGAGAGCTTTGTGTGTGTGAGTGAGTTGCTAAGGAGAGGTTGAGTGTGCATGTGCAAAAGAGAGGGTTGAGAATAGGGAGGAGTTGTATATGCTGCAAACAAAGAAGAATAATGAGTTGTTGTAGAGTGGACAAAGAGTGCAAAGAAGGATGAGTGTATACTGCTAAGTAGAATAGAGGGTTGAGTTGGAAATGCAAAGCTAAAACAAGGTAAATTGATTTCCAAGAACAAAGAGCATTAAGTTCCTTATTGAGTGTGGGTTGGAGCCTACAAACTGGGCATTCGGTGCTTCTGTCTTAGTGGACATATGAGTAGATCTTGGGGGTTTGTGCCTCTAGCAAGTTGGTGCTTGCATGAATCCAATGAGTTGCAAGTTGGTGCTTGCAACAAATCCATGAAGTAAGTGCTTCAATTGGTGCTTCTGGTAATCTAATTAGGTGTCTACTGAAAAAGGGAGTCGGTGCTTCCTACTAGTGGGTGCTAGCAAACAATCTAAGGGAGTTGGTGCTTCCTATAACTGGTGGCTCACCAAAATTGAAGTAAAACTAGTAGGATCTCATATTTTACATCATAATACAAACAATGCTTGGGTGGTTTTTCTCCTAGAAGGGTTTCCACATTAAACCTCAGTGTCTTATGTGTATGTTTCTCTTGGTGTGTGTGTTTATGTGTTGGATTATTCATTTATTGCACACATTATGATATTCATTGATCACATAATGGTTGCCAAGTTTGAATGAGAATATAAATTGGCATTGAAATTTGAAATTAGCCTTAATATTGATTCACCCCCATTTTCAATATTAAACATTGTTTCCAACAGACATGTCTTCAAAATCCTAAGCTAAACACCATCAATAATACAAATTAGAGTGCTCACTTCACCATAGGTGTATTACATGATCACCACATCTATGTAAATTCAACCTAGCAATCTAACATTTCAATATCAAATCAGTAAACACTTCAACTCATAGATCAAGTGCCATGAGATACACTCACACACACAAAATTGTCCAATATGTACATTTTTAACAAATTATTGCATAGTGTTCCTAATATACAAAATGCCACCTCATCCCTATACATGGAAGTATGGCATATGGTGACCCATAGAGAAATTGGATCTAATATACAAATGATATCTCTTGCCCAAACATAGAAGTATAGCATATGATGTCATATATAAAAAATAGGTCTCATTGGCTACTCATTGACCACGTATACTCTCAAAATCATCACGCGTGTCCTAAAAGTCCATCCTTATCTTCTTACTAGAAGGAGCTCAATTTTTTTTCTTTTGGGGCATGCTTCATATATATGGGAACTCCACAAAGAAACATCATTCTCATTGGATTTTTTTCCATAATAAATTATCATACTTACAAAGCTAATACAATATAATTGAATAAAAAAAATCACTATAGATGAAATAATCAATTTAGAGGGTATTTCCCTCCACAACTCTGACCTCTTTAATATACTACTTTGTAGTAATTACAAGTGCAATAGAGTTGAATTTAAATAAAAAAATTCCTGGAAAAAATTCAATTCATCATAAAAATCAAATCATCAATGAATGATCTCACCATGAATGTCTTGCATATTGATGTTGAATCAATAGTAGTTGGAGTAGTTAGCTACACAACATACTGACATGAAACATCTATATTTTTATCCACTAAGATTCCATCATATGTTGATGGTTGAGGGAATGCATGGAGGATATTTGGAGAAACCACCAAGGATGCAACTATAGTAGTGAAAATGAGTGGGGTTGGGGGACAACAGGTGTTGTTAGTTAGTGTATGGATACAACCTTTGTGGGTGGATGAGATGGAAAAGGTGGTGAAGGTGGGTGGTGATCAACACCCACGGGTTTTATTAATTATGGATGTTACCTAATGGATGTAATATGGATACCAAAAGCAAAGGAAAATTTTAGGGGATGATATTTTTTAAAACTTTAAAAAAAAAAATAGATTCATTAATTTTCATTTTTTTCTAAAAATGATTCACACAAATTTTATAGTAGAAAGTTATTTTACCCTAAAAAATTCCAAAATTTTAGAGGGATAATATAAAATCATTAGAATTTTCAATAATATTACAAAAATATCACTAAGCATTTTACAATTTTCATATTAGGGGTTGTTAGGATTTATCAAGATTTTTAAACTTTAAGTTATATTTCCATCCTTAAAATTTTCCCTGCCAAAAATTGTAGTAGTATGAAGATACTGATGGAAAATGGCGGGGGAATAGTCGATGGTGGTGAATAATCTGTAGGGGACAAAATGGAAAACTTTGAAAATAAAGGAACCAACATCCATATTTATAATATTTTAACTATCTAACCAAAATAAGACAATGAAATAAACATTTCAAAACAAATTCTTTTGACATGATTCCTAGGAAGGGGATGATATGTCCAACCCAGGTGGGTATAGAACATTAAATACATTCTACAATTATACTAAAAATAAATCATTTATAACTTGGACTAAAAACATGTGAATATTTTTTTAAGGAAGGATAGTTTTAATTTGCAAAACTTGATTATGTGATAGGCCAAATGAGCAAGCAACATCCACAATAGCATTAGTGTTAGTGGAAAAACAAGAAATAATGCATTGGTAGGGTTGGGGGAGTCTTGTCAGGGTGCAACAACTACAAAGAACATATAATACAATATACAAATAAAATAAAATGAGAAACTCTCTCTCTCTCTCTCTCTCTCTCTCTCTCTCTCTCTCTCTCTCTCTCTCTCTCTCTCTCTCTCTCTCTCTCTCTCTCTATATATATATATATATATATATATATATATATGGTGAAGGTAATAGCCTCCTCCATAAAAATATACTACCTAGTTCCCTCCATCTACCCATAGAATGTCTTTCTATAGATGGTATATCTATGAGGCTCAATTAAGTCTTCACATGATCCCTACTAGTCAAACTATGCTATAGAGATGAATTCCCCAACCACTCCAAAAACGTTGGCAAGTAGTGGCTCCTAGTGCAAGAATGTTCACAGGCTACCATGTTGTACTGGGGTGAAAGTCAATGTGGCTATTACCGTGTAGGCTTCAATAGTGTTGTCCATTACTAAGGGTTTTCGGGTAGGAAATTTACACCTTTATCTAGCTAGATGAGGTCCTAGTGTTGGGTTTCATGTAGCAGTTTTTCTATCTTATGCAAACACATGAACCACCCCCTTGAATTCTCACATATCAATGTAGTTGACATGGATTCCTAGCTTAAACATTTTCATAACTTCCTCAAGAAAAATAAATTCACCTTCCTATTATTGTAGGGATGTTTATCAAATATCATGAGCCTCCTATCCATATTATGGTATCAAAATGGTTCATAGGTGTTCCAATCCATACAAACATGTTTTTCGTCGACTATTAACAATTTTTTCGTTCATGGGTAAGTGAACAAGGACAAACAATTATTTTTAGTAATGTTGAGGGATCTAATTTTCTCTTTATTTAGATTGGTTCCATAGTTTTCATACATTCTAGCCCTGTAATGAGAAATATTGTGCATCTAGATTTGGGAAATGGAGATGGTTGATAGTGTTGAGTTTATTGAACTTACATGAGACAATAAGGATGGTTCCCTATTGTTTTGGAGACACTGTATCAGTGACCTCAATGTAGCGAAGGATTCATTATTTTCATCTTTTGGATTTCTTTATTCTTGGTTTGGATGTATTTTTACTAAAATTTGGTTTGGTGATGATGGGCTTGGGCTCTGGCTAGTTTACATAGTAACCATTTCCCAACAATTAAGTAAGGTTATTTCCTTTAGGAGATCATTCAGGTTCTTTTTTTTTAAATAAAACAAAAAGTTCCATTAGAATGCTTACATGGAACATTAAATGATGTATGGTCTTCTCTTGGTGCTCAACATATACTAAGAATCAATATTTTTTCCCAATGACACCTATAAATGCATTGTGCAATCCGAAAATAATAAAAACTAGGGTCCTAGACACATAAAATAGTGGTCATATTTGCGTGTGAGTGCATGATGTGACGGTCGGGGCGGTTCGTTTGCATGCCCCCTGACTGCGATCGAATCCTGCAGAGTTGCGGCTGCAGCATATTATGCTCCATGGAGACCTCGATGCTGAAATTTGATATTTGGTTCGATGTGACCGCTGTCAGCATGTTCTGACACGTATTTGTACTAATATATGTAAAAAAGAGGGCCCATAATGCTTCTGTAGGGAACTAGCCCCTCCCATTTGAAAAAAAAAGAAAAAAAAATAGTGGTCATACCATGAACGAGTGCATGTTCCTAAGAATGCATGCACATTATTGATCCATGGTATGATGATGGTGTAGCTAGTGTCTACGTTAGTAGCTCGAGCCTTGCTAAGCCTAGATCCCAAGAAAGCGTGCACATTCTTGGGAATGTTCATGTTTACCTTTGGGTGCATATTTGTGGTGGCCCCATTGTCACTTTTTGGGCCTTCATCTTTGTGTAATTTCCCTTAGCATGTCTAGATATTTCTTGATTTTCAACGAGTGAATATATTCATGAAATTCTATCTAAAATTTATCTTCCCTCTATATAACCACCTTGCTCAAGGAAGATAATTTTGTTTATAGGGTTTTAAGTGACGAGATATAAAATTTTTAATAGTCATTCAAATAACATAATAAAGAGAAATAGACCTAATTTCAGCTTCTTTGAACTTAGAATTTTGTATCTTTCCTCATGAGTGTGTATCTTTCATAGATTCAATGGGTGGTCATAAGTTTTATACGATAAATCTATGATTTTGCATCTGTAATCTATTATAAAGCCACATTTAGTAACTCTTTTACTTAGTAAGAGTGCAACCTTCATGTCCACTTAAAAAAGGAAAATTTTTATCAGTTCAAGTGCACTTGGCCCTATTACATATTTCTTTTGGCCCATAGTCCTAAATCCAACTATAACACTTACAATATCACAAAATGCTAACTCAAGTCAACAACTCTTTCGAATAACAATTTTTTTAATCTTCTCCCATCATTTTTACTAATTATTATTTCATTAATTACATATTTCTTTGGTTTATAATGTGAAAAGTAAGAAAGATAATTACAATCAAACAAAACTCTATCTCCAACAAACAATTAAAATATTGTTTAAATCATCTCTCATAATCTTTATTAATATTATTTATGTCTTTTGTTCTTTTCAAGAAGACTAACGTGAAGATAACTAGATTTACTTGTGCCTTAATCAAATTGATAACTCTATCTCCAACCAACAACTAAAATATTGTTTAAATCTTCTCTCATAATCTTTACTAATATTATTCATGTCTTTTGTTCTTTTCAAGAAGACTAACGTAAAGATAACTAGATTTACTCATGCCTTAATCAAATTGATAGACTAGTTCTAAGCTTTATATGAATTTGAGAAGCTTCAATTCTCTCGAGGTAAATAACCAATTTAAGCTTTGTATCCACTTTACAATTTATTAATAAGTTAAATTAATAATAATAATAATAAATTTATTTGGTTATTAATAAATTAAATTATTTATTATTAATAAGTTAAATTAATAATAATAATAAATTTATTTGCTTATTAATAAATTAAATTATTTATAATAATAATAAGTTTAAAAGTATAATTTGTACGAATCTCTTCGATCAAACCCAAATTAGATTTTTAAATTAAATTTTAATTATGTGAAAAAATACTAATAAAGTACATTTAGTTCTCCCTTTTTATTGTGAAGTTTATAAGCATAAGATAATTCACATGAAATATTAAAGGATTCTTACCATTGCATTGCATAAGAGATGATGGCACAAGAATGTATTTTTTAGTAATAGAACTTCAATATTATCAATAATATACAAACAACTATGGCAAGTAGTTTTTAAAATAAAATTTTGTGTTGTAAAGAAATAAGAAAAAGTTAATGTATTATAAAAGGGATTATTAACCTTGTTAGGGTCCTATAAATTATAGGATTTCAAGGTGATTGAGTATTTTGTATATTTAATTTTATATTGTATATAATTTTCAAAATTCAAATGATTTCCAAAAATATATGGAAAAAGAAAATGAAAAGAGGGTATTTAAAAAAAAAAAATGAAGTATGAATCCCGTCAAAGAAAAATAGAAAATAATATAAAAAGTGTTGCAAATCTAAATGCCACTATTGATAAGTTATTTCTTTTAATTCATTATCCAAAAAAAGGTTGTGTGCAAATTGTTTTTGAATGCCACAATGACTAAATTCATGTTCAGATCATGCAGTTTAATCATGATTGAACACATTTAAATTTATGTTGAATAGGTTAGTGAATAAAGATTTACCAAACAGCTTAATCTTGGTAAATCAGTAGCTAGGTAGAAATAAAATTGATTCAACAGTTTAATCTAAATCAATGGCGAAATAAGTGATAGGATAAGGTAGATTTTCATTAAAAAGTGATTTGGGTCTGCTAGTCTAAATGCACCTGCAAAACAAGAAGAAAAAATGTTAGCTTAGAAAACGAATTGAAATGAAAGGGTAGGTAGAAGCACTATGTTGATTTCGGGAAAAGCATGAAAATTTTATCCTAAGTTAAATTCTAAAGGTATTTTCATGCCCAGGAGCAAAGCAAAGAGATAAAGGTTTATTCTAAGGTTCGGTGTATCAAAGCACATTTGGTGCATTATCCCATTATTCCTAAGTTTCATACTATCACTCCCCCGCTTATACATTTCATTCATTTGCCTACAACGTCATGCGTCCCATCATATTTCATTAAATGCATTTCCCTACCCCACCATGCACACATCACATCATGATAATACGTTGCCACTTCTCACATCATCCAAGCCCACCTTTTTACATCCGACGGCCTATATTATGTTTCGGCCCCCCCTCACCATCTGAACTTTATTGTCAGGGCGGGTCCGAAATGGGTGGTATTGAAACTCGCCCTCACCGCGACGTGGCGCCATTCTATGTTTTCGCACCCCCACTGGCCGAAACCATTAACCACCTTCCCCCCTGAAAAATGGTTTCTCTGCCATGCAATACCACTACCTATCTGCTACGCTCCCGCCAATCCCCCTTTGCCATCTCATCCGTCCGTTGCTCCGCCAATCACATCCACTCCCTCCAAAATCAATCCACTAAGTAATTAAACTACTTAACCGTTAATGTAACGAACCTATGCCACCATCAACAAGAAAGCCAAAAGATTATAAAGTCCCTCCTTTCACCCATTCACAGGTTACTAATTTTATACACTGCCATTGCCATTTTTCTGCTACAAGTTTGCCAATTCAAACTACAACTATTTCACCTAATCGAGCATCACACCTCCTAAATTTCATTCAAGCCAACGCCTCTATTTCTTATTATCTTGAACCTAATTCCATCTCTGCACCCTGTAAACTTGCATAATCAAGATTCGATATGATCCAGGAGGATCTACAGACACCAGTGGCATGGAAAAGGCTCAAAATTCAAAGTGGCAGAAAGGCGATGAACGTGACATCAGATCAAAGTGCTCATCACCCTAATTCCAACGGTGTGAATGGCACTCCAATCCGAGTCTGGATGAAGGAGATAGAGGCAGTCAAAGTTGGGTTGACTTTTTGATGACTGAGCAGGATTAATGAAGGCACAATTTGGACTTTTTCCGGCGAATGGAATCCAGCCAACTCTAACCATATTTTGGGCGAAATCGTTGCCTGGTTAAAAAGACTCCTTCGGTCAAAAACCGAATTTCCAAAAATGAACACTTTGTTTTTATACAACAACAAAAAATATAAAAAAGGGGTGGCGGTCCACCAACCCCACCACCCCAACTCGTAACCGAACAAACAATAAAAATATATTGGGCGGAGGAGAGGGGGGGTGTGGGGGGGGTGCGGCAGGGGGCGCGGCAGGCCACGACCCCTGGCCCCTCCCACGAAACCAACAGCACAATGAAAAGGGGTGGGAAACCATGACCCCGCTACCGCACAACCCACTTAACAGATCCACATAAAACAAGCGACAAGGGAGTTGGGTAGGGCCAGCCCTTGGGGCACAGACCTGATCCCAAAACAAACCCACTGCCCATTAAAATTATGGAGATGGAGGTGGGTACGGCGGGCAGGCCCAACCCAACCAAAATTTTAATTTTAAAAAAAGATTTGTTTATAATGTATAAAAAAAGGAGGAGGCGGGATTTGACACCCGACCTCCTCCAAATTAACCGGAACCTTAACCAACTCCACCAATGAACTTATTGAGAAATTCACCACCACAAGTTATATTTAAACGCATTTTATTAGTGCACCCAAGCAGAGAAGGCAATGCATGCAGTTCGAGGCAAAATTTTGCAGGAGGGCCGAATTTTCACTTTGTCAGAATTTGACAAATTTTATATGGTTTCAGCACCTCTCGACGCCACAAACACAATGGTGATGTCTATTTCTCCATCAAATTTCTGCATTTTTTGGCCATTTTTCAGTATGGACGTATACAACTCCTTTTTGTAACTGATGCTTGTACTCTTCTTTCTCATGCCACTTAATGAATGAAGGCCTCCCCATTGATCGAGCAGGGCCTGGAGACATAGTCCAAGTCAAACGAACTCCGTTATCAAGTCTTGTTGTCTTCTTTCATGTTTTATGTGTTTCTCCTCTTCTCTCATGTGCACATTAAGTTTTCTATGTTAAGCTACAATTTATGCATGTAATTCTTTAACACATCTATAAGCAAAAGATTTTGGATCAAGTGGTATCAGAGTAGGTCTTTTTTTAGATGTGAATTGCATGTTTGTATGCTAACAAGAAATAGGCTCCGAAGAGGCGAAGGGAAACTAAAGTCTTTCAATCCCGAAGTGGGGCGTGCACATCGAAGGAGAAACATGGCAGATGAAGAGGCTTGTCATGAAGAGGAGTGCAATTTTTGCAAAAACTTATATACAATGGTAGAGAATGTCGGTCAGTTGCTTTCAAGGTTGGAGAAAGCAGAAGAGAGAAATCCAGAAGAACAAGGTTCAAAGCATGGAAATGGTGGAGAAGAACCCCTCTTTCTCCTTCCACAAGTGAAATTTCTTCTTCCTCTCATCACCATCATCATAGAAATTCAAGGGATGCATCTAAGACACATTTCTTTAAATTAGATGTCAAATTTGATCTTCCCATGTTTAACGGTGAAAGTAATGCAAAAAAGCTTAATAATTGGATTAGGCAGATTGAAATCTACTGCAGGATTCAGCAGATCGAAGAGGACGAGGCAAATATTCAACTGGCCTCTCCTCGGCTGAGTAGCACCACTCTCGTTTGTTAGAAGAGAAAATTGTGAAGCAATAAGAGTGTGGGTAATCTTCATTCCTCATGGCCTAAATTCATTTCTGCATTAAAGGAACAATTTTATCCCTTGGGTTACAAACAAAAATCCTTAATGGATTGTCAATACTTAAGGCAAGGCATAGATTAGGATGTTCAAAGATTTACAGAGGAATTTAGAAAACAGGCACTTAATTTGGGCATTGCACTTGACTCACTTGAAGTAGTAACTAAGTATATTGGATCATTACATAGTTACCTTAGACATTCATTATTATTGTTTGAACCAACTACTATTGACTTGGCCAGTGTAAAGGCCATCCATCTTGAGAACAGGGTCAAAAATGAAAGAGATGATCATTTCAAGAAACCACCTTTCAAACCTCCAAATGGAAAACCCAAAGTGAAAGGAAAAGGAAAGGAGAAGAGGACGGCATCAACCAAGAAAGATGAAGGAGAAAGACCTTATTGTAATCACTGCAAAAATGAAGGTCATGACGATGATTATTGTTGGAAACAGTACTTGGAAAAGTGACCAAAAAGGTATGGAGGAAAAGGCAAGCAGAAGATAGTGGCAATTGTGCAGCGAGACCTTGGATCCGATTCGGGAGATGAAGCATTGATCACATTATACTCTTACACCTCATGTTAATTCTGAATCACATGAAGGTATTAGTTCAATAGATGAGTCTCTTCCTAATGAACAAAAGATAATTGAGCTATTTCATATTAGAGTTATCATAAATCATACAAAAGCGGAAACTCTATTTGATACCAGATCCCAAGCAAACTTAATTTCAGAGTCCTTGGTAAAGAAACTAGGCTTGGAAACCAAACCACATCCAAAACCTTACCCACTTGGATGGATACATGATAAAGAAAAACTAAATGTAACTAAGAAGTGTAAGGTTAAATTTGTGATCGCTTCTAAGTTAGTGGATGAGGTAAAACTTGATGTGATACCATTGGATATCTGTGGCATGGTGTTAGGGAGTCCATATCTATATGATTGTCATGAAAAAAAATACCAAATCACAAAAGATGGGGTAGAATATATCATAAGGGCTCATCAAACTAAAATCAATTCCAACCTTATAAGTGCAAGACAAATGAAGAGGTTGGTGATTCCAGTAAGGGCTGCATGTTTATGGTTGTAAGGGGGAAAGATGCAGAATTATCTGATGCTTTACAGGGTTGTGATCATGTGCATAAAAAGGAATTATGTGAATTAATTTCTAACTATGATGAGATGTTTCAGGAACCAAGAGGATTACCTCCAAAGAGGGAAATCCAACATGAAATCCATTTGCAACATGACGCTCCTTTACCAAATGTTGGCATGTACAGGATGTTGACCATTGAGATGGAGGAGATCAAAAAGTAGGTGAGGGAACTATTGAACCAAGGGGTCATCAGACCGAGCACTTCTCCATGCGGCTCACCGATTGTCTTAGTGCCAAAGAAAGATGGCACATGGAGGATGTGTGTGGATTACCGAGCACTAAACAAAATCACGATGAAAAATCGTTACCCTCTTCCCCACATTGATGACTTATTATATCAGTTAAAGAATGTTATCTATTTCACCAAATTGGATTTGCATAGTGGTTATCACCAGGTCCGAATTGTAGAGCAGGATGTGTGGAAAACCGCCTTCAAGACCAAACAGGGGTTGTTCGAGTGGATGGTGATGCCATTCGAACTTTTCAACGCTCTAGCCACTTTCATGAGGGTCATGAATGGTCTCTTTAGGCCTTTCATTGATGAATTTGTTCTTGTATATCTAGATGATATTCTTATCTTTAGTAAAAGTTGGAATGAACATGTATGTCATGTTAAGAAAGTGCTTGATGTATTGAAAAACAAAAAACTCTATGTAAAATTGTCAAAGTGTGAGTTTGGGAAAACCTCTTTGGTTTACCTATGTCATATTGTTGGTCATGTTCAGCTAAAAATTGATCCTTCTAAAGTTGAAGTAATTTTAAATTAGCCTAAGCCTACTAGTGTAACCGAGGTTCGCAGCTTTTTGGGTGCAATACAATATTAGAGGAGATTTATTGCCAATTTTTGTATTATTGCAGCACCTTTACACGCATTGACAAGTGTAAAGCAAGTCTTTCAATGGGGAGGAAAGTAGTAGAAGTCCTTCGAAACATTGAAAGTAAAGACCAGCACCGCACTATTCTTGGCCTTACCAGATCTCCAACAGCCATTCGAGATCGAGACAGACACCAGTGGATATGCCATGGGAGCTATACTGATGTAGCAAAAGAAGTCGATATGTTACCATTCAGAGAAGTTCTCTCAGGCTGTGATAAACTATCCCACTTATGACAAGGAATTATATGCCTTGGTCCAGAGTGTGAAAAAGTGGAAACACTACCTGATCGGCAAGGAGACCATCATCCATATGGATCATCAGCCCTTGCAATATCTTTAGTCACAAACCAAGTTACAACAATCTCGTCATTTCAGGTGGATGGGTTTTCTTCAACAATTTCATCTGGTAATAAAGTATAAGAAGGGCACTAGCAACAAAGTGGTTGATATGTTATCGCGCCCTCCTATTTTTGCTTCTATTATTTTGCATAATGCTTCATTATCTTTTGAAAGTTATGTTGAACAATATGCTAGCGATGATGACTTTAAGGATATTTATGCAAAACTAACCCATGGTTCACAAGTGGACAACTATCACTTGCAGGGGAAACTATTGTATCACCTTGGTAAATTGTGCATACCCACAGGAGAAAGGGTACATGTAATCCAAGAGGCCCACACCTCCCTTGTGTCTGGTCATTTTGGTATTGAAAAAACTTTGTGTCATGTACAAAGATTTTGTTTTTGGCCTCATATGAAGAACATTGTAACTCGCTATGTAAAGGGATGTGTGATGTGTTATGTTTCAAAGCCCTCTAATAGAAAACTCAGGCTCTACACACCACTCCCTATTCCAAGTCATCCATGGGAAAGTGTGTCGATGGATTTTGTAGGAGGTTTGCCTTTGTCTAGAAAAAGTCATGACTATTTGTATGTCATCATTGACCGTTTTAGTAAGATGTGTATTTTAATGCCTTGTAAAAAGCAGATCACTACAGAGCAGACTGCTTATATTTTCTTTCAGCATGTTTGGGTCCATTTTGGGTTGCCCACATTGATTGTGTCAGATCGGGTCACTTTCTCAGAGATTTTTGGATCAACTTGTGGAAGATGATGGACACCAAGTTGAAAAGAAGCACGGCATTCCATCCACAGACTGAAGAACAGACAAAGGTTGTCAACCGCACTGTGGTACACTTATTATGAGGCTATTGTGGGAAACATCCTAAGTTGTGGGATGAGCATCTTCCATATGTGCAACATTCCTACAATCGAGCAATGCACTCATCTACACATCGTTCACCATTTGAGAGATGTTTGGCTACTTGCCAAAAGACCCTTTTGATATGGTCTTTGGAAGGGAAGATGACTCCAATGGACGTGATGATAGGGACAAAGTGCAATAGTTAATTTAGTAGATCCAATTGATTCACCAAGCAGTACAGGAGAAGTTGGAGAAAAGTCAAGCCCGTTACAAGGCTCGACATGACAAACACTGAATCGACCGTCAATTTCAAGTGGGCGACAAAGTGTGGTTCCATATCAACAAGGACAGGATGAAGGGAGAAGGGAAGAATTTGCGACAAATCCGGTATGGTCCATTCACCATTTTGGGGAAGATTGGAAATAATGCCTTTCATCTCGATTTGTTGATATATATGCAAATGTACTCCATAGTGAATGTGGAGAACTTAAAGCTGTATGAGCCACCATTGATTATGGACACCAAAGAGGTGGGCACAGTTCCTACAGTTGATGACTTTGCACCAGAATATCTCGATGAGTTACCTGAAGACATCATCCTTAACAGAAGAACCAAGACTTCACGACGGGGAGATGTGGAATACCTTCGAGTTGGTTTCAAGGGGAGGCACCCTAGCAAGGAAAAATAGCTAGAAAAATAAAGAGTGAGGGAACAATTCCCTCACTTGCCAATTGACTACTAAAACTTTTTGTGGTCCAAAAGCTCCTAAATGTGGAGGATTGATCCAGGAGGATCTCCAGACACCAGTGGCATGGAAAGGGCTCAAAATTCAAAGTGGCAGAAAGGAGATGAACGTGACATCATATCAGAGTGCTCATTACCTTGATTCCAACGGTGTGAACGAAACTCCAATCTGAGTCCGGATGAAGGAGATAGAGGCAATCAAAGTTGGGTTGACTTTTTGATTACTAAGTAGGGTTATTGAAGGTACAATTTGGACTTTTTTCAGTGAATGGAATCCAGCCAACTCCAGCCAGATTCCGAGTGAAATTGTTGCCTGATTAAAAGACCCCTTTGGTCAAAAACCAAATTTCCAAAAATGAACACTTTGTTTTTATACAACAAAAAAAATATAAAAAAGGGGGTGGCGGTCCACCAACCCCACCACCCGAACTCGTAACCAAACAAAAAATAAAAATATATTGGGGGAGGGGTGGGCCAAGACCCCTAGCCCCTCCCATGGAACCAACAACACAACGAAACGGGGTGGGCGGCCATGACCCTGCCACCCCACAACCCACTTAACGGATCCACATAAAACAAGTGACGAGGGAGTTGGGTAGGGTCGGCCCTTGGGGCATGGACCCGATCCCAAAACAAACCAACTGCCCATTAAAAAATTACGGAGATGGAGGTGGGTACAGTGGGTGGGCCGCCCAAGGCGGGCCCGACCCAACCAAAATTTTAATTTAAAAAAAAATTGTTTATAATGTATAAAAAAAGGAGGAGGCGGGGTTTGAACGCCCGACCTCCTCCATATTAACCGGAACCTTAACCAACTCCACCAATGGACTTATTGAGAAATCTACCACCACAAGTTATATTTAAACGCATTTTATCAGTGTGCCCAGGCAGAGGAGGCAGTACATGCAGTTCGAAGCAGAATTTTGCAAGAGGGCCGAATTTTCACTTTGTTAGAATTTGACAGATTTTATATGGTTTCAGCACCTCTCGACGCCACGAACGCAATGGAGTTGTCTGTTTCTCCATCAAAGTTCTGCATTTTTCGGTCATTTTCAGTATGGAGGTATAAAACTCCTTTTTGTAACTGATGCTTGTACTCTTCTTTCTCATGCCACTTAATGAATGAAGGCCTCCCCATTGATCGAGTAGGGCCCGGAGATGTAGTCCAAGTCGGGCGAACTCCGTTATCAAGTCTTGTTTTCTTATTTCATGCTTTATGTGTTTCTCGTCTTCTCTCATGTGCACATTAAATTTTCTATGTTAAGCTACAATTTATGCATGTAATTCTTTAACACATCTATAAGCAAAAGATTTTGGATCACCATCAATGTACTTTCCCTTATCCAATCATGCCTCTAAAAGATAAGGGACAAGAAGAACCCGTGAGTCCTCTGACTAAACCTCACATCGATTTTCATCATACTCCTTTGGCGGACAGAGACTACAAAATTCATGAAACCCTGTTCGAATTTGATATATTTGAAATGTATTGCTGGCTTGAAGACAAGTTCATTGATAAGTCTAATGATATTCAACTATGGGAATCCAATTTTCCCCATTATATCTTTCCCCGTACCCACAAAACCCCTGAATTCGTCAGGAAATGTCATGCTTGTTATCTACCTAGCCAAAGAGCTATTATTGCCCCCACTAGAGAAATTATATTCACCATAACTCCCCAAGCTATAGACCAAATGATGCAAGCTCCTACAACAGAGAATGCTACTCCTTTCTCTCATGAAGCACTTATTGAATTATATCAAAAACTGGACTTTGAAAAAAGATCCAAAGCCCTTGAAGTTTTCTTGACTGAAGATGCCCCATTACCCAAGAAAAATCCTCCCTATCCATCCTCCATTTTCCCTAAGAGAGCCAAGAAAATCATCATAGTCATCTCCCGCCTCCTTGGTTATTACTCAAATCAGTGGGTAGATGAGGCTATTATAGGTTTCCTTTCTATTTTCTCTACAGATTCCAAGCCTTCCATCTTGTTCAACTTCAGCCAATTTCTTGTAGATTCCATCCATGAACAGTTTGTCAAATTCCAAACTAAGGAAGTATTTAAATATGCTTTTGTGTTAGTATATATGTTTTTATATTTTCAGGGAGACAACCTCAAGCTTGCCTTACAAAAGTTGGATGAAGAGGGAAATCAACAATCAGTCATCTTCTGGACTACACTAGTAATGAAGGAACAAAAAGAGTATTCATACAAACAATTTGTAGAAATGTTTGTACATCCAGCACTCAATCTCCTAAGCAGCACTCTAGAGCCAAGAATCAGTGAAGAAATTAGGAAAATTTTGTAGTTATCAGACCAAGTCCAGACAGGGGATTAGTACCTTTATCAGAATTACACAGAGCTAAGGATATTTGGGTGTGAACTTGCCCCTTACAAACTACCAAAATTCCTCCCAATGAGGATTTTTGCCTTAGAATACATCAGGAAAATGCTCAATGTTGATGAGATTCATTTTGTATATGCCAAGAAGAAATCTCAATTCAAAATCAAAACTCAAATAGGACCTTTCATTTGCAACAACAGGGCAACAGGGGAAGAAGCAGACAAATTGCTGAAAGAAATGCAATTCAGCCTCAGTTTCACATGGTCATATGATCCATTAGGGGTCATCTCCAAGTTAAGGGTAGAGAACAAATCTACTGCTTATTTTCATACATCCAGACCAGAGATTGAAAAATATAAAAACCAGCTAGAATGGACTAAGAACACTCTACAAGAGGCAGAGGAGAAATTGGTGTCAACTTCAACAATACATACTCCTATCACACAGGAGAAAATAGGAAAAAGGAATAGAGAAGAAGAGTCACCTTCAGTGACTGAGATTTCCAGTGAAGGCTTCAAAATCATGTACAGGAAGAAGACCAAGCTCAATTCCAAACTAAGCCTAAGCAAGGATTCAGATCAAGAGAATATTATCACCACCAAAGAGCCACTTGTTTCCTCACTAGTAGGTGATCAGACTACACTTTCTCCTACTACCTCGACAACTTCACAGGATATGCATTAGGTTATGGAAACCAACACATCCACCATAGGGGAGACAGAAAAGAGTATATTTGATATTTTCAAGGAGATTAAAGTGAGAAATGAGGCCTTGAAGATGAAAACATATAATCAGTTCTGGAAGTAGTGGATTTGTTGTTTTCCAATATATTTACTCCCTCACCCTCAAAAATATAGAACGATAACAAACCCTATGTTAAAAGATCAAAAAAATATTTATATTATATGTTTGGTTTAAAAAAAATAGCAAATTTCAATGGGTAAAATACAAACTAAAACTCATAATTGTATTATAACATTTGGCATGGAACAACTTCAAAATGAATAAAAATAACAAATTTGTAGTATATGTGATAGTGAGAAAATAAAGGATTATAATTACTTTCTATTAACATGGCCTTTCCATGAGTACATTAAAATATAATTTCATAATATTTCTAATAATAATGATTTTAATAACATTTATTCCAATTTTTTCCAAAAAAAAAACTAAAAAAATCTTTCAGAGTCCTTTGGTTTATAAAAACAAAATGTTAACACAAATTAATTACTATAAATATTCTTAAAATTTAATTAATAAAAAATAAATTATGTAGATATAGTCTTTAAAGGGGACATTAAAATTATTAATTATAAAATTTTAATATTAGAAGGACATGGAAACAAGCCCCCGACACCCCTCCCTCCATTGTGAACATTCAAGTAATGTATGACACACCTATTGTCATCACAAGGAACCACCCAACATGCTTGCTATGCACTTATTACTACATCAGAAAACCCATAAGAATATGCGTCTTTGGGAGATAGATAGAGATAATTTATGGGTTAACCAATTTTCTCATCCTACATGTTGCCCAAGTTTTATCTCAAAAATTGGGAGGCAAAGTTCAATATCTCTAGGCAGACTTGACAATTCTGTTTCCTACATCTTTCACTAGGTCTCCCCTCAAACTTAGTGGATCGCCCCTAGTTGCTCAGGAGAACATTCAAGTAATAATAACACACCAAATTCCATCATAGGGAACCACCCAACATGCCTTCCATGCATTCATTACTATAGTCGATAATCCATGTGAACGTGCACTTTGGGAGATATATGGAGATGTGATATGCATTATAGTATAGCTCCCACTCATCTTTTATATCACTTTTATCCTATCAATCCATGAAAATTTAATGACATTCCATCAATGGATTCCTCATTAGGAACCCACATGCCACCCAAGAATTTTCTTAGCAAATAGGGAAGCAATGTTTATTATCTCCAGGTGTTGTCAACAATTCCTTTCCCTACCTCATTCACTAGGTATCACCTCACACTTAAGGAGTCATAAACAGGCATTGGATTCACTCTCCATCTCAAGTTTACTTCCTTCTCCATGACCCAATTATGTTATTAAATATCTTTTTAGGAAGGAAAGCAAGGCATATCCATGTTGTTTCCTCTCCTAGACTGAGGAGGGTGCTAATTTTCATGACATTTTGATCCTTTTAGGACTTACTCCTATGATGGTTCATGAAAGGTTTCATTATGTTACTCAGGTTGTGCCAGAAAAACAATGATGCCATCCACATGAGCCCCCTCTAGAGATTAGCGGTAATTACAAGCTTAAGTATATCTAGATTTATGGAGTTCATAGTTTAGACTGAAAATTTTGGCTTGGTTTCAACTCATTCTCTATAGATGTCTTCACGAGCACTTCATCTCAGTCACTAGGAAGCCTGGACAAAGATTTTGAGCGTAGTCAATCCTTATTCAATCTCACTAGCTCTAAAGTTTTTATTCTCCATCACTTAATCCCTCACTCAATTCACTAAAAGACATTCCCAAGTAGTAGGTTAGGCTTTGAAGAGAAGCTACCTATTTCAAGAGAGAGGCCACTCCAGAGTTTAGACTTGGGCTGAGAGCTTGGTAGCATGTTACACAAATTTGAATCCTCAATCAATCCAAGAAGAGATCACTCAAGCCCTGTGAGATCTCTCCAACAAGGCAGAATCTCATAGAAACTGAGGGTCTATCTAAGGTGGAAGAATGGGTTCCATGGTAGACAATCAATACATGTATACAAAGGACATATGTTGGCATCTCAAATCCCTCCTAGGAAGAGTGTTGTGAAAAGTGTTTGTAAACTACAATGAGCTCAAGAATGATGTTATTTTATCTCTAAATCAAATGTGAGTTTCCTAATGGCGATGAACCATAGGTTAGAAAAACTATAATTGAGACCTCCCCCTGATCTTGGCTACTCTCATAGCATTAAAAAGGAGCCTAGTCATGTCGATAGCACATATTCTGAGAAATAGACATGCATGAGCAATTATCTTCTTAATTTTTGTTTTCCTTTATATTCTCTTGATTTAGTACCATGTTAAGAGGAATTACAAATCTTTACCCCAATAAAAAAGAAATAATAATAATAATATAAAAAAATAACAGAGATATATATATATCTATATATATAGATATAGATATATATATATATATATATAGACATACACACACACGCACATTTTTTTAGGAAATGTAATTCCTTATATGATTGGCACGCATACGTTATGGCTTGAGTAATCTTGATCTAGGGGCATTTAAGACAATAAAATCGCCTAGTGATTGCACTTGGCATGGGCCACACTAGCCCTTAGCATGGTTGGGTTTTTCCCACGAAATTTCAAACCGATGATCTTTTAACCATGGAGTTCCTTAATAAAACCATTTATTCTATTACCCATGGGAATTTTTAAATGATATATATATATATATATATATATATATATATATATATATATATATATATATATAAAGGCTAGTCTTGTATTATTGTTGCAAAATATTACATTCATTTTCCCTTGTTGCTAATGGTCATCCCGATGGAAATCCGGTCCAATAGCACAAGTTTAGTGTCTTCAAGTTATGCATATTGTTTTTGACTTGTCTATCTAGGAGGAAAATAAAAAAAATGTATACTAATGCTATTTGAATCAAAGCCATTAAGGCTATGACTGCTTATTGATAGAACTACTCCTACCATGTTGCAGTTTTAATACATAGATTTATAGGAAAGAAGATATTGGCTTAGAGACCATAATTTGACTGTGGGCAAACCCACCTCTTACATTTTCTACAATGTTGGGCATATCAATTGGAACAGAGTTCATGAGTGAGGAGAAAAAAGTGACACCTTAACCTTTACTTCATTGTTGTTGATTAATAAGGAGATGAGAACCCACAAATTTCATTTCCTTTGTGTTAGAGCTAACGAGCCTTTTGCATGTCAACAAGGAGACTTGAACCCAAATTCCAAATTACAGTGTCCCTACACGAGACAAAGAGGAGCATCACATAGACATGATTCCCAACACTAATTGGATTCTCCCTATGTCTATCTGGATGAAGATTGCGATGAGACCAAACCTAATTTCCATTTTTGAAGTTGGGGCCTTGCCAAGCTTCAAATACATTCCTTCTTTGATGAGAGGTGTAAGAAACCTTTGCTTTGGGAGGAAGGAACTGAGATGGCTGAGCAAATTTTGAATTATGAATTTCCCTGCACACGCTCTGACCACTCAATCCACAAACTGAGAGACCCAAGAAAGATATCATGGTGTTGAAAGGGCACATAATTTGTCTTGGGTGGAACGATTCCCCTATGATAGAATACCGTCAAGGGATGGAAGTACCAAACATAGAGATCTCGAGCAAGATACAAATTGGATTTCTCTGTTGCAAACCTTCTAAGGAGGCCCTTTCTGAGAATTCTGCTCTGGAGATGATTGAACCAAGATATTTGGCAAATTGTGATAATACCATTTACCTTATGAGTGAGTAGGAATTGAAAAGAGATTTGGGTGGTAGAGCTTATATTTTGAGTTCGCCAAAGAAACTCTAATGGAGGGGAGGAGCCCCATGAAACATGAATTGATATGCCCACATGCCACATTCCTGGTAGCCAAAGGAAGATGAAGGTTAAACCAGTGAGAGAATGTAATTATAATTCCATGACTACTGGCATGATGATCCTCCTACACCATCACCCTATGCCCGTGATTCACGACAATGCTTTCTGCTTGTTGTCACCTTATAAGAACAGAGTTCCAAGTGTACAAAGAGTACCAAAGAACATAGAGGCTTGCATCCATCTTCCAAGCCATAGAAGCTCTCAAAAATAAATTAGACCTGCTCCACTGGATAGTGTTCAGAATAAGCTTTCCAAGGGTAGGTGGAAGTCCAAAAATAGACTCATGGATCAGAAGTTAGAGAAAATTGAAGATACCCTTTCAAAGCCAAAAAACAAAGGAAAAATGGCTAAGGGTTAGGTTCATCACAAATCGCGATTGGGGATTTTATGGAACAGTAGCATGGGAAGGTAGCAAAATTTGTGATCATTTGATCGCCGATATCGCAAATAGAAAATCGGCGAGTCCCAAGGCATGGCACATTAGTTCATCAGCGATCTAAGGGCCCCATGCACAATCTATCAGCATATCGGTCTTCCCACAACATCAGAGGTAGAGAAAATATCGCATATTGGTGATCGCAGGTGAAAAATGGTGCACACAAACATAGGATCAGAACATCACCAAACACCGATATCATGAAAATTTCTGAAAATTGGGCTTTTACTGTTAAAGCGATGGGAAAATGTTGATTTACAAAGGAAATCAGTTGCAAAACCAAAGGCAGGCAGGCCTTTTCTGTCTCCTCCAGGGGGCCACGTAGCAGAATACCATTGGTCCCAATGAATACACATGGAAGCTGACGTCAGCATGACGTGGTAGTATAGAGGACATGTGGCACGCAGATTTGGCATTTTCAAAGGTCCTATGGGGGCGTATCTAGGTGACACATGTCACCACTATTCCATCAAATAAACACCCCCCATCTCCAGACGACCTAGATTGACTCCACCAGATCGATGGCTCCCAAGCATTTTCACCTCCCCCACCCTGCTACGTCTCCCTCTCATGTTATTTCGCACACCCCCTATTACTTACTACTTACCGCTCATTCCCCCCTTCGAAAACCACTCATCCTCACACTCTCTCCTGTATTGTAGTTGCAATACCCCCGGTGGCCCAATCCCGCAGATCGGCAATCGTAAGTGTCAAGGGGAGATATCAAAGGCAAGCATTATAAACCACCGGTGCATGATATTCTATGTAACAAAGGAAGAAGACCCCCGGAGGGGAGTCCAAAGGCCCTAGCGCCCGAGGACTAAGCACTTGGTCATAACCCCTGGTCACATGAAGCAAAAGGTGCTAGAGTGGATCTGAAGGCCCTGTCCTATAAAGAATTTTTAGTGAAAAATCTCGATATGACAACCCCGCGACCAGGTATGGCAGAACTTTAAAGGTGTGGTGGGTCGATGGTTATGGCATTTAATAGGCAAGATGGAGCATTCAAACTCGGCATGGTTTGATCCAGAAAGGTCTTTGTCACACGGAACCAGGGTTGACGCTGACAGAAGTAAACAAGGACTTAGTAGCTCGGGAGGACTTGATTATCCAACATGGTGCCCCCATACAGAGGGAAGACGAAGTACCACCCAGGGGTCCTCTACTTTAGTACTATGACATGAAACTGATAGTGCCCACTCCCAGCTTTGAAGTATGAATGGTTCAAGCAGTAAAGGCAGATGTGATAGGAGTTGGCCGAGTAACATGGGAGGCTAGACCGTGAGAAAAATTCAACCTAAAGCAGCGATAATCACAAGGATCAGCATGGAGATATTTTATTAACATTCTTATCCATCTATTGACTTGTTTTGTCACCCTGAAATGTGCCACCATTAATGAGGAAATTAATATTTTGTAATGTTTTTGGGCCACAGATCCATCCCTGGTCGACATAGCTAGTCGACCTGACAGCTGAGACTCAGCCGAAGATATTTTGTTGTAATCAATGTTAAACGCTCCCCTCTCCAGATAAATAGGGGAAAGCAACACTTTACGAAGGTTCAGAAATCCTAAAGAAAACACTACATGTTATTTTCAGATTGTATGATTTTATAATAGAGATCTTTTAGAATATCAAGGAAATGGTGGTGATTCCCCCTTCGAGTATTACAGTATGTTATCCCTCTGTTAAAACCCATTATGTTCATGTTTCTTCTTTGAATTCATGCAATCATAACTGCTAGAAATATTTCATACTTCATTAGAGATTCATTTGCATTGACTTATTAATGCATGTGCCTATATGGATTATTGAGATTATATCTTTAAAATTGCAGTACATGAATCCTAGAATTCACTCTCTTTTGTCCATTATATCTACCTGTAACTCAGGTAAGTGTAGAAATTCCTAATGCATCAAACTCTATGTGATAGGTGTAGAATTATTGATGATTTAAGCTCTATGTGATGAGTTACTCCTCCTTATCCTCTCTCATTACTTTGCAAAAGCTTATTAAATTGTAAGTCCTTGAACTACTTGGCCTCCACTGTTTTATGCATATATTTCTGCGATTTGTACATGTGAAGATGTACCAGAAATTTATGGCTTACTCCTTTAGATGAATTAACCAACCCATTCCATTTAAATATATACATATATAAAATATATGTGATGTCTCCAATTTCTTGAGAATCATACGAGGCACACATAATCTAGATGTGCCCAGGCATTGGTCTTGTAAGTAATCTGAGGCTGTCTCTGGGAGCAGCAACATATTCTAGCGTCGTTGTTAGGGAACTTATTGAAGGATTTTTCCCCTGGGATACGACAAGTTGAGCACTCTATGTGTAGGCCAACAATGGCATTCTGATTGCATCCACATGACCTTGGTTACTCCACAAACCCCATTATCATTTATTATCCTGACTTTTAAAAAGCCTCACACTTGCTCAGATACCCCTCAGTAGAAAGCCCCATTTGTCTCTGACCGAGAGAAATTAATTTTCAGGAAAGTCTAGAAGGAGAAAACTCCTACTACCTGCATTACTATCCCATTAATATTTGAAGCTTCCTCATCCATCTCTCAACTCGATGTTACTCACTACTCAGGATTTACTCTTAAAACCCTTACATACCTTGCTTGTAGTCTATCCACTCCTACCACTGTGTTTTTGGCCCAAGTTCCTAAAGTTAATCTCAATTCCCCTCCATTAATTCAGATGGTTGTTCCAGGTTTTTTTACTAAATAAATATGCCCCTCTTGATATACCTCAGCCCTAAGTGCTATGCCCCAGGACTACCTAAAGCTTTTGCCTAGGTTCAATGGGGAGGATGAAAACACTGCACAAAGACACATTGAAACCTTTTGTGCTTTTGTTGAGAATCTAAACGTAGAATAGCTAGATGTGGTCATGAGACTTTTTGTACAATCCCTTGATGGAGAAGCCAGAAAATGGTTTAAATCCCTACCCAATGCCTCCATCACTACCTGGGAGGAACTTGAAAACTCTTTCACACAAAAATGGGGTGAAAAGAGAAATCATGAGTACCTCCTCACAGAGTTTAATGCTATAAGGAAGAAGCCAAAAGAGGATATCTCAGAATTTATAAAAAGGTTAAATAAGCATTAGAACAACCTGTTGGGTGAAATAAAGCCTCCTCCAGCTGCTGCTCAAGTAGCTTTTTTGGGAGCCTTTGAATCCGAATTTGGTTTTACTCTAAGGGAAAGGAAGTATCTCACTTTATATCAACTCCAAATCGATGCGCTTGAGGTGGAATCAAATTTCACCTCAGCCGAGAAGTCAAGAAGAAAGCAGGAACCTACTGAAAATAAAAGAGGGAAAGAAGGGGAATCCTCCTCTGTTCAAGCTAAAGAATCACAAGACTTAAAGTAGGAGGAACTGGATAAACTCATTAGCAGTTTATCACATAATTTTGGAAAGATTGAACTTGAGAACAAGAGTCTCTCCAAATAGAATGCTCAAGGCAACAACCAAGGTTATAACCCACCGTATAGAAGGCCTCCATTGCAGATACTTCCAAGGGAAAGAAAGGAACAACTCGATTAGATCCCTCATCCTCTATATTTAGAAGATGATCTCGATCAACAATTGTCAGATACACATGAGATGCAGGGAAACTTGTATTCTACTTTCTCTGAAGAAGAACGTGAAAATATGGCTCACCAGGAGACCAGTCATGATAGAGAAGTAGAAGAAAATGAGGAGGATATAGATTACTATTGTAAACAGTTTTCGGATTTCATGCAGGCACAACTACACCAAAATTATGATCTAAGATCTTCAAGAAAGAGGTCAAGGGGACTGGAACAACAAGAGAGAACTTCTCCCGAAGTTATTCCCCCAGTACCAAATAAAGGGAAAGGTAACTTGAATCCTGACTCTTCCAAGATAAAAGTCTCCTCAAATAAGGAAATCAATAGTTCTGAGGGACACGTAGAAAAGGAGGCACCTGTTCTACAAAAAAATGCCAGTGATAAGGAAGGAGAAGCAGAGCCAAGAGGTATAGAAAAGGTCTAACCTACATTCAATCTTCAGAAGGAGCTTGAAAAGGTAAAGATTCTTGTTCCTCTTATTGAGCTTCTAAAGCAGCCTACTTATAAAGCTCAAGTCTCTCAATTCATGCATCCATCCACCTCAGCACCAACCCATGACAATTTAAACCTTCAAGAGGAGAGGCCAATGGTTGTTTTTGGGCCACATGTGGAAGAACTTGATCCTTCTACTACACCCTTCTATGTGACCCTGGTAATCCATGACCTTTTATTCCTTAGTTGCATCTTGGACTCTGGAGCCTCACAGAATCTCATGCCTTTAGCAGTGATGGAATAGCTAGGTTTGCAGATCACCATGACCTACAAGGATCTATACTCCTTTGACTCTAAGAGGGTCAAATGTTTAGGAATGATAAAAGATCTGGTGGTAAACCTGGCTCAGATCCCTATGAAGAGTGTGGTAATGGACATAGTGGTGGCAGATATTCCCCCTCAGTTCAGCATGCTTCTATCTAGATCTTGGGGTTCCAAGGTAGGGGGCTCTATCAAGTTAGATCTAACTTATGCCACTATTCCCACGTTTGGAGGCAAACAAAGGAGGTTGTACAGAGAGTCCAGGTTTGTAAAAACTGTGACCCCAGCTAAAGGCTCAAAAAACTCCCCAGTGCATGGAAAAGAAAGCAACCTCTCCTGCCTGTTCCTAGAAGAAGATGAGACCATCTTAGAGGAAACATTAGTACACCTAACAAGGTAGTTATAACACCAACACACAAATGAAAACAAAGTATGGAATCTATACTTTAACGTAGCAAATTCCAAAGAAGGAAATGGATCAGAAGAATTGTTGGCATCTCCTAAGGGCAGCCTAATACGCCTCTCATTCAAGCTAGATTTTGAGGAAACCAACACCGTGGCGGAGTATGAAGCATTTCTCCTTGGGTTACGAACGGCAAAAAATATGAATATTGAATGCCTGACAGTCTATGTAGACTCTAAGTTGGTTATAAGGCAGATCAGAAATTAGTGCCAGGCCAAACACCCCATGCTAAGGACTTAGTAGAATTAAGTGTGGGATTTAATTGATAACTTATTCCTAGCCTTTAATGTCCAATTTCTGCCCAGATGTTGGCTCGAAAGAGTCATCAGGGAAAATACCCTAGGTTTGGGCGTAGGAGGCTAACAGTGGTCTGTTGTAGTCTAGGACAACGCCGACATTTTCACCTTACCCTGAAGGGCAAGGAGTCTCACCCAAGGTGCGCCGCGACCAAAAGGGAGAAGGGTTCAACATGGGGTCGAGGGAATATCAACCGGGCACAGGTGATCATACACATGCATATCCATTATACGAGAAACAGAGATAACAATATCCTTGAATCATACACATATATCCATTATAGAGAACACAGAAATAACAACATCCTTGCATCAATCTATGAATTACCATCTACGTACAACAGATAGACTATTTAAAATTTTAATGGACCCACTAAACACGAGGCTCAATACATTAGAAGTCACAACAAACATCGACTTTGTCTTATATTAAACTTAACATAACAGATTACATTATGATCTGGCATTCGCCATAAGCATTACATAAAATACCTGGCTCAGTCGCTCGGGTTCATATCAGTTCCGCAACCAAGTCCCTCGGATCCCAGCACTCTCTCATTCAGCCTCTGCAACTGTGTATCTCTTCTACAACCGACTCCTTCTTCCACTAGCAGGTTCAACAACAACCTTTTTCCTCTCTAGTCTTCCCCTTTTATGTCCTTCCCGGCTGCCTGGACTGCCAGTTCTCGCTTAGCTGTTTTCTCTCTTGGTTGCTTCTGCACCTTCCCGTCTCCTTGGTTGCATTTGCCTTTCGCTACCACCTTGCCACCACTCCTCTGCAACTGTTCGTTCCGCCACCCAACCATTTCTGCCATCTACCTATTTCCCGCCCTTCAGTCAGTCAAAACCATTCAAAATTAAATGAAGGCCCCAACAGGCCCCGACCACAATTTCTTGACTCGTCCACAAGTCAATTCATTTCGACCTCTAGCGGTCATGTTGTTACTTCCGTGTGCTCCATAGGTGGTGGTTGCATTATTACCAGTGTTGTCTCTGCTGTCTGTTGTGCCGGCACTTCCGCTGCTTCGATCCTTGCTCGCGGAGTGGGTGCCTCTTTTGTCTCAATACTGGCTTGCGCCATGGCATTTGTTCCTGTGACCCTTTCTTTCCCTTGTGGCTCCTCCATTCCAAACGAAGGCTCCAACTCTGGGACTGAGGTTGTTGTTTGCTGCCTGAACTCAGTGTATCTTTGAATGGCCAGGTCCCAGTTGGTGAGGATTGCATCAGTGCCTTGAGTGAACGCCTCGGTCGATTGTGATGTTAGGTTTGTTGATCGCAGTCTTTGTAGGTCGTCCAATTGCTGGCTATTGGAGTCGCATGCCTCCTTCAAGAGTAGAACTTGCATACAAACTGGGGGCCGCAGGTCTCTAATTATCCATTTCGTCCTTGCTGACTCCTCCTCAATGTTGTCAACCTGGGCCTGGAGGATGTCGATTTTCTCATTGATTTGTTGCAGCTGAGTATGGTCTGTACAATCCCTTGTGCTGGAAAATAGTGATTGAATCTGCTCTCTTAGTGGGTAAACCTGGTGGTTCTTTAGTGCTAAACTGCCTGACCAGTCATGGACCTTGCCCATTAGGGCGTATCCATCGGTGAGGGCTTCGGCCAAGGCTTTCTTCTTCACTTCCAGTTCCCTGACCTTTCCTTCAACCGTCCGCACATAGATTTCCACGAGATCTGGTAGTGTAGACCTTACCGTCTCTAGCTTCTGCCTCATCTCAGCATTGGTGGTTGTGAGGCATGTGCATGCTATCTATATGTGATCGCAGCAGCCAACCAACGTGCAGGCGGTAATGTCTGTCGGTGCTTCAGTGTTGGACTCGGTGACAGTCAGCCATATTGATTGAAACCGTTTTGTAATCCAATCCACCTAGGATAGCAACCTTGTGTTTGCTTCCCATAGGCAATCTCACTCCTCCATCACTATGTGCAACTGCTTCCTCTGCTACTCATGTTCTTTAGCCAGGTCTTCATGGAGGCTCTTGGCCTTGTGAGCTGCTTGCTGAATAAAAGAAAATAATTGGGCCGATGACCAGTGATGGAGTGTATCAGCCTGCATTGTGCTTGGTTCCAGGAATTGTTGTTGTAGGGGTAGGCCGCTTGCAATGGACTTATCTGAATGGGAGGTGGGTGAGTGTTCTTGCTGTGATGGTGGAGTGAACTGTGGTGTGGCTGGAGTAATGCTAGGGTTTGGCGGGACTACGAGCTTTATAGGGAGAGCGGGCAAGTATGGTTCAGTCCTTTCCCCTTGCCAAATGGTATCCAGGCATCTCCCTATTGGTGGGTCCAACCCAATCATTGGTGATATACTATCTACTGGTGGCATTCCCCTTATCGAGGTGGTGCCCTATGTCCGGTCGGCTGACTGAACTTCTGCTTCTGCAATAGTCCTTCAGTGGCCGAACGGGAGGATCTCGGATAGGGTCGCGGAAGTGGAAGCGGTTTATGGGGATGACTCCCATGACGGTTGTACTGCGGTGGATGTAGTGGCAGGGATCTCCTTGACTATGGTGGTTGTGGGAATTGGCTACTCGACCTCAATAGTGAGGTCGATGACTGGAGCTGGCGGGTTAATTTTCAGCTTTTTAGTAGCCAGCTTTTTGACCTATGGGGTTCGAATGACTCACTTTTTTTGCAGTTTGGGGACCGTGATCTGGGAGGGAGCCTGAGTTGCTCCCGAGGGAAGTGCCATAGCGAGTGGTGGCATTATAATGGGGGAAAGCATGGTGGAACCTTGAAAGTGCTCAAGATAGTTACTCTCACCTAGCTCGAAGCTGGTGACTGTTTGCCTTAGCTCGAACATATTTTCTTCCATCTAGAGCAGCATCAGCTAGAGTACTTTGTCGGTTGATCACTTTCAACTGCATTCTACCCCATCTCTGATGCAGGAGCATCCAGCCCAGCAATTTCATTATATTCTAGTTAACTTAGGGGGTCTTGTGTTTTCAAGGAAGTTGGATTCCTATGTATCAAATTAATGTAATTATTAATGTTTTGAGTGATTGGAATAGGAATTAATTAGATATTGTGAGGATATTTGTAAATTCTCTCAAATGTAGGAGAACATGAGTGATGATAAGTGATTAGAATTGACAGATTTGGAAATCAATTGTAAATCTTAGATTATAAATTGGTTTCATGGTTTTTGGAACTAGAGAGGATTCTTAGGGATTAGTGGAGTCAAAAGTGGACTTAGAGGATATTCAGGAATTAGTTCAGCAGATTACGGATCTGAACCAGAACTGGTTAATGGAACCATTTGTATAAATGTAAGCCTAAAAGGCATAGAGAGAGTCAGTCAGTTAGTTAGAGTGAGGATTAGAGTTCAAAGATTAGATAGGGATTGACGGTAAGCCTACGGGCAAGAAAGGAAAGGCCACTGATATAGAAGATCAGGCCAAGAAGGAACTCATTGTGTAAATATTTATTTATTAATACAGAAGTGCAATTTCTGAGTTTGTGTGGTGTGTGTTGAGAATTTGAATTATAAACTGTGTGTGGATTAGAGTAATTCTGCATAACATAAGTGTGCAAGGAATTCAAAAGGACTCCGAGAGAGAGAGAACAATGCTCATAGGAGTATTGTGATGATCGAACAGTGTTGGGGTCTGATTGAATAACCAAATCAAAGCTCAGGAGTGGTAGTATCTAAATAATACACAGAACAAAGTTTAGGAAGGATTCAAGCAAAAGAGAAATCGAAGATTGAAATCAGTGAAAGGAAGAAGTAATGAAGAAACAGTGCACAGGAACTGTTGGATCAGTCGGATCAATGAATAGGATTAATGGAAGATGAGTGGCGGAGATCTTATTGCAGGAGATTAAGTTAAAAGATGGATGGATCACATCAAGGCACGTGTCGGCAGAAGGGTGGAAAACATGCAGAATGATGGAGCGGTCTTCATAGGTGGTAAGCAGTATCTCGTCCGCCCTAAAAGTTGTAAGTGGTATTCTAAAATTTCACGCGATTACCCTTAGCGGCTGACATGTAGCACGAAAAGATTACTTTTCTCACGCACTCTCAATCTGATATCATTCATGCACGATTTCACGCGAGATTGCACGATAGCCGTTGGATCGAGCGGTATTGATCAATGGTGGAGATCGGCCAAGCTAGTTGGCGAGTGGGTGATGTGATAGTCGTTGGATCAAACGAGACAGATTGACGGTGGATATTTGGAGTGCATAAAGTCAAACGTTGAAATGAATCTGTCAACTATGCAACACCCGGTTGACAGTGATTGGTCAGGTTTGTTGTGAATCGGACAGGAATAAAATCCGCAGGTGTAATCTAATTAATATATGATTTATTAGATTCCTCTTAAGCATTTAATTAAAAAGAGTTAAACCTTTGGTTATGGAAGGTTTCCCTAAGTATGGGATTTGGAATTCCTGGGACATAGTGTGACATGCAATTTTATTTGCATATTGTGGGTATGTGCGGCTTAGGCTACATCAATCTCCCTTTCGATCTTGTGGGATTAGGACTCTGAAAAGGTACTTGTGTTTCCCTTCCCTTACCTCGCAGGCCACAACTAGCCAAGACTCTACTTCTCTGCGCAATGCTTCCTCCGTTAGGCTAAACCTATGTGGCCTCAATTTGAATGTACTCTGGTTGACACATCGTAGTCTTAGGAAAGTGTGCACGTGGGAGGCGCTAAGCCAAAGCTCGCCTGAGAATTCATCCAAGATGGCCTTGGGTATCCTCTCAGTGGACTAAATGTTGTCCAACATCTGCTCATACCAGCTCTTGAAAGCTCTCTTGTTGATCTCCTTTGTGTTGGGATCCCCTGATGCCTTCCATAGTTCGCACCTGAGCGTAATTAGCTGGTCTTCGGTAATGGTTGCCATTTGCCTTTCTGGTGGTGGCCTCCATTTCCACATTGTTAGTGCCATTACCAAGTACCAAAACACAAAGCCAATGCTCCTCCTATAGACATATTCACAAGCCTAGAATAGTTCATTGAGAAAGAAGGCTGACCAATTTAGTACTTCTCCTTGGCAGCAGTGTTCCATAATTGAAACGATGTCCAAGGTACAGTTGTTCCTCATGAAATTCCTCATTTTTTTGTCTATGATAAGATAGCAAGAAAACCTGATATTATCCTTGTTAATTTTTTCTAGCTTTGTGCCCCTCCCACCTCACTCCATCCCATATCTGGCGTAGATGTTGTCCTTCGTCTGCTTCTTTCCCCGCTTGACCCCAGCCTAGAACGTTGTGCTGACTACATTCCCAACCTCTACTAGCCCAGTGAGTCGATTGATATCCTCAACATGAATGGGGTATTCCTTGTCCAACCATAGTGACCCACCATGCATCTTGCTTGCCAGTAATTTTGTGCACTGCATGGAGGAAATTGGGTGCCGAATACGGGAAAACTTCGTAAGTGGAATAGCGTGGACCTCTATATCCCCCTGAACTCCTCTCTAATTCTGGAGGCCCTGGTGCCATCCTCCCTTTGAAATTCTTCCGCATACACCTCCCTCTTCATGGCTGGAAACTGGAATCCATCTGTGAAGTCATTGTCGATCATATTTGACCTGTCATACTTCCCATATAGATCGTCCACTGCTTCAACGTGCATCAATAACATTCTATGGGATTGATATTATTCCTTTCGCCGTCGCTTCTCTTCTACGGTAAACTATCTGCACTAGAGGTTTCTTGCTTCTCTTCTTTTTCCCCTGTTCTTCAGAGTGATCCTGGAATTCTTCTATGATTTGAAACTCTAGCATCCCCTACATCCTCCTACGATTTATGTAGCCAACTTTGACACGACTTCCCCTGACTGACGAGGATTTAATCAACTAATTACTGTGGTGACCTTTCCATGTAGTCTAGCTATATCTTGTCATCGTCAGTCGACTTGTACGTGACAACTATGACATGGTCTGGAAAGTACAGAGTGGGTTGCATGGCATCTTTATTTTGTTGTGATGGGTTTATTTATTAACTAATTCTATGCTTAACGGGAAATATTTTGTGACCATATCTTGATAGTTTCCTTATTGATTACTTAATCAGGAAATAACTACTGGTACAGTGGATGGGACGGGTACTTGTGCGGCCATCAATTTTGGAAAAGGTTCGGACCTACGTGTATTCTGTTGATGAGGATGACATGTGTGGTTACTGTCCCTACTGACTAGGAATACCAACGTGACCACTGAAACTACCCAATATCTGGTGACTTGGCCTACCTACATGACTGCTGACACTACCCCCCCCCCCCCCTCGACCACAAATGGGTTGCAGTATCCCAAGCTTGGCCGCAACCTTATTATTTGAACCAAATAAAAATTATTATTATTATTTTTAATATTTTATTTTTATTTTTCACTTGCGGAAGAGTTTCAGGCGCACACCATTCACCCATCCCTACAGTAGGAGTCCATCTAGTTGCGTGAGTCTTACCGCGCCCAATTCTTTTATTTCTGCGATTATGAATGGGCCTAACTAGTGCATTTGTAGTTTTCCTGGGAACTTCAGGAACTTGTTGTCATAAAGGAGCACCTGGTCTCTGACTTCAAATGACTTCTTCTTGATGTGCCTATCGTGCCAAGCCTTTTGTCTTCATTGCTCGACTGATTGATGGAACTCTGCTAGGAACCGGGTTTCATCAAGTTCCATCAGCTGGCTCAGCCTGTCCCACAAGGCACTACTATCCATCATTCCTGTAGCTTCTGAGATGAGCATGCTGGGTAGTATAAATTCTGTTGGTACCACCGCCTCTCTACCATACATGAGCTGAAATGGAGTTTTCTTGTGGAGTCTTTTGATTGTTGTCCTATATTCCCAAAAAGTGCGCTGGAATTCTTTCATCCCAATCGTCCCAGTTGGCAGATATGAATTTTGTTAGCCCTTTCTCTAGTATTTTGTTAAATGCTTCTACTGCACTATTTTCTTGCGGATGATAAGGACTACTCTTATTATGTTGAACCATAAAAGTTGTTAGCAGAGCTTCAATGGTTTCGTTCAGAAAGTGGGTGCCCTGGTCACTTGTGAGGCTCCTTGGGCATCCGAACCTTGAAATAATATTTTCAAAAATGAATCTTGTTGTTGTTCCTGTTGTGCTGTCTTTCACTGGCACGACCTCTGCCCATCTTGTGAGGTATTCCGTCACTGTAATTATGTATCGGACCTGTGAGTGTCTTGCTAGTGGAGAAATTGGTCCAATGAAGTCTACTACCCACTTATCAAAGATCTGCACCGAATGGACCGGGTGTAGTGGTAGCTCATCACGTCGGGAAGGCTTATCGACCCTTTGACAGACATCACACTCTTTGGAAAATGCTTTAGAATCCTTATGGATAGTGGGCCACCATAATCCTGCGTGTAGTATCTTTCTTGCAGTGGCCTTGCCTCCTACATGGCCTCCTGCGACTCCTGTGTGGCACTCCCATAGGACATCCTTTCTTTCATGTTGCAAGACACAGCGTCTGAGTATTTGATCCAAGCCCATTTTGTAGAGGTGTCCCGCGATGAGCTAGTAATCTTCTGCTCTGACCACCAAGTGTCGCCTTTGTGTTGCCATGTATCCCTCTAGGAAACGACCTGTTGTTAGCAATGTAGCAATCTCTTCTAGGTGGTCGGGAATGGCTTCTATCCTAAATAGGTCGGCATCGAGCAACCGATCATCTATTGCTCTGTCATTCTCCCCTGTTTCCAGGTGCGACAGGTGATCTGGCCCTACATTCAATCTGCCTGGCTTAACAACCACTTCAAACATGAATTCTTGGAATAGTAATAGCCACCTGCATATTCTTCCTTCTAGTACTGGCTTGTTTACTAAGTATTTCAGTGTGGAATGGTCTGTAAATAATTTGAACGATGTGCCCAGTAGGTAGTGCCTGAACTTTTGGAGAGAGTAGACCATTGCCAAAGCTTCCCGTTCTATTGTTGTGTAGTTCCTTTCTGCCATAGAGAGCTTTCTGCTAGCGTAGTATACTGGATGATCCATCTTTTCTCCTGGTTTCACTAAGACCGCTCCTAGTGCTATCCCGGACGCATCGATGTGTGCGTGGAACATTTTTCTCCAGTCGAGGTACACTAATATGGGGGTGCTTACTAATCTTTCCTTCAGTTTATTTAGTGTTGCTTGACAGTCCGCAGTCTAGATAAATTCTTCCGTCTTCCTTAGTAATTTCTCCATCGGGGTTGTTATGGCTGCGTAGTTCCTGATGAACCATCTGTAGTACCCCATGTGGCCCAGAGTTTCCCTTAGTTGTTTCATGTTGCGTGGTGGTTCCATGTGGAAAATTGCTGCAACCTTGGCGGGGTCCACACAGACTCCATCTTTGCAGACAATATGGCCCAGTAGAGTTCCAAAGGGAACTGCGAAAATACATTTTTTTAGATTTAAGGAGATTTGCAACTGTCTGCACCTCTCGAACATCACTCTCAATAAGTTGGTATGCTTCTTCAGTAGGTTGTATATTGTCCAGTCGTCCATGTAAACTTCTAGAAACTTATGAATGTAATCCCGGAATGCAGCTATTACAATCCTTGAGAAGACCGTTGGTGCATTCTTTAATCCGAATGGCATTACATTGTATGCGTACGACCCCCACTCAGTCGTGAAAGTTGTTTTCCTTTTGTCTTCCTTAGCTATTTGGACCTGGTGGTAGCCTGAGAACCCATCTGTGAACGAGTATGCCTCATTCCCCGCAACATTGTCTAGGACTTTGTCACTGAATGGCGTGGGGAACAAGTCATGCATACATGTGTTGTTTAGGCTTCTATATTCGACGCATACCCTAATTTCGATTGCATCCTTCTTGTTTTGAATAACTATGGTGCTTATCCAGTTAGCTTCATCTACTGGAAATATGATTCCTGCATCCAACATTTTGTCAATTTCCCTTTTAACTTTCTCTTTTACCCTTGGGTTCAGTCAGTATGGTCTGTGCTTTACTAGACAAATACCTAGTTTCAGAAAAAATTTTATTTCTCCCAGGTTACCTTTTATCCCCTTAAGTTCTGCCACTGAAGCTGGGAACAATTCCTGGTATTCTTATAATAAATCAAAAATTTCTTTGGTGGTTTGTTCTTCCAAGTAATCTCCCACCGATGTTATCTTGGGCTTATCTTCCGTCCCCACATTCTGTTTTCTCAACTTGACTGGTAGGAGATAGGCGCCTTCCATCAAAGGGTTCTCCCAAATACCTCTATCCCCTTCTGTTTCTTCAAAGGCCAAGTTTCTAAACCCCTCCAATACGTCCTCCTTTGGTTCTGCATCAATTTTGTCACGGGTTACAAATCCTGACGATTCCATATCGTACAAGCATTTCAGAAAGTTTTCCTCATGTTCCCCTTCAACTAGTGTCTTTGGGGTGAACAGAATCCATTTTACCACCTGGAGTACCTCTGCCATAAGTGCCTCATTGCCTTTGAATGAAAAATCGCCGACGAACTGTGCTTCCAAGGTACGCCAACTAGTCTTATGTCGTCGTAGCTCTGTTACGAATAAAATATATAAATAATATAAATATAAGTAATGAGGATAATTGTAATAATGATTAGTTAATAATAATTAGTAATTAGGTTGAAGAGGCATGTCTAAATGAGACATGACTCTCCATGAAGAGACACTTGCTTGATATATAAGCAAGCCTCTCGTTCTCATTGTAAATCATTCATTCTTATTCATATATTTAATATAATATTTATATCCTCAATGGATAACTTCATATTCCAAGTCTTCTGGAGTAATTAATTTGTAGAAGGAACTTTGTTCGCTTCATTTGGTATCAGAGTTGTCAATTCTTTAGCCGCTTCACTACTACACAGAGCTCGTTCTCCAGTCACCGGCCCTTGGCCATCAATCGTCATCAACCTTTTTGTTGTCATACTTGAAGCGTTTCGCTACCAGCCTTGGAGATTCTCCATTCTATCGGATTTGTCGTCAGGCGTTTGGCCATTTCTCAAAAATAAAAAATAAAAAATAAAAAAAAATTATAAAACAAACGAAAAAGAAGTGCAGCCCTACCGATCACCAAGCATATAGTGTCTCAGACTGCCGTTGCATTTTCGCAGAATTTCGAAATAAAAAGAATAGAAAATTAAGTAAAAAGGAAAAGATATATAAGGTAAAAAAATTTCCTTTTGTTCCATTCGCCGCTACACTTTTGTCACACCACCGTACTCAGTCTGACATTGCCAAAACTCCTGCGACTATCTCCTTCGTCTTCACTATTCCCATAGCTATCGCGGCCCTAGAAGCAACCACCACCGCCAGCTACCACTGATCAGCCTCTCTCCACGATGCAGACGAAGCTTGCAGTTTCGTGGATAGACCAGTGCACGATTCCGTGGATAGATCAGTGTCTCCACTCATCCAGATCACTGCAACCACCACTGTAGCGCCGCCTTACCTCACTAATCCCGATACATCGCAGCCTGTGGCACCATACACAATCGACAATAGCAAACCAACAACCGAATTTCACCTCCCACGACTGAGTAATTTCAGTCACTATATCCATTTTTCATAGTCACATCCGCAAGAAAAATAGAATTAACCGCTGCTGAGAAGATAACACACAACCACCATTCAATTTGTTCGCTTCAACCGCAACCATCCGCACTGTCGCCTGACCATCTGCTCCAACCGCAACCATCCACACCACTTCCCTCCATTTCTGCATAGAAATCCTACGCCTTTGTCAACCAATAGCTGTCAGGACTCTCACCATCAGACAACCAAGCAACATCGAGACCGTGAGATCGACATAGATTCGCCAATTGCCATCTCTGTCTTGCGCTATCCATTCGACCTGCTTCCAAATAGAACCGTCTCGTACACCATTGCCAAAACAATTCTTACACCATTGCGAAAAGTCACCACCAAATCAAAAGGACGCGGCTATTTGTGAAGTCAAATATTTAAATTAGGAAAAAAAATATACGTGAAGCTCTAGATTTATTAAGTAGAAAGGTTTTAATTATAAAAACCTTATAAAGTTTTATATTATATCAAAATATATATAATCATATATAGTGATTAAAAGGGAAAAATGATACCATATAGGTTTTATATAGTACCTTTTATGTATTTTAAATATACATATTAAGGGTATTTTTGAAGTATATTAGAGTAAATTTTATTAAAAAGATTCAAGAGAGAAGTATCAAGGAAAAAAAAAATGTGTAATTTATTAAAAAATAATAATTAAAAATAAAATAAAATAAAGAAAAAAACTATTAAAAAAAAAATTCCATACAAAGTTAAAAGAAGTAAAGAAAAAGAAAAAAAATATGGAATCTCTAAGTAATGAACAAAAACAATTCCAAAGAGATGTAGAAAAAGTAATCACAATACTTAAGCGACAACATGCTAAGGAAAGAAAGAGAATGGAATCCCTATTCGAAGTTGAACGTCCATCATCACTCCCACAGAATGATGTAATCCAGTGTACTTAAAAGATCAGCGAAGATGATTGTTCCAAGAGAGAAAGTCACTTGAAGCCGAAAAAGAGATCAAGCCTTTTTCATCGACAAGATTTGAGGACAAAGCTTCCTAAGGAAGAAGGCAATGTTATGAATAAAATATATAAATAATATAAATATAAGTAATGAGGATAATTGTAATAATGATTAGTTAATAATAATTAGTAATTAGGTTGAAAAGGCATGTCTAAATGAGACATGACTCTCCATGAAGAGACACTTGTTTGATATATAAGCAAGCCTCTCGTTCTCATTGTAAAATCATATCTAATTCTTATTCATATATTTAATATAGTATTTATATCCTCAATGGATAACTTCATATTCCAAGTCTTCTAGAGTAATTAATTTGTAGTCCTGGTATTCTTATAATAAATCAAAAATTTCTTTGGTGGTTTGTTCATCCAAGTAATCTCCCACTGATGTTATCTTGGGCTTATCTTCCATCCCCACATTCTGTTTTCTCAGCTTCACTAGTAGGAGATGGGCGCCTTCCATCGAAGGGTTCTCCCAAATACCTCTTTCCCCTTCTGTTTCTTCAAAGGCCAGGTGTCTAAGCCCCTCCAATCCGTCCTCCTCTAGTTCTGCATCAATTTTGTTGCAGGTCACAAATCCTGACGATTCCATATCGTACAAGCATTGCAGAAAGTTTTCCTCATGCTCCCCTTCAACTAGCATCTCTGGGGTGAATAGAACCCCTTTTACCACCTGGAGTATCTCTATCATTAGTGCCTCACTGCCTTTCAATGAAAAATCGCTGACAAATTGTGCTTCCAAGGTACCCCAACTTGTCTTATGTGGTCGTAACTCCTCCTGGATATACAAGCCCAAGGAACCGTGTCGAGGGTATGTATAAATGCATATACCCACAGATTCCTTAGAAGTTCCTGGCTTTCCCAGCTGGTCATGCAATCTTTAATGTGCTTCTCGGGACTTGAATTCCCCGTGTATTTCCCTTCATCTTGTGTCCAATCTGCCTTCCTGCCAAACCTTTCCTTCATTGCTTGCTTAGCGTCCCTCCAGTCTTTTAATACTTTGCAGTGCGCCTTCCACCATCTTGTTGGCATTGCCATAAGCGCAATGTCTAGAAAGGGAATTCTTTGGTCTTCTAGTATGTCCTGGTCCACCCTGTCTAAAAAACGATCTACCGACTCAAGGCCATAGTACTTCGGGTAGTCATCCATTCCCATGTCTCCCCAGTTTACTCGGCTTATCATTGCACATCGTCGAGTTGTCAATTCATATCCACCCTGCTGCCATGCATCCCATGCAACTTCTGAACCAGTTTCCGAGCTTTGAATGCTTCTCCAGTTAACATATCCTCCAGTCGTAGGATTTGTGTAGTCCTCCCTTTTCCCTATTGTGAGTGTATATAACTGGTATAACACCCCTGGTTCATCCCTGTCATCTATTGGCTCTGTAAACCTGGGTCCTTGGTAGGGGTCTAACGACTAGATCACCCTTAGCCCATCTGCTTCAAAAATCATCAGCTCCTTCTTCAAATCTATGACAACATAGTTTTCATATGCCCAGTCAATCCCCAAGAGTGCTGGATATGGGTCTTTATCTTCCATAATGTCAATTACTTCGAATTCAGTGTGTGTTTTCACCCCTGCTATATCAACCTCTACATTTTCCAATCTCCGGATAGGCAAAATACAATACTGGTTCGCCATTCTTAATTGAATTGGTGAGTACTTCAGCTATGGCTTCCCCAATGTCTCCCAAGTCTTCCTAGGTAGGATGTTTACCTCCAACCCTATTTCTAGCATGGTGTCCCTTATCTGGAATCCTGCCACTTGTGCATTGATATGGAACTCCTTTCCTCTCCTTTTCTTATTCCTCTTTACTCTCTTGGAGGCTTTCTCCAGCAAGGTTTCACATGATTGTCCCGCTCCCTCTCTCTCTAGGGATACTGCGGCCTTTAAGCTTTTCCGCAATTCCTTCAGCATGGCCTCATCCTCAACAATTTTCAAGAATAATTTAAACCATTCCCCAATCATCTGGGTGGGAGCGGGAACGTGGACTTGCGGTCTTTGGGTGTCCCTATCTTCAGTCATCCCCTCGAACAATTTGGTTGCTTCTTGATAATATTGTTTTTGGTGCTCGGGCTGATATGCCCTCTATGGTGACACCACTTTAACGATCAAGGGGGGGTCCTCGGTGTAGCGGTCCTCCCCTGTCTTCTTCCCTCCTCAAGTGACTATATTGATATTGGTCGCAGGGAAGCCATCGTTGGTCCGAGGCTCAACATTCACCAAGTTGGCCCCTCGCTGTTGGGTTCTCTCTTCCCACTTCGCAATGAGCTCTGGGCAGTCCTCCATCGCATGGGTGTTAACTCTGCACTACGAACACCAAGGTCTCCTCGAGAGCGGGCATTCTCTTGCGACATGTCCTTCCTGGTCGTAGTTGTAACACCTTAAGGGCCCTCTTCCTCCCATTCTTCCTCCGCGTCCATTTCCTCCTCGCCCCCCTCGACTCGCTTCATTGACCCTGAACGTGGATCTGTCCAGTCTTTCTGCTAGAGCGTCCAATGCTCGGCACTGATCGGTGTGATGAGTTGTCGATGCGCAGAACTCGTAGTAGTTGTTATTGGGATCATTAGAGTACTTCTGCAGAATTGGGCACATCCGTGGCAGGTGTCCATATGCCCTACAGATCTCATAGAAGTTCGGGTTATTCCTTCCTGGGAAGGGTCCTTGCGCTCCAACTGCCGCAACCCCTATGGTGGGAGGGGCCCCTGACGACCCCGCCACCCCCCTGGTTGATTAATTCCCCGCAACCGTGGGCATTCCGTCGCAACATGCCCTTCCACCAGGCAATGGGTGCACCAAACATTGGGCCTGGCTGGTTGTACGGGCTGGAGATCCCTCAGCTTCTCGGTCAAATTCGCAATCTGGCTCTGTAGGCCTGTGATTGCCGAATCTTGCAGACTTGTGCCTCCCCGGTATTCATGGGGGTATCCCGCCATTTCTTCTATTCAGGATGCTTGCTCCAATGCATCCTACAGGGTTCCTATCTTCTGTTGTGTCAGCGGTGTTCTGGTCAAAGGCAAGAGTGCCTTGATAAACCAGTCCCACTGGTGGTTTGGGTCCAAGGTGTAACTCAGCTTGGCGATGGCATCCTTAAACCTTTGCATGAGCTCCCAAGCCATCTCACCCTCCCTCTACTTAATTTCCCACAACTCTGATAACCCCTGCTGATCTATCTGCGGCACCTTGAATTCCTGCACAAATCCCCTCTTAATATCATCTATTGTGGGGTTCTGGTTCTGCTCTGCCCACTTTATGAACCAGCGTAGAGCCCGTTCTCTTAGCGTGGTCTATAATTCCACCACTGGGACGTTATCCAAAGTTTGATGGGCCCTCCAGATGACTTCATAGAGGTACCAGTGTTGTTCCACATCCTCGTTCCCCCTTCCTGCAAATTCCAGGTATCTAGTAAATGATCTCGCCATACTGCTCTGAGTATGGGCTAACAACACAAAACCTTTGCTTCTCAGCTATTGGGATCCCTGTAGTCCCAAGTTACTGCTATAGCTGGTTCTTGTACTACTTCCAATATTGAGACTGGTCTTGTATTTCTCCCGCACACTATATACTCACGCTACCTTGGCTAAGCTAATGACAAATTCTTTTAGTTTGTGATAAAGTACCAGGGGAAGGTTGGGGAAAACACCACTTATATTTCGAGGTTGGGTTGCTGAATTTTGATGGATGCTTCTTCCTCATCAAACAACCTCCTCATCCCATCGCCCACATTATCGTCATCTCTTTCCTCATGTCAATATGGTTTCTGATCTCACGAGTCTACTTCCGCAACCTGCAGGGAAGGTCCCCTATCTGTTCCATGTTGCAATTCCACTTCCGCAACCTTTTGAGATGGTCCTCCTTCAGTCTCTTGTTGCGATCCTATTTCCACAACCTGTAGGAAATGTCCTTCTTCATTTTCCCAGTTCCAACATCTCTTTCTCCTGCACTCGGGTTTCCTAGCACCGTCTTCTCCCTCCTCCTCAACTCGGGGTTTTCCCATCACCACTCCTATTTGGTGGGGCCCCCTCCTTTTCTTCCCTAGAGCCTGAGCCGCTCTTGCCTGCCACTTGTCCACTAGCAGCGCCCTCCTCTGTGCTCTAACATCCCTAGCTCTTTTCAATCCTTCTACATCCATCCCCTCGCAGCATCCCTATCCCTTTGTAGGCAGCATTTCCCCCTCTAATTCCTTCCCCTGATACTGGGGTTTTACGCTTCCATCCCAACAGTGGGTAAAGATAGCAGTCCTTCCTCTACCAAAAACATCTTAATCCACATCAGGACTTCTCTTATCAATTCCCCCCTCAGCTCAGAGCTGAACACAGCTTCTGCCTTTGAGAAATACTGGTAGCTCTCCGCAACAAACTCAACCACGTACCCTTCCACCGTAGTCTTTACCCAGAAATCGACTGCTCTCGTCCAATCGGTATCCAGTTGTTGTAGCAATGCAATATCGGACAGAGTCCAACTATGGCGAACTGTCGTTGATCCACTTGACTGACTCTGCCTCTTCAGCTCTCTCAACCAATGATATAGGTCCTCAGGGAACTTGCACTAGAAAATTTCATACTGGTCATTTATGCCATCAGCGTATAAAATCCCCTCACGTACTTTGTCGATCGGTTGATTCCTGTGGGCAACTTTCTCTACCACAAATTGATCTACTTTATGATTCCACCAGTCTCTGATCTCTCTTTTAAATACCCTTGACACCATATTCTGAACCAGTTCTCTCAACTTCGGGTCTCGGCAACGGAACCATTTGTTGGCTCGAAAGAGTCATCAGGGAAAAGACCCTAGGTTTAGGTGCAAGAGACCAACAATGGTCCACTGTAGTCTAGGACAATGCCAACATTTTCACCTTATCCCGAAGGGCAAGGAGTCTCACTCGAGGTGCGTTGTGACCAAAAGGGAGAAGGGTTCAACATGGGGTCGAGGGAATATCAACCGGGCACAGGCGATCATACACATGCATGTCCATTATACGAAAAACAGAGATGACAACATCCTTGAATCATACACATATATCCATTATAGAGAACACAGAAATAACAACATCCTTGCATCAATCTACGTACAACAGATAGACTATTTAAAATTTTAATGGACCCACTAAACACGAGGCTCAATACACTAGAAGTCATAACAAACATCGGCTCTATCTTATATTAAACTTAACATAACAGATTACATTATGATTCGGCATTCACCATAAGCATTACATAAAATACCTAGCTCAGTCGTTCGGGTTCAGATTAGTTCCACAATCAAGTCCCTCGAATCCCAACACTCTCTCATTCAGCCTCTACAACTGTGTATCTCTTTTGCAACTGACTCCTTCTTCCACTAGCGGGTTCAACAACAACCTTTTTCCTCTCTGGTCTTCCCCTTTTATGTCCTTCCTGATTGCCTGGACTGCCAATTCTCGCTCGGTTGTTTTCTCTCTTGGTTGCTTTTGTGCCTTCCCATCTCCTTGGCTACCTTTGCCTTCCACTGCCACCTTGCCACCACTCCTCCACAACTATTCGTTCCACCACCCAATTGTTGCTGCCATCTGTCTCTTTCCCGCCCTTTGGTCAGTCAAAACTGGTCAAAACCATTAAAAATTAAACAAAGGTCCCAACACCAGAGAAGGAAACATAATGGTTGACTCCCTTGATGTAGCGGCAATCAGTTTCAAGCCCCCTCAAAATCCTCTCCTCAGGTATAAAGTAGAATTCATATACAGACCCTCTATACCTGATAATGTCAAGAACTGATAGGTATTCGAGGATGACGAGCAGGTGAAATTATTCATAGAAGTCGTTGGGGAGTTTTCTAACTCCACCATCGATTAAGAAGAAGAAGCAGCAAATCAAGAAACCACTTTGTTGGAAGACATAGTGGCTAGGCGCAAAATCCTACAACTAAAAGGGAATACCATCCCTCGCGGACTAGTCCCACTGGAAAGGATTTTTAATAAGGATGACATAACCTCCAAACCCATGGCTCCGGAGATAGACGATCAAGTAGAAGATTACAATATCGGCTCAGAGGAGGAACCTCAGATGATCAGGCTATCAAAAGGAATCCCCTTGCAATAAAAACAAAGGTATTTAAATCTATTCAAAACCTACAAGGATGTTTTTGCTTGGTCTTATGAATATTTGAAATCATTTGATACTAACATCATACAACATAATATTCCTTTAAAGGGTGGAATAAAAGCATCAAAGCATAAACTCAGGCAGATAAATCCACTATTTCTCCCCTCCATTCAAAAAGAAGTGAGGAAGTTGCTACAGGAAAAGATCATAGTGCCTTTAAGGTACTCTGAGTGGGTGGCCAACTTAGTCCCTGCCCGAAAAAAGAACGGATAAATAAAGCTATGTATAGATTTTCGGAATCTAAACATGTTGTCACTGAAAGACAACTACCCAATGCCTAAGATGGATTATATATTGCAGAAGGTGGTTGGCTCAGTCAGAATGTCCATGATGGATGGGTTCTCTAGTTATAACCAAGTGGAAGTCCACCCTGATGATCAGAAGAAGACTACCTTCACCACCCGTGGGGCCTTTCATGTATGCTTGCATGCCTTTCAGTCTTATTAATGCAGGGGCCACATTTTAGAGAGCTATGGACATAGCTTTCGTAGGGGAGCAAGAAAAATTCATGGTGGTTTATTTAGATGATATCACAATCTTTTCTAAGACTGATGAAGAGCACATCCTCCACTTGAAGCTCACCTTTGAGAAATGCAGGAGGTATGGTCTTTCTTTGAATCCTAAGAAATCTCAATTCGCCTTGAGTGAGGGGAAGCTACTAGGACACATAGTAGTGCAGGAAGGTGTGAATATCGATCCTAAACGAGTCAAATCCATCAGTCATATTCCTCTACCCAGGAATAAGAAAGAGGTCCAAGCCTTTTTGGGGAGAATAAATTTCTTGAGGAGGTTCATACCCAACTATGCATAAATAGTCAAGGGTATTACGGACATGCTTAAGAAGGAAAATGAATCCAAGTGGATCCTTGCCTCCCAAGATTCTTTCATTAGAAATAAAGAAGATTTGGTTGAAGCCTCGGTACTAGTCAGACCCAACTATTCGGCACCTTTCTATATCTTCTCTTTTTCTTCTCTGCATATAATTTCCATAGTTTTGCTATAGAAGAATAAAGATGGTTATGAACAGCCCATTGCCTTCTTCAGCCAAGTCTTGAGGGATGTTGAGCTGAAATATAACATCTTGGAGAAACAATCCTATGCACTAGTCAAGGCTTTGAAGGAATTTCGTATGTATGTGCTACAATCAGAAATCACAACATTTGTCCCAATGACAGAAGTCAAGGACATCCTGGTGCAAGGAGACAGTGAAGGAAAAAGGGTAGGTGGATAGAAAAGATACAAGAATATGAGCTAGACATAAAGCTTACTAAGCTTATAAAAGGCCAAGGGTTGGCCAATGTTTTATCTGAATCTAATTGCCAAGCTTTAGGGATAAACCTGATAACAGAGGAAGGTAGACTAGAAGATCATCATAAAGGGATTAAAACATCTTAGGAGAAGATCTATGCTAAATATGAGGGATCACCTTGGTATAAGAACATTTTTCATTATCACTTATTCCTAAGGTGCCCGCTGGGGCTGGATAAATCCAAATACTGAACTTTGAGATTGCAAGTGAAAAAAATATATCATATCCAATGGTCTACTCTACTGGAAGGACCCAGTGGGAGTATTTCTGTTATTTCTGGTAGAGGGTGAAACCCAGAAAGTGAAGGATTTTCATGGAGGAGTCTGTGGAGGTCACTACATCTGGAAGACCACAACATATAAAATCCTCAAGGCAAGATTCTATTGGCCTACACTATTTGGAAATGTTGATTCCCATGTCAAGTTGTGCCAGAAGTGCCAAGTGTTTACTAAGAGGCAAAAGATTTCTCCTCTCCCCCCGATTCTAGTACATGTGGAAGAACCTTTCAGATAGTGGGGACTAGATTTCATAGGATAAATAAACCCACCGTCCAGTGGCCAACACAAGTGAATATTGATGGCCACGGATTATTTCACCAAGTGGGTAGAGGCCATCCCAGCCAGAAACACTACAAATTTAGTGGTAATCAAATTTGTGGAGGAGAACATATTAGCTCGCTTCGGTTGTCCTATCAAAATTATCATTGATAATGCTCATGTCTTCAAATCTGCCAAACTCAACAGCTTCTGCCAAAAATTCAACATCATCATCAGGAACTCCACTACCTACTATCCTCAAGGTAATGGCTTGCCTGAGTGCTCAAACAAAAATGTGGTGAGGGTGTTGAAGAAGACCATCACCAAGAATCAGAGGAACTAGGACTCCCAATTTAAGTTTTCCCTATGGGCCAACCGAGTAACTCCTAAACGATCCATGGGGAAATCACCTTTTGAGCTAGTGTATGGTAAGGTTGCAGTCTTCCCAATCCAATTAGCGATGTTGGTGGCGAAGTTACTACAAGAAGCTGAGGAAGAGCCAAGTTCCTTGACACGAAGGATAAATCAGTTGGTCGAGCTTCATGAAAACAGAGAACAAGTGGGGGCCAAATTGTCAAATTACCAACAAAAGATGAAATCCCTGTTTGACAAGAAGGCTAAGGATCGACCATTTCAACCAGGAGATTTAATTCTCTAATGGGACGCTCAATGGGAAGATAAAGGCAAACATGGAAAATTCAATCCGCTATGGTTCGGCCCTTTCAATATTGTAGAAGACAGAGGAAATAACATGTACATGCTTGAAAATCTGGACGGTGAATCATTGGAACTCTCAGTTCCTCAAACTCTATTTCCAAAACTAGAGGTACTTGTCTCACACTCATTGTAAATACCGGTGTGTGTGTATTGTAATCGTTATATGAAATTTCCATTTTATGTTGAAAATTCCACTTTCACAAAATTATTGTTTGTTTATAAAATGCTCCATGCCCAAAGGATAAGTTCACAGTTTGCAGGTTCTTAGCACCTTGCTAGCAAGGCATTGTCCCCCAATGGAGCCAAAGTTGTCATCGTCTGAAAATAGAGTTCCAAGTACAAAGAGTACCAAAAAACATATAGGTTTTCATCCATCTTCCAAGCCACAAAAGATCTCAAATCTAAATCGGACCCTCTCCACTAGATAGTGTTTGGAATAAGCTTTCCAACGGTAGGTGGAAGTCCAAAAACAGACTCTTGGATCAGAAGTTAGAGCAGATTGAAGATACCCTTTCAAAGTCAGAAAACAAAGGAAAAATGGCTAAGGGTCAGGCTCATCACAAATCACAATCGGGGATTTTCTAGAACAAGAGCATGGGAAGGCAACAAAATCTGCGATCGATCGATCGCCGATATCGCAAATCACAAATCGGCAGGTCCCAAGGCATGGCGCATCGACTTATCGGTGATCTAAGCGCCCCGAGCACGGTCTATCGGCATATCGGGCTTCCCGCAACATCAAAGGTAGAGAAAATATCGCATATCCGCGATCATAGGTGCAAAAGGGTGCACACAAACATAGGAACATAACATCGCCAAACACCGATATCACGAAAATTGTCGAAAATTGGGCTTTTAGTATTAAAGCGTCGGGAAGGGCCAATGTCGATTTACAAAGGAAATTAGTTGCAACCAGAGGCAGGCGGGCCTTTTCTCTCTCCTCTAGGGGGCCACGTGGTGAGATACCATTGGTCCCAAGGTAATCAATACACATGGTAGCTAACATCAGCATGATGTGGAAGTACGGAGGACATGTGGCACACAGATTTGGCATTTTCAGGGGTCCTATGGGGGCGTATCCAAGTGAAACGTGTCACCACTCAGTAGGTTCCACATGGCACTAATGACATCATCAATCCCGCGGTCCCTCCTTCGCCATCAAATAAACATCCCCCATCTCCTGATGGCCCAGATTGACTCCGCCAGATAAATGGCTCCCAGGCCTTCCCCCCCCTCCATGTTTCCCTTTGTCGGCAAGGGGGGGTGTCTGAAAAAGCAGTTTTCCCTCCATGCCTCATCGCTACGTGTCCCTCTCATGTTATTTCGCACCCCCCCACCCTCACTTACCACTTACCACTCATGCCCCCCTCCGAAAACTGCTCATCCTCACACTCTCTCCCGTATTGCAATTATGATACCCCGAGTGGGCCCAATCCCACAAATCAGCGATTGCAATGGTCAAGGGGAGATATCAGAGGCAAGCATTATAAACCACTGGCGCACAGGATTCTATGTAACAAAGGAAGAAGACCCCTGAAGGGGATTCCAAAGGCCCTAGCGCCCGAGGACTAAGCACTTGGTCATAGCCCTAGGTCACATGAAGCAAAAGGGGTTGGAGTGGATCTGAAGGCCCCGTCCTGTAAAGACTTTTCAGTGAAAAATCCCGATATGACAACCTCGCGACCAGGTATGGCATAAATTTAAAGGCGTGGTGGGTCAGCAGCTATGGCATTTAATAGGCGAGATGGAGCATTCAAACTTGGCATGCACTGATCCAGAAAGGCCTTTGTGACATGGAACTAGGGTTTACACTGACAGAAGTAAACAAGAACTTAGTAGCTCAGGAGGATTTGATTATCTAGCATGGTGACCCCATACAGAGGGAAGACGAAACACTGCCCAGGGGTCCTCTACTTCAGTACTGCGACATGACACTGATAGTGCACACTCCCAGCTTTGAAGGATGAATGGTTCAAGAAGTAAAGGTAGAAGCAATAGGAGTCGGTTAAGTAACACAGGAGGCCAGACCATGAGAAAAATTCAACCTGAAGCAGCGGCGATCACAGGGATGGGCACAGAGATATTTTGTTAACATTCTTATCCGACTGTTGACTTGTTTTGTCACTGTGTAATGTATTGCCATTAATGAGGCAATTAATATTTTGTAATGTTTTTGGGCCACAGAGCCATCCCTAGCCAAGACAGCTAGTCAACCTAACAGCTGAGACTCAGTCGAAGATATTTTTTTGTAATGAATGTTCAACGCTCCCCTCTCCAGATAAATAGGGGAAAGCAACACTTGACAAAGGTTCAGAAATCCTAAAGAAAATGCTACATGTTATTTTCAGATTGTATGGCTTTATAATAGATATCTTTCATAATATCAAGGAAATGGTGGTGGCTCCCCCTTTGAGTATTACAGTATGTTATCCCTCTTTCAAGTTGAATCCCGGAGTATCCACAGTAATAATCATACTTGTCAACGTTTCAAATCCCAACACGAATCCATCATCAGGGTAATTTCTGAATGATGATAGAAGAAGAGCTATAGTGAGAGGATAAATAGTAAAAGGATAATTTTGATTTTAAGGAGATAAGGTCGGCTTAAAAAAAAATCTTTTATTTTCATTTTTTATTTTTTATTTTTATTTTTTTTAATAATTATTTAATCATATTTTTTAAGGCTATATTATAATCTTAAATTGCATTTTATATTATTATTAAAAGATACTTTAGTTTTTTATTAATTACTAATACGTTATTATTATTCTAATATTATTATAATATGACTAATTTGTTTTATTAAGTTTTAATTCGTTATTATTTTTAATTTCTAATTAGTTTAATTAATTAATTAATTACTAAATATTTATAATGATAAATAATTCTTTTGATTTTGTTATTAATAAAATCTTATTTTATTTATTACAATAATATAATTAATTTTATTGGTTTTAACTAATTAGTAGATCTGGAATAATTAATTGATTAATTAATTAATTCTTTAATAGGTATGTGTTAAAAAAATTATTATTTAACTAAATGATTAATAAAATTATATAATAATTAATTCTTGCTATAAATAATCAATGGTACTAATTCATTATTATATTTAAATTCTAATTAGTTTAATTAATTAATTACTAAAAATTATAATGATATAATTAATTCTTTTTAATTTTGTTATTAATCAAAGATGAATAATATAACTAATTCTATTGGATTTTAATTAATTACTAGATATTATAATCAAGTACTAATTGTTATTGTAAATAATTAACTAAAATGATTAATAAAATTTTTATAATGATTCATTCTTGTTATAAACCATTAATGATACTAATAATAACACTTATTATTATTACTTATTCTTATAAATACCTAATAATAATCATGATAGTTATTATTAAGAGTTATAATTAATAACCATTTTTATTAATTCTATTTGGGGGTATTAATATTTTTATATAAGATTAGAAAGTTATAATAGGAGAGGAGCAGTTAACTGATTAGCTGAGATGTGATGGCGGTTCTATTCCCTTTGATTAAAGGAAGCCAACTTCCACTGATCTCTATACCATTGTCCCTGTTGAGATTCTGTGGATGTTTTATAATTTCAAGAGCCTCCCTAATCTTTCGTCTTTGATAATGTTCTTCTCTTGCGATAATTGAGGCGCTCTCCAAACACACCTGGTGTTTCGTCTTTGATGGATGCTCTACAAGGGCCAACGTACGAGACCTTCCATTCTTAATATCTACTCCATGTTCTTTTAGTCTTTTCTGCAGAGAGCGACCTGTTTCACCAATGTAACTTTTTCCACAGGAACAATCAATTTTGTAAACTCCCTTAAGCTGATGTCTATCAATATCATCCTTGACAGACCTCATACCTTGTTTAATCGTTTCAAGTGTTGAAAATTGTGTGATTATGTCTTTCCTTTTCAGGATTTTGGCAATCTTATCTGTCACCCCTTGAATATATGGTAGGAAAACCCTACCACGCTAAGATAGGTCCTATGCCTTAGGTTCCTGAGATAACACCCTCCTTTCTGCTCTTTCAATAGCTTTCCTAATTTCTTTCTCTCTATAGCCTATACTCTTAAATACCGACGATAAATGCTTTATCTCTTCCTCGAGATGCTCAAAATCAGAAATCTGAAGGGCTCTAATGGCAAGAGTGTTAAGGACACCAAGCTTTTGGGACGGGTGATGGTAGGATTCAGCGTGGAGGTAGATTTTTGTGTGAGTTGACTTCCTAAAAAATTTATGTCCTAAAGAGCCATCCTCCTTTCTGAGGATAAGAAAGTCTAAGAAAGGGATACTATTGTTCTCCTCTAGCTCCATAGTAAATTTTATTTCGGGAGAGATAGAGTTAAGGTGCATAAAGAAATTATCAAGCTTTGCTCTACCATGAGTCCATTTCAGGTTGGTATCATCTACGAATTGTTTCCACCACGCTAGCTTCAAAGGGTAAGATTCAAGGGCTTTCTTTTCAAAGTATTCCATGTATAAGTTGGCCACAATTGGCAAGAGGGGTGATCCCATTACCACTCCCGATGTCTGCTCATAATAACCTCCTTGGAATGTGAAAATTGTTGAACGCAAACAAATCTCAACGAGTTTTGCAGTTTCTGGGTCAGTAACCTCATTTATAGCAAGAATGGCTTCATCCAAGGGGATCTTGGTGAATAATGATACCATGTCAAAACTTACTAGGATATCATCCTGGTCTACCCTTTCATTTCTGATGAGCTTCACAAATTCGTGGGAGTCCTTGATAAAAGAGTCATTATTCCCAACAAGAGGCTTAATGATCTTTGCAACATTCTTAGCAAGCTCATGGGTTGGAGAACCAATGGTATTAACTATTGGTCTAAGGGGAGCCCCCTCCTTGTGGATCTTGGGCAACCTATAAATTCTTGGGATGGTTTCATAGGAAGGAGTTAATCTCTTTTTTACTTTATCATCAAGGCTGGAATTTGAGATTGCCTTCCTGACTTCCCTCATAATATTAGGAATGGGGTTAGTTTTTAGCTCCTTATAACTACCATAGTTGAGGTGTTCCTTCATTTTACTAATGTAGTCTTCATTATCTAGGATCACTGCTGCCCCTCCCTTATTTGCGTTAAGAACCACAATCTTGTCATTATTCCGAAAGAATCTAAAGGCCCTTTGCTTCTCCTTCCTTAAATTACTCTTTGGAATTTTAGCATTTCTCATTATGAGGGCAAATTCTTGCCTTAATGCCTCCTTATCTTCCAAAGAAAGGTTAATCATCCCATCCTCTATGCTACAAATGATACTCTCAACGGGGATACTCCTAGGAGTAACTACAAAGCTTAAATCTTTGTTGAAAATACCAGTAACCTCTAGGCTCAATGTCTGAGAAGACAAATTAACCACCTCTCTTTTGGGAATTAATTGGGAGGAAAAATTGGAGCCTAGGTTGTTGAATCCTGCTGGGTTCACAGAATTCGGGTAGTTGCAGTTTTTACCTAACTGCTTCGAACGGAACCACAAGAGCTGCGAACTAACTGAATGGGGCTTATGCTGATGTTACTGGCCTTTCCTACGGCTTGGTCTTTATCTGGTTCATTGTTCTTATTTTCTCTATTCTCCATTGTGCGTGTTTCCCCATTTCCCTTATCGATTGAAACGCAGCTATGGGAAGACAAAAGATTATTAACTCTTAATTCTTCTTCCTCGGGGGCTGGGGACAGTCTTCTCAGCGCATTTATTAGGACTGAAGTTCTTTCCTGCGGTAGAATGTTCAGCGTCTGTCTCCATTCTTATCTTACCAGTGCACGGTTTCTTAGCGCTAATAACGCAATTGCTAGGTGATAGACAATTTCTTAATCCCTCAGCGGCGCTGGGGGAAATACTCTTAATCCAATCATGAAGAATGAGGTTCATATCTGCGCTGTTGTCCGTTGATATCAATTCTAAAACTTGACACGGGTTGTTATCAACCCTTCCTGCGTCCTTAACTATATTCGCTTTGCTGCTGACCTAATTCTTATTTACTACAGCCGCAGAGGCTTTCCTACTGACGATGGCTCTCATTTCCAGATCATAAGTTCTTATTATCTCTGTGCTGCTGTCCATTGCTATTGATTCTAATTGACTCAGGATTATCGACCCTTCCTGCATCCTTAATTCTATTTACTTTGCTACTGATCTACTTGTCAGCATTTCCCAAAACCTTAATCGAATCTCCTTCCCACGCTATGAGTTTATTTTTGGTTTTTACTTCAGTCTTATTTACTACAACCGCAGAGGAAGTCCTTATCCTACTGACGTTGGCTATTTTATTTTCCAGAACCGAAGTTCCTCTTATCTCTGCGTTGCCTGAAACCGTGCTTCCATCGAATACTGTTTCATGTACAGAATCTGAATTCATGTTCATGCTGTTGTTTCTGTTCGGGGTAATGAAATCGTTGAACGGTTTCCTCTGTTATTCACCTTATTGCCTGTGTTGTTAAATGTGAAAGATTTGTTGTCTATTATTTCCATATTATTATTAATCCCTGATCTGTTTAATAATTTGGAGAGCTTCTTATGTTGTCTTAATTGAGCGATATGGCCTTCCTTCTGAGCTTTCAGAGCTGCGTTGGCATCAACTACGGACCAGAGATCCTTGTTAATACCGCTGGCCAGTTTTAGTTGCGAAGAAATTGCTAATCGTCCAAGACTATCCAGAGAAGCCCTAACTCTTTTAATTTCTGCACTTACCAAAGATCTGCTTAGGTTAAAAAATGCTTTGTCATTATATATGTTATGCAATCTATGAATAATCTGCGTAAAAGAGGGAATTAGGTTATTGTCGTAATAGAGTTTAGGCTTCTGTGATCCATATCAAGTTAGAGAAAGATTTCGGCGAAAATCACATGGAATGTCATTTGTCGACGCATTTCGAACCAACCAGTGTGGTTCATCGTAATAGAGACCAACTTGTCCTGACGATGAACCACACTGGTTGGTTCGAAACGCGTCGACAAATGACATTCCATGTGATTTTCGCAGAAATCTTTCTCTAACAGGGTAAAAGACTTATTGTCTTTTAAAGCATTGGAGATTTGCCCCTCTTTTTGCTATCTTCATTCTGAATTTTTAGAGTAAAATGAAATTGGTATAGTTCCATGTATCCTTTTGTTAAAACCCATTATATTCATGTTTCTTCTTTGAATTCCTAATGCATCAAGCTCTGTGATAAGTGTAGAATTCTTGACCCTTTAAGCTCTATGTGATGAGCTACTCCTTCTCCTTATCCTCTCTCATTATTATGCGAAAGCTTATTACACTGTAAGTCCTTGAACTACTTGGCCTCCACTGTTTGATGCATATATTTCTGCGTTTTGTACATGTAAAGAAATACCAGAAACTCATGGCTTACTCTTTTAGATGAATGAATCAGCTCATTCCATTTAAATACATATATATATATAAAATATATGTGATATCTCCAACTTATTGAAAATCATACTAGACACACAAATTTTAGATGTAACCAGACACTGGTCTTGTAATCAATCTGAAATTGTCTCCGAGAAAGACAACACTACTAAAAGCTTCGGACTCCATTTCCTGCGGACCAGGTCATCCTGCTTTTTTCAAATACTCTTCAACTTTCTCATCACTGGCGAAATTAAGTTCTTTGCATGCATGTGTGAAATCATCATAGCATCAAGAGGTGCGATTATGAATCAGCACTGAAGGTACCGTGGTGATCTGAGCTTGCCCTGCGCAAATATTTAACAAACTGTACGCTACATTCTGCATATTGATTGCCCTTTCCATCCGTTAAATATCTCAGGAAGGTTCACAAATATACGTGACATTAAACATGACCATCACCCACTATGAGGGTAAATGATATTTTTATTATTTATGGTTTTTCTATTAAATTAAATACACATTTTACCTGTTTTACTTTTTTAAGATTAAGAAAATAAAATAAGAAAGCATGACTATAAATCAATAATCATACACCCTTTTAAAATATTAGAAATGAAAATCAATCTAAAAATAATAATTATTAAAACATAAATCATATTAAAAACTTTATGAAAAATAGAAGAAAAGCTATATTAATTCCTTTACTTAGGTCATTTAACACATTCTTGTTGCTTTTAATTTATTCATCAGAACATACTACACATTTTATAAAATTCTTTTACAGAATCACTCAGTGACTATAAAGCATTCATTTTTCATCTCTTTCACGTGCTCTTAGATGAGTTTGCTCATTACAACCCAAGAAGCATTCAGCCAAGTCATTACCTTATGGATAGCATTTAAAAAGTGCAAGTATCTTGATTTATCTATTATTTATTTAAATGTATCTCTTCATCGTCTATTTTTAAAATGCTCAATTGAATTTCTCTTACGTGAGTTTTCTCATTACAACCCAAGAAGCATCTAGCCAAGTCATTATCTTATTTCTACGTTTAAAAAGTGCTAGTATGTTGATTTATCTATTATTTAAGTATATCTCTTCAGCATTTATTTTTAGAATGTTCAATTTTTTTTTATAAGTTTGGTAGGACTATGTCTTCATCATGTTCAATTTTTCTCCCCCATTGAGGGAGTAGCACGGGATTTGAACCCAAGACTTCTGGTTCAGTGAGATTTCATTTCCATGACCATCATTAATTGAACTACCCCAAATAAATTTAAAATAGTCAATTTAATTCAATTGTTTTTTTTTATTTTTTACTATCTACCTATAGTCCAAAATATATTCTTAATATTTCTTTATTCCAAAAATATTGAATTTAATTTGAAAGTATGATGAGTTATGCAACATAGAAAAATGCAAACAAAAATTGTAATAGAGACCAATAAAATAATGTAATAATGTAGGTTACGACAAGTAATAAAATTTTATTAAAAGATGAATAAAATAATATATTTTACATTAATAATCTATTTTAATAGAAAACACAGGTCGCTTATGATAATACTAAATACAGTTCTAATGAATGATATGGCTAAGTGAATAGTTTATTAAATTGGCCTAGGATTATGAGGAACAAAATGCATTATTATCTGACTAGTATTACTAGTAGCGTAGAAACAATAAATATGTGTCTAATTGAGAGAATTAGAGAGAAAGGATTATGCTAAGAAGAATAATTCTATGAGGTTAATTATGTGAACTCTATTTCTCAAACATCGCTCTCTTTCTATTTCCTTTTTGTAATGTATATTATTGACAGAGCCAAATTTAATTAGGTTTTACTCGGTCAATTGCATATCTATCAAGTTCCCTTTTACACAAAAATATGACTTTGTGACATATACATCCAAACATAGACTATAAGGCCCCCAAGATTCAAACCAAACCAGAGGTTGTGTTATGTAGAAGAGTGGTGTCCAAGAAACACGGTTCTATTGAATGTTTTGAAGGATTCAAGGTAACAAACCAAATTCAATTAGAGGTAAGGCTAGTTGAAAACCTCTACTACATAATGATGAGGAGAAAACTATAGTTTACAATTGAACACAACGACAATAAGAAACGAATGTGATATAAGAATTAACTATCAAACTCCATTGATATCATGAAAGGTGTCTTTCCTGTATTACAAATTGTCCTTAAATTAACTAGTTAACTAGTTGCATGTGGTTCAAAGTATAAAAGAAATAATAAACTATGTTGGGATTGCATGTCCAAGAAACTCAATGATTGAAATATGCAACTAACCTTACATGAATTATTATAGGTATATGGAAATGCAATCTTAAAAGTGATGTGCTCGTAAATGCACAACCTTAATGGGAGGCACCACTAATGATGAATCCTTATTGGGAATTGTTCCCTAATGTTTTAATTCAAACATGTCATTTTGCATGCATGAAAAAAAATTGGCATCTCTAAGAGAAAGGAATACACATTAAATGAATGCAAAATAGGGGATTAAATCCCAGTTTTTATCTAAGGTAACAAAATAATATTAAGTTATCAAAAAAGAGCTGTGCTAATATATATTTTTAAAATTTAATGTCCAGAGCTTGCTAGCTTTGCATCATCATCGACTACATGTATCACCAATAATATTCCTTATTGACATGCTTTTAAAATCCTAAGCTAAGCACCATCAATAATACAACATGTTAGAATGCTCACTTCACCATTAGTGATATTCCATCATCACCGCATACATGAAAATTCAACCTAATAGTCGAACACTTCAATATCAAATAAGTAAACACTTCAACTCATAAATCATGTGCCATGAAACACACACACACACACAAAATTGTCTCAAATCTACATTTTTAATAAAATAGCATAGTGTTCTTGATACACAAATGTCACCTCATTTCATTATGAGAAAAAACAAGAATGTGTGTGTGTGTGTGTGTGGTAAATAAAATAACCTCCTCCATAAAACTTGGCTACCTACTGCCCTTGATTTGCCCATATTAGGTCTTTCCATAGATGGTACATATATGAGGCTTTAGCAAGCCTCCATCTAGCCTATGTTGGTTAAACTATGCTATAGAATCAGATGGCTCAACTGCTCCTATAATGTTTGCTACTCATAGCTCCTAGCACAACAATGTTATCAAGTTTCCATGTTGTATTATGGTGTGAGCCAATGTGGTTATTGTCGTATAAGTCTCAATAGTGTTATCCATTACTCGAGGATTTTGGGGAAGAATTTACATCGTCACCTAGGTGGATGAATACCTAACATTGGGTTGCACGTAGAATTTTGTAACCTTGTGTAGGCTAATGACCCACCCCTTGGAATTCTAACATGTCAAAGTAGTTGACATGGATTCCTAGCCTCAAATTTGTGCATAACTTCCCTAAGAAATATCTAGGTACGCCCCTATTATTACAAGGAGGGTTATCAAATACCAGGAATCACCTATCCATCTAATGGTCTCAAAATAGTTGGTAGGCATTCCAATCCATGCAAATGTATGTTTTGTGGACTAGTGAAGGTTGGTTGGTTCTTAGGTAAAGGGAGAAATACAACAAGTCTTGTTTAGTAATGTTGATGTCTCTAACTTGGTATTTATTCTATAGTGTTCATACATTCTAGCCTTATAATGAGAAATGTTGTTTAACTGGATTTGGAAATTGGAAGTGTATAATACAATTGAGTTTAGTAAGCTTGCATGAGACGATCATGATGGTTCTCTAGTGGTTTGGAGATATTGTAGTAGTGTCCTTAATGTAGCCAAAGATGCATCAATTTCATCAATTGGGTTTCTTTATTCTTCATCTGGGTTTGCTTGTTATAAATTTTGTTTGGTGATGACATGATTTGGTTGTGACTAGGATTCCTAGTAGCCAAGTTGCTAGCAATCCAATAAGGTGAGGATATGATTTAAGTTTTTATTTTTATTTTTTTTCTAATTTTAAACCAAATTAAAAAATAAAAAACAAAAAAATAGTCCATTAGAATGCTTATCTAGAATCCTTCAATGATGTAGGGAACCAACATTTTTTCCAACTTACACCTAAAAATGTAGCGTACATTCCCAAAATAGTAATAACTGGGATGTGGACACATAAATTAGTGGTCACACCAGGAGCACACACACTTTCTTAAGAACGCGTGCACACTCTTTAGCTATAGCTAAATGGCAACCTAGTTAGTGTTCTCATTGGAAGCTTTGACCTTCCTCAGCTTGGAACCTAGGAATGGGTGCACATTCTTGAAATACTATGGATCTATCTCAAAATTTTCTTTCCTCTATATAACCAACTTGCTTAAGCCAGATAATTTTATTTGTAGGGTTTTAAATGGTTTATTCTTTGTATAATACTAATAATAATAATAATATAATTTAGGTCTTTTTTAAATTTAATTTTAGCAATGTGAAATGTATTATGAAGTAAGTGCTTTGTTATTTATTATCATGGATTGATGGCCATAGGTGTTTACTAGCCATTTATATTATATGGATGCCCTAGTTTATAGTATTTGTAACAATGACAATCTAGTCTTATAGTGTTTGTAACAATAATGATTTAAATACCTTTTATTTACTATATTTCGAAAAGAAAAATAAAATAAAAATAAAGAAATAAATTAATAAAAATAAATTAATTAATTAAAAATAAATTGACAATCTTTTGGTTCATAAAAACAAAATGTTAACACAAATTAATTATCATAAATTTTCTTAATAAATAAAAATTAACTTAAATATGCATAATCATTAAGCCTACAAGGTGTAGAGAATAGGGTGGCAATGTCATGTTAAGTGTCATGTTAAGGCACTTTGTGGTGTAAAGGTGGTCGGTTCAAAACTTTGTGAGAAAAAATCAAGCCATGCTAAGGGATAGTGTGGTCAAGGAGGATGGTCTGGTGATTTTGGCATGTGGGTTGGGGTTTCTCAAACCATAAGTTAGGCCTACCACTCATCTCAGGATCACATTATCTATATATAACCATTAAAAGAAACATAAAAATTATTTAATTATAAAATTTCGAGCATTTAAAAAAAATTATTTATAAATTTTTCAATGTTTAAAAATATTAATAACAAGGGCTACATAGTAACTAGTGTCTACCGTTTAGTTTAAATGTAACTAAATTAATTTAAAAATATTAAATTTATGTTAGTGTTAAAGTTTAAAATGAGATTAATTTAAATTCTATTGATTAATAAATATCCCTAATAAAAAGTTTGATATTAACATTTATATGTTAAATAACAAACTACTTAATTATGGTGAGATGGTATCCAAAATATTAATAACAAACTAGCTAATTATAATTAGAAGTCATCAATCCATTTTCAATAAACACATCCATATACTTAAAAAATTGTTTTTGTGAAATTATAATGGTTTATGGTTTAGATCATAGTTTTGAATATCAAAATAGAGTTAGTTTCTTGAATTTTTTTTGACACATTTAAATTATATAAATTTTAGCAAATTTAAAATTATATTTTTAAGCTAAGCTTAAAAAAAATAAAAAAAAAATAAATAAATTATATTGTTATACTGTATTAACAACATAAAACTATAATTTCCCAATTTTCAAATAAAATAGGGAAAAAAGATTGACCTTACTAGATTTCTATTTAATAGAATTAATTAACCTTACTAGACTAGACTTCTATTTAAAAATGACCTTACTAGAATAGACTTCTATTTAAAAGTGACCTTACTAGACTTCTATTTAGATAGAATTGCCATATATAGATGGTAGGACACAACTTGTGCAATGTGTTTATTTGTGGCAATGCATGATAGCAGATATTAAATTGAAATGTTATTATGAATCACAAGACATCTTTCAATAAGATTTTTAAAATTATAATCAATAGTATGATAAATAAATACTAAGAAGAGGTTTTTTTTAGTAGAAATCAACTAGGAGAAAAAATTTCCTATGCATTTGTGGTTCATCTAGTGTTGTTCATCATGAGGACCAGCGAACCAACTAGTGTAGTTCATCAGGAACAGATAAAGATGTTATCATGACACATACAGATCATGACACAGGCTTAAATAGAGAGTGATGTAGAGACCAAAAGACCATATGTAATTTCTACTAAAAGGACTCTTCTTAATGTAATATGGATCACAAAAACCTGAACTCAGAAAATAAATACTAATTAAAATTTTACAATAAATAAAAAAATAATTTGTAAAGTTAAATTTTGTAAAATTGAAAATTATTTAATATATTTGACCAAAATAATAGCAAATCAATGTAAAAATGAATATGGCAAACATAATAAAATGAAAAAATAAAATTAATTTATTATTTTTAAATTATATATTCAATTAAATACATTTTTTACTTTTCATTTTTAATTAAAAAAAATGTTTTTATAAATTAATAATGATAAAAAAATAGATATTAAAAATGAAAATTAATAATAAAAAAATAATAATAAGTCCTATTTTATTTGATTTTTAAAACATGGGTGTTCATATTAAAATGTTAATGGAAAAATACAATAAAAAATTTATATTAAACTATTTATTTATCCTTTTTTTTAAATATGGTTAAGACTTATTCCTATTTGATTTTGTAACTAAGTATCTATTGGATTTTGCCATCTTGTCCTATTTGATTTTACTAGTTACGAAATTTGGCCAAGTCGATTCGGTTTACGACCTCTTCCTATTTGATTTTAGGAGTTAAAAAATCTCGCTAAATCGTGACATTATCTTATTAGCAATTATAAAAGTACAAATTATTTGATTTCTTAATTATTTAAATATAATCAACTTAATTATTTAAATATAATCCATTCAATTTGGTTGTATTGATTTGTCTACTATTTGTATATAGTTGAAGACATTTTATTAAAGATTTGTTTTTAGGATTGTTAGAAAAAGCTTCCAAAAAATCTAAAAAAACAATTTTTTATTAATAATTTATAATTATTAAGATTTGTTTATTGAAAAAGTATTGAAGTTAATTTGAAATCCTAACTAATTATTTTTTATTCCAGGAAAAAAGTGCAATTTTATTAATAAATTAAGAAAATTACATGTTGTATCTTCAGCGTGTATGAGATGCAGTCACTTGAGATCAAAATAGTCATTGTTCAGTACAATATTTACAGATATCAGCATAATATTTGCATAAAAAGTAAATAAACAGTATTAACATAAATCATAAGGAGTCCAAAAACTGTGTAAAGACAAAAAGAAAAAAAGCATGGAATGATCATGAGGATCATTCCGAAAGATTTCCATCTAGTTTGATGAATGGACGATGGAAAAACTAGAAAAAGACACCATCTCTGAAATTTTGAATCATCCATTGCCCTCGTTCAGTTGTGCGGCCTCTTTGGAAAGACGATCAACGATCTCATTCCTTTCCCTGTATATGTGAGAGCATACAATAAAATCAAATTGTGATTTTAGAGTGATGACATCATCCAGTAAATCCCTGAGTGTGTGCAAGTGACAATGATATGCAGTGTTGATCCAATTTATAACAAGCTGTGAATCCCCAAAAATATGTATCCTGTGATAGTTTTGTTCCAGTGCAAGTTGTAGAAGGTGTCTTAAGTTGTTTAGCTCTGCAAAATAATTTATGCCCCTCCCTAGTCCCACTTTGATTCTGAAAGAAAGGTGCTCATTTATGTGGAGAACAACTCCCCCCCCACAACCCACAGCCTGAGCTAAGCCATCAAAATAAGCCCAAGGAGAGCTTTTATCAATAATCTCAAGTGTGATGACCTGAGTATGCTGACGATCAAGATCATCAGGTATCAGGTTGTAGGTGGCTACAATATTGTTACAGGTGATAGGCCAGTTGGTCTGAGCATCTTGAAAGATAAGGCAATTTATATTTATCCAAATGCCCCAACATACAATAAGAGGAAGATTCTTGGCTTTTTGAGAGGGAGCCTCAGACCACCAACAGAGCCATGCTTCATCAATGTTTTGTCCCTCCCATTTTTTATCCATGTTGAGGGTGTTTGTAATGAAAGACCAAACTTGTGCAGTAACTAAACAATGGAGAAATAAATGATCTGTATCCTCGGCATCAGTTTGGTAAAGGAAACATCTCGAGGGACCCTAGAAAGCCTGTTTCATAAGGTTTGACTCTGTGGGAACCTTGTTCGAGAGGATACACCACATGAAAAGCTACAATTTGTGAGGAGCTTTTAGTTTCCAAAGGTGGCACCACCACCAGCAGATATTTCCCATATCCTATGCATTCATAAGGGTTGTGTATCCATTCTTTGGGTATAACGGCCATGCAAAGCAAAGGCCCAAATGATCTCATCATCCCGCGTTGTTAGTCTAATGTTGGCTTCCTCAACAGAACCTATGAATTGATGTTATACTCTACTCCATCTATCCGGAATACATAGGATCCTATATTCCAGCCATTGCTGCGGAGCCCAGGGTGGGCGCTCAACCTCAGCAATTTGAGCAATCTGGGTGATTGTGGTCCCGAAAAGAAGTTGTCTCAAATCCCTTAGGAGAATGTGTGCATTTCCACATCCATACCAGGAATCAGTGCCTAATCTTACCTGTTCGCCATTTCCAATACTCCACGCCAAGCCATCCTTGATAATACTTAAAGATTGGGTAATGGCCTTCCAGATGATGGATGCACTGGGTAAAGTCTGACAGGGTCTACGTATCCATTCAATTACTGATAGGGGATGAATGTACTTGAAGTAGACCACCTCTTTCCATAGACTCTCAGACTTGATAATTTGCCAACCCATCTTGGCCACCAGTGCCTTTGCAAAATTTTGGAGATCCTTTATTCCCCATCCACCCCATTTTTTTGGTTTTCCAATCCTATCCCAACGAACCCAAGCGAATGTTGCCCCACATTTTGTCCCCGCCATAGGAATCTACAACAAATCTGTTGAATCCTATTGAGAATACCTTTAGGAATCCAGGCAAGAGTCATCCAGTAAACCAGAATGGCCTCCAACACCGATTTTATCAAGGTAAGCCTGCCAGCTCTAGAGAGCCATCGCTACTGCCAGATGTTTATGAGCTTTCGATTTTTGCAATAAGCCAAGACCAGTTGGCGATGCGGTAACCATTTGGCTTCAGCCTGAACCCAAGATATTTGAGGCATGTTTCTAGCTCTTGTCTGACGAATGCAAATTGTTGTAACGCATACCTTTCCTCATTTTGTAGGCATGACACAAAAATGATGGTGGATTTGTCATAATTTGGCTCCATACCTGTAGCTTTAAAAAACAGCGATAGAATGTTCTTGAAGCAAGAGGAATCACGGAATGAACCATTTAAAAATATAAGAAGATTGCCTACAAACAATAGATGAGAGAGAGATGTCATGTCGGATATCGAGACCCCCCCAGGGCTCCAACAAAGCGAGTATTTTTTAACAATCTACTTAAACCTTCCATGATCAAAAGAAAAAGAAGGGGGGACAGTGAGCATCCCTATCTCAGCCCATGTTCAGCATGAAAAAAATTGGATGCAACCCCATTGATAAGAATACTATAGGATGCAGACGAGAAGAAGCACATGATCCAGTTAATGAAGGAATGAGGGAAATTGATATGAGTGAGAATGAGTTGCAGATAGGACCAACTAGCCCGATCAAAAGCTTTGGAAAGATCGATCTTAAGGATAATGGACTTTTTTTTCTGTTTCTTGATCGAGTGAAGGCCTTCCTGAGCAGTCCCAATGGCTTCATGGATCTGACAATGGCTGAGGAAAGCAAACTTCTCCTTGGAAATCATCTTGGATAAGAAAGGTTTAACACGAATGGAAATGATTTTGGATATAATTTTGTAGATGCAATTACAGAGGGAGATGGGTCGATAGTCATCAAAAGTAAGGGGCTTATCAACTTTTGGGATGAGGGTCAGGAAGGTCGAGTTAAACCCCTCGTACATCCTGCCTGAAGTTTTGCATTCCTCAATGGCCAAGAGAAGATCAGGCCCTATGAGCTCAATAAAAGTGATGTAGAATTCCATGGGCCACCCGTCTGGCCCTGGGATTTTGTCCCTATTGAAACATTTCAGAGTTGCTTACATTTCCCCCATCGGAACAAGCTCATTTAAAGCCTCCACTTCTTCCTCCTCAACAAATCTAGGGAGAACCTCAGCGATGCGAAGGATCTCAGGGAGGGTGGCACCCCTAGGTGCCTTGAAAATATGAGAAAAATGATGCATTCCCATATCAGCAAGCTGATTGAAAGTGCTAGCCTCCTTGCCTGATAGATCTCGCAATACCCAGATGGTATTAATATTCTTCCTCCCCCTGACAGATTGTTGAAAGAACTTTGAGTTCTCATCCCCCGCCTTTAGCCAAATCGCTCTTCTTTTTAAGCGCCATGTCTTATGTTCCTGTCTCAATAGTATGATCTTTTTTGTTTCCAATTTGATTAAGTGATCCTTTGATTCAGAGGTTTCATAATTAGAAATCCTTGAGATTTCCAATTTTTTTAGGACCCCTTCAATCCTTTTTAGCTCTACCTCATCCTTTTGTTGCTTTTTCCTGGCCCAGCTGATGGTTTTTTATTTTAATCGGGCCAGGTTGTTTGTAATTACTTTGGTCGAGGAGGATCGGTTGTCTGGGCTACAGTGAGTCCAATTCTCCCTTACTAAATTGTGGAACTCTGCTTCAGCAAGCCAAGTCGCATTGAACTTAAAAGGCGAATGAGGTTTATGGTTGGAATCTCGAATCTCCAAGAAAATCAGGGAATGGTCGGATAGCCCCCTCCCCCTCCACAATCCCACCCATTGTCGAATGTAGTCCAATCTGGCTAACAGAGGAGCCCTTATAAGGAAATGATCCAGTCTTCTGGCCAAAGCATCCTCCCCAGTCCTTCGATTCCTCCAAGTCAGCATGAGCTTTGTCGTTTCAATGTTCAGGAGGTCATGAGAGTCCATCAAAACTTCAAAGAAGGCCGTTAAGGGATCGGTCTGGGCCCTATTACCCCAAGATTCCGCGAGCCCTAACGAGAAATTTAGATCACCTCTAATGATCAAATTTTCAGTTTGCATGAAATCAACTTCCAAGAGTCTTTCCCAAAATAACTCCCTGTTATGGAAAGGCCCATAGATGTTGATGATCCTGAGGGGAATGTTGATATCAGTTGAGGTGATATCAGCGCCTAGGTAACCCTCCCCTCCCCAAACATTAACCATTCTTATCGATCTTTTGTTATACCCCAGGGCACAACCTCTCGATCGCCCTCTCACATCCAAAAAATGAAAAACCCAATCTGGAAGAATTTTCATGAGCACATTGTTTATGGAGCTCCCATCCCCTAGAGTCTCTTGCAGAAATATTACATCCAAACACTCTGAATTGCATAACCTTTTTAGCGCCAATTTTTTGTCCAGGCTAGCCAAACCCCTGCAGTTGAAGGAGAGGCACTTCATGGGGTAACCTTTGTAGGGTTTCCCTTTTCTCTAAGGACTCGATCAATGGGATTCTAAATTCTCGAAGCCACCTCTATGCTAGCCCTCTTGATGGCTTTGGATAAGTGGGATTGTCTGCCCCTGGGGGGCTTCAAGGGTAAGGATGGGAGGGGGTCCTCATCCAGACCGAAGGAAGGGGTCTTTGAAATAGGTAAGGATCACAGGTTGTAGCAGTGAGAACCACTAGAGTTTGGGTTGTCCCTGGGAGCCAGAGGTAGGGCGTCCTGAAAAATGGTCGGGGAGGAACTGAGGGGCGGAGGAGGAGCTGATACCACAGGATAGTTTAAGGAACACAGTTTGCTAACCCCAGTGCCCAGACCTGAAATAAACACAGAAGCAGATGCAATACCAGATAACAGACAATCATGTGAAAACAGAGGAGAGGGAGGAAGAGTACCTGAAAAAGGAGCAGAGTCTCTGGAACGTGATCTGGTGATTGGTGCTGCAGAGGTCCCAGAGTCCATTCGTGAAGGCACCACCCCTGAATCTCCCCGACTTGGCACAGGTACTCCAGAAAGGACCATTGGAGAAGAAACCTCTACCTCCATCATTTGGGTGCTTGCCGAAACAAAGGATCTCGGGGGTTTCGATTGTTTCCCTGAAAGTAGAGGGCATTCTTTGTACAAATGGCCAACCTCGTGACACTACCTACAACGAAACGGGATGCCCTCATAATCTAAAATCTGCCACCTGATGATCTCGCCCATCTGTAGCTGGTAGCTCTCCACCAGTCCTTCCCGGGTGTCTAAGTGCACCAGAATTCTAGCAATTGCCAGGCAGCCTGTATCCTGGTAAGATCTATCGTGGTCCAGGTATACTCCCATGTCATCCTTGATGCACCGAAAAATGTCCTCTACCCAGAATTGAAGAGGGAGTCCAGGGAGACACACCCAGATCGGTCCCGCCCCCATATTTTCCTTCTCTAGATCAAAGAGAGGCGACCAACATTTGAGCAGGACTAGTGTCATCTCTATGTGCCAATAACGAGTCAAAACCCAATCCACTGGTTCCGATTGAGGAAAAATGAGAGCGAACCAACCCCTTGACATTGTGATGACAGCAAGAAGTTACTCCATCAAATTCCCCCAGACCTCTGCAGTCCATTTTTTTAAGCACGTCGGGGTATAATTTTGGCCACGGACCCTGCCCACCAATACCGTGCTCTCCGTCAGCGCAACTTGGGCCATGCTTATACCAACCCCGAATACAAGAAGCTGACCACATTCTCAAATCTTTGAGAACTTTGATCTTCCCCCCCTAGGTTTGTTATGCAAGCTCAAGGGATGTTGAGCTCCCTCTACCTGAGGGTTTTCATCCGAGTCTGAGGCCCTGTTTTCTTCCAGCCCTATATCCTATCTAGTGATGTCGTCGCAGTACCCCGAGGAGTGTGTGATAGAGGCAGAAACCGGGAATGGAAACCCTTCAGAAGTAGTCCCAAGTACAGTGAAGGAATGAGTCGAAAAACCCCGTGATTTCAGTGTCACTCCACAAAACCCCGCCGTTGTCACACCCGTGCAACCATAAATGTCTCAGTACTCTGTTGTTCATGTGCCCAGGTCTACAGTTCCGAAGGTGACAGGATGGTTAAAAATGGCGAGTCAGTACCCTCCCCCAGACTTAACAGGCCTTCCGACACCGTGACAGCCAGTTGTGAGAACCCTAACCCCTGTAGGGTTACCTCCATGTCTTCCATCATCGAGGAAAGTTCAACAACCTACACATCTGGTGGTAAGGTTGTTTCCAGTTCCTTCCCACCACACGACATGTGTTTTTCTTCAACCTAGATATATGATGGGGCTAAGATACCACAAGAATGATCTAACCAATTATTATTTCACATAAGCATATCAATCCATTAAACATAACAAAATGCAAATAGAAAAATGATATTGGAGCTCAATAAGATAATGTAAGTTACAACTAGAAATGACATTTTAATATATATATATATATATATATATATATATATATATATATATATATATATATATATATATATATATATATATATATATATATATATATATATATATATATATATATATATAACATGGCGACGTGAACAATCCATTAAATCCACAGAGTATGGCGTTACCAGCAGTAAATATGTATCTATCTGATGTTGTAAACAAATATGTATTGTCATGGAGGAGAAGGGTCGTCTGGGGTACACAACCAGCCACACAGGCAGTAAAAGCGGCATCAAAATTCCATTTCTGTGAGTAATGGATCAATCAAACTCAATAAGCCAAAATAAAACTACCAAAATACTAAAACAACAAATTTGAAGTTTCAAAAGTCTTAACAGAGGAGAATGCCAATCAATATTAAAATTTGACCATGCATGGAAAAAATAAAAAAACCCCTAGGAGGTGGAGGATCTGGTGGACTTCCTTTATAATCCATGTCCAATAATAATAATAACATATTTTTCTCAAAGTTCTATCACAATAATAATAAAATATTTCTTCTCAATATTTAAATGTACTTTTTATCAGTTCTACGTACTAAATGATAGATATTCTGGCAATGCCCATAATGGCCAATTTGACACACTATCTTAAAATTAAATATAATCAGGGATTGATTTCTAGATGCACAGATCATGGTTTCATAATTCCATATGAGATCCAACTTGGTGAGCATTGTAATATTTGTGGAAAAGGGTAGCAGGCCCCCCTCCACTATGGACGAATATTGAATAACCCCCCTCCACTAGATTTTAGGCCAACTGCTCCTGTTGAGGAGTACCCACAAGAGATTGAAGGATTTCTTCAATTAGATAAGCAGGTCATTAATGTTGAAAAAAATTGTTGTCAAGCTTCAGAATATTTAATGAACTCATTCCCCATAATTGTGTTAATTTTCCAATACCCATCCCTGCTTTTTAAGTATCTAGTTTTCTTAGTGGTTTTCAATTATCTAATTTACCACATGTCAAGGATTCAATGTCCCACACTTTCCTCTATGTTTGAATTATAAATAAAATTCCTCCACACTCGAGCATTAAAGGTGGTGTAGACATTATTTATTTCCCAATGATATAAATGTGGTGTAGACAAAGAAGTAAGAGACTCTTTAGTGAAAAATTGAGTTCTCATGTGAGAGGAGGATTCTTGTGTCCACAACAACACCTATGTCTTAAGGAGGAATTGACTCTCTGTGTGATATACTACTAGCCTAGATCCATCTTGACTCTGGATCTATCAAGCGCCAAGAGGGATCAAATCTCTTGAGGTGCAAATCTATCAAGGTGCAAACCTCTTTTTTGAGTGCAAAACTTGAGGAAAGTTTTGCACCTCGAGAGATTTGATCCCTCTCGACACTTGATAGATCCGGAGTTAAGGTGGATCTAGGATGGTTTCAGTTGTGTGCGGCCAAAGAAAATCTAAGGAACATATGATTAATTTTATCAATAATATGTAAATTCATTTAATATTAATATAATCATTTTAAATATGTTAGATATATCTCACATTAATCTGGTCATTTTAATTTTAAATTTGCTTAGTTACCTCAGTTTGTTGAGATGATAAATATTGACTTTAATCATGAAAAATTATGAAATAAAAATTTTGAATGTAAAGTGATAATTTAATAGTGTTGAATGATCAAAAATGTGAATAATAAGAATATAGTCAATTACAAATAGTTTTTATTGTGATTAATCTCAAACTATTTTCTTCTATTATTCTTATTGTCACCCTTGTTATTTTTGTCATTTTTCCATATCCATTGTCATCTTTTCATATCAATTATATAAAAAGGAAAGGCTAAATCGTAAACCATTTAAATCTTTAGCTTGAGCTATTGTAGTAAACATCATACCTTGTCTCCCTTTTTGTCCAATATTAATAGGTTGAATTACTATAACACAAAAATAAATGTACATTGTCAATAATTTTTTGTGCTTACACTGAAATCAATGCACAATGTTAATCCAATCACTTTAAATTAATGTACCATCATACATCCAATTACATCAAATCGGAAATCAACATCTACACTGAAATCAATGCATCTAATGCAAGAAATCAAACAAGATTAGAAAACAACATTTACACTAAAATCAATGCATCTAATGCAAGCAATCAAATAGGATTAGAAATCAACATTTGCACTCATCAATTCATCTAGTGCAAGTAAAAAAATAGTATTATAAACCAACATCCACACTGAAATCAATGCATCTAGTTCAAGCAATCAAGTAGGATTATAAATCACCATCTACACTGAAATCAATTCATTTTGTGCAAGCAATCAAATAGGATTAGAAATCATCTAAATTGAAATCGATGCATCTAGTGCAAGCAATCAAATATTATTAGAAATCAACATCTACATTGAAATCAATGCATCGAGTGCAAGCAATCAAATGGGATTAGAAATCACCATCTACACTGAAATCAATGCATTTAGTGAAAGCAATCAAATGGGATTAGAAATCACCATCTACATTGAAATCAATTCATTTAGTGCAAGCAATCAAATATCATTAGAAATCAACATCTACACTAAAATCAATGCATCTAGTGCAAACAATCAAATAGGATTAAAAATCATCATCTACATCGAAATTAATGCATTTAGTGCAAGAAATATTCTTCCCTCTCTCCCCACTCCATCTATATATATATGCATCCATCTCTCCTTCTTTGTCTCTCTATCTCAACCCCCCAAACACACATGCTCTCTCACTTCATATCTATCAATCTTTTGGTCCCTCCCTCCCTCTCTCTCTTCTTCCCTCTCTTCACTTTCCATCTATATCTCTATCTCCCTTTGTCTCTCTATATAACCCCTAAAACATACACTCTCTTTCTCCAATATATCTATCTATCCCTCTCTCTCTCTCTCTCCCTCTCTTCCCCTTCTGTCCCTCTCACCCGCTTCTATCTCTCTTCCCTCCTATTGTCCTCTCTCCCTCTCTCTCCATCTTCCTTATCACTCCCTCTCTCTCTCTCCACCTTTCTCTCTCTATTTCTTTCTTCTTAGCTCCCTCTCCCCCTCCCCTCCAACTCCATCTCTCTTTACCTCTCTCTCTCTCTCTCTCTCTCTCTCTCTCTCTATGTGTGTATATATATATATATATATATATATATATATATATATATATATATATATATATATCTTCAACTCTGTTACTATATCCCTCCCTCTCTCCTTTCTCCTTCTCTCCCCCATTCTCTCCATCTCTCCTTCTTTGTCTCCTTATCTCACCCCCAAACATACATACTCTCTCTCCACTTCCAACTCTCTATGTATTTATTATTCCCTCCCTTTCTCCCCCTCCAACTCCATCTCCCTATCACTCCCTCTCTCCTCCTCTCTCTCAAGTTCGCTCTCTCATATTTCCTCTCTCTCCCTTTCTCTCCTACCTCCCTCTCTCTTCCCCCATCTCTCTCTCTCTCTCTCTCTCTCTCTCTCTCTCTCCCCCCAACTATGTTAATATATCCCTCCCTCTCCTTCTCTCCCATCTTCTCTCTATCTCTCCTTCTTTGCCTCTTTATCTCACCCCTAAACATACACACACTCTCTGCATCTCTCCCTTGTCACTCTCTCTCTCTCTCCCCCTCCAACTCCATCTCTCTATCCCTCCCTCTCTCCTCCTCTCTCGCAATTCCTCTCTCTCCTTTTCTCTCCTACATTCCTCTCTCTTCCCCCATCTCTCTCTCTCTCTCTCTCTCTCTCTCTCTCTCTCTTCCCTTCAATCCTCTCACTATCTCCCTCCCTCTCTCCTTCTCTCTCTCCTCCCTCCATCTTTGTGTCTCCCTCTCCCTCTCTTGCCCTTCTCTACCTCTCTCACTCCTCTCCCTGTCTCTCTCTTCATTTGTCCTCTCCCCTTCTCTCCCCTCTCCTCCATCTCTCCCTTGTCATTGGCCCTATCTCTTCACCTCTATCACTCAATGTTTTTGTTCCTCCCTCCCATATATATCCAAAGTTAATATATATCATGATATATTAATATATATTATAATATAACAAATTTAATATTTAGTAATCCAAAGTTATTAAATTTAATAATATTAATATTATAATATATTAATATGAATATTAGATTTAATAATAATAATAATAATAATATTTTAATAATTATTTGGCCCATAGACTTGGTATCTAATTAGATGTTGATTTCTAATCATATTTGATATATTTTTATTTATTTACCATACCTCTTTTATATTTATTTAGTTACCACACCTCTTTCATAAATATGGTATTTGGCCCATGGTATTAATAATTATTTGTCCCATGGTATTTGGCCCATAGACTTCACCTAAATAATACCTCTCTTTTTTGTTTCTTTAAATATAAATAGGTTTATGGATAAATATAAAAGATTTTTTATTTATTTACCATACCTCTAGAGTAAATATGAAAATAAAAAATAAAAAAATTACCATACCTATGGTTTATTTGTATTTTTATTTATTCACCATACTTCTTTTTTGAGTGTTCGTAAACCTCTTTATATTTTAAATTTATATTGTGCTTAGACATAATAATAATTAGATTGATTTTTAAATAGAACGACATTGAATTAAAAATGTTAAATGTTAAATATTACTTTACGTTTACAGGTTTACCTATTTATGTTTTTCCTGAGATCTACCCCATACTAGGCTATACTATAATATAATAAAATGAATATTATATTAAATTTAATATTGTATTAATCCAAAGCTATTAAATTTAATAATATTAATATTATAATATTAATACTAATCTTTTAATATCAATATTAGATTTAATGATGTTTTTACATAGCATGATAACAAAATTTACAATAAAACTACATCAAATTAAGATATATAGTTTTTCCTTTCAAAGATTCATTTTACAAATATTTAATTAAAATAAGTATTAAAAGATTTTGGAGTGGGATTTTTTATTCTTTGTGTTGAATTAACCTTTTTTATTTTTTATTTAAGAAATGATATTTTATTGAGTAAAGAGAAAAGATGTTTAAAATTTTACCTTATTTGGAACTTTAATGTGGTTAAATTTTTTGTTAAAGGTAAATTTATGATCCATTCAAATTCACTTATATGATAAAAGAGCTATTAAACACATTAGCTATTTAAGGTTCAAGTGAATGTTTTGGCCGACATTAACGAAAATTATTTTTATTATTTTTTCAGGACGTGACATACTTACACATCTAGGTCATACTAGGCTTTAGAATGCTTCTCTCACGCAACAAGGATTTATGTGTCCACAACAACACCTATGGCTTAAGAAGGGATTGACTCTCAGTGTGATATACTAAGAAAGGAATACCCTTTGTGGGCAACTCATAATAAGGAAGGAAACAACTGATAATGTATTTGATTTTTCTTATGAAGACTAGTTGGGAAACTTAAAATAAGATAGGCAATATCTAAATAATGTTTTGTTGTTTCCATGCAAAAATGTTTGTAATCATGTTAATAAGAAGGTGTCTTGCTTATTATCTAAGATCAATGATATCACTTATTATCTAGATATTTTCTTCAAGAACATGGTTATGGGCCTCCATGTCAAATATTTTTGTGATCCGTTTTACATTTGCATTCCCTACATTGTTGCTTCTAAGCCATAATGTTCATGAAAAACTCATTTTTTTTAATGAGTAATAAAAATCATTCTTTTGATGAGTAATATGACAACAATGTGACATATACTTGATGTTAGAGTGATTTGTGGTTTTTGTTATTGCATATGTTATATATGAAGGCCATAGTGATGCCAAAAGGTTAAGTGTTGAAAGTAAAATTAGTGAGACAAGATTGATATCTCTCATTCATTTCTATCGACAAACTTGAACACTCTTGATATTTTTAAGGTATTCCATTCCTTCACGTGCTTTAAAAAAATGGATTAATCCCACTAAACAATCTATATGACACTAGCCGATTTTGGGATTGATTTCCTTAATTAAGGGATTGATTGAAAGGCTTAGTTGGGATACATTTTCATGTATGAGGTGAATTATTATATAGAATATAGGCATTCATAAAGTTGTAAATTTGTTATTGGAAGTAGCATAGAATTTTGGTTTAGGTTTGTTAATATAATTAATGTTTTTATCTTGATGGATTCACTCCATTGTGTGCTTGATGGTTTGTGCTTACTTTAGAGTTGTAATGGAGGTTGAATCCCCTCTATAGATGGATTGGATGAAGGGTATTTTATTCTCTTCCATTAGTTTTGGTTTTATTTCTATAATTCTTGTACTTTCTTTTTTTATTTAATTTCCTGTATTTTTATTATTTCGTTTGGTTTATGAATTTTCACCATGATAATTTTATTTAATGCTTTTTTGTTATCAAAATAAATTATTTTTTGTATTATACTTTCTACTCATTTATTTTATGCAAATTTATGTTATTACAGCTTTCTTATTATTAGAAAAAAATTCTTCCCATTTATATTTTTCCTCATAGTAGAATTAACATTTTCATTATGTTCATTTGTGTATTTAGTTGTTAGAATTAGCGTTCTCCATTTTTTGAAAGATGGTTGTTTCTATATAGTTTGCATATAGAGTGCAAAACACCTCATAGAACTTTATTCTTTGTTAAACTAGTTAGATATGTGTATTATTTTATAGGAAACATATATAACATCTAACATATAGATAATTTCCTACCATTGGGGAAACTAGATTAGTATCACAACTATGTTTCCTTAGGCCATCAAACCAATCAAAAATTGATAACAAAACTTTACAAACATAAGAGTTTGATGAAGTATGGAAATTGACTATGAAATTTAAGCTTATAGCTTTCATGGGTACTAATAGCTTTACTCCTGATTAAAATACAAACAAAAACAAACAATCTATAGATTTAGCTAGCTTTAGAGTCCACTTGGATGGTGTTAGGTGATTGTATGTCCTCCTTAGAATTGGAGAAATCCATGTAAACTAATTTCTTAGCCATTACAGAGATTCTAGTGCTCTATCTCTTCAACTAGAGATGCACTTGATTAATGTTGAAAAGAACTTCTTGCCAAGATTTAGAATATTCGTGAAAACCTTCCCCATAATTTTTTAATTTTCCAATACTAGTTCATGGTTTTGAAGTATCTAGCTTTTCTAGTGGTCTGTAAGTATCTAATTTACCATATGTCAAGGATTCAGTGTCCCACATATCCCTCTATGTTTGCATCATAGAGAAAATTCCTCCACACTTGAGCTTGCTAGTCAACATGATTTATTTCCCAATGAAATGGAGGTGGTGTATATTCTTAGAAGGAAGTAAGCGACCTTTTAGTTCTCAATTGAGTTCTCATGTGAGGAGAATGCATATGTCTATGAAAATCCCTATGGCTTAAGGTGTGACTAACTTGGCTTGAAATATTGGGAGTGGAAAACAAGGACAAAAAAAATCTATAACAAAGACAAGGGTTTCAAGATAACAGAGGGGCTCATAAGTCCACACTTGAAGTGACAACAACAAGGAGTGTGGAAGGTAAAATAAAATAGATTTTCCTAGGGAGGAATATGGAGGTGTCTTGTAAACAAGAAGATTCCAAAACAAAAGATGAGGGAGAGTGAGGAAAAATGATGCCACCAACCTAATGTCTAAAGAGATCTTAACATAGAGGAGAGTACCTACAAAAAATAATAGGGAGAACCAATATAAAAGTTAATTAATATGCCAAGTAAAAATGAGACCATATACTAAAGAACAATAGTTTTTAAAACCTTCTAATTCATCACCAAAAATATTTGTCGCTAATTAAGGGCCACCCAAAGTAACTAAAATTTAATTATGCTTTAGAGAATGAGGAAATAGCATTATCTTTGTCACAAAATATCTTAGTGATGGTAAAAACGAAGTGATATTGTGCATGTAACAAGACCTTTTCCAAATACCAAGTGTGAAAGTAATTTAAGTGACATGTATTGGGGTTGGTGTACTTTGATCCATATATATGAGTTGGGAGGAGTAAGCAACCACTATGAGGGGAAAAAACCTGATAGGATATTTATCATTTAGATTTTATATGCAAGGAATTTAAGAGTAATTATACCATAATGATTTGTAGGTAGGATGACACAATTGTGTGTATGTGTTCAATACAAAATATATGATAATAGGGCATAATACATAGTGCAAATAGATGCATTATCGTCTATTAATTCTTTTGCAATGGATTAATATGGTCATAATTTATTTGAATAAATATCTATATTTTATATTTCTGCATTATAATTCTAATGCAGAGAAGATTTAATGATGTTGGATATAAAATATTTGCAAAGTCAAGTTTCCATAGGAATTCAACATATCATTGTTATTCATTGTTACAAACGTGTACACTTAAGAGGAAGAGGGAAAGATAGTGATGGGGAAGACAATGAGGGAGATTGTGAGGGAGTTAGGGGGATAGAGAGAGAGAGAGAGAAGGAAAGAGGGACATATATTAAGGCAACAATAGAGGGAGGATAGGGAGGGAAGAAGAGAGAGGGAAGAGAGAGGGATAAATAGTGATGGGGGAGAGAGGGATAGGGATAGTGAGGGAGTGATAGAGAGAGAGACACAAGGAGAAATTGAGGGAGATAGAGATAGCAATAGAGGGGGGAAAGAGATGGAATAATAAAGAGAGGCAAAGAGAGTAATGGGAAGAAGAGAGAAAGAGAGGGAGAGGGAAAGAGATAGGGATAGAGGTGGAGGTGGGAAAGATGGGGAGAAGGAGGAGAAATGGTAGATAAGTAAGAAAAATAATGTAAAAAAAGCAGACACACATTTTTAGAACATGTATGCACTCCTACCATGCCGGGAAAATGTGAGAAGTTGAGAGAAGAAGGTAGGTAGGGCATTTGATGTTTTGGATATTGATCTCAAGTATGTATGTACATTATTAAGAACATGAGAAAATTCCTATGAATATGTTGGCATTTATAAGAACACATGCACATTCCTAAGAATTCCTACGCATTGGAAAGAACACATGCATGTTTTTTATGTTAGTCTTCTCCATGTGCACTTACCACTAACTCAACATCCAAACACAAATGTGGGAAACAAGCATAGAAGAGAATCAAATATGTTAACACTTGAGTTTCTTTGTAATTGGAAAGAATATTTTTGTTCATTTGTCTTATTGGAAATCAAGTGTTTGTCTTATTGTGTAACTATAAGACAATTTTTATGTAATTAGAGGGAAATTTCAAGACAATTATTATCTTGTTGAGGAATTGATAAACATTTTTTGTCTTCAAGTCTAATTGGAAGGAAAAAAATTATTTTACGATAAAATTTTAGGGTATTTTTTGTCCTTTTTTGTAATATTGGGAGACAATCTATGCCTTCTTGCATAATTGAAGGACAATTTTTGTGATTGGAAGACAATTTATATATTTATTTGTGATTGGGGGACAGTTGTTTTCTCTTCATAATCAAAATATGTTGTTTAAAAATGGGGAATCATCATAGTCAAAGAAGTAAATTATCAAGGAATAGGAAACCCATAGAGAGGATCAAGGAAGCAAGAAAAAAAAGAGAATATTCCAGGGTAGATATGAAAAAACAAAGACTTTTAGAAGAGCGAAATCTAATATCTAGCACAATAGATGAAGCTCAATGAGTATAGAACAAATTGTTATGGATGATCAAATGATGATGGATTTTCTTGGAGCTCATTATAGTATGATTAAAATCTGAGAGGAAAATGGTCCACAACTTCTTAATGAAGAAATTATTGGGCTGAAAGTGCTAGTTTGACAATGTGATATTTCAGAAGCAAGCCCTAACTTGCATGTCTAGTTCCCTTCCAAGAATGGATGCCCACAACAAAGAAGTCAAGCATTTCATAATACAAGTTGATCAACCCTACCTATAATGGACATTGTGCAATGAATAAACTCAAAATTCCTTTGGGTAGATGAAACTGGTTTATCGTTACTTGAAGGTGAGCTACCTAAATCAACTATTTACCCTACAAAATTATCAAAGAATACCTTAAATTGAAGGTTGACATAGCCAAATGAAAATTATTTTTTCTTTCTTAAGATATAAGAGTTTAACTTTTGTTATTAGAATCCTAAGCATTAAATAGTGAAAAATACAACAACAAAAAAGTAATCATATCGTTAAAAACCTTGTGGATTCCTTTTTTTTTAATTCCAAGGAAACTCAATGAGAGGACCATAATGCATCCCTTTGTGTTCTAGTCAAAATCAAATTTTAGCAAGCTCACAAGAAAATCTCGTTTGCTAAACCACACATCCCATATCATTAAATGCTATGTGAAAGTGCTTCCAAAGTATGTTATTAGACAAGATATCCTCTACTAGAATGAATTTTTTGGCATGAGAACAATAGACCTTCTTCTAACCAAATATATGTAATAAAATTAAGAAGTTTTAGGGACCTTGAAGCCAACTTAAAATTTTTCTTGACATCAAAATGCATTTGAGAGGGTGATTAAGAGATGAGAATAGGAAGGATTTGGAGGCCGAGTATGACCATGAGGCCAAGAAAGGTCGAATTAAAGTAAATCAGGTCAAGAGAGGCCTTTGTAAATATCTTTATGTATGTATGTTTATTAATGGAGGAAAACTTTGTTTAAGCGTTTGAATTTTGTGTAAATGAGCCTTTGCCTAAGATCACTACAACAAAACCCTGTGATTAGCATCCCTTTTTGCTTCATTTTTTGCATCTAGAGACCATTTTTGGTGCTATCTGTGTCCATTTATCAAATATGGTGCAAAACTTGATGCAAAGTTTTCACTGAGTTTTGCACCAAGTCTTACATCAAGTTTAGCAACAAGTATTGTAATAGGTTTTGCGCCAGATTTTACACCAAGTTTTACACCACGTTTTATGCCAAGTTTTGTGCCATCCTTTGCACCATGTTTTGCATCAAGTTTGGCACCTAATTTTGTTTCACCATCTTTTGCATCCTCTATTGCATCCACTTTTTGCGCCTACACTTGCATCAACTTTTGCATCATCTCTTGCATCCTCTTTTGCATCATTTTTTGCATCCATTTTTGCATATTTTTTGCCTCCCCTTTGTGCCAAGTTTTGCATCAAGGTTTGTGTCTAGTTTTTGCATCTACTTTTGTTTCATTGACTTTTACATCTTGTTTTTCATCCATATTTACATCCTCTTTTTCATCTATTATTGTGTCCACTATTGCATCCATTTTTCTTGTGCCATAATTTGCACCTAGTTTGACACCTCCCTTTGCACCCCCTTTTGTTTCTAAATTTGCATCCATGATTGCATCCTCATATACATCTAGGTTTTCATAGACTTTTACATCTATTTTTAATCCCTTTTTATATCCACTTTTGCGTCAAGATTTACATAAGGTTTTGTGTCTCATATTGCATCTACTTTTGCATATAATTTTGTTGCATCAACTTTTGCATCATATTTTACATCCATTGTTGCACCCATGTTTACGCCCACTTTTACATCCCTTTTTGCATCCTATTTTTCATCTTCATTTGCTTCCTTTTTTGCATCTATCATTACATCCACTTTTGTTGTGACACAATTTGTGCCATGTTTTGTACTTACTGTTCTACCCACGTTTTCTTCCAATTTTGCATCCATCTTCACATCCTCTTTTGCATAAAATATTGCATCTATTTCTGCATCCACTTTTGTGCGGGTTTTTCATCTCATTTTGTATATTTTTTTGCATGTACTTCCATTGCATCTAGATTTTTCATCCAATTTTGTTTCTCATGTTTCACCCGTGTTTGCATCCACTTTTAAATCCCTTATAGCATCTTGTCTTGCATCTAAGTTTGCATATCTTTTTTTGTCTATTATTACATCCACTTTTTTTGTGCTATGATTTGTGCCATATCTTATGCCTATCATTGCAACCCACATTTTCTTACACTATTGCATCCACATTTGCATCCTCTTTTGTGTCCAAGTTTGCATCAAATATTGTTTATGTTTTTTGCATCCCATTTAAAATCTACTTTTACATCCACTTTTGATTCGTCTAATTTTGCAACTAATTTTGTGTTCACTATTGCACCCATGTTTACATCCCTTTTTTCATCAAATGTTTCCTCCTTTTTGCATTCAAGTTTGTGTGTCTCTTTTTTTTTTTTTTTACATTCATTGTAGTATCCACATTTGTTTCACCACAATTCATGCTAAGTTTTATGCCTACTATTGTGCCCATGTTTTCTTCCACTTTTTCATCCATGTTTGAATCCTATTTTGTGTTCAAGTTTGCATCAACTATTGCATCTACTTTTTCATCCAACTTTGTGTCAATTTTTCTGTCTTGTTCTACATCTACTTATGTTGTGTCCACTCTTCATCAAAATTTACGTCTATTTTTACCCCCATTTTTTGTTCACTTTTGCATCCCTTTTCCAACACACATCATATTTTTTGCATTGATGATATTTCTTATGACATTGAAAATTATGAACAGCTGATGACAATGTCAATAATTATAACGATGATGATAATGAAGATGATGACGATGACATGAATTGTGATTGTTATGATAATGACAATGATGATAAAGATGATGGGAGTTACAATGACAATGATGATGATGAATCTAATGACCTTGGCCATTATTACCAATTTTTAAATGTTTTCATGGTCAAAATCATAATAATTATCTTTGGCGTCATCTTCCAAGTCATCATCATCTGATCATCATTATCATTATTTTCATCTTGGTCGTCATCAAGAACAATAATGACATGAATGATGATTATGATGTTCATGATGAAGATGACAACAATTATGATAAAAATTATATTAGTTATGATGATGGGGATGATGTCAATTATAATGATGATGATAATGGTAGTAATGATGATGATCATCGATCATCTCTAAAAAATAAAGTTGTTATTTTTCTTGCATATATCATGTGTCCTAACAACCCTTTTCAAACACTCGTAACATTTTTTAGGTTGATGATATTTCTTATGATGCCTATAATTAAGAACAATTGATGAAAATATCTATAATCATGATGATGATGATGACATGAATGGTGATTATGACGATAATGAAATGATGACAATAATGATGACATTGTTGGTGGTGATGATGGCGATAATGAAGATGATGACCCTCCCTCTAAACTAGGGAGGTACTCGTAATGAGACAAAAAGGTACTCTCAAGTTGAAATATTCATATAAGAAGGGATTTGGATTGATAAGCACCAATGATGATTTACATCATCATAGCCAACATTGTCAAAATAGTAAGGCCTTGACTAACAAGTTTATCTCTCCATTAGATCAGAGAACAATGTTGGGAGGCATAAATTTGGACACCATTACCTCTCTAGGCACTTACCCCACGAGGATGTTCACCAGGTATGTCCTCCAATGATCATTTCCTAATCCACTATCATAATATTTGACACCAGGAAATGTCAATCCTCATGACTATTCTTATCTTGGATTAATGTACTTGACTTATGCCGATTAGTCCTAGTCAAAGTCCAAATTCTCAAAGAATATTGGTCCCAATTGTTTATCCAATACACCATTCTCCTTACTAGTGTCTCTACTAGGCTTACGACTGTTAGTCCTGGCCATAGTACATGACACATGGATAATATGGTGTCTACCCTCACTCCCTCTCAACCAGATAGGAGACATCCATAAGCATAAGATTTTCTCAAGAATACCCATAATTTTCATAGAGAATAACATCATTAATTTGGTTTCATCACATGACGCCTTTATGATTAAGAATTCATAGATTTATGGCAAAAATATTTCCCCTTTTGTCATTTGTGATGAAATAAAATCAAAAAGTGAAAGCCAAAATCATTAAAGATACACTATATTTATTTATCTAAGTCTAAACTCTAAGGTTGAAGTGAAAATTCATGTAAATCTTATATCTATGATTTGTGCCAAACTTATGAAAACCTTATTCCCTAAGTCCTATATTTAAGAAAATGAAAAAGAAAGAAAAATGAGGGCCAATGAATGGTAACTCATGTATTCCCTCCCTCTTTGGAAAATATATGAATATATACACTCCTAGTCACACTTGATCACATGTTTGTGATGGTTAAATCATGAATTCCTCTTTTCTCCTTGCATTTTCACTTCATCATTTAAGCACCTAATTGAGGATCTATGCAATGTTTGTTGCCTATGGCTTTCATGTCTACTCTTGGTTTACTTATGTCACACTATTGTCAATTTATGTGATGGAGTGAAATACATAAGTTTGTGGAGATATTAGACCGGTGTATTAAGTTAGTCACCACACACACATGTATTACATCTCATTGATCCACATGTGTGGGTTGGAGACTCATTGCTTGACAGCTTTAATGAAGAATACTTTATGGCTTTAATGGTATAGCTTACAAAATATCTTGTTAAACATTGCGATTCATCCTTTCTTTTCCTCGAGACACTTGATAACATTGAAGTCACTCCCAATAATCCATGGAGATGGGGAGTATAAATTACTTGTGCTAGAAATAGAATTGAGAAATATAGGTTTTCCATTTGCGATATTAGATTCTTAGTGTTATAGAAATTTTTGGGCACTGCAACCCCAATCAAACATGTCCATAAACCAAGGGATCCTAAGTCCCTAAAATTTTTGTTCCATCCCCTAAAAGAACAAGGTCAGCTGATTACATCATCTCCCAGAAGTTCTCCATGAAAAACTACTCAAAACTGGTCAAAACTAGACCATCTCACCTGCTCCATGGTCAAAGTGCGCTGCATCCCACCTAAATGCACACAGGAGGTGCAATGCATACTGAAAATCCCTTCTATGGGGTGCGATGGGCGAGAGTGGACAAATGGCAGAGTCAATTTGCAAGGTGGATGATCATGGAATCTTCTAGAAACTTCTCCTGTGACACTTGCCTCTTTGCATTCGCCCGGGGATGAGTAAGATATCATCAATATCCAAGTGGAATCAAGAACTATCAGAGAGAGGACACTAATCAAATCTCAGAAGCTGACTCACCCCCCTTGCAAACATCTATGTATGGATCCCTCATCCCAGAGATCAGGGGTTGGAATTTTGTATCTTGTAAGGAAGTGCTGCTGGTTTCTTGGTGAAACATCATAGTGTTGGGTGATTTAAGCTTTTCATGAGGTGAAGAAGAGATTTCTTGCTGAGAGGATGATGTTGGGTCAGAACAATTGGTTGTAATCCTCTTTTCTATTCTTGATATTAATAAATCTATTCAAGTTTTCCTCCACATTCCTGTATGATTGATGATATATGCATTTGTGTGGTCAATATATATATCTAGTTCTATATTGTTTATGTTAGTAGATCTCTGTTCTTGGATAGTGTTATGCTGCTTTGGTTCCACAGGTGCTCTTTGAAGCTAGGTAGACGAGGAAGAGAGTAGAAAAGATCTATCAGAAGGGAGAGGAATCAAGCAAGGAACCAAGTGCAAGACAGAGGTTGGTCTCCTTTGTTCCCCTCTTATCTACTTCTCATAAAGGAAAACGAAAGTAGTTTTAGTTTGTTTGTTTATAAGATAGCTACCAGTCTTAGTGGGACTAGCAGCTCTGCATAGACACTAGATTTCCCGATAACAAAATGGAAACTCCACTGGGGAGCGAATAGATTGTTTGTTTGTCTATATTTGTTTGCTTTATAAACTTACAGACGGAGCCTGAAGTCAAGCTAGCTAGCCTTCGAACTGCATTTGCTATGCAAGTGCAAAGTAGATCAATGCTGCTTCAGTCTATCTCCGGGTTTTGTTTATGAACTGAACAATCGATTTACAAACTCTCTAATTGCCCTTGTGGTGGCTCTAGTAACCTCCTTAGATCTACACCTATGATTTATTTACTCATTATCACTTTCTCGGCCTAAATCCCTGAACTGTGTTGCAAACTGTGATCAAGAACTGGATCAAAAGTCTCGCACTATACCATCGCACCCTCTCTTCAAGGATATCAGTATGCATCGCACTTCCCATGTGCTGTAGGTGGGATGCATACTGGAATCCCTGTGTAACAGGTGCGCTAATCAGAAAAGGCTAATTTTGCCTCCAGACTTTGGTTTTTCTTCACTCTTTTCAGCTCTATTTAGGAGTTTTGTTGTCTGTAGTCAGAATACCTCTGTTGGAAACCCCTTTCCTTACCATTATTCCACCTCCATTGTGCAAAGAACTGTAAATGTTTTTATGTATTGTGATTCATTTTCAGTTCTCTTTTACAAAGAAGTAGCGTAATTGAACTGTCTTTTCTTGATTTGGAAGTGTCGCAAGTGTCGTTTTCAGTCATAGAAGAGAATCTGATTGTTCTTGATAGTCGATTACACTGTTACTCTTGTATTTGATTTGAATTAGTAGTTTTTCAAGTGTCGAAAGCAAGTCTTCCATTCCAAATCACAAAGTGTCATCATTATCTTCATTTTTTCTTGAAAAGAAGCTTGTTAGTAATGTCGCTTTGAAAAATAATTCAGATTTGCGCTTAGCCTTTTTTTTATCATTCACACATTAAGAAGGCTGAAAACAAATACATGCACGTGCATTTGCATTTAGACTATTTGTTGGTTTGATTTAGGATAGTGCATATAGTGTGTGCTCTCTACTCTATGTTGAAAGAATATCATCTCTCTTTCTTTAGTAGCTAGGATTTTCATTGAAAAAAGAAGATTAAATGATTGTTTATCATCTTAGATTGCATTTTAGGAATTGTATATCTACATCATGCAGTGAACCTGAAAGGAAAATTTCTTAAGCAAGATCAACTGTAAAATAAATTTAATGAATCTAAAAACGCTTTGGAACCTAGTGCACAACATTTAGAAGTCTAAGCTAGAGACGTATTCCGGCGTCGTAAAGCCTGGTAACTGTTGTTTTCATTGCTGGTTGGGTGATTCCTCCACTTTGAGACGACAAGTGCCAGTACGGACTTGTGCTCCCACGTACCGTTGAGTATATATTGGGAGACCACAATAGTCTATATCCTTTATCCATAGGAAGCCGTGTCTCTCGCCCTATCGATCGCAATGCATTGAACACAGCATTCGAGAAGATTGACTGTCGTACGGTAAAAAGTATTCTGCAGTTTTGCGATTGGTTTGGTAATCCCTTTGTCTAGATTTCCAGAGTTGTCTCTTTCGTTTCTTTTCAGACTCCTTAAAGGAAAAGGTCCATCTAAGCACTTGCCACTTCAAGCTCATTAAAAATCGAAGGCGACTAGAGTCATCTTTTGTTTTTTCTCGACTCTTAAAAATTGAAAAAACAAGTTGTGTCAAAGCATCTAAAATTTATTTTAATCGGAATAACACCACCTTTCCTACGTTGGTCTTAGGTTGAGAAAAATGGAGTCCACCAACCAAGGAGTTCCCCTTGGGGGAAATCCTAGTCCTTTCTCCTCTTGGGGAGATGTTGGTGCACCCCATATGGCCACATTGTCGCTTCCAGGATTGACAATCGGCCTGCCTGTATGGCTCTTCTCGACCTCTGTAATTCAGAACACCGTGATTCCTGAACAATCAAGTAAGAAACTAGACGATACCCAAGCCACCCCCCAACCTTCTACTTCGTCTGATTCTCCCTCTCCTCCTTCCTCTTCACTTGATGGGGCTGGTAAAGCCAAAAGTCAAGTAACTAAGAAGAAGAAGGAGAAGAAGAAGAAGGAGCCGAAGATGACAGGGGGCAACCAGGCGTCATCTAGTGAAAATCCACACACTGCACTGTCAAAGCCTAAATCTCCATGTGTCATTTGCAAAGGAGATCACTATCATCGAGATTGTCCTTGCATCCCTCGGATCTTAAGGGACTGGTCTCCTCGTTTGCACAATCCGGTGTCAACAACCTCTGATGATCATGTTGAAAGTACACCATCAACTAGTGAAAGTGAAGCGTCGGGACAGAAAAGGAAAAGTAAATTCCCTTGTAAATTGTGTGAAGGCGATCATGCCATCCACCATTGTCCCTTCCTAGATGAGGCTAAAAGAGTTTTGGACGATCGTCCAGTTTCACCGTTACAGCTTCCTCCTGGATATAAGAAACTCTTGCCAAGTCCATCACTAGTTGAAAATCTGACTGACACGCCATTGTGGTCGGTCGAAGCATCTATCATTGAAGATAAACCATCTGAATTCACACCAGACGAAAGTCAAAAGGTCGAGGCGGCAGTTGACCCAGTCTTGCCTTCAGAAGGCCCATCTTCAGATGATACAGTCACCGAAGAGAACAAGAGCGACACCGTTCAAATTCTCTTCGTAAACACAGACTCCGATGAACATGGGGGCAGTCTACCCGTTCCTTTACCGTAGGAAGGAAGTTCGTTAGGGTCATATCTGGCTGTCTATTCGGTCCCACCTCTAAGCAACCTAGTTGTTTCCTTCGATTGGAATCTACTAGGCAGACCCCGTTTACCGGCTAGTGTACCATTTAAAATCATTGCTCAAATATACAGAATGGTCATGGCCAATACCATCATAGATGAAGGGGCTTCTATGAGTATCCTTTCCTCAACTGCTTGGAAAGTGCTTGGTTTGCCATCACTTTTGCCTGAAATGAGAAATCTAACAGGCTTTGACAAAGGAACCAGTCAACCGTTAGGAATCCTTCCCAATGTGTCGATAACATTGAGAAGGAAAACCGTTCACATGAACGTAATGGTAGTCCAAGGACCCCTGGATTATAATCTACTCCTTGGACGTGACTATATTTATTGAATGGGAGCCATTGTATCCTCACTCTTTAGAGTAATGTGTTTTCCGCATGAAGGAAGAGTGGTCAAGCTCGTAGACCAGCTTTCATTCCCCAGTCCACACATAGCAAATAGTCAAATACCATCCTTGAATGGTCTTTTCACGCAAGGAAAGTCTCATCAATCCCTAGTCTGTCCACCTGATGAGCACGAGTGATTCGGGAGGACATGACTGAAACCCAGGGGGCATGCACCCTGGTCTGTTTCAGTAGGAAAACCTGGGGTATAGGGTAGGTTTCTGCAAAGGATATATGACTGGTTTATGAAATTGGACCGGAATAAGATTCCTCCGTCAAAGTTATGTGAGTGGAGGCAAGTTGCACCTCTCACCTTTGTCTATTTCGGTAGACATCACCGAGGAAGTGTTTTGTCTGCAAGTGCAGATAGAGAAATCTTTGGTAACCTAGAAATTTTTTACTATACCTAGGGGCATGCAAACCTTTTGGCATGCAAGCGAAGAGCGACCATTTATTTTTTAAATTTGTAGGTCCTCTAACCCTTTAAACTCGTAGGATTGGTTGTTTCCTAGCTTGCATAAAGAAAGGATGCGGGGCAAAGCTTTGAAAAATGCCATCTTAAATGAGACATCCTTATTATACGACTAGATCGAGCAGTTTTTATGTGGAGTTCAAGCTCGTTAAAAAATAAACATAAGCAATGAGCAAATGTTTTCCCCAGAGTTTAAGCTCATTCATTAAAAAATGAACCAATTTCCAGTAAATAACCATCGTGAATGCATTATCATCAGCCTTTGAAGCCTTGGTCGTGTTCTCATCATCACCTCCACTCTATATTGGCCGATCATTCACATCCACTTGATTGTTTACCCTTTTTGAGGAACAGCTTCGAAGAGTGATCCTGTTAGCCATCCTTGTGACAATGCCGTGATTGGAAAATTCCAAACCTTACCTGGAATTAGTTGCTACCTGAATTTATCACTCGTTCCTCGAAAAACAAGTCTCCTTTAAGCTCTTTTCATCTGACTCGTAAAATATGAAAAGATTGTCGAGTAATTGGCCTCTCCAGCTCGTTAAAGTGACCGGAAGTCCTATCCCTCTTTTAGATTTTAATTTTTTTGGACCTGAGGGATTATTACACAAATAGATCGAGCGCATGTTTTGTTTAGCTCGTTAAAATTACCGAAAATTCATCCCTTTTGTATTATTTTATACTTTTTCAGACTTAAGGGATTATATGACGAAAAAAGGATTGTTGAAGTTTTCTTTGCATCCCTTTCAGACTCACTAAAATTGAAAAGGACCGAGTTATATTTGTCGTTAAACTCGTTAAAACCTAATAACAACAAACTTGTCCATACCGACAAGAACGAGTTTCACTATCGCTAGGCTCGTTAAAACATAGCGATGGGTTTACCCAAAGGGAAAATTATAGAACAAGCATATGTTATCCTCCTCAAGCTTGACAAAAATAAAGATGTACTGGTCAGCAATGACTGGGGAAAAATTGGGAAGAAAACTTGAAGAAACTTTATTGGTAGCAAGTCGCTCTTGAACATGACACTTTCGCTTCGCATCCGAGTCGGGTTGGGTTGTTCCGTTCACTAGTCATATCACCATCCGTCCATCACACCATCCACATTTGGGGTTAACGCTACCAATCCATCATGTCAGTGTTTCCGATATGCTCAAGAGAAGTCGCTCAGAGAATTCACCTATGTCTCATCCACTGCAATACATTCACACTCCATTCTTTCATGACCGCCACCCTGAACCTTATATCATCAGATCGTTTTCACCTCCATTAAAATCATTTGCTTCGTCCCGTGTCGTAGATGTGGGATTCATTAAGGCCCTCCTATGACGGATCACTTCTTGTCGACATCAGCTCATTATCCGGGAAGTCGATCTAGGAACAACCCTTTCAGTACTTTGAAGCTTGCATGCCTCAATGACAAGTTTCTCACTTCCGGCGACAGGTTTACATCAATGGCCTTCGACCAAAATATTTTGCATGGTGTTCGACGCCAAGTTCCTTATTCACACCACGTGAATTGTACTGTAGTACCTTGAGGGTCATCATCATTATCGGTGATTCCTCTCGCGCTTGTTAACAGCTTACATCATTGGCTGGTAATCAGGTGATGTCTTTCCATGTTCGACTCCAGAACATCTCTCACATGGATCGACTTGTACTTCGAGTGAAGATCGAACGAGATTGAAGACCCTGGATCTAGTTTCATCCATCCGGACTGCGATATATATTCAGGAAAATAAAGACATCAAATGTACATCATTGTTGCACAGATAATCATCCAATCTAAGGGATGATGGCTCTACCAGAATCATCAATCTGCACACAGACGATTGTTTGTCTTATGTACATGAAAATGAATTTATAAAGTTGAGCATGGGAATGCCCACCTCAGCTAGATCATGAAAATATTATGAAGATAATGTATTGTATTGTATCTTATTACAGGTCGCCTTCTAGAACGAAAAAACTTCAGATCCTAATGATAAAGCATTTCACTTGACATCAAAAGATTAACGACCTCATGCTTTAGGGGGAAACTGTTATAGACATTTTTGGGCACTGCAACCCCAATCAAACATGTCCATAAACCAAGGGCTCCTAAGTCCCTAAAAGTTTTGTTCCATCGCCTAAAAGAACAAGGTCAACTGATTACATCATCTCCCAGAAGTTCTCCATGAAAAACTACTCATAACTGGTCAAAAATGGACCATCTCACCTGCTCCATGGTCAAAGTGCGTTGCATCCCACCTAAATGCACATGGGAGGTGTGATGCATATTGAAAATCCCTTCTATGGGGTGCGATGGGCGAGAGTGGACAAATGGCAGAGTCAATTTGCGAGGTGGATGATCATGGAATCTTCCAGAAACTTCTCCTGTGACACTTGCCTCTCTGCATTCGCCCAGGGATGAGTAAGAGATCATCAATCTCCAAGTGGAATTAAGAACTATCAAAGAGAAGGCACTAATCAAATCTCAGAAGCTGACTCACCCCCCTTGCAAACATCTATATATGGATCCCTCATCCCAGAGATCAGGGGCTGGAATTTTTTATCTTGTAAGGAAGTGCTACTGGTTTCTTGGTGAAACATCATAGTGTTGGGTGATCTAAGCCTTTCATGAGGTGAAGAAGGGCTTTCTTGCTGAGAGGATGATGCTGGGTCAGAACAATTGGTTGTAATCCTCTTTGCTATTCTTGATATTAATAAAGCTATTCAAGTTTTCCTCCACATTCCTGTATGATTGATGATATATACATTTGTGTGGTCAATATATATCTGGTCCTATATTGTTTATGTTATTAGATCTCTGTTCTTGGATAGTGTTATGCTCCTTTGGTTCCACAGGTGCTCTTTGAAGCTGGGTAGACGAGGAAGCGAGTAGCAAAGATCTATCAGAAGGGAGAGGAATCAAGAAAGGAACCAAGCGCAAGACAGAGGTTGGTCTCCTTTGTTCCCCTCTTATCTACTTTTCATAAAGGAAAACGAAAGTAGTTTTAGTTTGTTTGTTTCTAAGATAGCTACCAGTCTTAGTGGGACTAGCAGCTCTGCATAGACACTAGATTTCCCAATAACACATAGACATTGGATACATGGTAGTAGTCCTCGACGTCAATTATCTAAAATTGTATTGTCATAATGTGAAAAGAACTAAACATATTGGTAACCTTGATGTCTTGATCATTTCAAATAATAACCATTCCACCCAAGTATCTCTAAGCATCAGTTGTTACTACCTGGAAATTCCTCCCCCATTTTCTAATTATATGAGGTAGAACCTCACTTAATATTTTTTCTTCTTATATCAACATTATTGATGGGTGCTTTGTGTACCATTTTTCTTTTAGGAGTCTTTGTTTTCCTTTACTATTGAGGCCCCTCGTGTTCCATGAGACTATTTTCATCGAGAATTTACATAGAAAGGAAGTATAATGTGACTAAAAAAAAATGTCTCAAGATTTAAGTGCTTGGACAATTCCACTTCATGACTCCTATATTTCCTTAACCTGGGACTGAATGGTGAACTTGACAGCCTTAAGGGAAATTGACCAATGAAATCTAAAAAAGAGGTGACTTTTGCTTTATCACATACAATTTAATATACTAAAAAATATCCATAACAATTTCATCAATCAATGAATCATTAAAAAAAATATCCAAAACAATTTCATCAAGCAATGAATCATTGCATTATAAAATACAATCTATAAACATTTTGGGAACATTTTGCTAAAACATGCTCAAAAACAAACATATTTAATATTAATATTTAACAATAATATGGACAACAACACATTTTGATAAATTAAATAACATATTATCAAGCCTAAAAAATGTCACTAACAAAAAACTATAAAGCATGCAACTAATGGAAGTGACCACTCAGGGCCACCATAAGATAATTAATCTATTAGGACCAAGATTAATGGGGACAAAGATCTACAAAGGATAAAGGCAAACCTATTTTAACTTTATTGTTTTATTAGCCTGGTTCAAGATGAACATTTCAAGATATCATGAAGAACATAATTAGTTTTGTTGCATTAAGAAAACCCAAGCACATTCTATAACTTAGCAAGGAAGAGATGTATAACACCCATCTCAGCGACACAACACATGGCATTGAGTTACTCTTTTATATATAACTTAAACTCCTATCATAAAATCACAAATTTAGCATGAATGGAATGTTTAAAATCCATTTTTATAAAAACAAAATATAATTTTTCTTATAGAAAAAAAATACCAAAAACTAAATATATTTTTTTAGAAAATAAAAAAATACTATAACTAAAGAGATATTTAAAAAAAAACTAAAACATAAGAAAACTAGAATTTGAATTTGACACTCTTGTTCACTTTCGGAAACTCATATGGTGGAATGTGATCTCTTTATCCTCATCTCTAGCTTTTTCCTAAAAGATAAAAGCATACAAAAGCGGCAAAGAGCCATAAAGAATTGGGAAGATTTTTCCTAAGCACAAAAGCATATAAAAAGTGGAAAAGGCCATTTTTATATGAGGGAACATTATTCAACCAAAAGATTTTTCCCAAATTGAACTAATGAGGAATTTGGGAAATCTTCATAGCCTTCACTTTCCTATATATTGGAGGCTTGTCCATTGAAAAAATGATGGGAATTCTTGTATTTTCATGCTCTTGAGAGGGAGAGTTTTGGAGCTACGAGTTGGGGGAGGTGTTGTTGCAACTACATCTGATTGTTGTAACTTTCCTCCAACTCCTTTATTCATATAGATCAGTTGTTCTTCCTTCCATATGTTTCTATTCATTCTTTACTTCTTCTATTTAACTAATGGATGTATGGAATTTTGGTTTGTATTTATTTATTCAATAATATTTATATGTTTCTGATAGTTTCGATTATCAAGATATTATGTTGTGAAGGTTGCTTTATTCTCTCTCTTATGTGTAGGACCAAGCTTTGGAGCTAGCTAGGAGCGCTTCCTAGCTATACTAAAAACTCCAAGAAGACCTGCATGCGAGGACTCACAAGAATTCATTCTCTTTTTCTTAATCTATACTCTACATCTTGATCTACTAAGAATCCTAAGCCTTAGAACAACCTTTCTCTTAATTGGTTTGTCCTAGGTTTCTTGATAATTTGAGAGGGTTTTATTTTCATCTAACCATTTATTAAATCCTACAGCAAAATGATATTTAGAAACTTTAATATATTTCACAATGTAAATGAACTTAGTAAAATGAACCCATAGAGGGGGTTATAAATGGAAAAAAAAAAAAAAAACTCTAAACAAGAAGCCAAAAGTGGATTTAACCATGGATGCAAAATTGGGTGTAGAATTGGATGTTAAACTAGCCATCAAAACAAGATGCAAACAATGACACAAAAAGGGTTTTAAAGTAAAATTGAAAAATGGTGCAACACTAGATACAAGGAAGGGAACAAAATAGGGCATATGAAAGGATACCGAATTGGGTGCAAACAAGGATGCAAAAATGGACACCAAAATGAGGATTCAAAGAATGGTGTAAAATTAGGATGAAAAAAAGATGTAAGAAAAGGCACAAAACAAGATGCAAAATGGGACTAAAAAATGGTAAAACCAAGGATGTAAAAACTGATGCATAACTAGATGAAAATTCAAACTAAAATCTAGGTGCAAAATGAGATGCAAATGTGGACACAAAATGTGGCAGAAAAAATGATGCAAATTTGGAAGCCAAAAAGGATGAAAAACAAGATACAAAAAAGGATGCAAATTTGGACATAAAAAATGGTGCAAAATTGGACACAAAAGAAGAAAAAATGGTGCAAAAATGGACATAAAAATGGCTCAAATTTGAATGCAACATTGGATGTAAAATGAGGTGCAACAAATCATTCAAAACTTAGTGCAAAAACAAATGCAAAAGTAGACGAAAAAATGGCTCAAAATTGAACGTAACAATAGACACAAAATGGGATGCAAAGGTGGATGCAACATATGGTTCAACATAGGATGCAAATTTAGATGCTCAAAAGGATGCAAAATTGGAAGCAAGAAACGGTGTTAAAAATTATGCTAAATTGGATGCAACAATTGATGCAAAATTAAATCCAAAATATGGTGCAAAATAGGATGCAAAAAAGGGAGAGATAAATAAAACGCAAAAGTGGATGCAAAAAATGGTGCAAAAATGCATGCAAAATTTGGCACTAAATCAGATTCAACATATGGTGCAAAATTGGATGTAAAAAATGGTGTAAAAAAAGGCGGAAAAACTAACACAAAAATAGATGTAAAAATAAGTACAAAATTAGAAGCAAAAAAAGGCATAAGACCGGATGCAAAAATTGGCACAAACTGGATGTAAAAGAGGCACTAAATCAGATGCCAAAGATGGTGTAAAAATCGATGCAAATTATGAAACAAAACTAGAAGCAAAGAATGCCACAAAAGAGGAAGCAAAAAATGATGCAAAAATAGATGCAAAAAATGGCACAAAACTAGAAGCAAAACTTGTTGTAAAACCAAATGAAAATCTTGGTGCAAAATATGATGCAAAAAATGATGGAAAATTTGGCATAAAAAAGATGCAAAATTTGGTGCAAAAAAGGATGCTTTAAAAATTGTACAATAGAGCCAGATTTAGTACTAGAATGCTCATCCCAATTGAGAAAAAAATGCGCTAAAATCTGGTGCTAAATCTAGCGCAAATTGCCTGTTTTGTTGTAGTGGATGGAGGATCTGTTGGTGGTAGATCTGGGTACTAAACCAACAACAATGTCAATTGAAGACTGGGCGAAGTTGGATCGGAAGGAAAAGAGAACAATATGATTGTGTGTCTCAAATTTAGTATTGCTGAATGTATCAAGGGAAGCTTCAGTGAAGGCTTTGTGGGACAAGTTAGGGACTTTGTACCAGTCTAAGTCTCTTGTGAATAAACTTCCTACAGAAAAAGTTGTATAACCTAAGGATGAAAGATGGAGACTCAGTGACAGAGCATCTGAACACATTTAATATTGTGGTAAGCTAGTTATTATCTGTTGATATTAAAATTTCAAATGAATATAAGTACATCAATTTGTTGTGTTCTCTACCAGATTCGTGGGACAGTCTGGTTTTTGCAATAGGTAGCAATGAAACTACCTTGCAGTTTGATTAAATAGTATCATCCTTGTTGTCGGAGGAGATGACACAGAAAAATATGGAGGACCAGAATAGTGATGCCTTGTTTGTACGAGGACAGTCCCAGAACAGAAACAAAAATAAGTCTTAGAGTGGGAGATCTAAATCAAGAGGGAGGTCTAAATCTCTAGGAAAACCTGTAAAGGTGTGCTGGAAATGCAGAAAGGAAGGGAACTTCAAAAGGGACTGTAAATCTAAATCTCATGAGAAAGAAAAGGGATCTGATGATGCTCCTTCTCCAGAGGCAAAAACCACCTCAGATGAAGGTGGGGATGTGTACTTGGCTTCTTCTTCAAGTACACATGTAGATCATGAGGCATGGTTGATTGACTCAGGTGCATCCTTTCACTTAACTTCCCCTAGAGAATGGTTCCGCAAGTATGATAAATATGATGGTGGTGATGTCTTCTTAGGGGATGACAGGAAGGCTAGAATCGTTGGTGATTAGGTGCTCATTATTTAGCTCAAAAATCAGAGTTCTTAGATTGGCTCAAAACCTGTATGATTGCATCTGTCTCGTTAAGACGATCGTAATGCAATTTGTTTCACTGAAAACTGAGTCCGGATGAAGGAGAAAAGGCATGTTGTTCGTTTTCCTGAACAGTTAAAAAAATTGTAGAACAAGACAGAATGATGACATGGTAGTACAATTAACATGATGGGAATCTTCTTCAGTTTTTTCCCAATGAGACTGTGACAAGTGTCACTTCAGGAATTTCTAGTTTGGTTGTGTGAAAGTGAAATTGCCCAATGTCCTCCAAGGTGAAATTATTGGTTCATGGTGAATATTATGTGAAAATTGTATTAGATATATATATATATATATATATATATATATATATTATTTTGTATGATTTAAATATCATATATTATATTATGATTCTTATATATATACATATAGATATATATATATATATATATATATATATATATTCTATATTCAAGCCATGGAAGCTGGACCAAGGAGATGTAGCCTAGGAGGGGTGAACTCCTTCATCAAAACATTGTGTTAATGTGTCTCTTTGATGGTTTTTCGCACTGTACATGTTTGTTGTTTAGTATTTGTTTTTTGAAGCTATTTTGCTCATGAATTTCACTTTTAACTTAAGGAAATTTACCTGATTGTATGCACAAACATCTAATGAAACCTGAGCATAAGGAGCAATAAGCATGCACATATTCATAAATCTATAATTCTTATTAGCACAACAATTTAAACTAATCATACAAAAACAGATCAAGTTGGTATCAGAGCAAAGGTTGAATTGCTTGATTGCTTGATTGCTTGAGTATGTGCAATTAGGGTTTTAATGGTTGCAAAATTGTGATGCTTACAAGGTTAAAGTTGCAGATAGGAGAAGGGAAGCTATTGGTTGCAACTCCTCTGGTAATGCCCAGAAGAAGGAGAGCCACAAGGCCACAATCTCCACCACCCAAAGTTCTAATTCCAGTTGTACTTGGAACTCCTCAAGTTTTGTCTTCAACAGAGAGTGAAGAGGTACAAGCAGTACCAATTTCTGAGCCTGAATCCATAGCTATTGTGTCTAGAGAAAGAGAGCCTGAAGCTCCCTCTTCAGAAGAGGAAGAATTCAAGAAAGCTTTCTATACTTTGACTGAGATGGTTAAAGTCCTCTATGAAGAGAGGAACACTAGAATGGTTGGAGAGAGTTCTAAACCTCCACATGGAGAAGGAAGCTCAGAGGACAAAAAAAATGAGAAGAAGGATTCCAAAGGGAATGGTGGAAAGCCACCTCCATCTCCACCAACCTTTCCATATTCTCATCATCTCCATCATCTCACATAACATCATCTTCCACTACCACCATTGAAACTGCTCATACTCATTCCAAAACCCCAAAAGGAAAGACTCCATTACTGAAATTGGACATAAAATTTGAACTTCCCATGTACAATGGAGAGGTGAATGCAGAAAATTTGGACAATTGGATTCGATAGTTGGAGGTATACTGCAAAATTTAGAACCTTCAAGAAGACGACATAAAGATCTAGTTGGCTTCATTGAGGCTAGAAGGAGCTGCACTAGTTTGGTGGGAAGCAAAGACTCAAGAGGAAATGAGAATCCATGGTAAGATATCCATCACTTGGGTTGAATTTGTTTCTGTAATTAAAATATAGTTTTATCCTTTATCCTATATGCAAAAATCCATTATGAGTTGGTAGAATTTTAGGCAGCTTAAAGGCCAAACAATCCAAGATTATACACAGGAGTTTAGGAAAAGGGCTTTGTTATTAGGAGTGAATTTGAATTCCCAAGATACACTGTTGAAATATATTAGGGGTTTACATTCCTATCTTAAACACACTATTCTTATGTTCAATCCAACTAATTTGGATGAAGTATGTGTGCAAGCCACACATCTTGAATCTAGAGGAAATAACACTTATAAAGAGAGTGGTAATAAAAATCCACCTGAGGTTAAGGAGAAAGAGAAAGGAGGAAAATGGAAAGGGAAGAAAAATGAAAGTGTGAAGAAAGAAGGGGAGAAAGTTATCTGTAAACACTATTCAAAAGAGGGACATAATGAGGATCATTGTTGGAAACTCCATCCAGAAATGAGACCAAATAAGTTCAACAATAAAGGGAAATAGAAAACCACTGCTATCACTCAAGAAGATTTAGGTTCTGAATCAGGTGATGAAAACAAAATCACTGTCATGGGAATCAAAGGAAAACAAGATATTGCAAGAACTAGTTCACAAAATTGTAACACTACTACTACTCTAGATGAAAAGAGACAAATTGAGTTATTTCATGTTAGGGTCATATCTAAACACACCAAGATTGACACACTCTTCGATAGTGGATCACAAGAGAATCTAATCTCTGAAGACTTAGTCAACAGATTGAATCTTCAAAATGTACCTCACCATAAACCATACCCTTTGGGATGGATAACAAGAGACACCAGTTTACAAGTTACAAGAAAATGTTTGTCTAAGTTTGCAATTGCAAATTTTGTTGACGAAGTAGAGTTAGATGTGGTACCGCTTGATATTTCAGGTGTAGTGTTGGGTAGTCCAAATTTGTATGAATAGAAAGCAGTATTTTACCACCATGAAAACAAGTATCACTTGTTCAAGGATGGTGTGGAGTATATAGTGAGAGCCCATCGCAAAAAGTTAAACAAATCAGTTGTTAATGTAGGGCGGACAAAAATACTAGTGAATTCAAGTAAAATTTTTGTACTTCTCATGTTCAAGCCAAATGATGATATTGTTTATGAAAATGTTGTTGCATGTAATGCAAGTTTCAATTTTGATTTGGTTGGTTCAGTTCATCAGAGTGATGAATTATTTCAGGTTGTGAAAAAATTGTCCTTCAAGGAGCAAGAAACTTCACATGAAATATCTTTGGAGCAAGAGGTTTCTCTTTGTGATGTTAGCATGCAAGGGTTAACAAAATTGCAAAGTGTAGAGACACAATTGCAATACAAAAGTTTGTTGAAAAATGGGCTCATTTAATCATCCCTTATGCCATGTTGTGCACTGATGGTTATGGTGCCAAAGAGGAATGGTAAGCATTTGAAGAAACAGGACAAAAGGAGTAGTTTTTGCCAAAGCAAAGTTGTAAAAAGAGGTCAGTGCAAGAATATACATAACACCAAACAAGAATGGTTTGTATGGATTTTAATGGTGTATGTTCTTTGTAGCACTTATATTACATACATTTATTTTAATTATGGCAAAAAAAAGTCATTTATTGAAGAAATTGTCCACTTGGGTGACATAAACATGTATAGAAATTTTTCTTATGCACATGTCATCTATGAAGGAAAATTGTTTGATGTTTTGAAGATATCAAAGTACAAGTTGGGTTTCACTTCTTTAATGCATTTGGGAAATGATATTGGAGGAGGTAAGTTGAAGGCAAGCCTCTCCAAGTTGGATGATTAGTCAACGCCCAAGATTTTCATTTTGATAAGAGGTTTGTTGGGAGCATCCCAATGTTGGAGGAGAGTTGTTGTTGACATTTTTTCTTTTGAAGCTCCTTGGCATGCATTATCGTGTGTGTGTAAAGTCTTCCAGTGGGGAGGAAAACAACAAGAGGCATGTGTTGCTTCAAACCAAAAGATCAGTTCAATTCTTTTTTATGCTCTTTCAAACATGAAAGGTTCATTTGAGTTTCAGGGTTATGCAAGCAACTTCACCATTGTCATGCGGAAAGAGTCAATTTTGCGGACAAAACCGACCTCCCTAGAAGCTAAGGCTTTCTAGTGACAAACAAGACAAGTAAACACTACCTTTCTCTAAATATGCATTTAGAATACAAGTAATCAGGTGTTTATAACATACCTTTAGTCCAACTCTTTGTAGTAGTTCAGCCTCGCCGATCCGGATGAGCTCCTCCTTCTCTTCGAAATCTGCATTCACTAACAAGCCAAAAGATTACATAGCACCTGAATAACTTATAAAATAACACATATTCATCATACAGACCAAGGAGTATATGAAACAAATCATGTATAACAACTTGTTGAGAAAAATGAGTTTATTTGCATTAAGTGGAAACAAAAGAAACCATTACAGCCTGAGCCTTGGTGTTGTGCAGGTTCCTCCCAGGGTCCAGCAAGAGTTTTCCTTTACTTTGATCAGCTCACCCACTTCCAAATGAAGCTAAGAAAGGATGGGAATCTCTCCTCTCAAGCTCTATAAGGGAGTCCTAATCTCAGCAGCATCTACCCTTAGGAATGTTCAGCTTTCAACCTCCCCTCCCTCTGGCCCAATGCCTGTATTTATAGTGCTTTGGAGGAAGTTAATCAGGTCCACCATGAATGGGATAAGCCCCTCTTTCAATGGGATAGCTCCCCTCTTCATGGGATAAGTTCCTCTTACATAGGGATGCATGAACCATCTGGAGGCGCTCAATCCACGTCAAACCATCTTCTATAATGCTCTAGAAATGACCACAAGTAACTTTTTTGAAGTAAAACTTGCGCCTTTTGACCTTTACAGAAGTACACACCCAGACCTTTACATACAGAGCGTACAAGTACGCAGGTTTTATGAACTAGAGGTGCGTACACGCAGGTAAGGCTAAGAGAAACTGCGTAACCAGAGTTAATTGACTTTTAAAGGACTTTCTCTCTTTCTTGGAGTTTAACATGAGGAGCAGAGGTATGAGACTTGCCAAGGAGGATAGTATGACAGTTGATAGAGCCATACTAATTGTAGATAGTCATGGTGACAAATTTTAGTGTAACAGATTGCCCCCTAAAGTGCGAATCCTGTAGTATATTTAGGGTTTCATATCATCTAGGAAGGGTGAAGTACTTTATCATTTCAAGGATTATCTTGTGGAGAGACCGGTTGGAACCTGCAAGTATTCAACACAAAATACATATATGAGATCATATCATCGCTGAGGTAGGCATTCCCATACTCAGATCAAAAACTTTAACTAGAAAACTAACTACTGCTCTGATACAGGAATGATTTCGCAGTACATCATAATCATAGACGCATGTAGACACAGTATGGACGCAGCCATCTGTTTATAGTTAGTCTACTTATACAATGAATACAAAACTCCTCGCAGCCTGGATGGTGGAAACTAGATCCAGGGTCTTCATTTCTACTTCCCGAAATAGTACGATTCTATCCATGCGAATAAATGAGTCGATGTCGAGCATGGTAGAAACCACTTGATTACCAGTCAATGATGTAAACTGTTAACAAGTGTGAGAGAAACCACCAGTGATGTCAATGGCTCTCAAAGTACCCAGTACAATCCATGAGATGTGAATGAATGTGTTGATGTCGAACATGTCATGGAATCCTTCGATCGAAAGTCGATGATGTAAATTGTCGTCGAAGGCGAGAAATATGCCATTGATGCATGCGGATCTCAAGGTACTGAGATTTCTAGATCATCTTTCTAGATAATGTGCTGATGTCGATAGAAAGCGATCTGTCGTAGGGAAGCCCACAACACGAAATCATAAATTAAGTTGAAGAAATGTAGCTGTAAGGACTGACTCAGGGATGGTCAAAATGGATGACAGGTATTTTGCAGATGAATGGCTTATTTGTAGCGACCTCTTGAACACATAACGACACAACAGATGGCTTGGTGACATTTGACCCAAAGTTAATATCCGGCTGAAGACTTTCAATGTGGTTCAATCAACTATGAGGCAAAGGATTTCCCAACCCATGTGAATGAAAAGTGTCGTGTTCAAGAGTGGTGATAAGGTTTCTTCTGAGACAAAGGATAACAAATAGGCTCATTTTTCTCTCTTTTCCCCCACCATTTCTGGCAAGTACCTCTTTATTTTTTACAAGCTTGAGGAGGATAACATATGCTTGATTATAAGCTCATCCTTCAGATGAGTCCAACTTAGTTTAGATTCGAACCCTAAGAAGGAGTGGTCCGTTCCTGTTTGTAATCGAACAGGTCCTTTACTGTGAAATTTTAATGAGTCCAGTATAGGAGAAACTCGGAGTTTTTCAATTTTAGAGAGTCTGAAAAACTTAAGAAGACTCCAGGGTTGAACTTTTTCGTAAATTTGTGTCTCCCAAGCCCGAAAAAGTATACAATAATACTTGAGAGAACCGCTTGGTTTTTTACGACCAAGGAGTACTTTCATAGTTAGTGTCTTTGACCTGAAAAGTAAAAAGCGATCAAGGACACGTCGTTTTATTTCCAGTATCGAGTTTGAAATGACAAAAACCCGGCAATCTTTTCCTATTTTTACGGTCAGAAAAGGGCTATAAGGGGACCGTCTTTTAATTCCGTTTTAACGAGTGTAAAAGAAACGCTCGGCAATCTTTTCATGTTTTAGGAGTCAGAAAAGGGCTTAAAAGATTACTCTGGTGTTTTTGTTTGTGAAAAATGACAATTTTCCCTGAAAATCCTTTTATCCTGCACAAAAACCAACACATTACTCATACCTGTTTAATATAGATAAAAATACTTTGAAAAATACCTTTTTATGGTGGAAAATAAACAAATTTAACATTCATTTACTCAAAAAACCTATAAAAAGGGGTTTTACCATTTCATTTTTACCATTTTACTGTTGAGGAGAGAAAAAGGGCTTTTGGCAAGAAACTTCCAGTGGTCGTTGCGGAGAATCCGACCATCGAAACCGAATGTCGTCTCATCAGGTATTCTACAACATCCTCCCTTGCATTTCCATCCATTTGGAATTTGTTTTTAAGTTTTAGTTTCATTTTTTGGAGGCCTTGGGGTTTCAAAGGCCGCTTTTCGGGGTACGCAGGTGCCCCAAAGGTGACCTGCGTACCCCGACATTTTCTCAGTTGGAAAAATGCCGGGTGTACGCAGCTTGCCTTAAGATAGCCTGCGTACACACGCTCTGTCTCTAAAGGCGGGTTGCGTACACCGCGGAGTGGGTTTTTAAACTCCAATTTCTCCAAAATGAACCAAAAACTTTCAATTTTATGGACTCTAACAGATGTTTTATGGTGTGTAGATTGCCCACCATGCTTGATTGGCACGAAAGAGAGCACGAAGATGTTGATTTGGCTGCGATTAATCATCAACCTTCCATTGATGCTTTAAAGGCATGCGGTCTTTACAAATACTGGGCCATACCTGGCATGAGGGCCCAGGTAAGATTTCTAGAGTGGTTGGTCGAAAGGTGGAATGTCTAGGATCAGTGCTTTTACATTGGAGGGCATCAGCTCGAAATAGAGCCCTCAGACATTTACTTTCTCACTAGTTTGCCCAAGAGGGGCGAACAATTGACTCTGTCCGGGACTAGGCCGGGTGGCCAGTCCATCGCTAGTCTCCGTCTAGAGTGGTGCAATAATCAAAACTAGGAGAGGGGGATAGAAATTAAAAAGATATCCCGACCTGAACTTATGGTAATTTCCTTTACAGTTACCAGACTTTGCGGCGCAGCCGCTTTGCACATTGCCACCGGGTCCCAAATGCGTATGGCGATTGACTGCTATCAGGGCACCATTTTCAAGTGGTGCGATGCTGTGTTGGCCAATTTAAAGGGCCAACTGACTAGGGCAAAAAACGGGCAATTGAAGACTTTTGGTTATGGGCCTTTAGTTGTGATTTTTGCTCTAGAGAGGGTTCCAATGTTGATCCCGCAGCAGCTCACTGTTGAGGCTGGGCTTCCCCGAGAGCCTAAGTTGATGCGATGGGTTGCGGTGATGGCCCGTCATCCTGACGAGGGCACGGAGGTTGTCCGATTTAGACCGGAGTACTTTCACTGGTTAGAGGACCAGGTCTTCTCGATACAGGATTTTCCTTATGCCGGAGTCGATTTTCGTGGCGATCCGGACATGATTCTTCCACCGGGAGAACAGTGGGATGACACAGGTACTTTATTTTTCACAAGTGTTTTTAAATTATCTACTTTTTTTGTTTTTATATCATCTCAAAACTGACAGTGACAATTTTCAAAATGCAGATGCAGGCCCACGGCATCCAGCCAATCTCCGGCCTTTTGAGAGGAGACAACCAGTTGCACCGGCACCGGTCCCACAGAATGAGGCTATAGAGACCTTAGCTGAGTTGGAACAAGACCTAAAGCGTCTGACGGTAGATATACCAGAGACTACTATAGATGATATTCCTATCAGGCTTCAGCGCTATGTAGTCGGAGTTCCAGGACCTTTTAGGAGGTTCTTGTGTAGGGTAGCCCGTGCAGTGGTGTCGTATAGAGATCATCACCAGTGATTGGATGATCGTTTTTGTAGACACATGTGACATTTTGGTTTTTTTTACTTATCATTTTTGCCGATCATAAGGTGTTTTGCAACCTATGATTGAAGACGATGTATTTTTGACACACTCCTATCTATATATATCATTATTACCGGCATATCTTGTTAAACATGTGTGATGTTTTTAAATTTACATGTATGATTATTGCAAATGTCTGTCTAACATTCGAGAAGCAATTGCATCTGCTAATGTATTTAAAGACCTCGGAATATATTGATATTCAATGTAATCAAATTCACGTTCCAAGAGACGCACTCTCAAAAATAACCTTAATAACACTGGATTTCTAATGGCATAAACTCTATTAAGCTGTAATACAACGAGTTCAGAATCTAACCTCACTATCAAACTCCGAATCCCAAATGAAATAGATTCAGACAATAACTCAATCACTGCACTGTATTCTGCAATGTTGTTTGTTGTTTGACCGAGGCTCACCCCATGCATAGAAACTAACTCGTCAGAGGGCGAATAAATAACCCAAGCTGTGGAAGAGATATTCTGTGTATTACGACAAGCACCATCAGCGAATCCAATGTACGTTTGGAGAGGCATCGACATCTGCAAACATCAAGGGTAAAACCAAGATAAGCAGAATAAGGACGAAAAACACACTTTCTAAGCTAAGCACATTGTCTAAACTAACAAACACACTAGCTAGAAAGAAAAATTAACCTAACTAACCTAACTAAAATCTCCACACCCATCATTTAAGCATAATACCTCTTTAGGTAAAGTCCATTTCTGGGTTTACCCAAAGAGTCCCCGTCAAAGTCAACCAGCTCATAGGCCCCTTTTGCTAGCTTTCACTTAACAATGTAGGGCCCATGCCACATAGGAACGAATTTTCCAGCACCTAATTTATCGTTAGCTTGATCATACAATAGCACTAGGTCTCCTTCCGAAAAATTTCGAGGGGTCACATTTCGATCATACTGAGCTTTCATTCGTTTTGCATGAGTCTCGATTGCCAGTGCAGCATCGCGTCAAGTCTCATCTAATTGAGCTAAGTATAATAAATGCTTCTCCTCTTCGGAAGTAGCTGGAAGTAATTCGACAGCCATTTGAAGTGATGGGATTTCGCATTCAATGGGAAACACAGCTTCCAAACCATAAACTAGTTGGAAAGGAGTGAACCCTGTTGATGTTTTCACTGAAGTTCGGTATGCCCAAAGCGCGGAAAATAACATGTTGTGCCAATTCGACCGATGAATCCCAATGATTCATCAGATCATGATAACTAAAACTTTGTTGATGGACTCAACCAGACCGTTGGCTTGTGGATAATAAGGAGTTGAGCTATCGTGACGCAAACCAAGCTGGCCTATAAGTTCTGTCATCATAATGTTTCAAAAATGGTGCCCATGGTCAGTAATTATCGCTTGTGGGACACCAAACCTAGCAATAATGTGATTGAATACGAAAATTGCAGTTGTCTTGCTGTCTGCCTCGAATGTAGGCATCGCCTCGGCCCACTTAGTAAAATAATCAACCGCAAGGATGATATACGCATGCCCCCCGGCCGAGTGAGGGTTACATGTAATAAAGTCGATACCCCATTTGGCAAAAGGACCAACGGCAATTATAGGGTGGAGAGGAGCAGGTGGTGCGCGCATCTTGCGATCAAACACTTGACAGTTGTGGCATTTTCGGACCGCAATAATACAGTCTTTAAACATGGACGGCCAGAAGTAGCCAGCACGCAACACCTTCTGAGCTGTGGCATACCCAGACATATGACCGCCACATGCTCCAGAGTGACAGTCATTTAAAACCCTTTCTGCCTCTTCGTGAGTTAAGCAACGTCAGAAAACCAAGTCCGCCCCACGGCGATAAAGAGTATCTCCAATAATTTTATACTGTTGGGACTGGAATCGAATTTTTCGACGTTCCGACTTTGAAGCTTCGGGCCGAAAGGATTGGGTTTGGAGATAGACGATTATATCCCCATACCACGGATCTAAAGTGCTGATGAGAAACAAAGATTCGTCCGCAATGGGTTCCTCTGCCACAGTTTCCGTGTGAGCATGCGGGAAATCACACATCAACTCTGCAAAGACTAAAGATTTCTTAGACTTAGATTTTTCAAATTCCAAGTCGAACTATTGCAGGATAATGATCCATTTAGAGTAATTGCCCCCTAGCAATTGTTTAGTCAAAATGTAGATCATAGGGTTGCAATCCGAAATGACTGTAGTTTTACGGAGAAGAATGTAGTGACGAAAACGTTGGACAGCCTAAACGGCTACCAGGGCCAATTTCTCCACATGCGAATATTTTAGCTCAATGGGATTTAACATCCTACTAAGATAATATATCATATGTTCCGTTGTGAATTCGTCTTCCTGAACTAACACCATTCCAATAGTGGAATGAGAGGCGACGAGGTACAAAAAGTAATCTTGGTTGTAGTTGGGAGGATGCAACAACGGTGCATGGGTCAACGCGTGTTTAAGTGCATCAAAAGATTGCTGAGCTATCTCATCCCAAGAGAATTGAACATTCTGTTTCAAAAACCGTGTAAAACCTTTTGTAACCTCGGCGTAGTTAGGAATGAATCGGTGTAAAAAGTTTGCTTTCCCCTGCAAACTTTGGAGTTAGCGAAGACTCGAAGGAGGAGGCAATTTGATGATAGCTTCTACCTTCGAGGGATTGACGCGAATGCCGGCTTTTGAAACTACAAATCCCAGCAATCGTCCCACTTCTATACAGAAGACACATTTGTGTGGGTTCAAACGTATACGACAATGCCTACACCTCATGAAGATTGCGCGTAAATGGACAAGGTGATCAGCTCGATGTAATGAATGAGCGGGCAAATCATCGAGATACGGTTGCACAATGTGTTTGATGTCATGAAACGCATAAGACATCGCCCTTTGAAAAGTGGCTCCGGCATTCTTAAGCCCAAAAGGTAGTTTGCAATAAGAAAATGTCCCCCATGGACAAATGAAAGTCATTTTTGGTTGATCGGCAAGTAGAATATTGATTTGATTGTAACCGGAAAAACCGTCCATAAAGGAAAATATTTCACTGTCGGCACAATCATCAATTATTTGATCGATATAGGGTGTTGGATAGTTGTCTTTGGGACAAGCACGATTGATATCTCTATAGTCGATACATATTCTTATTGTTCCCTGTTTTTTGTTAACCGGAACAATATTCGATACCCAATCCGTTAACGGGATCGGATAAATGAAACCTGCTTTCAACAGCTTCTCGACTTCTGCTTTAATTGCAGCCGCTTTTCGTGGGTGAATCTGACGCAAACGTTGCCGGACGGGTTTAGCGTCCGGATAAGTCTTAATCTCATGGACAACAATTGCGGGATCAATTCTTGGAATTTCCTCATAGGACCAGGCAAACACGTCGCGGAATTCTTGAAATAGGGCCTTGTATGTCTGAATTTCGTCATCTGAACACGAGGCACCTATATGAATGTTTTCAATGATTCCGGGCTTGACTGAAATGTCAATGGGAACAGTGCGAGAGATGTTTCCCAAATTCAACTCTGAATCGGGATGTTTCATTGGACTCTGAGCTTCCTTGACATATTCAGCTGTAAAAACTGATGAGAAATCGTTTTCAAAGCGATCATCCTCAGGTAAAAACGAAGATCTATGATGGAGATCTTCCCATGGTAAATCGTCTACACACAGGACTTCACAAAGTTGTTCGTCAGATGACACAACTTCGGGAAATGCTATTAACTCCGAGGTTGAAGTGAAAAGTGATTCCTCACGGACCACATTCATTTGGTCGATTTTGGTTGAACGCGAGTCAGTAAAAGACTGCACGGCTTTGTAAGCAATTTCATACGGACTCAAAGGCATAGCATCACCAAATGAGTCTATTTCAGATTCGGAAGGAACGATCCAAGGATCGTCGTAAAAAATGGTATCTGATGTAATCATATGAATGGATGCGAACGAAGACACAGCGTTGATTGGAGGAAAAGGAAAAGTGCCCAGTAAACCGGCATCTTTAACTAATCCTACGCCAACATCCTTATAAGGGATAGTCATTTTACCGACATGCTGGATACTTTCTGAAGAGGCTGGGTCGGATGAAAAATAAGCCAGCTGGTCTATGGTCACAATCTTGCCATTATGTGGAAATTTTATTGCTCTGAAGACCGATGAGACGACCGTTGTCATAGCGTAAGACCAACTTCGACCCAAGAGAAGGTTGTAGTCTAGAGGGGCATCAACCACCTCCACATCCAGACTAACAGTTTTTCCTTCAACCCCTATAGGAAAATCCTGTAGAATGCCAAACGGATGGAACCCATGGCCATCAAAGGCCTTAAGAATTGTCGGGGATTGATTTAGTGAAGGAGAGCCAAGCGATCTCCAGCACTGTATTGACATAATACACGTGGAAGCTCCCTCATCAATTACAGTCCGATGAATAGGCTTGTTTTTTACTATCACTGGGATCTGGAAAGCCATCTGATGAGGTAAACGTGGTGTACTATTTTCTAGATCAAAGATTATTAGGTTCGGGTCCTGAACATCAACAGCTCCTATAGCCGACAAAAGTAATTTTTGTTGTGCTGGGCACAATTGCAGCACTTCTAAACCTGACATTGCTGAGGGTGAAACAGCTAAATCCTCAACAATGTTGTAATTCTGAGTCGCTCTCGCATGTGGATTGAAAGCAGACCTTCGAAGTACACCCTTGGCGGGCGGTTTAATTACTAAGTCAGGGTTAGGTTTCTCGATCTGTAGTGGATCGGAACCGAGAGCTAAGGTTGATGGATTTGACTGAGAAGATTCTGCTTCTTTCGATCCATCAACAGGACTTTTACTACCATAATCGTGTGACCGAGTCGCAATCCTTACATGAGACATCATCAATATGGGTTCTTTAGCGGCAAAAATGGAAGAACCTATCATTTTGCTATCTTTCGGAAATGGGTCCTTCAAGACAGCAGGAATTTGGGAACCCTTGACGAGTTTCGCAACCTCGGCCCAATGAGGGCAATCTCTTGTAAAATGATCTTCTTCACAAATAAGACAAGGATAACGGGGCTTGCGCTTTTCGTCATTGGTTTCCAACTTTTCTGTTTTCTCCTTTGGAGTTTTGTCTGCTTTATTCTTCTTCTTGCCTTTCTTCTTCCCACCGTTTTTTTATTTAGCCGTAGATGACTCTACAGCGTGAATATCAGCGGAAACTTCAGCAGAAGATTCTCCTGTCGGGGAGTCTGGTAAGGTGATAATGGGCGAAGAATTCTTTGAAGACTTCTTCTTGCTTTTAGTATTTACCGTACCAATCATGCCATCAGCAGCATGAGATCCCGAAGGAGCAGCAGTGATTTGATTTGACTTTGGAAGATCTGGGATCTTTTCGTGTAACTTACCCGACTGAGTATAAACTAAGTCAAGGTACTGCGCTTGAGCAATCACTTGCTCCTCAGTAACTACTCTGGCCTTAGCTATGTCTTTAGTAATCTTTGGTAATAATGATTTAACAAACCATTCAGCTAAGATTTGGTCCGGGATAAAAACTTTCACTAATCGCCTTCGACGTCTCCATTCATGAATATGATCGGAAATATAAGTGGACATCGATTGTTTTAATGAAGTTAATAACTCGGTACCATTATCATATCTGACCGGCAACTAAAAATGATTTAAGAACGAGGTAGCTAACTGACTAAAATTATAAAAAGAGGCCCGTGGTAACTCAATGTACCACTTGGTCGTGAGATCAATGAGCGTACACTGGAAAAGACGTAAACGGATCGAATCATCCAAGATGGAATTTGAGGCACACCAGAGGTGGTAAGTCATCACGTGATTTGACGGATCCTCTCCAGACTTACCTTCGAACTTGGGTATGTCACTAGGCAACTTATTTGGCATTGGCGGCAGAACGGAAGATAATTTATTGGATTGTTCGTTAGGCGCGTCAAGTCTGGTAAATCCAAATTTGTGATAAACGACAATTGCCGATTAGGATCCCTAAAACTCTGGGTCACAAGACCAGTCCTAGGAGGAGGATATCCAGGATAACTTGGAATAGGAATCGCATTCGGGATATTGTATCCTCCCGGAAAACCAGGATTAACCGGACCGTACTGGGGTTGTTGTGGTTGTTGATAAGTGTACCCAGGATACGGTTGATACTGGTAAACCGGTTGTTGGACAGCAGGCCCGTATTGGTACTGTCCCTGGTACGGTTGATAAACAAATTGTGGTTGGGTAGTAACAACCGTACTTAAACCAGGCTGCCCCACAGGCATCTGAACCGTAGTTTGAATCGTGGATCCAGACAATGGTAAAGATGTTTGTGGAGTATTGGCAGAGACAGTAGAAACCAAAGTTGTCGATACTCCAGAAGTAAGTGTGGTGGATGGAACAGATGTTGCGGTAGTTGCAGCAGTCGTTTGAGATGGAGTACTAGGTGCAATTGGCGACTGAGTAACTACCGAAGGTACAGAAGTTTGAACATTAGACTGGACTGGTTGCTGGGGTGGACCAGAAACTATAGGTTGTCCAGTTTGAGATGACAACTGTACGCTTGGCTGCAACACTTGTTGACTTTGCGATGGATCCCACACTATGTTCATTCCGGGGTATTGACCCATGACAGGTTGAGGATATTGAGATCCATAACAGGATTGAGGGTAGGATTGATAATTGAAAGGTACATTTCCCATACCTTGAACATAAGATTGACCTTGGGGTGGTTGATAACCTTGACTCAAGTACTGACCTTGGGGTAGATACCCTTGAGGTAAGTACTGATACTAGGGTTGACCTTGAGGCATAAATTGATACTGAGGTTGACCTTGGGGTACATATTGAGGCTGGGGTTGACCTTGAGGAATGTACTGTACCATGGGTACATACTGTCCTTGAGGTTGCCCCGCAGACGCAAGTTGTGTACCTTGAGATTGCCCCCCAGGCGCTAATTGAGGCAGCCCCCCAGGCGATAACTGGCCACCTTGAGGTTGAGAACTGGGAATTGAACCTGACATCATGTAAATGTCTCCTACGCCCAACGGTTTATTACCATTGTTTCCAGTTAATGACCCATGTCCAATGGGTTGAGGAGATGCTCCTGCAAAAGTACCAGAAAGTGACTAATACCCAGCAGGAACAGAAGGACTACCGTACAAGAAAGATTCAGGAGATTGAGTAAACACGAACAACTGACTAGACATATTTATAGGAGTATAAATACCTCCGGGTGGAAAAGGAGTACGAGGTGGAGAAAAACTTATCTGAGTTGTCTAAGTAATTAGTTAACGAAAGATACCAAGTAGTACTTCTAGGTGGACTGTAAAAAATAGATTCACGCTCCCTTAGATCAATGGTAGGTTGATCTTCAGGGATAGGGACGCCTGCTTCTTCTTCTGGAGCAAGTTCTTCGATAGCTATCAAACCAGAAGGAAGATTTTCGGTGATGACTCTTTCTACCCTAGGTGAATCAGGAACACTAGAAGTTGGAGTAACAGGTTCAGATATTTCAGGTTCTTCGCCTATATCACTAGTAGATGAAAAACTACCAGCAAGCTCGGAAACTACAACAGCTTCAGGATTATAACCTGTTTCTAGACTTTGGTAATCTGGATGGACTACCAACGAAGACTCTCCTTCTTCAGGTGAACCTACTTTACTGCCACTAGGAGGAGTTACAAGGACTTTCAAACCTTTGTAATGACCCGGGACGTCTTCAGGAGGCTCACCCCGAAGTCTACGGGACTTCCTCAACAAATCGGCCACGGTAACAATCTCAGGAGACTGGCCCCGAAGTCTATGGGACTGTCTCGGTAATTCCGCCACAGTTAAAAATTTTAACTACTGCACACGCAAACAAAGTAAAATCTCAAAGAAAACCGCCTAAAGTCTCTAAAGAACCAAACAAATTCGAATCACACGCCTAAAGAATCTAGGGCGTCAAACCATACACAAACAGTAGCCTTCCGGACTGAGAACACTAGTTGGTGATGAAGCCCAACATCGCCGAATTCAGTACAGAAGTGGTGGGTGGAACAGTTACCCCGGCAACCTGCTTAATGAATAGACTGGCACAAGTTCCTCCACTTTGACCGTCTCGAGTGAAGTGAAGCCCCCGGAAAATCCAAGTGAGTCTAGCCGACGTCTGCTCCAGGTACAGTGGGATCTTCCCTCCACCGTCACCTCGGGTAGAATCATAAAGATAATGGTCACTAAAGTTACCAACAGCAACAAATATACCTGGGGGAACAGTCTACGACCCGATAGCACGCAAGGACAGAGTAACAAGCTCAATCCCCTTGCCGGCTCCTTGAAAATAATCCAAGGTTTACCGACAAGTGACCCCAGGCTCCTCGACAATAATCCGAGGTTTACCGTTTGTAATACGTGCGTATCTGGCGTCTTTCCCAATGAAGGAGGATTGATCCCCTCACTGGTTCGGACACGGTCTCGTGCTTCTCCTTTAAGAGGAGCTTTCCCAGAGTACAAATGAAACAGTTGGATTTATCCTACCACAAGATAAGCTACTTGTTTGGTTTTACTGTCTTGGAGAGTTAATTACTCTCCTACTCCAAGACACTAGCCTGACCTATATTGGTGTTTCAGAGCCCTAGTAAATAAAAAGTTACTAAGTTGATTTTACTTTAAGCGTTAATTTTTTATGGCTTTTCTTTAAGACAAAAGGTAGTGGAGATGAAACTGATGGTGTGTAGACTCGACTCAAATCCACTAAAAAGATGCACTTAGGATGATTTATACTAATTTTCTTTTTCAATGAATTCCCTAGCTAAGAGAGTTGGAGAATGCAAAATTGATATAAAGACAACTTTCTTGGCAATGAAAATCAAAGAAACAATCTCTTTATCTTTTCCAAAGCATACAACACACGACCACTAATTATTTTGCGAAAATTCCTTTTCCTTTCAAAGACTCAAATGCCACTAAACAAACTTTTCCTTCAAAAGAGATTTTTGGATTTTTTCCTACTTAACAAAGCATTTAAAAATCAAAAATCAAACCTTCTAAAAAACCTATGACAATCAAATCAAAGCTACTAAAAAGCAAATCAAAAAGAAATTCACCTAATAAGCAAATCTAATGAGGCCAAAACCTACAAAATATGATCCCAGGATGTTTTACTCAGTCATGATTTAACTAAGGACTAGTCAATGCAGAATCAAAAACTAGCCAAAAACAAACATCAAAATCTTTTGTTCTTTTTCTTAAAATGAAATTCACAGTTCAATCAACAAAATTTTTCGAGATTCGGCAAAGAGAAAAAACAAAGGTAGATGTCTCACACAGGTAGATTCTATGAAAGGTCTGACTCCTAAGAAGACTGCAAAGACTAGGGATATCCAAGGTTTTACGACTTCTAAAGCCAAAGTCACTACAGGACCAATGCAAAAATCAAACCTTAAGGCTAGAACCTCTACGAATTCCACTAAAACTCTTGACACTGATGAAACAAGTTCAGATGAAGATCTCTGGCAGGTAACCAGTGGATCTGGGTGGTAAAAACAACTTATAAACAAAATGTAAGAGGCAAAAAGGAGAAAATTGAAATTTTCTCAATTTTGACAGGGTACGTAGGCAACCTGTTTGCACAGGTGCGTGTACGCTCTGTGCACAAAGCTGCAGTACGTACAGGTACGCACTGTGCTTAACGCAGAGGTTGCGTACTTCTAGCAAAACCAAGAAAAACTAAAATCTAATTTAACCCTAAGCTAAGCCACCCAAATACACAGTCAGACAACCAAAAACCAGAAAGAAAACGACTTATCTCAAATCAAAGTTTCAGACAAAGGAAAAATCATTCACATCAATGGAGTTCCCCAGTATGGTCGCCATTTTGTCATGCGGAAAGAGTCAATTTTGCGGAAAAAACCGACCTCCCTAGAAGCTAAGGCTTTCTAGTGACAAACAAGACAAGTAAACACTACCTTTCTCTAAATATGCATTTAGAATACAAGTAATCAGGTGTTTATAACATACCTTTAGTCCAACTCTTTGTAGTAGTCCAGCCTCGTCGATCCGGATGAGCTCCTCCTTCTCTTCGAAACCTGCATTCACTAACAAGCCAAAATATTACATAGCACCTGAATAAATTATAAAATAACACATATTCATCATACAGACCAAGGAGTATATGAAACAAATCATGTATAACAACTTGTTGAGAAAAATGAGTTTATTTGCATTAAGTGGAAACAAAAGAAACCATTACAACCTGAGCCTTGGTGTTGTGCAGGTTCCTCCCAGGGTCCAGCAAGAGTTTTCCTTTACTTTGATCAGCTCACCCACTTCCAAATGAAGCTAAGAAAGGATGGGAATCTCTCCTCTCAAGCTCTATAAGGGAGTCCTAATCTCAGCAGCATCTACCCTTAGGAATGTTCAGCTTTCAACCTCCCCTCCCTCTGGCCCAATGCCTGTATTTATAGTGCTTTGGAGGAAGTTAATCAGGTCCACCATGAATGGGATAAGCCCCTCTTTCAATGGGATAGCTCCCCTCTTCATGGGATAAGTTCCTCTTACATAGGGATGCATGAACCATCTGGAGGCGCTCAATCCACGTCAAACCATCTTCTAGAATGCTCTAGAAATGACCACAAGTAACTTTTTTGAAGTGAAACTTGCGCCTTTTGACCTTTACAGGAGTACGCACCCAGACCTTTACATACAGAGCATACAAGTACGCAGGTTTTATGAACTGGAGGTGCGTACACGCAGGTAAGGCTAAGAGAAACTGCGTAACCAGAGTTAATTGACTTTTAAAGGACTTTCTCTCTTTCTTGGAGTTTGACATGAGGAGCAGAGGTATGAGACTTGCCAAGGAGGATAGTATGACAGTTGATAGAGCCATACTAATTGTAGATAATCATGGTGACAAATTTTAGTGTAACAACCATATTATTTCATTCAAAAGATTTCCATGGTGTAAAGATTAAGTTGCAGCGATCCATGCACTTTCATTGGATGGATATTGATCTATATTTAAAAGGGAACACAACAAATTATATATATGACCACAAGTACAGAGATGCAGTAGAAATAATACTTCATTTCATTAATGTAAAATACTAAAATATGCTTACAAACAGAAATGGAAATAAACTAGCTCGGGCGATGGTAGCTTATCTCTGAGGAGAGATGTGGCAACTACATGCCTCTAAATTGTGTTACAATGAGGCTCAAGGGCCTTTTTATTATTTAACAATAAGAGCAAACCCTAAACAACCAAAACCCTAACCCGAGGAGATGTAACACCAAGAGTTTATGGGCCCCGATGAGGTTAGTTGGATAACCAACTTCCCCGGGTCGTGACTTGGTCATATTATCTACGTTTGATGCGCATGATACCCCATTGGAAAGATCTCTCTGAGGACTACAACATAAAAGATAATTTTAGAAAAAAAATTGCTTGTATAAGATTGCCAAAAAAATGTTGTTTAGGGCCTAAAAAACGACTCCTGAAGTTTAGGACCCGAAAAACTGTTAAAATAGTAAATTGTGCTACAATTAAGGAAACTAAAAAACTAAAAAACATAGTTATGGGGGTCCAAGTGGGATAGGTGGGTGGCCACCAACATCCACCCAGATCATTCCTCCCCCTTAGGAAGCAATGGTCTCAATTGTGTTGAGTGCCTCCATGAGATGGGGAAACTTTTGCTGAACTTGGTCCCAAGTGAGTTGTTCTGCAACCTCTGATGCGTCTAGTAATGGTGGAAAGCATGGTCAAGGGCGGTCCACGTTGAACACTAGGTGCAAACCAAATGATGAGGGAATTTTGTGCTCCAAAGAATTGTTTCCTGTAGACTTGGTAATGGTGTAAGGACCATATCAGAGTGGTATGAGCTTCAATGGGCTCTTGTAAGGCGTTCTTTCTGCAAATGCAACCAGACTTTGTTGCCCACCTGAAACTTGTGTGGCACCCAATGTTGATCATGTCGCTACTTGTACTTGGCATTTTCACAAGGGAGCGGCAATATATCAGCATGTTGGGTAGAGGTGCTCCGGGAGTCAGATCGAACGAATGCTTGACCTCACAGTGTAAGGGTACCCATGTGGGTGAGGAGAAGATGTCCTTGTATTCTTCCATGACTGTATCCACCTGCTTCTGCTGCATGGAGGAACCCTTCCCCGTGGCCATGGATGTGGTTACACTCTTCCCCTTACTTTGCGAGCGAACCAGAAAGAAAATAAATTTCCTGGTTTGTGAAATGATCTTACTGCATTGCTTTGCAATGATCAAAGAGATGGCAGTAGGCAGAGCTACCTCTGGTATCCTATATAATGTATTACCAAAAGAAATAATAATAGAGCGAGGTCTAGACTCATATACAGCATGTCACTTCCACAAGTATGGTTGTCCTAATAATACATCACAAACGTCAAGAGACACAACATCACACAATACCTCATATGTGAAGGGCTTAATGTTGTAGGGAAGGCGGCACTACTAGCGGACTCGGAGATCTCTTCCTTGGTGAAGCCACCCAATGTTGTACGATTGCGGGTGTGGTATGGTCAATAGGCCCAACCACTTCATGACCTCTACTAAAATGAGGTTCTTTTGGCTGCCATTGTCGACAATGAATTACAACGGCAAACCCTTCACCCACATTTGTGAGTGGAAAAGACGCTCCCCCTCCTCTGGATATTCGGGATGATTCTTATAGATCTTGGCGGTGGCAACGGTGGTGCTGGGACCCGCATCAATAATCTGCTTCCCTTTGTCATTCCTCTTGGACTCAGGGTCGGAACATGCATCTCATTCTGAAGCCTTCAACTCGGCCACCAACGACTGCTTGGTCCGACACTCACTTGTGTTGTGAGTGGGGCTCTTATGGAACTCGGACCACTTTCCTGTGTCCTCTTTGACTTCGTGGTGTTGTTATTTTCTTGTAGCTTTGACGAGTTGTCTTGGGTCACACTGTCTTGGCTTTGTCCTTGGTTCTATGGTTTGGGGAAGCCTTTCCTTTGCTTCGTATTCGCGGATCCAAAGGCTTGCTTCTTCTGTTTAAACTTCTACTCAATCTTGATAGCGTATCGGTATGCCGTGCCAAGCGAGGAGATGTCCAGGAACTCCATGGATGTACCTGCGTAGGCAGCCGCAGTATTTTAGTACCAAATGCCACTTAGAATCCTTGATACCCAACTTTGTACGAAGGGTATGAAAAATATTGGTAAACTTCGGCACGTCTTGGTCCCTTCCCTGCCGCAATGTGGTCCACTTTATGTATTTATCCTCATAGCTTCAGACAGGGTAATAATACTCCTTGATGGCATCCCGGAATGAATTCCAAGTGGGTGCAGCTGAAAACAGTGAGGTCGTACTTTCATCCTTCTACTCGCAGTAGGTTTCCCACCAGTCCTTGACGTGGGGGGCAACTTTGAGAAGAGCGAAAGTAATATTTTCCCAGCTGGAAAAATCATGTATAGAAAAATACCCTTCTAGCAGATTTAACCATTTATCTATGACATTCGCATCTTTCTGACCCTCAAATATGGGAATGTCAAAGTTAACTTGTATCTTAAAGGGTGTGGCGTTTCCAGAGTAGCTGTTGGAAGCAGATGCATCACCCCTGGGTAACCGTTGAAGGATTTGGGCAAAGTTGTCCATCATCACGTTCCTTTGTTGCTCAAGGGCTTCTTCGAGCAAGATTTTGATAGGATCTCTTGCCCCCTCATCTTTCTTTTCATCCACCATGGAAGGCCGTCGGGATTTGTGAGGCTGGTCTTGCAAAGGTTCAACCAGTTCAAGCCCTAACTCCTTATATCCCGACCTCGTTAGGGAAATGCAAAGAAAAATAGAGAAAAAGCAGACCCCCCTAATACCACTGATCTATATTTAAACAGGAACGCAACAAATTATACATATAACCATAAATATAGAGATGCAGTAGAAATAATACTTCATTTCATTAATGTAAAATACTGAAATACGCTTACAAACAGAAATGGAAATAAACTAGCTCGGGCGATGGTAGCTTATCTCTAAGCAGAGATGTGGTGGCTACATGCCTCTGAACTGCGTTACAATGAGGCTCAAGTGCCTTTTTATTATTGAGCAATAAGATCAAACCCTAAACAACCAAAACCCTAATATGAGGAGATGTAACACCAAGAGTTTATGGGCCACATTGGGGTTAGTTGGATAGCCAACTTCCCGAGGTCATGACTTGGTCATATTATCTCTATTTGATGTGCATGATACCCCATTGGAAATATCTCTTCGAGGAATACGATGGAAAAGACAATTTTAGACAAAAAAATCCATGGGACAATATTGCCAAAAAAATGTCGCTTAGGGCCTCAAAACGACTCCAGAATTTTAGGACCCGAAAAAACTGCTAAAAATAGTAAATTGTACTATAATTAAGGAAACTGAAAAACTAAAAGAGACAGTTCTAGGGTTCCAAGTGGGATAGGTGGGTGGCCACTAGCATCCACCTGGACCAGATACTTGTCAAAATTTTCACTTGGTTCGAAGGTACAAAAGAGGTATAAGCAGAAAGTTCATTGTTTTGCCTTTTAGGCCTATTGGTTATGTAACTGTTGTATTTAGGCGTCATTATGTTTTACATGAAAGTTATGTTCATAAAATTTCATACTTTCAAGATGTGTAATTGGGCTTGAGTCATGTAAACCAAGTAGTGAAATTTGTCATCCATTTGCATTATATTTTTTTATGTTGTCTTGGTAAGAAGGATGTTGCTTTTGATGGCAACATGGACAAAACCATGAGTTTCTATGAATGACTGAAAATGGTGCAACAAACAGTGCAATATCAACTTGAAAATGGCAAAGACAAGTATAGGTATTATGTCAATCACAGGTTTCAAGTCGACGGTGCAATCTGCTGTCAGTTTTGCAAAAAGAGGCTTCAAGTTGTTGAACAAGGAGAGAATGTTCAGATTTCACATTCTGAATGCATTCCTACAGAATTTCTGAATCAGTTTCAACAAGACGCCATCCATGACATAAGAATGGGGATGTTGATTTCCTTAGAGAGGAGCTCAAGGAAACAAATTCGTCAAAATCCAATTGGATCGAGCTTGGAAAGGTGAGGGGGCTATACCCTCATCTACTTGTCAGATAATAGTATGTTTTGGGTTCCAAAAGGCTTCTAGTGGGGAGGAATGATTAGGTGCTCAGTAATTAGCTCAATCAAAGTTCTCAGATTGGCTCGAAACCTGTATGACTATGTTCGTCTCGTCAATATGATCACAACACAATTCATTTCACCGAAAACCGAGTCCGGATGAAGGAGAAAATGCCTAATGTTTGTTTTCCTAAACAGCTAAAAAAATTGCAAAACGGGACAGAATGATGACATAGCAGTACAGTCAGCATGATGGGAATCTTCTTCAATTTTTTCCCAATGAGGTTGTGACAAGTCTCACTTCAGGATTCGCCAGTTTGGTTATGTGAAGGTGAAATTGCCTAATGTCCTCTAAGGTGGAGTTATTGGTTCATGGTGAATATTATGTGGAAATTGTATTATATATATATATATATATATATTATTTTATATGATTTAAATATCATATATTATATTATAATTCTTATATATATATATGTACATACATATATATATATATATATATATATATATATATCTATATATATAAGTCTGAACTATATCAAATCCGCATATATATAAACCTTATATAATTCTGCATTAATACAAAATTCTGAACTATATCAAAGTCAATGAATATTTGAATGGCGCATTGTAAATGTTTTATGGTATGGTTAAATCCAAAGGCATCGCATATATGTATGGGTTGGAAAACTATATTAAGGGATGGGCGCAGGACGGGTCAAACCCGTGACCTCCTCCTCCCAATCTCTGTTACATAACCATCAGACCAAGCATCGGACTTGTAAACAGTGTCCGCAATACATAAATTTATGCTACAGTGGATGTCAACGGCAAGAGCGGAGGGAGCTAGCCCCGCCGGCCAACTCCCTCACCATACGACCACCCACTACAACCATGGGCCAACGCTAACGGATAAGCGTGCTTAGCACCACTAATCCTATTTAAGTTAATTAATCTAAATTATTATGTTGGTGGTAGTTTTGGAGGTATGCCAAATTTGGCAGGATTGCCAATTTTGGTGGTGCTAACTGGAGTCTTCTCCAGTTTTAGCGAAGTTTCCTAGGGAAACATTGAATGAAGCATATCTTGAGCAATTTTCGACCAAATTGAGCTCAAAAAGAGGTGTTCTTAGCTAATTTGGACATTATGAACTCATTGGTACAGGTTGTAGAGGCAATAGAAGACTTCTACAGGTGATTTTTCCACAGGGAAGTTCAAGGAAGCCTAGGGCCACCAAGGAAGGAGGTCATGCTCAAATCAGCTAGAGCCAGTTTTCAGAGATCTAATAGTCATTTTTGGGGTTTTTGGACATTCTGAACACATTGGTGCAGGTATCAGGAGCCATAGAGATTTGTAAACAACATTTTTACCACATTGAGCTAATATAGAGGCCCAAGTCATGGAAGTTGGACCAAGGAGATGTAGCCCAGGAGGGGTGAACTCCTTCATCAAACCACTGTGTTAATGTGTCTCTTTAATGGATTGATGCATTGTACATGCATTTTGTTCAGTATTTACTTTTTGAAGCTATTTTTCTCATGAATTTCACTTTTAACTTAAGGAAATTTACCTGATTGTTTGCACAAACGGCTAATGAAACCTTAGTATAAGGAGCAATAAACATGCACATATTTATAAATCTATAATTGTTATTAGCACAACAAAACTAATCATACAAAAAAAATTAGTTGGTCGCAGAAAATTTAAATTGAAGTTTCAAGGTAAAAGGATTAGAACACTTCCATGTGTTCTACATATTCCTGAATTGGCCAGAAATCTGATTTTTGTAAGCAATATGGATGATGTAGGTGTAAAAACAATGTTTGAGAAAGATACCTGCAAGATGGTTCAGGGAGCACTAGTATTGATGCGAAGAGTTCAGATTGGAACTATGTACAAGCTTCAAGGTATCACTGTTATTGATGAGTGCAATAGTTTTGTGGTTCCTAAAAGTGGAGTATAAAATCTAGTGGTCTCTGGAGAAAAGACCATGCTGTGGCATCAAAGGCTTGGACATATTGGAGAGAAGGGCCTTCGAATATTTCATGGTAATGGTATGATAGAAGGTATGTATAATTTCTCTCTGGATTTTGATTTTATTGAAGATTGTGTATATGGGAAGCAAAACTGTGTGAGTTTCCCCTCTAGTGCGAAGAGGGTGAAACGGATATTAGAGCTTGTGCACAATGATGTGTTTGAACATGTGAAGGTTCCATCACTGGGTAAGTTTGTGTACTATGTATAATTTATAGATGGCTTCTCAAGGAATACATGGATATATTTCCTCAAGAAGAAATCTGATGTCTTTGACAGGTTCAAATAATTTAAGGCTCTGGTGGAAAACCATATAGAGAAGAAGATAAAGGTGTCCAGGTGTTGAAGCCCTGAAAATCGGGTCGACAACAAGGGGGATACCCATTCGGTCCGGACCTTGGTTGGCAGCTCCTTATCTGTTTGGTATAGCGGGTCCGACTGGGGATAATGGGACCAGTTTCCCAATCTAAGGGTGTGTGTGTGCAGAGTTGGATTATGCTGATCTAAGAGTTCTGATCTAAGCTACTTTAATCTAATTCTATGCTATTGTAAACTAATGAAAACAACACATCTAATCTATGCTAACCCGGGGTGTATTTCTTCTATTATGCGATCTAAAGAGATTTCGAACAATAACTAGTAATAAAGATCATTCAGCTATCATAAGAATAGAAATCAATTAAGAAGAACCACTTTGCATAAAAAGTTAGGCAAAACAGTTGTGAACAGCATATCGCATAATAAGTTATTCATATATCAAACATAAATAAATGACTCCACCGTACAAAAGTGCCAAATGGTAACTCACGCATTCATGCAATAACATATAAACAACTAAAAACTATATATCACTTCAAGAATATAAGCAAGTACGGCCAAGAGATAAAAGTACCATTTATGACTGATCCTACTCATAAGCTTCAAGAAAAAATGATTTATCTCTACTTGTTCTAACATCTACTAAGAGTACAAAAGAGCAACATCAGTAGCAGACATCAAATGCAAACATTAATAAAACTCGATCCATCCATTCATCAAAACCTCCTCTGAGGGTGCAGAAGTGCATGTTCTGAGGACAAGTTTTTGACAAATTTCTGGACCCTTCTCCAAATGCATGAGAAGGGTTAAAATACTACTTCCTAATTCTAATAATAGTTAATTTACAAAATTTAGGATGCGGTTTTCAAATGACCGTCCTTTTTCTAATCTAATTTTAAAGAAAAAACAACATTCTAACAAGGTTACTTCTGAATCTGATCCTTAAAACTGCATGCATTCATCATGGGCTTGAGGAGAGTCGGCTGGCTGACTTCCGCTTTGAGCTGGGCTGAGAAAACAGAATCTATGAGAGCTGGCACTACTTTCTCGGCCGCATTTATGATACATTTCACAGTCATCTGCTGACTATGCGGCTTCACTAAGTATGCCCAGTAACACTCCCAATTTAACATGTCTAGTTCTTGGACCGCTTTTTCCTTTTCCTGTGCCTTCAGCTTCCATTCTACTTGTTCTGTCTCCCCGATTTGGTCGTCCCACTCGTTGAAGAGCAACGCTGAGCCCACTTCTTATGCTACCTGTGTATTGCTCACAGGTGCTTTTGGGGCCTGTCCTTCAATATTGATCAGTTCGTTGAAGGTTTCCCATTCTTTGTCTAATTCTATTGTGGCGGGTGGTGCTTCAACGATGAGAGGGGGAACATCCCTTGACGGGGAGGCGATAACTTGCTACCGTGGAAATTCCATTGACTGCGCGGTGTCCTTAGCTGACTCTTCACCTTTATCTTGGTCGTTTACGGATTTCTTAGAATGCTCAGGCATCTCTTGTCCACTCCTAGATTTAGATCCAGCAGCACTTGAATTCTCACTAAGGCTAATGCTTGGAGTAGGTTCTCTGGCAGGTAGTTGCAGCTTTTCTAGAGGAATAGTGGCTAGTCTTCTTTCCCTGTATACCATGAATTTTTGGAGGTCATCTGGAGACAATTGCGATTGAGCTTCCTGCAAAATTTCCAAGAGTGAGATTTTATTCTGAAATAAATCATCAAACCAATCCTTCTTTCCAACGAATATCTTTATCTTGACGTTCGTTGTGAAATCTTGGGCAACTTTATTTGGGTCAAATGGCCTTGCTGGGAATTTAAATAATTGTAGACACGTCATATTCTCCACTTCGGTGAACGCGTGACCCACATCCAACAATGAAAAGGCCCCACAAGCCACAAGAAACTGGGGCCATATGGCCTTCTTTTTGTCTTTTAGGTCTTTGGTTAGGCCACCTTCTGAACAGGTTTGATATGCAATTTCTCGAGCCAGCAGTTTGTCAGGAATATACAAAGGTAGGACATGAGGAGGGACAGTGCTTCCAAATACTCTAATATAGGTGAACCATTCTTCCCCGAACCATCCTTCGATGGGGATGATATCTATCTATGCCTCAGGTGAGCACCTCGGGGGTTCTTTATCATACATCATTCTATACATGGGTAAGATAAGCCCATGACAAATTTGGTAGAAATGCGGAATGAACTGAGAATCCCATAATATCTTGTGATAAACATGGATGGGTAATGGGTCCTAAGTTGTCGATTTCCAACCCATAGAGGGAAATTTAGACACATAACAAATAGAATCCATAACATATGCAGATAGGTAAAAAGGAGGATAGATCCTTTGAGACATGGATCTCTTAGACCGATATTTGATAATAGTTGTGAACATGTTATAAGAAAAGATCTTGGCCCAATCTATAATAACGGCATTTGTGGCAGCATCAATCAATGGTAACCATTCAGACGAAAACTTATTGATATATGGCATCCCAAATAATCTACAAAGCATGGCCGCAGCAAAACAATACGAAGAGGTGAGGGAACCAGTGTTGTACATACCGTTTTTATCCTTTTTGAGCGACTCATCTTTTCTGGACCAATCTTTAGTGGTCTCTGATAGGTCCGGGTTCTCTGCCACAAATTTTTTAATGAATTGTGCATTGTAAGTCGCCTGCGATTCAGGAAGATGATACATGAGCTTTAAGTCTTGTTCAATGAATGACCCGATGAGCCCATGTCCTTGAATTTTGAACTGTCTGTCGTCCATTTCTGCATTGTCAAGTATCCACTTGATCATATCCGTATATGGGAGAATTTTAGGCCTTGCTGCTATCCGATGAAGGAATGAGCACGCCAGTTCTTCTAAGGATGCTTCAGAAGAGCCCTGTGAATCTGCGACAGCAGTAACCTTCATTATTCTGGGGTTTTCTTCTTCAAGCAGTCTGTACATGCTTTCCCACGTCGATATCCCTGCGTCTCTGTTACAAGCTGTGTCTGTATATAAAGGTGCCATCTCCTTCACCTCAGAGCTCTGAGCCTTACTTTTCTTTCCCATTTCTTCCTGCATATGGCTTTGTATCGCCTTTCGTTCTTCTTTCCTGCAGCTCACAAATGGAAATGATTGATCAAGAAAGGTGATGGGAGAGTCTTAAATGCAGCAGATATATCAAATATGCCACCTTACGTGAAGTAATTCTTTGCAAAAGCACGCATCTACATTTAATAGATGACAACTAATTCCTTTATTATCATTAAAAGCACATGATCTTAAGTCAGATTATGGTAAGTGGCTTTTCTTGAATAACGCGCCCGAAAGTTTCGCGATGGGGTGATTTTGCGATTTGGTTCGCAATCGTCGCAGATCGCGACATCGCATTATCGCACCATCGCACTCTCGCATTATCGCACCATCGCGTTATCGCATTATCGCACCATCGCGTTATCGCAATATCGCACACATCGCAGATCGCAGAAGTTTTATGCTTGCCATATTTTTGTTAGCCCATTCCTGCGATATGCGATCTTGCGATCGGGGTTATCGCAAATCGGAAAATCTTGAAGGCTTTCCCATTGGAATTACTTTATTGCGATGCGATATATCGCTTAGTATGGGAATCTTGCACATACCAGGATTATACCCAAATGGAGGAGTTTTTCTGTCATTTTATGATGCGACTTTAAAGATTTTTCTTATCATAAACTTAGGTTTTAAAGTATTCAAAAGATCTTCCTAAGCTTACGATGGTAACCTTATTTAGAAGAAAGGAAACTCTAGCATTTCCTAAAGTTTTAACTAAGGGTCCCCATTCATTTAGTATTTTGGACAACACTTAAATGAAACAAAAGGGGGGGGGGGGGGGGTTGTTGCTGGCCACAACAATTGGCGATTCACTTGGGAGAACCAGTTATCTCTGATTTTCTATTGAACTTATCAAATTTCCAAAACAAAATTTTTTGGAAAATTAAACTTTATTATAAAAAGATAAAGTGCATTATACCCTAAACTGTCAATGACATTTCGTTCCAACCTCTTTATACTTTAATTATTTGCTTCCTCAGCTGGTCCTTGCATTTACATCAGCCATTACTTGGTCTTATAAAAATAAAAATAAAAATAAGGTCTTCCCTGTGTACCAATTTTTTTTTTCTTTTTTTTCTTTTTTAAATATGCTCATTTGTCACAGGTAGAGCCTCTGCTGCCAGCAGGCGTTCATAGCCTCGACAGGGTTACCTATTACCCAGTAATGATCCTTTATCCTGCTTAAGGTGATCTACAAATTTCAAAGAAAAACCCATATTGACACTTTTTCCTTTTTTATTCTCGAAGAACAATGTCTTGGTTTGGTAGCCAAATTATGACAGTCATTCACTTGATTTACACTTTTGCTGAACAAGCTGGCTCATGATGAGACCCCTTGCCTTTTGATTTCAATAATCTTGAGTCATTGTCCTGTTTTGATGGACAGTGTTTGGCAAAGTCAGCAAAGTTTATAATATCTATGATCATGATAAGCCGGCTCGTGATGAGACCTCTTATTCTTTGAGATATAGTGTTTCTTGGATTGTCTCTCTGAATGCTGCGATTTTCTTTAACAGGGAGGATATCATCGCTTTCCTTAAGAAAGCTCTGGACGACAATACTAGAGTTTTTTGGACATGGGTGATCTACAGGGAATCCTTATTTCGTTATTGATACCTTTCATTGTACTGATATAAAACAATTTCTTCACTAAGATTGCTTTCATCAAATTTTTTGGAAGTTGAAACTAGTATCATATCTGGTTTAAAGTTTTTAACTATATCTATTAATAATAAAGATTAAGTTTCCAAAAGATTTGCTATTTATACAAGCAGAAGTCCAAAATCTGATAGAGAAATGGTGTCTTTAGTAAATGTCAAATGTTGTTAACCATAGGCAAATTTTATTGGGGGGGGGGGGAATTTAAAGAAATGAGAGGTAACTATTCCCTTGGATTATGTACATGATAGGGATAAGTTCTTCTCTTATTTTTCCTATCAATATTTAAAAACTAAATTATCCATTTAACAACTTAGCTAAACTACCCCTACTCCTATTCTAACTATAAACAGAAAAATTAACTAGGTAAAATGATATTTCCAGTGGAACCATCTTTTCATTTTTATTCCTGCACGTATGTACCTTTTAAACATTAGTGTTAAGAATAAAACTTTTCTCGGACTGTGAATATTGGATGTAGGATTAGAAAATGTAACTTCAGTTGGAATTCCACCTGAAATTTATTTCTTATGAAATCTTTTGTCCAATTGGATACCTATTGGATCATAAAAATCGGGATGAATTTCTGTTATGGATTGGTGATCACGTAATAGGAAAGATGACAAGCCAGATTGCGAATACGATTTTTTAGTTTTGATGGCCTGTAATCTACTATGCGTAAAAGTCAAGCTTTTAGCAATTTTTTGTAAAAGGAAAGTTTCCACATATAAATCATTAAATAAATTAATGAAGAATAGATGGAAATTTTTGGAAAGAGATTTATCAATTAACGCGAATTGCTGGCAAGTTTCCAAAAATATTTTTTTTTGTTGATGATGTTTTGGATGACACAGAAGTTTCTTCCGAAAGGCTGATATTGATTGATCGCGGAATTGAAAAAGTTCTGTATTTCCTTGACACAATTTAGTTTTCCAAAATGGTAATACATCTTTCGAATGTTCTTTGATAAGGTGCTCAATATACCATAGTAATCTATCGAAAGTCTGAAAATTTAAAACACAATCCGATTTTGTACAAAATGAGCGCAAGCGAAAAAGAATGCAATGATTATCTGTACAGCTAATGTTACAGCACAACTGGGACTGACATGAAATATCTTCTTCTTCACAAGAACTGGCCAGAATTATGGGATCTGAGTAACTTTGAATTATGCCTTGTGAATCAGAAAACAAGTTATGATTGGGAACAGGCATAGGGATTTGGTCATGATACGAATCATAGATCGGGACATTGTTTTGAATAGTAAAATCATGCAAATGATCTGTCGCTCTGGAATGAGGATCGACTGATATGATTGCTGAATTAGAATATCTTTCATTATCTGAGCTCTGTTGAGTTACTTGAGATAAATCAACATCAGCATCATCATCATAATAGCTATCATAGATGGTTTTACTGGTCTCTCTAGATTTGTCTTTTTTATCCAATATTTTCAGAAAAGGAAGGTCAAGTCGTTCTTGTTTATTAATGACCAAAGGATGTTCTATAGTTGCCTCTTTATTTTCAAAACCTAATGGTGATTTATTTGAATAATCCTCTGCACTTTTTGAGATATCATTAATACTGAGGGGGAAAAAATTATCATCACTAAATACATCAGGATAAAGAGAAAAATGTGATTCTGGAACAATGCATTTGAAGATATCATCGTGAAAAAATTCTTGTTCATCACATTCATCGTAGACATCTGGCTTTAGATCATACCTTTGCGTGTTTGTATTTTCCGAAAGAGAATTAATTTGTTGTTCTAACCTGGGCGTTTGACTTGCGATGATATTATCGAACCTTGTCCCCAAGTTGTCTTCTGGTTCCAAGGCAGGCTTTCTTTCAACATCTTCGCTTTTATCTCCTTGCGCTAGAGCAGGCATGTTTCCTAAGCTTTGGGAATTTTCTTCATCATGAGTGATTCGCATATTTAAATTGGAATTTTCATTCCTATTAGAAGAAAATAAAACAAGACTCGAACTAATTTCTAATGGATCGGACATAGGAGGTAGGGAATGTTCAGAATAACCTGAAGATTCTTCATTCATGAGTTCATTTTCAAGATCATATTTTAAACAATCAAGATGAAATCGCATATTAAAATCCCTAACAGATTCATCTTCTTTTCGTAGATACTCAATCTCATCATATACATGATCATAATCATAGCAATCAAATTTACAGATGAAAGCTTTGACAAATTGGTCCCAGCTGTGAATTGAGGCAACTGGGAGGGTTCTACACCATTTTCTAGCTTCCGTCGTGAATGTAAGAGTAAAAATTCTGCATAAAACGCCTTCATCAATTCTTTGAACATTCGAACTTGAAACTCTTTGAATAAATTGAAGAGCATGATTAAAAACAGAAGAATTATTCTTACCATTGAATTTTACCTGAGACAAGAGTCTTACCACTTCAAGTGGAGTGTTGGAATAGGCACGAACATGGATGCAACTCCAAATGGGAAGTTTGTGAGCAGCCATCCTAATTCAAATGATTACGATTTCAAAACTATTCCAACAGACACTATGTTCAGGCCCTCCTTCTAGCGCCAAATATGTTGAAGCCCCAAAAATAGGGTCGACAACAAGGGGGATACCCACCCGGTCCGGACCTTGGTTGGCAACTCCTTATCCGTTTGGTATAGCAGGTCCGACTGGGGATAATGGGACCAGTTTCCCAATCTAAGGGTGTGTGTGTGCAGAGTTGGATTATGCTGATCTAAGAGTTCTGATCTAAGCTACTTTAATCTAATTCTATGCTATTGTAAACTAATGAAAACAGCACATCTAATCTATGCTAACCCGGGGTGTATTTCTTCTATTATGCGATCTAAAGAGATTTCGAACAATAACTGGTAATAAAGATCATTCAGCTATCATAAGAATAGAAATCAATTAAGATGAACCACTTTTCATAAAAAGTTAGGCAAAACAGTTGTGAACAGCATATCGCATAATAAGTTATTCATATATCAAACATAAATAAATTACTCCACCGTACAAAAGTGCCAAATGGTAAGTCACGCATTCATGTAATAACATATAAACAACTAAAAACTGTATATCACTTCAAGAATATAAGCAAGAATGGCCAAGAGATAAAAGTACCATTTATGACTGATCCTACTCATAAGCTTCAAGCAAAATTGATTTATCTCTACTTGTTCTAACATCTACTAAGAGTACAAAAGTGCAACATCAGTAGCAGACATCAAATGCAAACATTAATAAACCTCGATCCATCCATTCATCAAAACCTCCTCTGAGGGTGCAGAAGTGCATGTTCTGAGGACAAGTTTTTGACAGATTTCTGGACCCTTCTCCAAATGCATGAGAAGGGTTAAAATACAACTTCCTAATTCTAATAATAGTTAATTTACAAAATTTAGGATGCGGTTTTCAAATGACCGTCCTTTTTCTAATCTAATTTTAAAGAAAAAACAACATTCTAACAGGTTACTTCTAAATCTGATCCTTAAAACTGCATGCATTCATCATGGGCTTGAGGAGAGTCGGCTGGCTGACTTCCGCTTTGAGCTGGGCTGAGAAAACAGAATCTATGAGAGCTGGCACTACTTTCTCGGCCGCATTTATGATACATTTCACAGTCATCTGCTGACTATGCGGCTTCACTAAGTATGCCCAGTAACACTCCCAATTTAACATGTCTAGTGCTTGGACCGCTTTTTCCTTTTCCTGTGCCTTCAGCTTCCATTCTGCTTGTTCTGTCTCCCCAATTTGGTCGTCCCACTCGTTGAAGAGCAACGTTGAGCCCACTTCTTGTGCTACCTGTGTATTGCTCACAGGTGCTTTTGGGGCCTGTCCTTCAAGATTGATCAGTTCGTTGAAGGTTTCCCATTCTTTGTCTAATTCTGTTGTGACGGGTGGTGCTTCAACGATGAGAGGGGGAACATCCCTTGACGGGGAGGCGATAACTTGTTGCCGTGGAAATTCCATTGACTACGCGGTGTCCTTAGCTGACTCTTCACCTTTATCTTGGTCGTTTATGGATTTCTTAGAATGCTCAGGCATCTCTTGTCCACTCCTAGATTTAGATCCAGCAGCATTTGAATTCTCACTAAGGCTAATGCTTGGAGTAGATTCTCTGGTAGGTAGTTGCAGCTTTTCTAGAGGAACAGTGGCTAGTCTTCTTTCCCTGTATACCATGAATTTTTGGAGGTCATCTGGACACAATTGCGATTGAGCTTCCCGCAAAATTTCTTAGAGTGAGCTTTTATTCTGAAATAAATCATCAAACAGATCCTTCTTTCCAACGAATATCTTTATCTTGACGTTCGTTGTGAAATCTTGGGCAACTTTATTTGGGTCAAATGGCCTTGCCGGGAATTTAAATAATTGTAGACATGTCATATTCTCCACTTCGGTGAACGCGTGACCCACATCGAACAATGAAAAGGCCCCACAAGCCACAGGAAATTGGGGCCATATGGCCTTCTTTTTGTCTTTTAGGTCTTTGGTTAGGCCGCCTTCTGAACAGGTTTGATATGCAATTTCTCGAGCCAGCAGTTTGTCAGGAATATACAAAGGTAGGACATGAGGAGGGACGGTTCTTCCAAATACTCTAATATAGGTGAACCATTCTTCCCCGAACCATCTTGCGATGGGGATGATATCTATCTGTGCCTCAGGTGAGCACCTCGGGGGTTCTTTATCATACATCATTCTATACATGGGTAAGATAAGCCCATGACAAATTTGGTAGAAATGCGGAATGAACTGAGAATCCCATAATATCTTGTGATAAACATGGATGGGTAATGGGTCATGAGTTGTCCATTTCCAACCCATAGAGGGAAATTTAGACACATAACAAATAGAATCCATAACATATGCGGATAGGTAAAAAGGAGGATAGATCCTTTGAGACATGGATCTCTTAGACTGGTATTTGATAATAGTTGTGAACAGGTTATTAGAAAAGATATTGGCCCAATCTATAATAACGGCATTTGTGGCAGCATCAATCAATGGTAACCATTCAGACGAAAACTTATTGATATATGGCATCCCAAATAATCTATAAAGCATGGCCGCAGCAAAACAATATGGAGAGGTGAGGGAACCAGTGTTGTACATACCGTTTTTATCCTTTTTGAGCGGCTCATCTTTTCTGGACCAATCTTTAGTGGTCTCTGATAGGTCCGGGTTCTCTGCCACAAATTTTTTAATGAATTGTGCATTGTAAGTCGCCTGCAGTTCAGGAAGATGATACATGAGCTTTAAGTCTTGTGCAGCGAATGACCCGATGAGCCCATGTCCTTGAATTTTGAACTGTCTGTCGTCCATTTCTGCATTGTCAAGTATCCACTTGATCATATCCGTATATGGGAGAATTTTAGGCCTTGCTGCTATCCGATGAAGGAATGAGCACGCCAGTTCTTCCAAGGATGCTTCGGAAGAGCCTTGTGAATCTGCGACAGCAGTAACCTTCATTATTCTGGGGTTTTCTTCTTCAAGCAGTCTGTACATGCTTTCCCACGTCGATATCCCTGCGTCTCTGTTACAAGTTGTGTCTGTATATAAAGGTGCCATCTCCTTCACCTCAGAGCTCTGAGCCTTACTTTTCTTTCCCATTTCTTCCTGCGTATGGCTTTGTATCGCCTTTCGTTCTTCTTTCCTGTAGCTCACAAATGGAAATGATTGATCAAGAAAGGTGATGGGAGAGTCTTAAATGCAGTAGATATATCAAATATGCCACCTTACGTGAAGTAATTCTTTGCAAAATCACGCGTCTACATTTAATAGATGACAACTAATTCCTTTATTATCATTAAAAGCGCATGATCTTAAGTCAGATTATGGTAAGTGGCTTTTCTTGAATAACATGCCCGAAAGTTTCACGATGGGGTGATTTTGCGATTTGGTTCGCAATCGTCGTAGATCGCGACATCGCATTATCACACCATCGCGCTCTCGCATTATCGCACCATCGCATTATCGCATTATCACACCATCGCGTTATCGCAATATCGCACACATCGCAAATCGCAAAAGTTTTATGCTTGCCATATTTTTGTTAGCCCATTCCTGCGATATGCGATCTTGCGATCGGGGTTATCGCAAATCGGAAAATCTTGAAGGCTTTCCCATTGGAATTACTTTATTGCGATGCGATATATCGCTTAGTATGGGAATCTTGCACATACCAGGATTATATCCAAATGGAGGAGTTTTTCTGTCATTTTATGATGCGACTTTAAAGATTTTTCTTATCATAAACTTAGGTTTTAAATTATTCAAAAGATCTTCCTAAGCTTACGATGGTAACCTTATTTAGAAGAAATGAAACTCTAGCATTTCCTAAAGTTTTAACTAAGGGTCCCCATTCATTTAGTATTTTGGACAAAACTTAAATGAAAAAAAAGGGGGGGTTGTTGCTGGCCACAACACCAGGATAGATAACGGTGGAGAGTTTTGCAAGAAGGAATTTGAAGAGTTTTGTAAGAAGTGTGGTATAGCACAGTAGAAGAATACTCCATACACACTTGAGAAAAATGGTGTTGCAGAAAGAATTAACAAGACGTTGATGGAAAGGGAAAGAAGCATGCTCAGTGGCACCAAGTTAGGATAGGAATTCTAGGAAGAGGCGATGGAGACTGCATGTTACCTGGTCAACAGATCACCTTCATCAGCATTGGAGGATAAGACTCCACAAGAGGTATGGACTGGTAAGAAACCTTCTCTTTCAAATCTGAGGGTATTTGAGTGTGATGCGTATGTACATGTTCCAAAGGAGAAAAGAACAAAGTTGGATAGTAAATATGAAAAGTGCATCTTTATTGGGTATAAGGATGGTTTAAAAGGTTATATGCTTTGGAACCCAGAAACAAGGAAGGTTGTGTACAGCCGAGATGCGGTGTTTAGAGAGGTGAAAGATGTTATTAAACATGAAGTCCTACCAAAGGAACCTAAGAAGATAGAGTTTGAGCTAAAGGAAGAAGAATCAGACTCTATAACAGAAGAGGAATCAGAAGATGAAGAGCCACAAACTCCGGCTGTGAGAAGATACATTCGAGAAATAAGGCAGCCAAAAAGGTATAGTCCATCTACTTTCTGTTCAAATTTTGCTCTATCTATTACTGTTGATGATCCCAAAACGGTGAGGAAACCAATAGATTCAGAGGATTGCAAACTTTGGAAAGAGGCCATGGTTGATGAAATGACATCTTTGCACAAAAATGAGGTTTGGGATGTGGTGGAGTTGCAGCTGGAAGGAAACCCATTGGCAGAAAATGGGTGTTTAAGAAGAAGACAAATGCACAATGAAAGATGGAGAAATACAAAGCTCAGTTGGTAGAAAAAGGTTATTTCGAGGTGCCGGTAATTGATTTTGGTGATATTTTTTCTCCTGTTGCCAAGGTAGCTTCTGTTAGATTAATTTTATATGTTGTTATTGCTTTTAATTTTGAGGTAGAAGAGATGGATGTGAAGACAAAATTTCTTCATGGGGATCTGGAAGAAGAGATCTACATGAAGCAACCTAAAGGCTTTGTGGTGAAGGGTAAGAAAGAACTGGTATGCAAGTTAAAAAATTTATTGTATGGGTTAAAACAATCACCAAGGATGTGGTATCAGAAATTTGATACATTTATTCAGGGACTTGGCTTCACCAGAAGGAAAGCAGATCATTGTGTGTATTTTAAATTAATTGGTGACCATGTTATTTATCTGGTCTTATATGTGGATGATATGTTGCTGGTTGGAAACGACAAAGAAATTATCTAGGATATGAAGACCCAATTGTGCTCCAAATTCGACATGAAAGATCTTGGTGCTGCAAACTATATTTTGGGGATGGAAATTAAATGAGATTAGGCAAAGAGGAAGCTATGGTTAAACTAGAGGAAGTATGTTGAGACAATACTGCAGAGGTTTAATATGCAAGATAGTAAACCGATGAAGGTTCCTATCCCTGTAGGTGCAAAGTTATCTGCTGAACAGTGTCCCAATACACAAGAAGAGGAAGAGGACATGTCCCATGTTCCATATGAAAGTGTAGTCAGTAGACTGATGTATGAAATGGTCTGTGCTAGACCAGACATTGCACATGCAGTGGGAGTATTGAGCAGGTTTATGTCAAAACTAGGGAAGGAGCATTGGACAAAAGTGAAGCGAGTTTTCAGGTATTTGCATGGCACTAGTGATTATGGTTTGTGCTACCAAGGAAGACCAGGATTGGACATAGTTTTGGACATCCATGGCTTTGTTGATGCAAACTGGGCTAGAGACCTGGATTAGATAAGATCTACAGGTGGGTATGTGTTTAACCTATTTGGAGGTGCAGTCAGTTGGATGAGTAAGAGACAATATATAATGGCACTTTCAACTATAGAGGCAGAATACATGACAACCACTCATGCAAGCAAGGAAGAAGTTTGGTTGCAGAGATTGTGTTCAGGTATGGGATTAGTACAACAAGTTATAAGGATAGACTATGATGTCCAAAGTGAAATTTTCTTGGCAAAGAACCCTGCTTATCATTCAAAGACAAAGCACATTGATGTTCAATATCATTTTGTGAGGGATATGGTTGAGGACGAAAAGGTGTTACTGGTAAAAGTGGACACTTTGAAGAATATTGCAAATGCATTGACAAAGTCTGTGAGCACTGAGAAGTTCTCTTGGTGTACAGAAACAATGGACGTTGCAGGGCTGGACCAATGACTAAGCTCTCCTTGTGGCCCCCTATGGAAAGAAACCAATAAGTGGTATCAGAGTGTAGGTCATGAGTTCGATACACAGTAGACTCATGTTGGGGGGAGATTGTTGGCCATTGGATAAATCAATGCTCCCCATGTGTTTTGTGACATGGACTAACCGCCTCTCGTGGATCCTTATCTCTAGGGATGCAATCGTTGACTAACACCTGCGGGTTTTGATCTAACAACAATCATGATTCCCAACACCTTGAAGCCAATGTTAAAATCTTGCTTGACATTAAAAATGCATTTGAGAGGATTATTAAGAGAGGAGAATGAGAAGTATTCGGAGGCCGAGTGTAACCATGAGGCCAAGAAAGTTCGAATTAAAGTAAATCAGGTCGAGAGAGGCCTTTGTAAATATCTTTATGTATGTATGTTTATTAATGGAGGAAAACTTTGTTCAAGTGTTTGAATTTTGTGTAAACGAGCCTCTACCTATTGGTTGTGATAACATATAATTGCACTTTATTATTGAATAGGAGTGTGATGTAGGTCAGGCAAATTTAAGCTCGGGAGTGAGAGTGTATTTTAGAAAAACAACACAACAAAATAAGAGGGATTCAATTATTGTGAGTAATCAAAGTGTGTATAAGAGGTGAAGATCAATTGTTGATCATTGGTCAATGAACCAGATCAACAATCTAGTTTAATTATAATTTGTAGAGGAAAGGCGCAGCGAAAGCATGGAGGCATGAGACCAGTTTTATGGTGAATAATAAGCACAACATTGACTAAGGGCATAAAGAAGAAAGGAGAATAAGACATAGTTATTTTTTAAAAGGTCAACAGGAGTATGTCAATTGATAGTGTCGGGGAAACATAACTCAAGGTTCTGTTAGCAAATCCCGTCAAGAGACTGCGTCAAGATGACGTGTCTTGAGAAGTATTCCCCTAGAAATTGAAGGAGGAGCATATAATAGAGCAGTGGGATGATTAGCCACTAGGCTGACATAGCAATGAGATGACATGGGAAACGTCAGGATGACTTAGAACCAGTATAATTGGATGTGTGACCAACAAAGGGCCCATGAAGGAGGGTTGACTCATCCTGGAAAGTCAACAAAAAGAAAGAGGTCAAAGGTCAGGGATGTTATTTAATGGAGGTTGGGATCGATTGGTGACAAAAAATATTCTCGTTTCCTAGGTTCTATCTCTTGGGGGGGTTCAAAAGGTGTGCGGAAAGGTAAGTGTTCAGGTGACACAATGTCGAGATGACGTGTAAAGGCTGACCAATACAAAAAGTGTCAGGGTGAAGTGAAAGCCAGATACATGGAACAAACAGAGTAAAGTGGGTCACAAGGATGTTGAATCCTCCTAGAGGTTTATTATTTGTGTGCTTTTAAAAGGGCTTGGGACAGCATTTTGCAGAAGTTGGGTGAACAACAATTGACGAGAATAGTTTTCATCTCCCAAAATTTATCTCCTAAAGGTAGTCCATTGCACACAATATTGGATGGGTTGACCCATGACGTAAGACCGAGATGATGTGTGAGGGCAGTTACATGGAGAAGGCACATTGGTCAAAGAGGCAAACAAAGGAAGTGATGTGTCCCAAGCAGATAAACAACTACATGCTAAGGAAAAATTCGGGAACCAGGTCACAAGGCTTGGTCACATCAAGCGCAGTGGGAGGAAAAGGTTAAGTAGTAGGTGCTAAGAGTGGGGTCGCACGTATATAAAGAGTTCTTGAGTCTAGTGCTTTTTTAAAAGGGCCTCGACTATACCCTTGTGAGTTCTCCCACTTGGTTTTAAACAAAAATAAAAGGTATTATTCTCCCTTAAGTTGGGTTTGAAGGAAGCACCTTTTAGCCTAAGTTGGGCATTGTGGTTTTAGAACAGACATATTGGAACAACCATTATTAGCTCGGCATCATGTGGTATCAGAGATAAAATGCTCTATGAACCTCATAACAGAGAGGTTAAATTGTTTAGAGAAGAAGTGAAGAAAGGAAAGCAAAAAGGGATATAGAGGACAAAAGTATCTTGGAGGAACAGAGTTGCAAAATCAGATTTGGAGGATTCGAATGAGACAGAGGAGGAATATCCTAAGTTAAAGGATATTAAAGAAATTACAGAATCAATAAAAGAAGGATTAATATAGAGTAAATTTAGTAGAATGAATCAAAGGAAGATTTTGACATAGGTGAAGTATGATGTTTTTATGCTAACTCTAGTCATGAGGAATTTATGTTTGCAAATAGCGGAGAGAGGAAGTTGGAAATAGTCATATAGCAAATGAAATTGTGGCAGGGTCCCTGTTGGGTTGTGTTATATTCTTTCCACGAATAGCCCACATAGTTAACCGGGGGGTTAGAGAGGGGCAGAGCCCCCCTTCATTGTGCCGATTGTGTAGCGGGGGGATCACAGGGGGTTTGAGGCATACCCGTAACCCCACTTTATGGGGTCCAGGACAGCACCCCAGAAAATTTTGGTTTTGGACCCTATGCTAGGTTGCGCGGACCCACCTATGGTTTTGTGCATGATTTTTGCACATGTTTTTGGACGCAATGGTTTTCGGTCCATGGTATTGGATGCTTCAGCATGTATAAATATGTATTATAACATTGAAAGGAAAATAATGAAAAATCAAGCTGGTAGTCCCGGTTTTGGGATCCAGGGGAAAATATCTGTGTATATGTGTTTTATGTGTTATGCTCTCGCATTTTTTATTTTCTGTGTTTTAGAATTCGTATGCAGGTAATTTCTATACAGGGTTAAAACCTACATTTGATATTAGAGTAGTTTTTGGCTTCAAGGGGACGCCTTTGTTGCTGAGGGGTTTCGCTCGGGCCTGTGGTAGACCCTGTTCAGTGGGAGATCTACGAGATCGATTTTGGTGGTAAAAGAAGATGGCGAGCAGTGGAAAGATAGAGATCAAGAAATTTAATGGTCAAAGTTTTGAGTTGTGGAAACTCAAGATGGAGGATCTGTTGGTGGATAAAGATCAGTGGATCGTGGTAGATCCAAGTACTAAACCAATGGGAGTGTCCGATGAAGAATGGAATAAGTTGGATCAGAAGGCAAAGAGCACAATACGATTGTGTGTCTCAAATTCAGTATTGTTGAATGTATCATGGGAAGCTATGGTGAAGGCTTTGTGGGACAAGTTAGGGACTTTGTACCAATCTAAGGCTCCAGTGAATAAATCGTTCCTGCAGAAAAAGCTTTATAACCTGAGGATGAAAGATGGAGACTCGGTGACAAAGCATCTGAATGCATTTAATATTCTGAAGTCAGTTAGCATCTGTTGATATTAAAATTTCAGATGAAGATAAGTGCATCAGTTTGTTGTGTTCTCTACCAGATTCGTGGGATAGTCTGGTTATTATAATAGGTAGCAATGCAACTGCCTTGCAGTTTGATGAAATTGTCTCAGCCTTGCTAACGGAGGAAATGAGATGGAAAAATATGGAGAGCCAGAATGGTGATGCCTTGTCTATGTGAGGACGGACCTAGAACAGAAACAAAAATAAGTCATCGAGTGGGTGATCTAAATCTCTAGGAAAACCTGTAAAGGTGGTGTGCTAGAAATGCGGAAAGGAAGGCCACTTTAAAAGGGACTGTAAATCTAAAGCTCCTGACAAAGGAAAGGGATCTGATGAGGCTCCTTCTGCAGAGGTGAAAACCACCTCAGATGAAGGTGGAGATGTGTACTTGGCTTCTTTAAGTACACATGTATATCATGAGGCATGGTTGATTGACTCAGGCGCATCCTTTCACTTCACTCCCCATAGAGAGTGGTTCTGCGAGTATGAGAAATATGATGGTGGTGATGTCTTCTTGGGGGATGACAGGAAGGCTAGAATCATTGGTCGCGGAAAAGTAAAGTTGAAGTTGCAAGGTGGAAGGGTTAGAACGCTTCCAGGTGTTCTACATATTCCTGCATTAGCCAGAAATCTGATTTCTATAAGCCAGATGGATGATGCAAGTGTAAAAACAGTGTTCGAGAAGGATACCTACAAAATGGTTTAGGGAGCACTGGTATTGATGCGGGGAGTTCGGATTGGAACTCTGTACAAGCTGCAAGGTAGCACTGTTATTGATGGGTGCAATAGTTCTATGGTTCCTAAAAGTGGAGCAAAAACTCTAGTGGTCTCTAGAGAGAAGACCATGCTGTGGCATCAAAGGCTTGGACATATTAGAGATAAGGGCCTTCGAATACTTCATGGTAAAGGTATGGTAGAAGGTATGAGTAATAGCTCTCTGGATTTTGATTTCTGTGAAAATTGAGTATATGAGAAGCAGAATCGGGTGATTTTCCCCTCTGGTGGTAAGAGGGCGAAACAGATATTAGAGCTTGTGCACAGTGATGTGTTTGGACCTGTTAAGGTTCCATCATTGGGTGAGTATATGTACTATGTATCATTTATAGATGACTTCTCAAGGAATACATGGATATATTTCCTTAAGAAGAAATCTGAAGTCTTTGACAGGTTTAAAGAATTTAAGGCTCTGGTGGAAAACCAGACAGAGAAGAAGATAAAGGTGCTGAGGACAAATAATGGTGGAGAGTTTTGCAGTAAGGAATTTGAAGAATTCTGTAAGGAGTTTGGTATATCATGGTAGAATATTACTCCATATACACCTCAACAAAATGGAGTTGCAGAAAGAATGAACAAGATGTTGATGGAAAGGGCAAGAAGCATGCTCAGTGGTGCCGGGTTAGGACAGGAATTCTGGGCAGAGGCGGTGGATACTGCATGTTACCTGGTTGTTGTGGGGGAAAGTATCCAACTCGGAATGACCCTAACCCACTCTAAGGGTGACAGTTCCTTAGCAACAGCTGAAAGCAAAGCTATCTAAAGTTTCTTCTTTATGACATGCAAGAGATAAAAGGGAGAGATCCACTTACCGATGTCTTGCGCAAATGGTCGATCCAATCTCCTTCGTTTGTCGCTTGCTCCCAGCTCCAAGTCTTTTCACGGGCCCAGCTACACGAGATCCTGCAAATAAGACAAGAAAAGGAAACTACAAGAGGCATGAATTCATAATCGATTCAAGGATTAGCATAAATCAAAGACGCAAGTAAGACAATACACCATTGAAACACATGCGAATAGAAGAACCTCAAATGCTTTATTAATATATGGAAGTAAGGTTCAGGCGGTGATACAACCATGAAAGGTCCAATCCAGCATCACCTTCCCGACGGAGAGAAATCTCTTCTTCACCTCCCTCAAGCAATCACCCAATGCTCACAACTGTAAACCAACAGCAATTCTTCGCGCTAAATTCCGGCCTCCAGATCCCATGGGATGAGATCCTTATATAGAGTTTTGGAGTGAAGATAAGTCAGCTTGATGTGTGACTTGTTGTCCTCTTCATCTCCAGTTGTTCTTCAGTTCTTCACTCGGAGTTTCTACCTTCCACTTGGAGTTTCAGAAGCTCTTAACTCATCATTAGGCGAATCTTATGATCAAGTGTCTTTTTGGAAGCTTCCTGGGCACTGGCACATTGAGAAAAAGATTCCTCCACACGTCAAAGTACGCCCAGCGTAGGTAGCCTTTGTTGCACTTGCTATGTAGCGCAGGTACACCATGGAGCTCTTGACATTCAGCGCAGAAGCCTAGTGGAGCAGCTGCTTTGATCCAAAATTGACCTGTTTTTGAGTGTTTTTCAGTGGAGAACTGATTTGCAGTGCTGTGGTTTGCTGACCTTGTTCCTCTAAGGGTAAGAACAACATGTTTAGGGACTTTGGATCCCTTAGATTATTGACATTTCATGCTCTATGCTGTAAGGCACAAAAATGTCTATAACAGTTGCCCCCTAAAGTATGAGGTCGTTTATCGGGTGAAATGCTTTATTAGGAGGATCCGAAGTTCATTCAATCGTCGGGAGGTGACCTGTAACAAAATACAATACAATACATTATCTTTTCATAATTTATTTTCATGATCTAGCTGATGCGGGCATTTCCCATGCTCAGCTTTATAAATACATTTGCCGTACATAAATAGACGATCGTCTGATAATAGACTGATAATTCTCTGCTTTTAATTATCATCCTTTTAGTAGGATGATCATCTGCTGCACATGTCTATGTTTTTATCTCCTGAATATATATCGCAGCTCGGATGGACGAAACTAGATCCGGGGTCTTCAAACTTGTCCGATCTTCACTCTAGTACAAGTCGATTCATGTGAGAATTTCCTGAAGTCGAACATGGAAAGACATCGCTTGATTACCAGTCAATAATGTAAACTGTTAACAAGCGCGAGAGGAATCACCGATAATGATGATGACCCTCAAGGTATTGCAGCACAATTCACGTGGTGTGAATATAGGATCTGACGTCGAACACCACGCAAAGTCTCCTGGTCGAAGGTCATTAATGTATACCTATCGCCGGGAGTGAGAAACTTGCCATTGAGGCATGCAAGCTTCAAAGTACTGAGGGGGTGTTCCTAGACCAACTTCTTGGATAATGAGCTGATGTCGACAAGAAGTGATCCGTCAAAGGAGGGCCTTAATGAATCCCACATCAGTGACACGGAACGGAGCTAGTGATGATGGTGAAAACGATCTGTGAAATATGATTCAGGGTGGCGGTCATGGAAGGATGAAAGATGATGTACGGTAGTGGATGGGACCCAGTTGACACTTTCTAAATGACATCTCTTGAACATATAACGACACTGATGTGATGGATCAGTAGCATTACCCCATGTATGGATGGTATGGCGAGACCATGGTGAAGGGACCGGTGAATGGTAATAACCCAACCCGATATTTACGGAGGCAAAATGTCATGTTCAAGAGTGACTTGCTACCATTAAGCTTTGAGGTTCTTCCCAATTTTTCCCCAGTCATTTCTGACCAGTACCTCTTTATTTTTGTCAAGCTTGAGGAGGATAACATATGCTTGTTCTATAACCTGCCCTTCGGGCAAGCCCATCGCTATGTTTTAACGAGCCTAGCGATAGGGAAACTCGTTCTCGTCTAAAGACAAGTTTGTCGCTATCTAATATTTTTAACGAGCCCAGCGACAAAGAAAACTCGGTCCTTTTCATTTTTAGAGAGTCTGAAAAGGGTACATAAAGTGGACTCCAGGGGTCCTTTTTCGTCATCTAATCCCTTAAGTCCGAAAAAGTATAAAACAATACAAAAGGGATGAATGTTCGATATCTTTATCGAGCCGAACTAGACAAGCGCTCGATCTTTTTGTGCAATAATCCCTCAGGTCCAAAAAGATTAAAATCTAGAGGAGGGATAGCTCTTCCAGTCCTTTTAACGAGCTGGAAGGCCAAAACTCGGCAAACTTTTCATTTTTTATGAGTCAGTGAAAAGAGCTCAAAGAAGACTCGTCTTTTGAGGAACGAGTGATAAACAGGCATAGCAGCAGATTCCAGGTACAGGTTGGAATTTTCCAATCACGACAGTATTACAAGGATGGCTAGGTGGGATCACTCTTCGCAGCTGTTCCTCAAAATAGGTAAACAATCAAGTGGATGTGAATGATCGGCCAAATGAAAAGTGGAGGTGATGGTGCACAAACACGACCAGGGCTTTTATGGCTGATGAATTTACGGTCTCAAATGGTTATTTACCGGTTCATTTTTTCTGAATGAGCTTGAACTCTGGGGGAAGCTTGCTCACATGCTTATGTTTATTTTTTAACGAGCATGAATTTCCGCATTAAAACTGCTCGGATCTTGCGTTTATTTTTTAACGAGCATGAACTTTGCCAAAACTGCTCGTTTGATAAGGTCAAATTCATATTTTACCATGACTAGTTTTTCTTTTCCAGAGATAGTATTGTTTCATCAATTGCTGCAACAAACTTGTTAGAAACGGATAACATGAAGTAAAAATACTAATATTTTACTTTGAACTACGTAAAAAGCAATTTAAAAGATGTTTTTTACCTCTCATTTTACCATTTCATGTGCATTTGGTTTGTTGGAGCTTTGGAGGTGCCTCTTCCTCTCGATTTTTCACCAGCTGATTTCGGGAGATTCTGTGGACGATTTTCAGCGCCGTTTTCACTAGGTAGGAGCTAAACCCTAGCTCTATCTTTTCATGGTCTTATTTCTCAGTTTTATGCTTGTTTTCCTGCCCCCATGAGCCCCTGGGTTTTCTCTAGGGCGCTCTGCCATCAGCGCAGGTGCCCCATATCAAAACCTGCATTGGGGGTTCTCTTTTCAAAGGCAGTTTGTCTCCCAACGCAGGTGAGACCCTTCCCTACCTGCGTTGGGCGCAGAAAACATCTTGGTTGCACAATTTTCATGAGATTTTTGCCATTTTCTTTACTGAGTCAGGGATCTTACTCCTCCTCTTGTTTGTTTTGCAGAGTTTATTGGAGCAGAATGACTCTTACGTGGCGAGAACGAGAGCATGAAGAGGAGGACATGATTGCCCTCCATGATCCTGTTACCGTGAGCGCGTTGCGGAACTGTGGCTTGCTAAAATTCTTCCGCATATCTAGCATGAGGGCACAGATACGTTTACTGCAGTACCTGCTTGATGCTTGGGATCCTGTTAACCAAGTGTTCCAGATTAGGGGCAAGTCCATCCCTCTGACCATAGTGGACATTTACTTCTTGACTGGGTTGTCAAGGCGGGGTGCCCCCATTTCCTTGTCCGGTTCGGCCCGAGGGAGTGATTCCGTGAAAGATTATATCCGTCAGTATTGTAGGGAGGGATCCCAGCCGAGCAGAGACGGCAAGATTTCTATCTGTGATGTTACTGACAGGTCTCTCAGGTCTATTCTGTACACGATTTGTAGGATGGCCGGTAGTGCCTCCCCTCATGTTGCCAACAGGTCATATGTGCAGCACGCCCTGGAGTGTCTTCAGCCGAAAGTTTTTAACTGGTGTGATGCAGTACTGGTTCAGATGAAAAAACAGTTGACCAAAGTAAAGGACAGGAGACTAAAGAATTTTGGCTTTGGTTCAGTTTTGACTCCCTTCGCTTTGGAGAAGATACCCCTGATGCAACCTCAATACATTGTCCTCGACTTGCCATCTCCTACTGAACCACGCATGCAGAGGTGGGTTGACCACATGGCTAGACATGCAGGTCAATCTCGGATTACTTTTACTGATGCCTTCTTTAGGTGGTTCGAGCGGCAGGATATGGCTTTTTCCGAGTATCCATATATTGGCATGGATTTCCGAGGTGATCCGGATTTGGTACTACCGGATGGCGAGCAGTGGGGTGATCTTGGTAAATATTTTGACCTTATCACCGTTTACTGTTTTTTATTTATAATGTCCTTGTGCTTTACTCTATCAAGACTCTAATCAAACTCATGTGTGCATGCAGATGTGGGCCCCGTCCGTCCAGCAGTTCGTCCGGGAGTTCCGGCCGCTGCCCCAGCAGGGGAGGCTCCAGGGAGGGCTATTCTCCGTGACCTTGACTTGGCCGAGACTCTTGCTGCTGTGCAGGAACAGGTCGAGGGTCTTACCTTCGGGATTCCGGATGTACGGATTGACAAGTTGCCTCTGCGATTGCAGCGACATACTACTGGTGTTCCTAGACGATGGTCTCGTCTTCTGCGCATGATCGCACAGGCCGTGGCATGTTATCATGAGCATCACTAGGCTAGGGTGCCCCCCAGCCATTTTTGAGTTTTGGGGTCGTATGACCAATTTTGTCTTAGTTACAGAACATTATATGTAAACCGTAAACAGTTATATATATTTTTGTTTTTCGGGGTTTATTCCAGTTTTTATGTGATCCATGTATGAAACATCGATGATGCTTCTCTTTTTATCAAATTTGCAAATGTCTATCTAACACATAGTTTGCTAATGAGTCGGTTAATGTGTTTAAGTTTCTGGAAATGTGTTGATATTGGATAAAATCAAACTGTCTTTCCAAGATTTTAACTCTTAGGAACTTGCGATAAATAGCTGGATTTTGGACAGAGTAGGTACCTTTGAGTTGTAGTACCACGAGCTGTGAGTCTAGCCTGATGACTAGCCGGCGTATGCCACGTGTGATGGCATCAGAGAGAAGCTCTATCAACGCGCTATACTCAGCGATATTATTTGTTGATTGACCTATACATACCCCCCTGAAACTCATTAACTCGCCGCTTGGGTTAAAAATGGCCCATGCTGCTGAGGATAGGTTCCTCGAACTACGACTCGCTCCGTCAGCATATCCAACCCATGGTTCCAATGGATTTGACATCTGCAATAAGTGTAAAAAGCGGATTACTTAAACCGGAACAAACGCTTTAGCGAAAACAAAAATGTAACAAAAGCATACAGGTTACTATTAGGCATAGTAACGCTTAAGGTACAACCCGTTGCGGGGTTGCGCCAGTGGAATTCCGTCATAATCTACCAACTCGTAGGCACCTTTTGCTAACACTCTTTTAACAATATAAGGGCCCATCCATAAGGACTTGAATTTCCCAGCTCCCAATTTATCGGATTCTTGGTCATAAAGCAAGACCAAATCACCTTCCGAGAAGACACGGGGTTTGACATTTTTGTCGAACTGCGCTTTGACTCATTTCTTATGGGCTTCATTGGCCAAGGCAGCATCACGACGGGTTTCATCCAACTGGATTAATTCCAAGAAACGAGCTTCTTCTTCTGAGGTTCCGGGGAGGAGATCAATTGCGAGTTTAAGGGACGAAATTTCACACTGGATTGGTAGGATCGCTTCCAGGCCATACACCAGTTGAAACGGTGTGAACCCAGTGGCATTCCTTACCGATGTTCGGTAGGCCCACAAGGCCGAGTATAGGATCAAATGCCATCTTCTTTTGTGAACCCCCACCATCCTTTGCAGCATGTGCTTCAGGACTTTGTTGATCGCTTCAACTTGTCCGTTAGCTTGTGGATAGTACGGAGTAGAGCTGTCGTGAGACAATCCTAGTTTGGCAGTTAACTCAACCATCATGTGATTGCGGAAATGCGATCCATGATCTGTTACTATGGCCTGTGGCACGTCGAATCTAGTGACCACATGATTAAAAAAGAATAGGGCTGCTGTTTCACCAGTGTTATCCAATGTAGGCATCGCCTCGGCCCATTTGGTAAAATAGTAAACTGCGACTATAATATACCCATGCCCCCCGGTCGAGGTGGGGTTACATTGCATGAAATCGATGCCCCACTTGGCGAAAGGCCCCACAGCTATTATCGGCTGTAAAGGAGTGGGGGGTCTTCTGGTTTTGCTATCAAAAATCTGACATGCATGGCAACTTCTAACTGTGGTTATGCAATCTTTGAACATGGTTGGCCAGAAGTATCCTGCTCGTAAGATTCTTTGTGCTGTAGCATATCCAGATTGATGCCCCCCACAGGTGCCTGAATGACATTCATTCAGGGATTTTTCGGCCTCCTCATGGGTTAGACACCTTCTCAGGACCGTATCGACACCACGACGGTAAAGCGTATCACCGACGATCATGTAGTCTTTTGCTTGGTATCGAATGCGTTTTTGTTCTGAGTGAGAGGTGTCTGGCTGAAACTTTTGGGTTTGGAGATAAACTATTATATCTCCATACCACTCGTCACTTGCTGATATCAGAAACAAACTTTCGTCCACGATCGATTCTTTGGACGTTTCATCGTGGTACGATGACGGGAGATCGCATAATAATTCTGCGAAAACTAAAGCTTTCTTTGATTTGGATTTCACAAATTCCAGATCAAACTCTTGAAGGATAGCTATCCACTTTGAATATTTGCCCCCAAGCAACTGTCGCGACAGTATATAAGTCATGGGGTTGCAATCTGACAATACAGTGGTCTTCCTAAAGAGGACATAATGTCGAAATCTTTGAATCGCTTGAACAGCTGCCAATGCCAGCTTTTCAACATGAGAATATCTACTTTCCGTATCATTTAAGTTTTTACTTAAATAATATATAGGGTGTTCAATTCCGTCGACTTCTTGAACTAAAACCATCGCAATGGTCGTATCTGCTGCAGCCAGATACAGGTTAAAATCCCTCAGATAGTCTGGGGCGTACATTAATGATGCTTTGACTAGCGCTTCTTTCAAAGCATCAAAGGAAGCTTGTGCAACCTGGTCCCAGACGAAAGGTACATCCTTTTTCAGGAGATGGGTATAACCTTTAGCAAGTTCTGCGTAATTCGGAATGAACCTCCTCAGAAAGTTTGCTTTCCCTTGGAGTTTCTGAATTTGAAGCAAGTTCGAAGGTGGAGGCAAATTAATGATTGCCTGCACCTTGCAAGGGTCGAGACGAATCCCATCCTTGGAGACTATAAAGCCAAGTAGACGACCAGAACCGACGCAAAACACACATTTGTGCGGATTGAGTCTTATCTTGTAGTGTCGGCAACGTAGAAATATCGCTCTTAAATGATGCGGATGATCAGCCCGCTTTTGCGAATGAGCCGGAAGATCGTCGAGATAAGGTTGAACGATGTTCTTGATGTCATGGAAAGCATAATTCATTGCCCTCTGAAACGTCGCCCCTACGTTCTTTAAACCAAAGGGTAATTTTCAATAAGCGAATGTGCCCCACGGACAAATAAATGCAGTCTTTGACTGGTCCTGTGGGCGGATATTAACTTGATTATACCCAGAAAATCCGTCCATAAACGAAAAGATTTCACATCCGGCGCATTCATCAATTATCTGGTCGATGAAGGGTGTAGGGTAGTTGTCCTTTGGGCAAGCTTGATTTACATCCCTATAATCGACGCACACTCGTATTGTTCCTTGTTTCTTCATAACAGGGACAATATTCGATACCCAATCGGTTAGAGGAACCGGGTAGATGAAACCAGCATGGAGGAGTTTTTCAACTTCTGCCTTAATAGCAGCGGCTTTCTTGGGGTGCACCTGCCGAAGCCGTTGTCTTACTGGTTTGACATCAGGATACATCTTAATTTCATGTTCAACGATACTCGAGTCAATGCCTGGCATTTCATCATATGACCAAGCAAAGACATCTCTAAATTCGCGGAAAAGAGCTTTATATATTTCTTGTTCTGAAGGGGAACAACCTTTGCCGATATAAATATTCTCTACAATGTCTGTTTTTGTCGAGATATCTATGGCTATAGTCTCTTCTATATTGGATAGGTTTCTCTCGGAGTCCACCGTATTTACAGTATTTGTTAGGAATTCAAATACTGAAGGGTGATACAGGTCGCCTTGAGTATCTTCCTTTGGAAGGGAACGATGGTGGTTATCATCCCATGGTGCCCCCTCAATCATCATTGGCTGCAAGATTCCTTCGTCACTTGCATGCACTTGTGACCAAGGATCCAAAGGGGTACCACATTATCCTGACCTATCTACCCAAACGCTTGACGAGCATTGATTTGGGCTCGCCTCCCATGCCTGAAACATTGATTGCTATAATATTTCGATTGGGCTCGGGTGCAACACCATTGCCCGATCCATGACGACTTTGTCTTTTGCGACCTTCGTGGAAGATATCATGTTGCAGGTAGCCACCAATGGTACATTTCCTATGTACATATGATTTGGTAGCGAGAAAGTCCCCATCATCGTGGGGTCTTTCAACAGGCCTACTCCTATATCTTGAATTGAATGGTCGCTCTCATGGATCATGGGAATGCTTCCCGTAACTTGTGAACCATTAAGGAGGAAGTTCTGTTGGTCGACGACTGTAATCCCTCCTTCAAATGGGAATGCGATCTTCCTAAAATAAGTCGACACTACAGCTGCCATGGCATAGATCCATGGTCTTCCCAGTAGGATGTTGTAATCCAGATTTCCATCTATGACTTCAACATCAATCTCTACTGTTTTTCCACCTAGTTCAACTTTCAAGTTACTTAGGATACCGTAAGGGGTATATGTCCTACCGTCGAAAGCCTTTAGTGTTGTCGAAGATCTCGACAAGGTCGGTGACCCTAGCATTTTCCAGCAGCTCATTGACATAATACATGTCGATGCCCCCTCGTCAATAATTGTTCTGTGAACAGTTTTGTTGAGGGCCTTCACCTGAATAAGGAAAGCTAGCTGAGCTGGTAACTGAGGGTCATACCCTTTGTGATCAAAGGACACAAGATTGGAATCCTTAGGATCAACCCCCCCTATTGCCGATAACAATGCCTGCCTTTGGGATGGACAATTTTGTAGTACTTCTAGAGTCGACATAGCGGATGGCGATTGAGCCAAATCTTCTACTATGTTATAATGTTGCGCCACTCTGGCACGAGGATTAAACGTCGACTTGTGTACTACACCCTTAGGTGGTTTTATCGTTAATTCTGGCGTTATGGGCGGGACAACTTCTGTTGAAGTTGTTGTCGAACTACTAGGTTGATCTTTACCTTTTTCGTTTGACAGTTGCGGATTCCCATAATCTTTGTTCCTTGTCGAAACCAAAGCATCATTTTGCTGCTTAGAGATCGACAACATCAGTACTTGCGACGGGGAAGCATTTCCACTATCAACCATATTTTGACCTAGATTGGGAAATGGATCAGTCAACACAGCTGGGTTCTTTGGACTTTTAAAGAATCTCTTGAGCTCAGCTTTGTACGGACACTCTGATGTCTTGTGATCTTCGTCACATATCATACAGGCCCATTTCTTCTTCCCTTTCTTAGGAGAGTTCGAAGAAGTTTTTTCAGGTGACGGATCATCCTGTTGCTTCTTCTTCCCTTTGTTTTGCTTCTTCTTGCTTCCTGGTTGATTGGTTTCTTTGCCTTTATCTGCTGATATGGCATTTACTTCCGAAGCAAGAATCTCTTCATGGGCATTTCGATCTGAAGTCTTACAGGCTTTCTGAGGTGAAGCCTTTTTCGACTTCGCGCTTGCAGTGCCAATCACGCCATCTCCGGCATGAGAGTCAATATTCGATTTAGGAGGGGGAGGAATTGAAAATTCAGGTCTGGGGGCATCAGGTATTTTGTCGTAGAGCGTGCCAGACTGAGTATATACTAAGTCTAAATATTGAGCATGAGCAATGACTTGCTCCTCTGTTACGACCCCCCCTTGGCCACATCTTCCGTTATAGCTGGAAGTAATGACTTTATAAACCATTCGGCTAATAGCTGATCAGGAACGTATGTTTTCACCATCCTACGACGGCGATGCCACTCATGTATATGATCAGATATGTGAGTAGCTGTCGTCTGTTTGAAGTTGGTCAGTATCTCGGTTCCTGTTTCATACCTGATAGGTAATTGAAAATGGGTTAAGAAAGTCGTGGCTAAGGAGCTGAAATTGTCGAAAGAGGCTCTTGGCAATTCTATATACCATTTGGCCGCCGGACCTGTCAATGTCCTCTGGAAGAGGCGAAGTCTTATCGAATCATCGTTCAGAGTGTTCGATGAACACCATAGATGAAAGGTCATGACGTGATTCGACGGGTCTTCGCCTGGGTTTCCATTGAATTTAGGAATGTCCGAGGGAAGTTTGTGAGGAATCGCCGGCCACCAAGGGACGTAGGCAATCAGATCGTTTGTCAACCGATGTAAATCGGGTAACTCCAAAGTTGCCATGAATGGCAGCTGTTGACTCAGGTTAGGTGAAGCGTACCCAGGATACGATGGAATCGCCTGAGCAGTTGGTCTTTGCATACCAGCATAATGTAATTGATGCTGATATGATTGATACGGTTGATGGACTACTCCACCATAGAGTGGTTGGTTTTGACCGTATTGTAGGTACGGTTGTCCATTGTTCGCAAAAATTTGTTGCTCAGTACCTTGGTACACTTGCTGGAACTGCGGTTGTTGATACTGCACCAACCATGGTTGTGATACCATTGGTTGCTGTGCGATGCTTACCACTGGGCCAAGATGAGGGGTAAGGGTACCCGTTTGTGCTTGTGTCGCCCCACCAGTCGGCGATTGTGGTTGGGTTGCAGGTTCAAAGGGTTGTTGCATTACAACCTGAGAAAACCGAGGTCGACATGCAACGGGTATCGTTTGAACTTGCGACACAGTCACAATTGCTGGTGTCGTCGGGATGTTCGTCACAGGCATCTGTTGTTGCATAGAATACACAATTCTTGGTTGCTGGGGTAGCATAGGTATCCAACCACTTGTAGTTATTCCAGTATAACCTGAGTATGGTTGTGAGCTCCCGTATGGGTAACCTCCCGGAGGGGGTAATGAAAAAGCATATTGCCCCCCATACGGTGGTGGTCCGGAACCGAGAGGATTTATTACACCTCGAGGACCGGATTGCCCAAACTGATTTCCGAAAGGATCAATCTGTTGAGTTCCAACATAGGAGTTACCGGGTATTATACCGGGAGAACAAATAGGAACTGACCATACTGTCGTCATGGCCCCCTAAGGGATCCCCTCCAGCTGTTGAGAGTTAGGGACAGATGATATGCCGGCGAACATTGTCGGAATGACTGCAGGGAGTTCTGATGTCGCTGTGTCATTCGGCACAGTCCTAGATGTTGACGGTTGTTCAGACATTTTGAGTCTATCCAATAGATTGCCTAGTGATTCTTCAGGAACTTCTCTGGGTGATAGGCTAGCTTCTGATGCAGTAGGAAGTAGAGTGATCCCTGCTCCAAAATGTGTTGGAGTAGTTGCTTGCGGATCTTCTACAATCTCTTCTATTGCGATCAGACTGGGTGGAAGAGGAAGACCGTCAGGTCCGTAGAATATTTCTGGTGTCGAAGAAGGGGATGTTTCGACAGTGATAGTTGTTTGAGGAGCAAGACTCTCTGAACCAACCACTGATGGAACTGATTCAGTAACACAAGTATTTGCTCTTAGACTAGGATCAGTGTTACTATCCTTCTGGGGCTGTTGAACTTCTTCAATAGGGGCAGGGTTTCCAGAAATGTTTGGAGTAACCGGAACCTCAGATGTCGTTGGAACACTTGTTCTAACTTTGACAGGAGATTTGGAACCAGTTGAACGAGGTCACTTTGCCCGGGTTGTTTTCGATTCCGGGGACAAAGACGTTTGTCTCGTGTTCCTCCGCGAACGACGGTTCATCGATTGACTTTCTTCCACGATTGCGGATTACTTGATCAACCAACAATGCACAGGGTAAAATGTGTTTTCGAATTGAATTAATTTTAGACGCTTTTTAAGACACAACTTGCTTTTTCACTTTTTAAGAGTCAAGAAAAAGCTAAAGATGACTCTAGTCTCCTTCGATGTATTAACGAGCCCGAAGTGACAAATGCTCGAATGGAATTTTTCAGTTTTAGAGTTTGAAAAAGGCCAAAAGAAACTACTCTGGAGTTCTAGGCAGAGGGTGTGCCAAACCTTTCGCGAAACCACAGAATACGTTTTACGGTACGAGTGGTCGATCTTCGTGAATGCTGTGTTCACTGCATCGCGATCAGTAGGGCGGCCGACACGACTTCCTATGGATAAAGGCTTTGTTCCTATAGGGGTCCCCCAATATACATAGCGGTACACGGGGGCACAAGTCCGTATTAGTGCTATCGTCCCTCAGGAGGAATCACCCACCTTCGTAGAGATCGACAGTCACTATGTTTAAAGACGCCGGTTCACGTCTCTACCTAGACCTCTACTGTGTTTCGTTATGTTTCAAAGCGTTGTTAGATAAATTCAGTTCTTTTTAGGTTGATCTTGCTTAGCAGTTTGCCTTTATGGATCACCACGTGATGTATGATACAACTCCTAAATGCAGTATAAGAATGATAAGCAAGCTTTTTCAATTCTTTCAACTTATGAAAACCTTAACTACTGAAGGAAAAGAAAGACATCATCTTTTCAAACAGATCATAGAGCACACACTGATGCACTTTCCTAAATCGACATGCAAACTGTCAAAATGCACATGCACAATGCAAGTATTTCTTTTCTTCTTCCTTAATGTTGGTGTTTTACAAAAAGAAAGCTGTTGTATAATTTCGAATTCTATTTCAAGCGAAAGCAACAAGTGTTTGTCCAATAATCAAAAGAACACCTTAAGATTCACTCGTTTTAACACAAGAAATACTGAAACTCGAACCATATAACGAAAGCAAATGCTCAAGCAGCTATGAACAGCAATAAACTAGCTCTTAGAATCACAACGACACTTTCATAGGTCTAGATCCAAGAGGTCATAGCAAGACTAGTTCACTTTCGCTATGGGAAACTGTGAATGACAGCAAGAAATACAATAAGAACAATCACGGTTTCTTCATACAACTGAGGCGGAATGAAGGCAAAGAGAAGTGATTTCAGCTGGGTATACAGGTTGACAACAGGCTGCAAAAACAATACTGAAAACTGGGCAACAGACAGTGGGGAATCCCAGTTGCACAAGGCAAAACTGGATCAGCGCAGGTGCTGCACTGTCAATCTGAGATGCAGCGCAGGTAGCCCCTTCGGGACCTGCGTTGCAGTGCAGGTAGCCTTTGTTGCAGCTGCACTGATGAGACAACTCTCGTCTCTCTCAGATTCCGGGTCACAGTTTGCTCAAAAATCAATGGTTTTTGGCCAAATCAGAGGCTATCAGTCAAGTATACACTAGAGGATGATTAAAGGAAGATGAACACTATCACAAAGAGCTAAAAGATTCCTTGTGGATCAGCTCTTCAAATCATAAACATGCCCAGCACTGGGCTAGAGTAGTTGCCCTCTACTTTGCATTCGAAGGACTCGAATGCAGTTCGATTCGGTACTCCTTTGTTTAAGAAATGAATAGCAAGAAACACAAGCTACCAACAAGACACGCTCCCCAGCGGATTCGCCAGTCTGTTGTGGGGGAAAGTATCCAACTCGGAATGACCCTAACCCACTCTAAGGGTGACAGTTCTTTAGCAACAGCTGAAAGCAAAGCTATCTAAAGTTTCTTCTTTATGACATGCAAGAGATAAAAGGGAGAGATCCACTTACCGATGTCTTGCGCAAATGGTCGATCCAATCTCCTTCGTTTGCCGCTTGCTCCCAACTCCAAGTCTTTTCACGGGCCCAGCTACACGAGATCCTGCAAATAAGACAAGAAAAGGAAACTACAAGAGGCATGCATTCATAATCGATTCAAGGATTAGCATAAATCAAAGACGCAAGTAAGACAATACACCATTGAAACACATGCGAATAGAAGAACCTCAAATGCTTTATTAATATATGGAAGTAAGGTTCAGGCTGTGATACAACCATGAAAGGTCCAATCCAGCATCACCTTCCTAACGGAGAGAAATCTCTTCTTCACCTCCCTCAAGCAATCAGCCAATGCTCACAACTGTAAACCAACAGCAATTCTTCGCGCTAAATTCCGGCCTCCAGATCCCATGGGATGAGATCCTTATATAGAGTTTTGGAGTGAAGATAAGTCAGCTTGATGTGTGACTTGTTGTCCTCTTCATCTCCAGTTGTTCTTCAGTTCTTCACTCGGAGTTTCTACCTTCCACTTGGAGTTTCAGAAGCTCTTAACTCATCATTAGGCGAATCTTATGATCAAGTGTCGTTTTGGAAGCTTCCGGGGCACTGGCACATTGAGAAAAAGATTCCTCCACATGTCAAAGTACGCCCAGCGTAGGTAGCCTTTGTTGCACTTGCTATGCAGCGCAGGTACACCATGGAGCTCTTGACATTCAGCGCAGAAGCCTAGTGGAGCAGCTGCTTTGATCCAAAATTGACCTGTTTTTGAGTGTTTTTCAGTGGAGAACTGATTTGCAGTGCTGTGGTTTGTTGACCTTGTTCCTCTAAGGGTAAGAACAACATGTTTAGGGACTTTGGATCCCTTAGATTATTGACATTTCATGCTCTATGTTGTAAGGCACAAAAATGTCTATAACACTGGTCAACAAGTCACCTTCATCAGTGTTGGAGGATAAGACTCCATAAGAGTTATGGACTAGTAAGAAACCATCTCTTTCACATCTAAGGGTATTTGGATGTGATGCATATGTACATGTTCCAAAGAAGAAAAGAACCAATTTGGATAGTAAATATGAAAAGTGCATCTTTACTGGGTATAAGGATGGTTTAAAGGGTTATAAACTTTGCAACTTGGTAACAAGGAAGGTTGTGTACAGCCGAGATGTGGTGTTTAGAGAGGTGAAAGATGTTATTAAACATGAAGTCCAACCAAAGGAACCTAAGAAGATAGAGTTTGAGATAAAGGAGGAAGAATCAGACTCTACAGCAGAGGAGGAATCAGAAGATGAAGAGCCACAAACTCCAGGTGTGAGAAGATCAGTTCTAGAAAGAAGGCAGCCAAAAAGTTATAGTCCATCTACTTTCTGTTCAAATTTTTCTTTGTCTGTTACTGATGATGATCCCAGAACTGTGAAGGAAGTAGTGGATTCAGAGGATGGAAAGCTCTAGAAAGAGGTCGTGGTTTATGAAATGGCATCTTTGCACAAAAATGAGGCTTGGGATCTGGTGGAGTTGCTGGCTGGAAGGAAAACCATTGGCAGCAAATGCGTGTTCAAGAAGAAGACAAATGCAGAAGGAAAGGTGGAGAAATACAAAGCTCAGTTGGTAGCAAAAGGTTATTCCCACGTGCCAGGAATTGATTTTGGTGATATTTTTTCTCCTGTTTCCAAGGTAACTTCTATTAGATTACTTTTATCTGTTGTTGTTGCTTTTGATTTGGAGGTAGAACAGATGGATGTGAAGTCAACATTTCTTCACGGGGATCTGGAAGAGGAAATATACATGAAGCAACCTGAAGGCTTTGCGGTGAAGGGTAAGAAAGAATTGGTATGCAAGTTGAAGAAATCTCTGTATGGGTTAAAACAGTCACCAAGGATGTGGTATCAGAAATTTGATACACTTTTACGAGGACTTGGCTTCACCAAAATCAAAGAAGATCACTGTGTGTATTTTAAATGAATTGGTGACCGTGTTATTTATCTGGTCTTGTATGTGGATGATATGTTGCTGGTTGAAAATGAAAAAGAAATTATCTAGGATTTGAAGACCCAATTGTTCTCCAAATTCGACATGAAAGATCTTGGTGCTACAAACTATATTTTGGGCATGGAAATTAAAAGAGATCGGGCAAAGAGGAAGCTCTGGTTAAACTAGAGGAAGTATGTCGAGACAATATTGCAGAGGTTTAATATGCAGGATAGTAAACTGGTGAAGGTTCCTATTCCTGTAGGTGTGAGGTTATCTGTTGAATAGTGTCCCAAGACATAAGAAGAGGAAGAGGACATGTCCCGTGTTCCATATGCAAGTGTAATCGGTAGCCGGATGTATGCAATGGTCTGAACTAGACCAGACATTGCACATGCAGTGGGAGTATTGAGCAGGTTTATGTCAAAACTAGGGAAGGAGCACTAGAAAGCAGTGAAGCGTGTTTTCAAGTATTTGCGTGGCACTAGTGATTATGGTTTGTGCTACCAAGTGGTTAAAACCTACATTTGGTATCATAGATGTTTTGGCTTCAAGGGGACTCCTTTGTTGTTGAGGGGTTTCGCTCGGGCCTGTGGTAGACCCTGTTCAATGGGAAATCTGCGAGATCGATTCTGGTGGTGAAAGAAGGTGGCGAGCAGTGGAAAGATAGAGATCGAGAAATTTAATGGTCAGAGTTTTGAGTTGTGGAACTCAAGATGGAGGATCTGTTGATGGATAAAGATCAGTGGATCGCGGTAGATCTAGGTATTAAACCAACGGGAGTGTTCGATGAAGAATGGAAGAAGATGGATCGGAAGGCAAAGAGCACAATACTGTGTCTCAGATTCAGTATTGCTGAATGTATCAGGGGAAGCTACGACGAAGGCTTTGTAGGACAAGTTAGGGACTTTGTACCAATATAAGTCTCTGGTGAATAAATTGTTCCTGCGGAAAAAGCTATATAACCTGAGGATGAAAGATGGAGACTCGGTGACAGAGCATCTGAATGCATTTAATATTGTGATAAATCAGTTAGCATATGTTGATATTAAAATTTCAGATGAAGATAAGTGCATCAGTTTGTTTTGTTCTCTACCAGATTCGTGGGATAGTCTAGTTATTGCAATAGGTAGCAATGCAACTTCCTTGCAGTTTGATGAAATAGTCTCACCCTTGCTGACGGAGGAGATGAGACGGAAAAATATGGAGAGCCGGAATGGTGATGCCTTGTCTATACAAGGACGGTCCCAAAACAGAAACAAAAATAAGTCATCGAGTGGGAGATCTAAATCTCCAGGAAAACCTATAAAGGTGGTGTGCTGGAAATGCAGAAAGGAAGGGTACTACAAAAGGGACTATAAATCTAAAGCTCCTGATAAAGGAAAGGGATTTGATGATGCTCCTTCTGCAGAGGCGAAAACCACCTCAGATGAAGGTGGGGATGTGTACTTGGCTTCTTTAAGTACACATGTAGATCATGAGGCATGGTTGATTGACTAAGGTGCATCCTTTCACTTCACTCCCCATAGAGAGTGGTTCTACGAGTATGAGAAATATGATGGCAACGATGTCTTCTTAGGGGATGATAGGAAGGCTAGAATCATTGGTTGTGGAAAAGTAAAGTTGAAGTTGCAAGGTGGATGGGTTAGAACACTTCCGGGTGTTCTACATATTCCTGCATTGGCCAGAAATATGATTTCTGTAAGAAAGTTGTATGATGCAGGTGTAAAAATAGTGTTCGAGAAGGATAACTGCAAGATGGTTTGGGGAGCACTGGTATTGATGCGGGGAGTTTGGATTGGAATTCTGTACAAGCTGCATGGTAGCACGGTTGTTGATGGGTGCAACAGTTCTGTGGTTCCTGAAAGTGGAGCAGAAAATCTAGTGGTCTTTGGAGAGAAGACCATGTTGTGGCATCAATGGCTTTGACATAATGGAGAGAAGGGCCTTTGAATACTTCATGGTAAAGGTATGGTAGAAGGTATGAGTAATAGCTCTCTAGATTTTTATTTCTATGAAAATTGTGTATATGGGAAGCAGAAACAGGTGAGTTTCCCCTCTGGTAGTAAGAGGGCGAAACATATATTAGATCTTGTGCATAGTGATGTGTTTGGACCTATGAAGGTTCCATCACTGGGTAAGTCTGTATGCTATGTATCATTTATAGATGACTTCTCAAGGAATACATGGATATATTTCCTTAAGAAGAAATCTGAAGTCTTTGACAGGTTTAAAGAATACAAGGCTCTGGTGGAAAACCAGACAGAGAAGAAGATAAAGGTGTTGAGGACAGATAACAGTGGAGAGTTTTGCAGTAAGGAATTTGAAGAATTCTGTAAGAAGTGTTGTATAGCACGGCAGAAGACTACTACATATACACCTCAGCAAAATGGAGTTGCAAAAAGAATGAACAAGACGTTGATGGAAAGGGCAAAAAGCATGCTAAGTGGTGTCAGGTTAGGACAAGAATTTTGGGCAGAGGCGGTGGAGACAGCATGTTACCTGGTCAACAGAGCACCTTCATTAGCGTTGGAGGATAAAACTCCACAAAAGGTATGGACTGGTCAGAAACCCTCTCTTTCACATCTGAGGGTATTTGGATGTGATGCATATGTACATGTTCCAAAGGAGAAACAAACCAAGTTGGATAGTAAATCTTAAAAGTGAATCTTTATTGGTATAAGGATGGTTTAAATGGTTATAAGCTTTGGAACCCAGTAACAAGGAAGGTTGTGTACAGCCGAGATGTGGTGTTCAGAGAGGTGAAAGATGTTATTAAACATGAAGTCCAACCAAAGGAACCTGAGAAGATAGAGTTTGAGCTAATGGAGGAAGAATCAGACTCTACATCAGAGTAGTAATCAGAAGATGAAGAGCCACAAACTCCAGGTGTGAGAAGATCAGATCGAGAAAGAAGGCAGCCAAAAAGGTATAGTCCATCTGCTTTCTATTCAAATTTTGCTTTATCTATTACTGATGATGATCCCAAAACTGTGAAGGAAGCAGTAGATTCAGAGGATGGAAAACTCTAGAAAGAGGCCATGGTTGATGAAATGGCATCTTTGCACAAAAAATGAGGCTTGGGATCTGGTGGAGTTGCTGGCTGGAAGGAAACCCATTGGCAGCAAATGGGTGTTCAAGAAGAAGACAAATGCAAAAGGAAAGGTGGAGAAATACAAAGCTCGGTTGGTAGCAAAAGGTTATTCCCAAGTGCTGGGAATTGATTTTGGTGATATTTTTTCTCCTGTTTCCAAGGTAACTTCTATTAGATTACTTTTATATGTTGTTGTTGCTTTTGATTTTGAGGCAGAACAGATGGATGTGTAGACAACATTTCTTCACAGGGATCTGGAAGACGAAATATACATGAAGCAACCTTAAGGCTTTGTGGTGAAGGGTAAGAAAGAACTGGTATGCAAGTTAAATAAGTCTTTGTATGGGTTAAAACAGTCACCAAGGATGTGGTATCAGAAATTTGATACATTTATACGGAGACTTGGCTTCACCAGAAGCAAAGCAGATCATTGTGTGTATTTTTAATTAATTGGTGACCGTGTTATTTATTTGGTCTTTTATGTGTATGATATGTTGTTGGTTGGAAATGACAAAGAAATTATCCAGGATTTGAAGACCCAATTGTCCTCCAAATTCGACATGAAAGATCTTGGTGCTGCAAACTATATTTTGGGCATGGAAATTAAAAGAGATCGGGCAAAGAGGAAGCTCTGGTTAAACTAGAGGAAGTATGTCGAGACAGTATTGCAGAGATTTAATATGCGGGATAGTAAACCGGTGAAGGTTCCTATTCCTGTAGGCGTAAAGTTATCTGCTGAATAGTGTCCCAAGACACAAGAAGAGGAAGAGGACATGTCCCATGTTCCATATGCAAGTGCAGTCGGTAGCCTGATGTATGCAATGGTCTGTACTAGACCAGACATTGCACATGTAGTGGGAGTATTGAGTAGGTTTATGTCAAAACCAGGAAAGGAGCATTGGACAGCAGTGAAGCGGGTTTTCAGGTATTTGTGTGGCACTAGTGATTATGGTTTGTGCTACCAAGGAAGACCAAGATTAGACAGAGTGTAGGATATTCGTGGCTTTGTTAATGCAGACTAGGCTGGAGATCTGGATCAAAGAAGATCTACAAGTGGGCATTATTTTAACCTATTTGGAGGTGCAATTAGTTGGATGAGTAAGAAACAATCTGTAGTGGCTCTATCAACTACAGAGGCAGAATACATGGCAGCCACTCATGCAAGCAAGGAAGCAGTTTGGTTGCACAGATTGTGTTCAAGTATGGGGTTAGTATAGGGAGCTATAAGGATAGACTGTGACAACCAAAGTGCAATTTTCTTGGCAAAGAACCCTACATATCATTCAGAGACAAAGCACATTGATGTTCAGTATCACTTTGTGAGGGATATGATAGAAGACAAAAAGGTGTTGCTGGTAAAGGTGGACACTTTGAAGAATACTGCAGATGCATTGACAAAATCTGTGAGCTCTGAGAAGTTCTCTTGGTGTAGAGAAACAATGGCCGTTGTAGGGCTGGATAAATGACTAAGCTCTCTTGTGGACCCCTATGTGTTAGAGCCTAGATTGACCTCAGGCTGAAGGGAGGCAATTCTAGGGTAACCACAAACCAAGCTTAACCTGGTAGCTAGCCCCACCAGGTCGGTAGAGGGCTCTCTCCTTGTCAATCTCAGTTGAGATGACTGAATCAAATATGGATTTTAGGCTAGGTATAGTAGCTATAGGGTTTTTGGTTGATTTTGAAGGTTTTGTTGCTGGATCAAATGGAGCAGGGAGCTTTGGGTCCGGGAAATCAGGTCAGAATTGCAGGGTGTTCTGTGGGGCAAGATAGGTAGGTGTTTTAGCACTTGGAATTGAGTGAGATGGTAGGTCTATGACTGGTGAGGAGCTAAGGATGGCATGCAGAGATCATGAGTCCTCTTCAAACAGCTAAAAACATAAAAAACTAAATGTATTCCCAAGGCAAAGCACTGTTACCAATGTATTCTACCTATATATCTTGATTTCATTTAGTTTAGAAGAATGAAGTACATTTTGTCACATATAACACATGAGAAAAACTAATGACAGAAGGAGAAACAATGCAAAACACATTACCCCAAGAATCCCACAAAAATAACTACAAATCCTTGTATATTTCCTTGCCAAACTGCTGTAGAGATGTACAATGTAGCTCAAAGCATCCGCAAGAGTCCAACCTTTACAAATGAGGAAGAAAATACATAATATAGACATGAAAACCACCTATGCTAGCCATCAAGGGTCGAATCCAAGAGATAAGGGGCTATTTCAACCATATCTAAACTAGGAACAAGAATATAGGCAGTGGAATAGCTTGCCTCTAAAACCACGAAAATTGATTCATTCACCCCCAAACCACCTCAAAATGATGAATCTACCTTCTAAGGTCATTTTACATTTAAATTTACATGGCATAGCATCATTTACAATCATAAATTCATCCAAAATGAGAGAAAAAACCAACTTGTAGAAAAACTAGGCGAAATTTGGATTTTGAGCAAACTAGTTCTATGCGTAGCGCCACCTGTCCTATGCGTAGCGCCACCTGTCCTATGCGTAGCACCACTTCTCATATGATTTTGGAGGCCTTCTCCTTAGCCAAATTGAGCCCAAGATAGCTCGTTGGAAAGGTCTACCTGTCTAGTTTTTGGAACATCTTAAATTTTTTCATTTGGAGGTCATTTTATCTCTCAAAAGTGGAATCTCCCAAGACTACTTCCTGTGTGTCCAAAAAGAGGCAGAGAGGTCATTTTTTGATGGGTTTTTGACCTTTAGGTGACCAAGATTTACTCAAAAAATGTTGAAACTTTCAGGGATTGATGTCCTCATCATGTTAAATCTGAATATGCAAGCCATTCCTCCAAAAAGTGTCCCAATAAAAAGCATAGCGCCGGTGACGCTACGCACCTATTGCAATTTCCTGTGTTGAAAAATTTCAAAATTTCAAAATGACAAAATTTCACCAAACCTTGCCCATATTTGGCATAAAGCTCCCTCATTAGTTGCTTTGATGGGCCAGTGAGGCCTCATCCAAGATTTTTAGCTTGTCATGCTCCTTTTTGCTCCTCAAGACCTTCCTCAACCTTGCCTTAATTTTCCTCATCCTTATATTGCATATTTTGTTTTGGGTCATATAATGATAGGCCATGTGACGAAGCATCTTCTTTTCCTTATTGGAATTCTCAAGCAGCTTTTCAAGGTGAATGTTAACCCTTTCAAGCCATGTTTCCTGTTCATTCTCAATCTCTTGCTCAATGGAGGTCATCTTGACTTTTGCCTTCTTTGCCTTTTGCTGGTTCTCTTTGATCATTTGCAACTCCATGAGGACTTGCTTGTCGATAAATTGCTTGTTTTATTGCTCAAGATAATTGATGATCCAATTTTCCCTTTCTAAATTGACTGACAAGGCTTGTATATCAACCTCTTGCTCTTTGATGATCATGTCTTTAGTTATCTTTGTACCTTGAGTTTCTAAATCAATGACATCAACTCCTTGTGTCTCCTCATGATCAACTAGATCAAAGTCCCTCTCCTACCCATCACTAGGATCCTTCTCATGCATTTTTCCCTTGCCTTTACCTTTGCTCTTGTTGTGCTACCCAACATGTACTTGTTTAGCTGAAGATGAAGGCAAAGCCCCTTCCAATCCTTATGGAGATAATACTTGCTTGGCAGCTGCAAAAAGTTTCCTAGTGCCTCTCTCATAGGTCACAACCACTGGCACTCCCACAGTTTCTGTCTCTTGGACCTCTTGTTGTCCTGAAGTTCCACCTTCTTCATGAGGAACTGATGCAAATACTTGAGGGCTTTTGAACACTTCATGAGAAATGAAGGCCTCCCATGGTATATTAAGTTGGTTCAACTGATGTAAGACAATGATTTTAATCATAGAGAAGTGGTAGATGTTGGTTAACTGCTAGGGGTATGATTTCTTCTTTACAGTGAATGCCATCTTCTCTATGTTTCTAGATATGAAGTAGGGGATATCCATCATCCTCACCCTAGTTAAATGCATCAGCAATCTAATGTGGTAGGCATACAGTCTGGAGAACCTACCTTCACAAGTAAAATACTTGATGATGATCTTCATTAATGGTGCAAACCTGTCCTCCAAGAACTTAAAAGGGAATACTCTACTGAGTTTATTATGATATTTGGCCTTAATGTAAGTCTCATAGTACTCCCTATCGATGTACTGACCTTTGTTCCACTTTTCACCCACATTTGGAATACCTGTAGCCTCTGAAATGACAGTTGGTGACAAAGTGAATGCGACTCCAGCTAGGTGTACCTCATTGTTTTCTTCCAAATGTGTCACAAATAACCTTGCTAATTCATGATGGGATTTTACCCTTTCCACCATTTCACAAAAAGCAAAACGTTACTGATGGCTGAAACAAGGAAGGGAAAATGGGCAGGCTTGCAGCTTCCTCAAGCTAGTGGGCTCCTCTCTAATATGTTGACCTCCCTTATGAGGCCTTCTACCCTGTGTATCTCTCTCCCTAGAACTGTCACTATGTCTCTTCCTCCATTTCATAATCACTATCCCTCTCCATTATTGTACTGTTGTTTGTCCTTGTGGTAAATGAAGAGTGGTGGATTGATGAATAAGGGTATGATGAGTATGAAGATATTTTAAACAAGAAAAAGGTGAGGGTAAACTAGAATGGGAAAGGGTTAGTGAATAGTGTAGGGTTTTGGGGAGGAAGTATAGGGTTTAGGAAATTTTTATGAGGGGATGGGGTCTAGGGAAATTTATATGAGGGAACAGGGTTTAGGGAATTTTTATGAGGGGATGAGGTATAGGGAAATTTATATGAGGGAACAGGGTTTAGGGAACAACCAATGGATGAGATAGGACAACAATCTAGGAGTGAGCTTTAAAGTATATGGGAGGGTTTGGTGAAAACTAGGGTTTGGTTTTTTATAAACACAATTACTATAGACTGATGCAAAAAACCCTTTTTCAACAAGAACAATTTTGTTACTTACTTGTCAAGATGCAAATTTGGAGAATTGAGGCAAATTGGGGCGATTTAGAACCTTTTGAAGCTTGGTTGACAAGTGCATAGCACACTCTCCCAGGTGCATAGCTCCGATTGTATGCGTAGCGCTGAACCTTCTGTGTGTAGCGCTAGGCAAATTTCTTCATAAACCCAATGTTTTCACTTCCTTTGCTCAATAATGCTCCAAAATCGTGTTTTGCTCATAGATCCCAACTCAAACATTGATACAACTTAAGAGGAAGATGACCTTTTATATGGCTAGGCAACTTTTGATTTTTCATCTTTCAAGACCCACTTTATAATGTCTATTAGCTTTTCTTTTCAAATACTATGTTTTTTATTTGGATGCTTTAATCTTTTACTTAAAATAGGTGAACTGATGCTTGATGATCTTTTTCTTTTGCAGTGGCATGTACTTGGAAATATTAGCAGGTGACCAGAAGTAGCATGAGACCTCTTAATTACATATGATAAATATGAAATTACATGAAAATTACACATAAAAAAAACAATTCTCTATTTTCACCTCAAACTGGTTTTGAGGTGAAAATTTTAAAGATTTAGAAATTATGAAAGTTAAAGTTTCCTAATGGTTATTGTCTTCCTCATGTATTTGCTTACCCTTATTGGTTAATGGTTACTGAAAATTTGACATAGTGAAACCCTAATACCTAATGAAATTGAAACCCTAAGACCTAAGACCTATTTGACGAAATATACTGAAAAGGAAACTCGACCTGAACCATTGATTGAATCACACATGAAAAATGGTCAGCAAATGTGTGTCATGAGGGAAAAATTGAAATGTGCCTACCATTAGTTGATCCATTACCTAATGCAATGCAACTCATTGTGAATGGGACTCCTAATATGAATGCAAAAGAGTGAATTTTGATCACTGATCGTAGTGTGAATACACTGACACTAACACTGTGGAAAGAAAACAACAAGTGGGAGAATGTTGGGTTGTGTTATATTCTTTCCACGACTAGCCCACGTAGTTAACCAGGGGATTAGAGGGGAGGCGAAGCCCCCCCTTTGTTGTGTCGATTGCGTAGCGAGGGGGTCACAGGGGGTTTGAGGGGTGCAGGTAACCCCAGTCTATGGGGTCGGAGGCAGTGCCCTAGAATTTTGGTTTTGGAACCTATGTTAGGTTGGGCAGACCCTCCTATGGTTTTGTGCATGATTTTCGCAAATGTTTTTGGATGCGATGGTTTTCGTTCCATGGTATTGGATGCTTCGGCATGCATAAATATGTATTATAACATTGAAAGGAACATAATGAAAAATCAAGCTGATAGTCCCGGTTTTGGGATCCAGGGGAAAATCTTTGTATATAAGTGTTTTATGTGTTATGCTCTCGCATTGTTTATTTTATGTGTTTTAGAATTCGTATGCACGTAATTTCTATATGGGGTTAAAACCTACAACGAGACCAAGGATATGGCTAGATGATGAAGAAGAAGAAGGTGAGATGGCCTTCATTGCAAGAGAAGCTGAGGCCGAGGATGTGTGCAAAATGGAAGGAAAAAATCAGAGCAGCCGAGTATAAAGTGGAAGTTCACTATTGTGAACTAGAGTAGGGATCAATGCTTGGAGAGGATGAAAGTGATGAAGATGTTGAGAAGATACCTTTTGAGAGTCTCACAAATTGTTTGGAGGATCAACATATGATGGCATAATCATTTATTGAGGCTAAAGGGCCTATTGATTTAAAATTTGATAATTGGTGTGTGGATGCAGGAATTGTCGCAGATAATAGATAGAACATTGACTTTGTTCAATGCAAAGATGAAGAATAGTTATTGAGTATTGTTATAAAGGTGGGTAAATAACAGAATTTAAATTCTCTTAGTAGAGGAAGGAAGACATAACTTTCATGTATGACATGGGTAAATGCATCTATTGAAGAAAAGATTGAGGTAGAAATGTTTTTATTTTTAGATGAAATGCTTGAAATGGCGAACTTTGTATTCTATGAAGAGGTGTCTGAGGTTTATAATCTTTTTAAACATATGTGTATAAATGTTGAGGGTATTGAGGAAGAAGTTGTTACTGTGGAAGAAACAGTTTGAGATCTAATGAATCGCTTGTAGGTTCCAGTGTTGTATGAGGAAATAATGTTGGAAGCACCTAAATTATCATGTCTTTGAAACTAATAACTGGTTTGTACTTTCAGGAAGTGAACAATGCAAGAATTATGTCATTTCATTAAAGGAAAAAACATTGTCATCTCACTAGTAAGAGGGGACAATATGCATATACAATGAGCGCAAATAGTGGAAAATTTCAAGAGGTTGAAGATATGCAGGGAACAATGTGTTGACTTGGATATGCTTCATATGATGAAGTACAAGAAAATTTGGAAGAGTGTTACAAACCAAGTTTTTATACGTAGCATAATACTCAGAAGGTATGGTATATGTAAATATCCATTATAGGACAAATATATTATATAGAAATGTACAAAAGATATGAGATGATTATATTGAGGGTGAGGGCCTACTTATATACCTAGGCAGGTACCTCTTCGCAGACTGTCATGTCCTTAGAGACATGCCTCTTCACTAATAATTATTAGTTAATTAATCATTAATCATTATTATTGTCCTATATATATATTACTCATAACATTGTCTTCCTCTTCAAAAATATTTTTCCTCAAAGCTTATTGCTGACAAGCCGTGTCATCTGCCTCTTTTTCCTGTAATCTATTTATGTCCATTGTAATTGTTCTAGTTGTCATCTCCATTAATATATGGTGATAGGATCCTTTGAGCGATAAGTAAAATTGTCGAACTCAAAAGGGATTTGACCATCCTTGATCAATCTTCAATGTAATCTTGCAGTTACTAGAAACTTGTGATGAATTGTTATCACTGGATTGAATTGTGAACACTTCAATATTCTTTAGAACATAAGTTTGATGTTTATGTTCTAAGTGATATAGATAAGCAGATTGATTGACATGTCTACTCCTTTGATTAGAATGTCGAAAAGGAATATTGGTGATTTGATTTTCCCTTATCATGTGTTTGGAAATTTCTTGATTTACTTTAGGTGTCGATGTTATTGAGTTGGTTATAGAACCTTAACTTGGAATGTTCATTGTATATTGCAATATCTGAATATGTTTTTCCTTCAATTGGTTTTTCATTTTCTTAAGTTGTGGTATTGATTGGATCAGTGTTCATATCTTTTTTCTTAACTTGGACTGAAGACTTCGACACTTCTTTCATGATAAATTCTTCTAATTTTTTGTTCAATGATTTCTTATCATTTTTAAGTTTCTTAATTTGAGTGAGTAGACTTTGATTATGATTTTTGAGACATAAGAGTTCCTCATTTTCTGAGTCAACTTTATTTTGGCATTCAAGCTTCTCATCTTTTAAACACTTGATTTGTTCTAATAATTTTTTATTAAGGTTCTTTAAGCGTAAATTTTCCTCTTCTTTCTTTGATAGACTTTCGTTGAGCTTCTTGTCGGAACTTTCCTTTTCTTGTTCTAACTTGTGCTTCTTAGTTTTACACTTTTTGACTTGTGCAAGTAGTTTCTGGATATGATCTTTTAAATGAATTTCTTCTTCATTTTTATTGGATATGACCTCCTCAAGTTCTTTTTTCTTCTCTGATATTGTGTTTTGATTCTTTTGAGGCATCAATTTCATAACATCTTTAAAGTCTTCTGATGAGGGCATTATTGATTCTAACTTCATTGTCATGTCTCAGAATGTGATCATATTTCCCTTATAAGAAAACATCAAAATTGTTTTCTCTATGTTTAAAATGAACGTACCCAATTCTTTTAACCAATGTCGACCAAGAATTATGTCAACCTCTCTGTCATAAATAATTACAACACAAAATTGAGATATGTACTCATAATGATCTATGGTCACCTATAAACCATTAATTTCATATTTTTACCAAAAATATATATTGTTTCACCAACTTTGACAAATGAAATTAATAGTTGATTTGCTAGATTAATATTTAGTTAATTTTCATTGTTTCTTGTATATATAACAATATTAACTTTTTTCCCTTCGATATTCCCTTTTAATGTAATTAACTCGTGATGTGTGATTACAATACCCTCATAGGAAAATCATCCTTCCTTCAATTTTAACTTAGACTCCATTCTTCATCTTGAATATTTATAATACTTTTGTTTTGTTTTTTTTAAACTAACAAAAAAAATTACCCTTTTCCTTTTTTTCACTTAATATCGCTTTCATTTAATTAAAGAAGTTTTTTTTTCTTAATATTCTTTTATTAAATTTTGAAAATCTTGGACTTAAAATTTCTTTATAATAATCTATTTTTTAATCTCAAATAATTTTTCACTTATAACATCTTCCTTATACTTTTGCTTTGAATTTTGTGCGTTATATCTTCTTATATATCTTAGCATATATATGAAGAACTTTTAAATAGCTTTTATTTTCCTTCTTTCTCTTTTATTTTATTTTTAAACTTATCATTCTTTTTATTTATTTCTAACTTATAATTTGATACTTCTTATAATCTTTTATCTTCTTTTACTTATGCATATAACTCGTAAACATCAAATTTGACTCATATATATATAATTTGATACTTCTTGATAATCTTTTATCTTCTTTTACTTATGCATATAACTCGTAAACATCAAATTTGACTTATATATATTTTTCAGAGGGAAAATCAACATATGGCTGAAGCCCGCAGATAATTTTTTACAATTTACATATGGCCGAAGCCAGCAGATGAGCAGAATTATGGCATAGCCGTCACAAATACACCATAGCGCGGGGCCTCAACCACCGCCGCAGGAATCGATCCTGGCTGGGGGGAGCGAAAGCCATCCGCCCCAGCCATCATGTCATGCACGTCACGTGCAACTTATATCGTTTTCCCTTATATTTTGTCTCACGATTATATCCAGTTCGTTGATTATATCCAGTTCGTTCCAACCACTCATTAATTAATTGACCATTTGTGGAAAATTGCAATGTTTGGAATGAAACCTTTGGCAAATAATGTTAGTGTCCTCCCAAAATAATATTGATGACCTCCAACAACTTATGCACTTAAGATCAATTGGTGTTGAACAAAATTTTTGTATAGGTACAACATTTTGACGTTCAAACGGTATGGTTTAGCGAATCTCTAGATCTCTAACTAAAGGCAAAACTTCGGCAACAGTGGATTCATGGTAGATGTCAGGACGATTGACCTGCGTAAGGAACGAATGACAGTTGTGGCCGCCAATTTGGATAATATTTCGGCACCGATTCAAACAATATTCCAATGCAAGTGTGGCTGCGGTGGTGACTCGGAATTATGGCAGGGTACATATGGTGCAACGACAGTGTGCACCATAGCCAACAGAGGAAGCGACTACTGCAGCAATGAAGAAGTGGTTGTGTAAGGAGTTGCATGCCATGGGAGAACCGGTGGTCTAGGCGGTGGTATTGGAGGTGTGACGACATCAAGGGAGCGATTATGGGAAATACGATGACAACGACTTCTAGGTGGTCTTTCACAGTTAAATTTATTTGATTTTTTTTTAATATATATTTTTTTAAATCTCTCTTTCTTTCTATTTTTTTTATATTATGATCCAAAATATTTTATTTTATTTTATTTTTCTCTCTCTCTCTTTCTGGCCAAAGGCCTAAATGATGAATTAGCAGAATGAAGAAACTCCAAAGGTGTGCAACAAAATACTTTGATTGCAACGGAAACAAGCTTAACGAATAGTTGATGGCCAAATTTCGGTGATCGGAGAATGTGGCTCTATGCAGTGGTTGAGCGGCTAGAAGATCGAACAACTCTAATAACAATTGTTATGAATAAAGTTCATATACATAGCATAATACTCACAATATTTGATATATGTAAATATCCATTATAGGACAAATATAATTATATAGAAATGTACAAAAGATATCAGATGACTACAATGAGGATGATGGTCTTCATATATACCTAGGTAGGTACCTCGTCACAAATGGTCATGTCCTTAGAGACATGTCTCTTCACTACTAATTATTAGTTAATTAATAATTAATCATTATTATTGTAATTTACATTATATATATATATATAAGACTTCAGAGAAAAAAGCATGGAACTTGCGAAAGAAGAAATGAGAACAGGAAAATGGAGCAGAACCATGGAGGAAACCTTGTACAAAGGTATAAATTGTTTATGAAAAAATTGTTATTTTAGCAAGATTCAAAATGTGAATTTGTTAGAATATGAAGATAATTTGAAATTGCAACTTAAAGGTATGCAGTGGTGGATGCACAATTTTGTTGCGCAAAAGTATAAGAAACTAGAAATAACAATAGCCATACAAATTTCTTATGGAAGTCAGCAGCACACAAATAACAAAAATGAAGTATACCAACAAGAGACCAAGCTTGACAGTGGACTTGATGGAGCATGGAGAATGTTGAAGGAGGCAACAAGATGAAATCTCCATAGAATGGAAAGCACAATCAACAATAAGTTTCCATGGACTGAAAGGGATTGAATTAGCAGGATTATGAGTAGGCACCAAAGTAAAAATGGGATCCTGGAAAGTAGAATGTGTAGTAGACAGTGCAGCGGGATGGAAAAGAAAGAACATATTGCAAGAAGGTAGCAGAACAACTACAACATACAATATACAATATACAAAAAAAACAAAAAAATCAAATGTGCTATAAATCTCCACTATATATCTACTTACATTTTACTTTGCTCATTCTACCTTTCCCTAATAGGTGCTCCCCTTCAAAATTGTCCATGAAGTTGATTCCCAAATGTGATCCAATACATTAATATTATTTCCTATTTCATCACTATATTGACGAATATAAACTATGGTTTGATATAACATATATCCCTCTACCATAGAACCCTTGGGATGTTCTCTTTATCTGACCAAAGCCTTCAGTGATTTCAAGTGCCTCTCAACCATCCACATTGATCTTGTGTGTACAGGTTGTCGAGATTGCAACAAGATGACGGAGCTTAGTGAAAAGAGTCGCCTTCACTAAGTGGGCCCACAGGCTATTTTTGGCGCAAGTCTATTTTTAGACTATGTCTATTTTTAGACATATGGATCATGTCTATGGATTGCAGGTTGTTGTTTATGGATGATTGGTCAAGTTGGAAAAAATAGATGGACTTCTATTTTTGATGAAAGTGTGAGTGATCACAGTGTGAGTGATCAAAGTCTATTTTTAGACTGGCTGTCAAAAATAGAAAAGTCAAATATTATTATCTCACAATAATATTTGGACTATAAACTTGATCTTATTCTCTTGGAGCACTTCAGGTTGAGCTACAGAGGTGGCACATGCAGCTGTCAGAAGGAAATACGCTTTCCTTACGAGTCAGTTGAGTTTGGTGGAGTTGATTGTGGAGTTGATGGAGTTGTGTTCAGTTTAGCTTTGTTAAACTGGTTGTATTTAGTCTAACTGGAAAATAGACTAGAGATGAGTTGGGTGAATTAGTTATTAATTAATTCACAAGTTATTAACTCATAATACAACTAATGAATACATCAGTTAACTCAGTTGCATGTCAGTGCATGTTCAGTTCAACAGGGACAGGTGGTAGAGAATCAGATTGCTATTAGTTGTGACTATAGTTGTGCACCAGATCTTGCACAATAAAGGGATTGAGTATGCCAATGAGTTTGCTCACGTATTTGCCCACATTATAGCTTGTGCTCACGTCCAACAAATAGTGAGTGACTATTTTGCAGGTGAAAAACAAGTTTGGTAAGCCATTCTCATCAGTTCTTGAGCAGGTATTGAGCAGTGGAGGCAGGCAAGCAGTGGAAGAGATTTGGAGATCAGATCTGAGCTGTATTGTGTGTAACAGAGGTGGAGATACTTGTGAGAAGTATTATGTTGTGTAATGTTACATGACTCAATCATTAATATACAGATAGTTGGGGTTTTTAGCGAGATGCTTTCCCCGGGATACATACTATGTTAATGTGTGAATGCTCTTGATGTTTTATTGTTATTGATGCTGCTATATTGATGATCAACGTAGAGGAGCTTATGTATTGTGTATGTTTTCCGCAATAGTACATGATCAGGATAATCTCCATTGAATATGTGTTAAATTATTCAAAATTTCTACATGGTATCAGAGCAAGCTAGATAATTGTAGAAAAATTTCTACATGGTATCGGAGCTGTTGATCATCAGATCTACTATTCAGGAAGTGTTTACATTCTATTTCTTCAGGCAGAGTCTGTAATCGGGCCAGGTAGCCTCTGGATTCATCCTTCCTTTGGAAGGTGAGATATCCGGTGAATGCCCATACAGTCAATCTCTGTACGAGAAATATTGTGTTCTCACGAATCTTAGATCTGAGGCGGTTGAGTTGGTTGCTGGTGGAATTCGAATTTGCAGCAGTGTTTTCATAGTGACAATGCAGCAATGTCTTTCAACGGATTGCAATTGGAGTATGCTCTTGAGGGCAGCTCAAACTATATTGCATGGAAGGACAGGATGGAGGCAGTATTGGATGATAACAGGCTGAAGGAGTTCATAGATACGGATATCCCAAAGCCTACTGATGCTGCTGAAGCGGAAGTTTGGCAAAAGAAGACCGCAAAATGTCGAAGGATTCTGTTGGAGGGCATGAAGGATCACATTGTGTCCAGCCTCCATGGAAAGGCTACTCCATATTTGATGTGGAAATCATTAACAGAATTATTCCAAAGCAAGAGCGATCAGAGGAAGCTGGCGCTCAAAGATAAACTCAGAAACATCAAATGTGAGAAGGGTGACAGTATTCCCAAGTATCTCACGAAGTTCACTCAGTGTCGAGATGAGCTGGGAAGTGTGGGGGTTACTGTCGATGATGAGGACTTGGTGAGCTTGGCTCTCCTTGGTCTTCTGAAGAGTTGGCATTCCTATCAGGACTCTGTCAATGGTCGGGAGAAATTGCCAGGATGGGAAAGACTATGGTCAGATCTTGTGCAGGAGGAGATCAGGCGGAGTACCAGGGACGGATCTTCGTCAAAGGGAGCTGATGAAGAGAATTGTGCTTTGGCTGCCAAAGCAAAGAAAGGGAAGAGCAAGAAAGCTTCTCAATCTGGTGTGAAAGGCAAGAAGCAGGATATGTCCAAGGTGAATTGTTTTCACTGTCACCAGCACGGACACTATGCCACAAATTGTCCGCAGAAGAAGAAGAACAAGCAAGTTGCTGGATCTGCAAGGGGAGAGGCCTTAGCTTCTCAGTTTGAGCTTGATTTTTCATTGATCGCATGCTTGGTTTCAAGTGTGATGGGATCAGTGTGGTTCTTGGACAGTGGTGCGTCTTTTCACATGACGGGAGATAGAGATTTATTCTCTGATCTGGAGGACAAGGATCTTGGAGTGCACATCGAGATGGGCGATGATGGTAGATACAGTGTGACCGGTATCGGTACCATTTCCTTTGAGAGGGAGTCTGGTAAACCCTTTGTATTGAAGGAAGTCATGCATGTTCCAGGATTGAAGAAGAATCTCATCTCAGTGGCGATGTTAGAAGACAAGGGGTATGATGTTGTTTTCAGCGAGGGAAAGGCCTTCCTGTGCAGCAAGACAACTGGTGAGACCCGGAAGATAGGGGTTCGAGTGAGGAACCTTTATCAGTTTCATGTAGATGGATGCGCAGCAATGGCAGGCAAGGCAGAAGGATTGGTGAGCCGGGATGATGGCGAGTTGTGGCACAGGAGATTGGGTCACCTTCACCATGGAGCCTTGAAGATACTGCAGCAGATCACTACAGGGCTTCCTAAAGGCACACTTGCGCAGTCAGATCAGTGCAAGGGGTGTACTTTGGGGAAGTTTGTGAAAGCCACCTTTCACGAGAAGGATAGTCGCGCCACGACGATCCTTGAGAGAATTCACACAAACGTGTGTGGACCTTTCTCAGTTGCTTCGACAGCAAAACACAGGTATTATGTGATTTTTGTTGATGATTTCTCTCATAAGTGCTGGATCTTCTTCACGCAGAAGAAGAGCGAGACATATTCAAAGTTCTGTGAATTCAAATCACTGGTCGAGAAGGAGTCGGGGAAGAAGGTGAAGGCTCTTAGGAGCGATAATGGTGGTGAATACATCTCGGACGAGTTCAAGGATTTCTGCAAGGCAGAAGGGATTCGTAGAGAGCTCATAGCTCCCCATAACCCACAGCAGAACGGGGTAGCTGAGCGGAAGAACAGAACAATTGTGGGTGCTGCACGGGCAATGTTGCATGATCAGGGCCTACCCCTTCACTTGTGGGCGGAAGCATGCAATACAACAGTTTATGTGCAGAAACGTTGTCCTCATAGGATACTTGGCATGAGTACACCCGAGGAGGCTTATTCTGGTAAGAAGCCTGATCTTTCTCATTTGAGGATTTTTGGTGCTAACATTTACATGCATGTGACGAAGGATGCCAGGAAGAAGTTGGAGCCGACCGCAGAGGTTGGGATATTTGTGGGGTACACTGATACGCCTCACAACTATCGTGTGTATTTTCCAGACAGTGGTAAAACTGTTGTGCGACGGGATATAAAATTTCAGGAGGAGAAAGCCATGAAGTGTTCGCTTGAGAGGGAGCTACACTTGCATGCAGATGAGGAGCTATTAGTTCCTAAGGATGAGCTTTAGGACGTGGATCAGCCACAGGACGAGGTTCATGGAGTGGAAGAGACCACTCATGCAGCGCCAACCATTAGTGGGCGAAAGCGCTTGACAGAAGCTGAGCGACTGGCCCAAGATGCAGAGAAAGTTGTAGGACCACCTACAGCCCAACGCAGGCAGAGACAGTCACCTGATCGGTACACTGGATACATGTCTCTTATGAGCAAGTGTGTTGTGACTGAGCCATCCTCTTTCGAGGAAGCTGTGGAGGATCCCGCATGGGTAGACGCCATGGTGGAAGAGTATGATTCTATTGTTAGAAACAGTGCATGGGAGATTTTTCCTAGACCGGAAGGGAAATCAGTGGTGGGTTCGAGATGGATCTACAAATTTAAGCAGGCAGCTGACGGGAGTGTGGAGAAGTACAAGGCAAGATTTGTTGCCTGAGGCTTTTCACAGATTGAGGGGATCGATTATGAGGAGACCTTTGCACCTGTCGCAAGGTATTCTTCCATACAGACGATTCTTGCTCTCTCAGCGCAGATGGGATGACACATTCATCATATGGATGTGAAGAATGTGTTCCTCAATGGAGTCATTGAGGAGGAGGTGTACATTGAGCAACCCGAAGGCTTTGAAGTCTTCAGCAGCGAGTCGCATGTGTGCAGGCTCAAGAGAGCATTGTATGGGTTGAAGCAAGCACCACGTGCTTGGTACACACGGATAGACAGCTATTTCACAGGACTTGGATTCTCCAAGAGTGAGGCGGATCCGAACCTATACCAGATTGTGGTGGAGGGTAAGTTGCTTATCATTGTACTGTATGTTGATGATTTGATTCTAACGGGTGATGAGCTGTTGATACTGTCATGCAAGAAGGATCTTGCTACATAGTTTGAGATGAAGGATTTGGGCCTCCTTCACTATTTCCTGGGATTGGAAATATGGCAGCGCAGTGGTGGACTGTTTGTTTCTCAGGGCAAGTATGCTCGGGAGATACTGGAGAAGTTCAACATGCATGGCTGCAAGCCTATTAATACTCCTCTTCCTAGAGGTTGGAGGAAGGAGGATGCCACTTCGGGAGAAGAAGTGGATGCCACTGTTTATCGACAGTTGGTGGGGTCGCTGATGTATTTGGTCAATACACGACCTGATATATGCTATGCAGTTAACCAGCTTTCACAAGCTATGGTTAAGCCTACCAAGCTCTTCTGGAAGGCGGGAAGGCATGTATTGCGCTACTTGAGAGGCACATCGGGATATGGTTTGTGGTACAGACAGGAGGATGAGGTGAAGCTATGTGGCTTCACGGATGCAGATTGGGCAGGGAGCCCAACAGACAGAAAGAGCACATCAGGAGGGGTCTTCAGTATTGGATCGACAGCAGTTTCTTGGTACAGCAGGAAACAGAGATCCATGGCACTCAGTTCAGCGGAGGCCGAGTATATGGCAGCAAGTTTGGCTGCATGCGAGGCTATATGGATGAGGAAGATCCTAGTTGGTTTGTTCGGTTCTCATTTGGATCCTACTGTGATTTACTGTGATAACCAGAGTTGCATTAAACTCTCGGCTAATCCTGTATTTCATGATAGATCTAAACATATTGACATCAGGTACCATCATATCAGAGATTGTGTGCAGCGGAGGATCATGTTACTTTCGTACATTCCAATGGAGGATCAGGATGCTGATATTCTGACAAAGGCTCTCACCAGGAGCAAATTCGAGTACCACCGAGGCAGGATAGGGGTTGCTGATAATCCATATCTTGTCGAGAGGGAGTGTTGAGATTGCAACAAGATGATGGAGCTTAGTGAAAAGAGTCGCCTTCACTAAGTGGGCCCGCAGGCTATTTTTGGCGCAAGTCTATTTTTAGACTATGTCTATTTTTAGACATATGGATCATGTCTATGGATTGCAGGTTGTTGTTTATGGATGATTGGTCAAGTTGGAAAAAATAGATGGACTTCTATTTTTGATGAAAGTGTGAGTGATCACAGTGTGAGTGATCAAAGTCTATTTTTAGACTGGCTGTCAAAAATAGAAAAGTCAAATATTATTATCTCACAATAATATTTGGACTATAAACTTGATCTTATTCTCTTGGAGCACTTGAGGTTGAGCTACAGAGGTGGCACATGCAGCTGTTAGAAGGAAATACGCTTTTCTTATGAGTCAGTTGAGTTGTTGCATGCATGACTTCATTTAGAACTCAATCAGTTGAGTTTGGTGGAGTTGATTGTGGAGTTGATGGAGTTGTGTTCATTTTAGCTTTGTTAAACTGGTTGTATTTAGTCTAACTGGAAAATAGACTAGAGATGAGTTGGGTGAATTAGTTATTAATTAATTCACAAGTTATTAACTCATAATACAACTAATGAATACATCAGTTAACTCAGTTGCATGTCAGTGCATGTTTAGTTCAACAGGGACAGGTGGTAGAGAATCAGATTGCTATCAGTTGTGACTATAGTTGTGCACCAAATCTTGCACAATAAAGGGATTGAGTATGCCAATGAGTTTGCTCACATATTTGCCCACATTATAGCTTGTGCTCACATCCAAAAAAGAGTGAGTGACTATTTTGCAGGTGAAAAACGAGTTTGGTAAGCCATTCTCATCAGTTCTTGAACAGGTATTGAGCAGTGGAGGCAGGCAAGCAGTGGAAGAGATTTGGAGATCAGATATGAGCTGTATTGTGTGTAACAGAGGTGGAGATACTTGTGAGAAGTATTATGATGTGTAATGTTACATGACTCAATCATTAATATACAGATAGTTGGGGTTTTTAGCGAGATGCTTTCCCCGGGATACATACTGTGTTAATGTGTGAATGCTCTTGATGTTTTATTGTTATTGATGCTGCTATATTGATGATCAACATAGAGGAGCTTATGTATTGTGTATGTTTTCCGCAATAGTACATGATCAGGATAATCTCCATTGAATATGTGTTAAATTATTCAAAATTTCTACACAGGTCCACACTTTTCAATCTCCTTGACTTGGGGTATGAGGTAGTGTTCTTGTGCATTGAAAAATGTCGAAGGTAGATAATTTTTCATTTCACACATTAGACGAGGAATTTGTTTTCTCCAATACTTTATATCTTCTTTATTGATTTATTTAGATGACAACCATCTACAAATGAAGCAAGCAAATCACATGTTTCAACAAAAGAAGTATAATATAGTACATGATGACAAGAAGAACACATGCAATCAAAAATATGTGACACAACAACTTATTGAACAAATTACACTTTGAATATAAATCTCCTCTTACCTCATGTATTTGCCAAGATCATATATAACTTGTTTTACATAGTTGTCAAAGTTTTCTGGGAGAGATAAAGGTAGAACATACTCTAACAAAAATAATGATCTATCATTATTTTTTCTTAAATTAGTAGAAAAAAACATTAATTAACAAGATGTTTCAGCCATGTATAAATCATATATATACCAAAATAATTACCTTAATGAATGTATGCCAATCATGAGTTTTTACCCCACCTAATTCACCTTTCTTTGTTAGGATATTCTTTATGTTTGAAGAAAATCCAGTTGGAAATTTATTTTTTTCAATAACCTCTTTAAGAAGCTTTCTTTGCTGCTCTGTCAATAACGATGGAAGGGTGCTTATATTTTGGCGGTCTCCATCACTATTTGAATGAATTTCACTTTGGAATGCATGGTCGGCTTCCTTAATGTTATTACAAATCTTGAAATTATTTATTTATCCTTCCTTCCATCTAAGATTCACCACAAGTTCTCTGTTACATTCTTCCCAATGTGCATTGTATCAAACAAATGAACAATTTCTAGGTGCTCATAGTAGGGGAGTCTATTGAATTTCTCGGGATAAATTTTCATTCCTTGTGGAAGTGTCATGTTATTAATGCTTCCACGACCTACTACGTGAATCATAGTTAATGATATTATAACAACAATATAACTTGTTAATTAGTACAATGAAGAAAATGAAAAGATAAAATAATCCAAACATATCATGCATATTGATACATAGACAATTCAATCCATACCTTGAGAGATTCTTTTATATTATAACTTCCATGCACGAGGTGTCATTCTCTGTGGTCTTAATCCAATCTCTTCTTTCCCATTGAAAAAATGTGTTTTAGTACTTTGGTACCTAAGGTTCTTATAAAGAAAGTGCCTATACTCATCAAATGCCTCCTTTCCTAAGCTTCTTGAACGGCGATATTTCATCTTATGACAACAAATTGGACAAGCAAATTTACCCTTTGATTGAAGACCTGCAAGAAATGGAATAATTTTTATATCAATTATTTTATGTACAATGAAGGTCAAACTATTTAAAAAGCACACTTGAAATGAACTCCATAAAATTAAACATTATTAAAGTGCAGGGTAACATTATAACATACCACAGAAATGTGTTAGCCCTAGGGCACCGTGAATTGTCCATACAAGCATTGCATGGAATTCAAATTCCCTTTGTGAAACTATTGGTTTAGAGATATCATACATAGTGACATTGTTCCATAACTCCACTAACTCATCGATAAGAGGCTTGATATATACATTCATATCTTTGACCTAGTACTTACCTAATTGATTGAACATATAATACATAATTACTACATATATGAGTAAATAAAAAAAATATATAAAACATAATTATAAGGCATAATTGAACATATATGAGTAAATTAACAAAAAAATATAGGACATAATTATGAAACAAACAAGACAAATGAGATGTTATTGTGCTAAAAAAATTATTCTAAACAAATTAATACCTAGAACAATCATTGTCAACATTATGTGCTCCCTCTTTATTGACTTCCACGGAGGAATGTTATTGTTGATAACAAAAATAGGCCACACCGAGTAAGTAGATCTGGCCTCTCCAAATGGATTGACACCATCAACTGCTAATGAAAGCCTAAGATTACAAGGTTCTCTTTTAAACTTTGGCCACTTTTCCTCTATATTCCTAAATGCAAATCCATCTACAAGCATTCAAAGAACACCATCTTCACTTCTATTCCTTGCATGGTAATCCATAAGTTTTGCTACGCTTTTGCACCTGAACATTTGTTGCAAACATGGTATTACGATAATATAATGAAATGCCTTACAAGGCACCTTTTTTGTTACTTTATCAGTTTGATATTTACTCTCATCGCATTTTGGGCATTTATCTTTCAACGCATGTTCTTTATAATAGAGAATATCATCATTATGGCATGCATGAATAGCTTGATACTCCATTCCAATATCTTTCATAATGACATGTAAATCTCGGTATGTATGAGGTAAAACATTTGACAGTGGTAACAAAAATTCACCTAATAATATACAACATTAAAAAAATAAAATAGTATTGGTTAATGTACTAAACAATATTAATCATACATATTGCATCCATATGTTACAAATTAGTAAAATGATGTAGATGAAAGTACTAACATTAAAAACAATGGAACAAATAATTGTTTTATCATGTATATAGTATTAAATGTCACAAAATATATTACATACCTTAGGAGTTGTGTCACACATGTTTGACAAACCATTCACCACCTTTAATTTGACCAAAAAAAATACAGTAGAGATAAGAAATGTTTTTGAGCCTTCATAAAGAGGTTTAATTGCCATCTCAAGTATAGGGAAATCAAAAGAACGAACATCATACTAGTTGTCATCATCATCAATTCCAACATTATTAAATGTGTCTTGGATCAATCTATTTTTCCCATCTTCTTCAACTATGTTATCAACATCATTATCTTCTTCCATAGGATCATTAGCTTGATCCTCAATATTAATCACTCCATGTTCTTGAACATGTGGTTGTACTACAACCACCTCTTCCTCGTCGAGCAATGCCCTAGGGGGGTGATACTATACAATTACAATCAATAAAGTAATATTAATATATATAACAAATATTGAAATTCCTATATAACAACAATTTATAAATATAACATATAAGGAAAATGAAGACAATAAAGACAAAGAGAAAGACATCTAATTAGGTGAGACCAAGAAACAAAGTCAACAAATAAATGATGATGTGTGTGCACTTTATCAAGATATATGTTGAAAAAATCTAAGAAAGATGTTACTTTTCTTAACATGTAGGTTAAAGTGAGACAATTTTTTAGATATATAGTCACGACCATAATAAAAAAACATATCGATCTTATTTTTCATTCATCATTATAATATCATATTCTTTCTTAATGTCATATTTTGCATAATATACTTTAAAAACTTATTAATAATGCTCTATAAAAACCCATGATTAACCTCTAAATCCTCTAGGTATAAATAGACCCCCTAAACATATATTAACCCCCTAACACCTTAACCCCATTCCCATAAGCCCTTAAATGCTAACCCATAAACCCTCAACCCCTACTCCCTAAGCACTTAAACATTAATAACCCCTTATCCATAAGCCCATAAAGTAATTAACCCCTAACTCGACCTAACCCCTTAATCAACCCTAATGAAAATAATCAAATAATATTTCTAGTCCACATCAAGATGACAACATAGTTCAAACACCTCCCAAAAGAATATTATAAAATACATTTACAATAGAAAGATAATACAATTTACAATACAAAGACATACAATCTAAAATACAATATACATATAAACATTTACAAAAACAATCTACAATAAAAAGACATATAATAAATAACTTACAAATGGATGATATTCATGTCTGCCTTCAACATGTCCATAGTCTCTACAATGCTTTTTAGCTGATTTTATTAGAATTCTCCTTGGCCTCAAGCCCTTGCAATTTCTACAAAGGAAATAACATTTTCCATCCTCACTAGTGTTGGGAAAAATACTGAGAGGGGTGGGAGGTGAATCAATATTTATAAATCAATAAACATTTTATATTTCATATTCAGATTTCTATACACGACTTTACTGAATCAAACCTATATGTGCATGCGAATGTTCTTAAGACAATTAGTGTATATCATTGGATCATTGGATATACATCACTAGATCACTCAAAACCCAATCAACCAATACTTAATCAAAATTCAACCAATCAATTGGAACCGTCAGATCACTATAACTAGTACACAGTACTGAACTCAAAACACTACATCAATAACCAAAACTAATTGCAACCTCAAAAATCATATGTCAAAATATATACACTACTTCAATGAGGACAACATGCATGTATACGCTACTTTCTGTAAACCAACCTGTGTATACCTCTAAAGGTATTGAATCATAAAACTTCTAAACCATCAACTGTACTGCCCAAAGACATTCTAAAGATCTATTGTCATCTTATAGAGTTCTAAACAGATAGCAGCAAAGATCGCCCTTCTTAATTAATCAATTAATCAACCAAAATCAATCTCCTTATACAATCAGTTTTACTTTCAAATCGAAAGAAGACATCATTGACAAACAATAGCACTAATCAGGTAGATCAGTCATCTCTGAACAACAAACTTTCCTTTTGCATACGCTACTTGGAAGTGTTGAACCAGCATGTATACACGCCTTCACCAAGGCGAACCAACGTATAGATCTGCAAATAATAACTTATAACTTCACAGCTATTCAAAACTTCATGTATGCCCATATCATAGCATTTAAAGGAAAAAACATTTGTTAACACTCAGATCTAGCCTATCCATTATTAAATCACATAATGATAATTCATTTCAGGTCTTATGATCATGATCCATCATTAGATCTCATCCATCATCAAACACTCAGGTGCATACTTAGTTCAAATCAAGCAAAGCATAAGAAACCCATAACATGCATATTTTCTTTTGATCTAACTCTTCATAAGATATTCATTTCTTCCACGCCTAGTCCTTTGATTTTATCCTCCTTATATACTTAGGGCCTTTTTCAATACTTCGAACCAAAACAACATTTAGAACCTATGGCATTCTCAGACGAGATCAAGTAACCATTATTCTGATCAATATTGTGGGCTAATACCATGGTATGGACCCTTGGTATTCATTAATCTTAATTTTCCATCCCATACGTGCTTTTTCTCCTGTGAAAATGTGTGCATGTGTATACGCTCTTTTTGTTTTGTGAACTCGCTTGTATATGCTACTTGGACTAGGTGAACCAGCGTATACAACTTAAAACATTCTTTTTCTTCAACATTTTGATTCCGCTCTATGATCATTTGTTCCATCATCCTGTTCTTCTATGTCATTTCTCTGTTACCTCTAAATTGACCTGTTGCAATGTGAGTTGCCCTTTATCGATTCTGAACTAACCTATGAGTGGGTTGCCATCAAGGACAACACATGTACCATAATGCCAACAAATAGAAGCCCTCGATGCTTATCCCTGCACATATCCTTGGTCTCCTTGAGGAATGTTATGTGACATTTTTTGTCACTAAACTTTCAGTGATGATTTTGTTCAAAAATTAACCTCAAAATAAGCTTATAAACTTTCAAAACAATCATAACTAATATACATAACAACTATGTCAAAGTTATATGATGTTAGGGCATATATATAAATATATTATAGTTATTAATATTAATTATATATTAATAATATTATATTTAATTATAATATTAATGTTATATTTAATTTAATTAGTTAAACTAATCAACATAAAGAGGTCCCTCCCGGATGCGGGTGCTAATAGTTTCAATGCCGCGTGTTAAGGGAGTTAAGAGGCATGTGGCTTGTCACATGGGCCTCTGTCAGCCCGGACAAGCCACGCCACTCCAAGGAGAAGGCTCCATAAATTCGCCGGAAGGCGAAGCAATGAGCAAGTTGGAAATGGTTTATGCGGAGGGGAATGTCGTTAGTCTGTCTAGTCGATTGCAGGGGAACGCTGTGGGAATGTACAGACGTTTGCAGGCGCCATTCAATGCGCTGCAACATCTTAGGAGCATGGAAGCTATTAAGGTTGCCACCCTAACCACTCTGCCGCATCTCAAGCCGTTTGAGTGGGTGATTGCTTGGAGTAAGGTTTCTGAGGGAATCGCAGGTGTGGGAAGCCATTGTCAAATGCCAAGGGAGAGGCTCAGAATGAGCAGTCGCAGAGGAGGGTCACGGGGTCGTTTTGCCTCTTAGAGGCCTGAAATCTCACCATCGTCCTCAGTTGAATTTACCTCTGAGCAAAACAGGCCTCCAGGCCGCAATGTTAGAGGAAGCTGGGGCATCCCGGAGTGTGGTCACACGGAACACCCAGCCATTCGCTACAGAATCCCTTGTGCTTTTGCTAACAACACTCTGATAGTTTCGGTTACCGTGGAGCACTGCAGCAGTGTTCGGGGGCGCTTGGAAACTGTGACTGTTCCGCGGGTGGATATGGAGACTCCCACTGTCGACTTCAGGCGTCCGGTTCAGAAGGATGAGGCCGGCCCCAGTGAGCCTATTCAGAGGAGCTCGTGTCAGGGTAAGGAAGAATCGGAAAAGCTCAAGGGTCCTGCAAAAGATGAGCCTCACACCACGGATGAAGATTAACTCAGAAGACACCAAGTCTGGGCAGCAAGGAATGAATCTTTCTGACCTTCTCATTTGCATGATTTTGTATATCTGTCATAAGGTTTATGTTCGCAGTGTCGGTCCAAATCACCATAGTCTCAGTCCACGCGTCAGTCTACATGTTCACCGTGTCGTTTTCTATTCACATCGTGTCGAATTATGTTCACCTTGTCCAGTAATGTATCCATCGTGTCGATTGCGGTATTCACCGTGTCAAGTCCTGAATCCATCGTGTCGATTACTGTATACTCCGTGTCGAATCTCTCTGCAAGGTTAGCAATGACTGACATCTTCTTTGAAGAAACAGGGCTTCGGCCCAGATGTAAATTTTGTTGTAATTTTGACTTTTTTGTAATATAATTAGCTCAGTTTTATCGAGAAAAAAAAAAACATAAAGAGGTCCCATATTAAACGTTGTCAGCGAAAAAAATCATTAATGGTGGAATTAAACGTTATGCAAAGTTTATTTTCCATTTTGTCGGAAATTAGACAACACGTTTTCATATTGGATAGAACATCAGATATTCGACGGTAAAAGAACGCACATCAGATATTCAACGACAAGAGGGATTATAGGAAATTGTCGGATAATCAACAAGATAAGACAATCTTTCGAATATTTGACTCTTAAAGAACTCCTGTCAAATATTTGATGGGTGTCAGGATTTTAGAAAAAGCAAAAAAAATACATTTAACTCCCGACACTTTTTCTAATTTTATCTGTTCCATCGGATTCTGCCGTCGAAATTTCCACCCAAATGTAGTAGTGTACTAATGTATGGGTGAGATTTATAGATCTAATGGGAATAATCACAAGTGTTCAAGGGACTCCATTTATGAGACCCCAAAGTCTTGGATGAATAGTCAACACAATAAAAAATTCAAAGCCCTCCCTCCCACTGTAAGTTTGGGGTATTTGGCTCAATGAGAATGAGGTAATATTCAAGGATAAATCAATCTCCCATACACAATGTGCCCTTCAAAATCTAGTGATTCGCTCTACCTACCCACAACCAACTCCTTTAGGGCCTCACAGATCTTGAGAGGAAATTCTTATCCAAAAGGATAAACCCTAGTTATTCTTTGATGGCATTTCCCATGGCACCCCATTTATTGGAGTTGCAAGGGGAATTACTCACATTTATGAATCTCATTCTATTTCCTTCTCTGTTAATTTAAGACTTGCAATAAATAATTTCAACAAATTAATGGCCTTAAAACAATCTCTTTAGTTGGCCTTTGAGAAAGGACCATCTCAACCACATATTTATGGATATTAAAAGAAGCACAATTGCCTTCTCTTACCTCTCATTCACACATGTGTAAAGAGAAGGGAACAAATAAGCTGATCAAATATCCAAAGCTAGAGTGGTGCTAGATATGGGCACATAAAATATCTCTAAAAGGACTCTAGAATCCTCTTCAGAATATTTTCGCCAATCATAGCCCCGAACTAAAGCAATAGATTTATTAACTAACTCATTTTATATCAACAGATAATGTGATTCTTTGTATAGTTTAATGGGCACTTTCTGCTACTGATAAAAGCATATCTAAAATTTTAGTGAATTGGATTCCCTTCATTCAAATGGTTTCTTTTTGAGATATGTTGTAGGTATATCCACTCGTTCTAGTATCTCACTAGTTAATGATTAGATGTTGACCCTCCTTGAGATAATTTCTTCGCTCTTCCTTTTTATTCAATAGCTTATCAGGGGTTGTCCCTTATATCATCTTTTTAGGGGCTTGCAATAAGAAGCATGCCAATAGCATATACTTATGCAATTTTATTTATATGAAATAAAATCACTATCCTCTTTGTTGGGAAAAAAAAAACTAAATAATAAATTTGGGAACCTTCTATGTAGAGGTTGTTATTCTTCAATATTCTTATTAGCAATACTTATTTATGCCCGATGTTCATGGTATTTTTGACCACTTTCTCTTGACTATGTAAAAAAATTGATTATTGGCAGTTGTGTTACAACTCATAAATCCTAACTTCATGAAAGATAGAAACAATTATAATTCTGCTTATTTATTGTGTGGACGATTTGGATTGCTAATGTGGGTTGGCTCAAATTAAATCACCTACAAAATGTACCATAATAAATAAAATCTCTCTTTATGTGAACACCCACTTGTCTTTCTACCAAAATATTTTTTATCCACTTGTCTTTTTACCAGTTTTTAATTCTTTGCTTCCTAAATAAAATCTCTCTTTATGTGAACACCCACTTGTCTTTCGACCATCTTTTTTATCCACTTGTCTTTTTACCAATTTTTTTTCTTTGCTTCCTCCCCTATGTTGGTTTGTCTTGTGTAAACCAAATGAGTGAATCAAAGTGAGAAACCCCAATTTATTTTGAGGGAAACAATGTAGGGTCCTCTCATTGTTCTACTTAACTCAAAAACCCCAAGTTGTCTTGTTGTATGTAAGTAAAAAAAAAATATTTGAAGAGGCCCTTCCACAAAAACAGGGTTGAGCATTCTCACAAATCCACAACTAAATCATGGTTTCATCCCCCTTTAATTAGTGGAATGGAAAATCATCTGGGTTTCATAAATAATGGATTGTTTTCACGTTAATGAATCATGGAGTGGTGAACCCCTCAATTCAATCATTGAAAGCATTGGCATTCCCTTTCATCAAGCCTATTATCATTCCTTCTAGTGGTGTCTTTGGCATCTTCATTTTAGACTATTTCGTTCAAACAAATGGGGAGAAAGATTATGGAGACAAACTTGAATTTGGGGGAATGATATTCAAGGAAGGGAAATCATTTTCAAACAAGGGCAATTAAGGATGGAATATAGGGATGGGACATCTAAGGTGACTCTAGGTGGAACATTAAAGGTGACATGATATGGAGTTTCTAATAATAGGATCAACGAAATTAAGGTTGTTTCCCTCTTTATCAAATGTCGGGTTGTCAACAAAAGGCTAAAGCATTAGCCTTTTAGAATACTTATTATACCTGCCCATTCAATTTTATTGTGTATTAGTTTATCTCTGACCAAAAATATATGTCGCTTATCCATAGTTTAACGTTGGGAATTCAATTTTTGTTATTTTTTATTATTATTTAAATTTATTTATTTCTCAGGTCATTGGTTGAGGTCTTATTATGGGTTGTTTAGTAACTTCTATTTCTATTAATTACTAATTTTTTGCTTTATTTTGTTTTATTTTTTTTATTTAACTTTTTTATTTTTTTTCTATTATTTCCATTTTCATGAATTATAGTTTTTTTGCCCATATTGTAAGCTTGGCAGGACTACATCTTCATCATGTCCAATATATCACCCCGATCAGATGGGGAATTGAACTGATGACTTCACATTATGGAGTGTTTTAAGAGAGCACTCGATCACCATTTATCCAAAACCCCATGGACTTAAGATGACTTATTATTATATTAAAACATATTTCAATAAATTTAATTATAAAAAGTTATATATATTAATAAAAAATAAAGCACACACACACACACACATATATATATCAAAGTGTATATATGTATATTAAAGTTTATATATATATATATATGAAAGTGTATATATGTTAATATAAACAATATTAGTTAGTCATATTTCTTAATTTTTGGTGATGGCATTCAACAATTCACTATTTTATTAGTTGTTTTATTTTTGTGATGAAATCTTAGTCTTTATTATTTTTTTAGATTAATTAAGCTATATTTAAACCAAATAGCAGGGACTAGCTACTATGTAGCCCTCGTTTTATTAATTCCATCTTTAAAATACACCATTTATAATATTAATAATTATGCATATTTACTTTTTCTTTTTATCTTGAAAACCCTTTTTTTAAGTGTTAATGAAAATCCTCAAACTTTAGATTACACAATGAAAACCATTACTTTTAGATTATTGACTACAACCTGATTGAACATGGATCATACATGCATTTGAATTGATTCCATATCATCTCTAAGTAGTACTCTACTTAAATTTTAAAAATATAATACTTTGTTTCTATGTGATGACTACCATGATTATATATTTATCACGCACTTCTGTTGAATTATGTTTGTGAAACTGATACTTAGATCTTATGCTATACTTCTTCAGACCTATCTTTGATCTCATATAGATGTAACTAAAAAAATAGATACGGTTGGAGCTTAAAAATTATTAAGATGTCTTTAAAATATGAAAAAATTCTACTTTTATAACTTTATAACAAATATTTATAACTGAAACGTTGGGCATTAGCATGTCACTCCAATTTTATTAGCATGTGCTTCCTCCTCAAAGTTCTGAAGCTTGCTGATTCAAATCTCCTTTCTTCTATCGTGATACACGAACCTCTGTGTCGTCACTTATTAATGCTCTTAACGACCTCCTTGCCTCAACGAGCGGACGTCTCTAGACACTCGGTGAACCTCCGACGAACTTCTCCTCTCACAGAATATGAAGATTTTTACTCAGAAACAACTCAATACTCGTAAAGAAAAAGTATTACTCAGAGTTATGACACAAATGGGTATATCAAATGCGGAAATATCTCTTTCTATTGATTTCAGAAAATGGTTACAATTTTGAGATCTTCAACTTTTCAATCCAGAGATTGACTGTGGGGGCATTTACCAATTATATCATCTGTTAAGCAGAAATTTTTGTAGATGAGATCTGGAGGCTTCCTGGCCCGACACAGAATCTGTCTTTGAAGAAGTATATGAAAACATAAAGACATTACTTATAGAGTTCAGCCACTTCAGGTTCTCACCAAGGTTTTTAGGCCTTGATGTGCATGCTTCCAAACTCGGCTCTAATGATATCTTGCTCCGTGATGCAAGCAGATCGAACAGACTGTTCGCAGATGCAGAGTAGGGAGATAGCTCTCAGACTCAGAACACACAAAGCTAGAAATTTCTCTAAGACTCAGACTCAACTCTCTTCAAAACTTGGGTGTCCAAATGAGCCTTACTCCTCTCCTTATATAGGATGAGAAGGGGACAACTTTCTGACAACCCAGTAGACCATATTTTTTTGTACAATAATTTCGAGATGTGGATCAAATCACACGAAAGGTCGAAGAAGTGCTCAGAGTCTCGGAATAGTACAGGACAACTATACAAAGTGGAGATTTAAGAGAATCCGACAAAAATTATAATTTGTTTATACAAATATGGGAGATTTTTATCGGGAAACTCAAGAAAGAAAACCCAGTCTCTATCACAGTCAAGAGACAAGACTTTATTGTACATTGTGGATGCTTTATATCGGGAGCCCACGTGAACCCGTGAATATTTAATCATGTCCCTAGTGCATTTGTACCAGGGAATCTCCCAAGTGCTGGATGATCATATGCTCCACAGGTGTCCCAAGCCTTTGAGTAAATTCTTATAACGATCGTTGGTTTGCCCAAGACGATCTGATGCTTGATTTTGGTTAAAACAATCCATTGGAAGTGCCCACTCGTAAAGGTCTTCATTATCTAGTCATCTGAGTATGAATTTAGACCTACTATGGTTTTACAAGGGTAGTGGAAACAATCATGAGAATTTTGAGCACATGTCATGCAATCTCTTTAAGTATAATTTTCAAAATATTTTGGATCCATAGTAGTCTTATTGACTCTGAACCACATCCACCAAGTTTTTAGCCATTCTGGTTGCCATAAAAGTTGATTTACAAATGTTGGTCCAAATTTTAAAATGGTGTAGTGGATTTATGTTTTCTCATGTCGGCATAAAATCTCCCACTATAGATTAATGTAGCCTTTGAAATTGTAGATGGTGTCTAGAAATAATATTTCTGGATCTTTTTGTGGCCACATGTATTTTGAGAAATGGTTTGGGTCCCAAGTCCAGTTTATAGTGTAATTTTTATGATAGACCTTTGTCCTATCACTCCCTTCGATCCAAATTACACTTATATCTTTGAAGCTTTCATATAAAGCTTCTTCTGCAAGATTTTCTACTAGTATAGATCTTTTGTAGATCATGTCATGAATCCATTTGTTGGATTTTGGATAGATCTTCCTTTCAGGCACTAGATGCTATAAGTCTATGTGGGGCTGCAAGTTGGCATCCATGACCTTGGTGTTTCTGAGTTGCGATGTTGGCTTCCATTGTTCTGTGTATACTGGCCAAGGAGTGTCATCTAAAATGTTTGGGAGTTCTTCTTGTTGAGTGTTTGGATTCCACTCTGTTACTATAACCATCAACTGGTCATTATGTTCCAGATATTCTCTGCTTAGGAGGTCAGGCAAGAAGTTTTCTTCTCATTTGATATGTTCAACCTCAAAATCAAATTTAGCAAATATTGCCTGCCATCTGGCAAACTTGGCTTAGTCGGGCTTCTTTATTTCTTTAGTTAGTACATTTTTCAAGGCTGAAGCATCAGTTCTAAGCAAAATTTGTTTATGTACAAGGTGTATATCAAACTTTTTGTCGAGCCGTAAAAAGGGTCTTTTTCACCTCTAACTACCTCACATTAACTTGTCAATCTAGAAACGATTTGTTATCTCAAAGAGTGTACTCAGTTTGAGGCTGTCATTTGTCAGAGTAATGCTAGTAGTATAGTGCTCAGAAAAATACAAGAGTAAAATGATGCTTGAAAGGAAATCTATTTACAGCAAAATACTTTGAAACCTAAATCATGCACTTGGAAAACTAAGCAATGTATCAGTCAACGGTTCAGTAACAATAACTCATCCCTTTGGAAACTGATGTAACCAAAATTAATCAAGGAACAGATCGTCAATCTGGGGACTAGACAACAAATTCCAATGTCCACTACAATTTCAGATCGTTATGCACACCAAAGCAATCAATAACTCAAATAACAGGAAATGGAACAACAATTAAGAAATGGAACAGCAACTAGAAGATGTAACAACAACTAAGTCTGATGAACAGCAACACCTTGATCTACAGAAACAAGTACAACAATCTCACTCTACAGAAACCAAATGTCAATCTTTACTCAAAGGGTAAATCGGACAGCAAATGGAAATGGAACGGCAACCAATTACCAACAAAACATAGAACAACACTTAGAGCCTATAGTGCTGAAATAAATAATACACACAGCGCACAGAAATATTAAGAAAACAGTAATCTGAGTCTGATACCGCAAGTATTGTTCCCGATTAGAAAGGGTAACGATAGCAATTCATAATGAAACAATAATGTCAATTGAACAGCAACAGTATGAAGTACAAACCATGGATGAATACAACAATACCAATTTAAGAAGGTTACAGCTTGATTACTCTGCAATTAAACAGCAACAGCATTCTGTAAAGAACAGCGATATTACATTAATGACTTTAAAGGAACAGCAATACGTTATAAGATCATAATGCACGATACGACTTTCCTGTTGCAGAGAACGATATATAAAATATAACAGAGTTGCGATATAAGATAATGAAACACACCAGATACTGATTAAAGATGATAATACAAACCACACACGAACTAAAGGTAATGATACAGGAGCAAGTGTTCCACCAGGGCCGGGCCCTTAGCCTTCAGGGATACACCACTTGAAGTTATTCCAGAATCACAGATGGAACAACAACTAGATTTATATTAAAGCATTGAAACATAGTTACAGTAAGTCTCTTCTCAATGAGAGTCGATGATCAAAGTTCAAGTACAAAGAAAAGTTACATGACAAATTAACAGTCTCTCCTGGGACAGCAATGCTGCCCCTACTTATAACAGCTGAAGCGGAGATATCAAGGATGCAAAAATAGTTAAGCAGCAATCCCTCGGGATGAAAGGATCCTGAGGGATTCTCCAAGCTGTTAATCCTCAGTTATCCAGTCGTTTTCTTGCGCCGAGTCGATATCTCCTTTTCCTTTCCTTGGCTGAGATGTTTTAATTTAGATCGTCTTGTTTGCATATGGTTCCCCGCCAAAGGGGCAGCGGTTAACTTGGCCCTGTCTTTTTCCTTGGAGCGGCAATCTTTAGTTTTTGCCTTTTCCTGCATAAGAAATAGCAATTATTAGCATTTTTATGTTGCACATAAATCTTTATAGATTTTGTCATGATTTCCCATTATCTACCTAGTTCATGATGCAAAGATGTTACGAGTTCTAAAGAAAAGATGGCAAAATAGTCAATGAAAACATACCTTCTTCAATACTCCGCACACCCCCCTGCTTACCCTTTTTCATGCCCTCATGAAAACATTGTAGTTGACATGTAAGGCAGTGAGAGAGTAGGCTGGAGATGGGATCTCATGTGGTGGCCTATAGCCATGATGCCTAACTAGGTGTTCAAAAATATGGCCTGTTTGACCCTAAGGCATATCATACAGGGCTTGGTATCCAGGTGTAGGGTGCCAAATAATCGGACTTCGAAACCTATATCCTAACCAAGATGGCCCTGCCCTCAGGATAATTTCGCCATAGAGGTTCAGACGATCAGTGGCTAGCTTACAATTCTTGTAATTAAATGGTTCCTTGAGTTGGATGTTCGGATTAGAGGTCTGATATCGAAATTTAGCAGCTGAAATGGCAAGGTCCTTAATGGTAAAGAAGTATTCTATCCCGTGCTGATTGATTTCTATATGAATGGGTTTTAACGTGTCAATCATGCCCGGAGTCCTCATAAGGCTCCTGTGTTGGTTCCATAACTGTAATGGGTCTCTAGGCTCAGCTCTTACCCATAAGTCTAATCCATTTTCTTGTCTTTGGAAGGCATTATAGACTTTAAGCCATTTGATTTGATTAACTCCAAATGGAATAAATGCCTGCAGTTGGATATCCCCAACAAAAGGGTCAGGGTTTTGCTCTATGTCCTAGTCTAGCACAAGGTTATGCAGATAGAATTCACACAGTAGTCTTTGAACCTTCACTCCATAATGCTTACAACAATTTATAAAATCATCAATGGTATTAATTTGTATAGGGGCTCCTGCTTTGACAGCCTTAATTTTCAATTACAAATATCGTTCCATTAAGGACAAGGCATAATTCTTGGTAGGGGCTCTACATGCTAGGACGTCAGTGTACAAAGAGCATAAGGTATCCATCTACTTGATAACTACATCTAATCTATGAGTTACCTTTGCAACTTTTTCTTGTTCTTTTCGCCATCCTTCAAAGGCTTGGCTTTCGGATAAATTGGCATTCCTCAGCTGTTGTTGTAATTCTTCATACTTTTCTCGAGAAACCGTTTGTTCCGTGAATTTTTCAACTACTTGTTGCACTTGCATCAACTCCTCTCGTAGGGTTACTGTCCTCGGATCGCTATCCCACGTAGTAGTGGCCAGTGGAAGATTTACTTAAATCTTCCTATTACGTCGCCTTGTGTTTATAGTCTGTATCCTTTCATAAGACTATGCCTCTATCTGAACTTCCTTGTCACAGGCCAACATATTGTGTGTTTGTACTTCAACATGAGCAACAGTGGAATTTTGTTCCTTTTTCTTTTGAACGACAGTCTATGCTTTAACAAGAGTTTGAACAGCAGACTGTGCTTTAATGGCAATTTGAACAGCAAATTGTTCTTCGACAGGGTTTTGAATAGCAGGCTGAACAAGGGTCTTTCGAATCTTTTTCTTAGGTGGTCTCACCGGAGTAGCTACATGTCTCTCCCCTGAAGCTCTTTTTGCCCTCTTTCTCATTCTCAAAACCCTGATTTGCTGCCGAAGTCGAGCTATCACATTTAATAACCTTTGTTGTTCTTTTCGTAATCATTTGATTTCTTCTACTTCCTTAGAAGGAACAGTTGTCTGTTTACTCGGGCCTGGACTGTTATCTTGTCCAATTCCCTGGTTTTCCTCCTGGGGTGCTTCTTCAGTGTTTTGTTCAGCCTGCTCAGGAGTAGAAACCCTAACTGGCTCTGTTACTTCCTGGGTAACTTCCTTGTCCACCCCTTCTTCTTCATGCAACTCTTCTGGTGTAGTCTGGCTGGGGGCGGATTGTTCCCCTTCTATGTCTTCATCATTTCCTCCTCCTGTCATGCTTTCATCATGAACATAATGATTCTCTTCGTTTTCTTCCCTGTCGTGCAGTTCCTCGGGTGCATTTTTATCCTGAGCATAATGCTCTTGCGGTTCTTCCTCAGTCTGGAGGCTTGGCGAGCTAAGAGGCTGGCCATATTCGCCCATATTGGCTAGAATTTTGGCCAATTCATCCTCTTGCAATGGATTTTGCAGTGGACTCTCTTCACGTTGTTCTGCCTCCGCCTCCACCTGCTCAGGTTGCTCGGTCTCTTCCTCTGTCTCTCCTTCCTCATTTCCTTCTGCTTCTTTCTCATTCTCTTCTCCTTCCAATTGTGGGGGTTTCTCATCCCCTGAGTCGTCTATCTCCACAGGCTGGCTGGTACCCCCTTGGGGATTTTCCAATCTTCCTCTAATCCGTGCCAATCTAACTGATTTTCTCTGTTTTGATGGTTTATCTGGTGTACTGGCAGTGTGTTTGCGTTTTGGGGCTGGCGGAGTCGGTGCTCCATCTATTATAGCAATTAGTTCTTCCCAGCTGCTCTGTTGCTGAGCCAAACTCTGGCTAACTATCAGCCGTATCTACCCATGGTGACTCACCACCAATTCCACATGTTGTGACTTTTTCATGCTTCGGGCAACATCATGCAGTAATGAATTTAAAAATGCAGGCAGGTTCATAGAGCATTTTTCTTTTAATACAACTAAGAGTTTAAGGTGTCGTGGTCTTACCACATCTTTCCTGCATTCACAGGTGATGTAGCTCTGGATGATCCTCGCCAATTCTGCCCATGACTCTCCTAATGCTGCTGGTAGGACTCCCTTTCCTTTGACTGTCAGGTTCTGGCCTTCATCTTGGAAGATCTCCATGATATTTTGCAGTCTCTCCTTCTTCAGAGTCCACACAAGTCCAGTGGTTGGCAGTCCCGAGACCTCTGCAATTACGTCATCGGTGACTGCTATATGTTTCCCCCTTACTGTGGAGTGATTTTCTTGTAAATTCTACAAGAATTCTATTGCCACGGTCTCGTTGGATTCTTGAATGTGATTAAGATAGACTAACCATCTTGCCCTTGCCAGGATTTCCCGTGCAGCATCGGAAACTGTCAATACCTGTGGTTCTCTTCGAATTGACCTTCCCCCCATGCTTTAGCTTACTGTAAAAACACAAAAACGGCAATGGAACAGCAAGTTGTTCGAACTGTTAGAAACATAGAAGAAAAATAGTAAAATCACAAAGCTCATTCAAATCTTCCTAGTTATTACAGACAGAAATATCTTAGGAACAACATGCAAATTGAAAAATGAGATACCGTTAAGCCTTGCTATTCCCAAGTAAGAATTTGACGAGTGATAGCCTGACACGTATGTCAGCAAATTATGAAGTCAACCCCCCCCACAATGTGATAGGCCATCCTCGACTGTCAAATGAAGAGGCAGCGGGCCGGTCTGTTTTGGTAGAGGGTCATAAAGGAACAGCGTATGCAACGATGCCATGTTTACAAAAGTAGTAGATTACCGAAATCGAGGTGTATAATCGGATCACTTAATAAATAAGAAAATGTGGTTACATGATGCGAGGCTGGGAGGATAGGACAGCTGATGTGCATAACGAGTGTAATGCGGTCATTGTCTACTTTTTCCGTCATGATTGGTTATAATGGATTTTCATGCGTTTAATGGTTCGGGGAAGGGAAATGCACAATCCTATTTGACAGATTACAAAGGTATAAGACCGAGAAGGGTATTAATGATGACTATTGGCGTATAAGAAATGTGAATTCTATACCATTAACAGAGCTCTGATGCCGACAGGTGTCCATAAACTTGGCAGAGTTGTTTGTTTCACCCATGTAACCATGATCCTTTGTGTATGCGTAGGAAGTTATATTCAGTGTCAAAATGGAGGTCATTATGCTGGCTTGGTAACCAGTTAAATCATAATGCAAGGAGTGAAAGGTGGACAGGTCGGCTCGTGATGAGACCTCCTGTTCCAAGGACTCTTTTATTTTTTCTGATGTGCCTCTTGGACCATATCCCTGGTGTGGTGGCCATAGTGGGAATGCCACTTCAATTTCTTCCTTATAATCATGGTAGGATGGCTCTTGATGAGACCCCCTATCCTGCATTTGACAATTCAAAACATTCGTCTTTTTTTTTATAACATGCTTTCCCATTTATACACAAAGGGTGGTTCAGCCCTCCTTAAGAGTAGGAATGGTGGAAGAAGTCTTAACATCTCAATAGAAAAATATAAACCCTTTGTTCTTATTCCTTAATAATTATCAAAGAAGATTATGGGAATTTAAAAAGAACCAGCATGATAAAGATGACCAATCATGTCAGTATTAGTAGGGTAGTGACAACAAAAGTAATGAATAATTGTGTCCTTCCTTCATTCCTCGTTATCAATTCACAATAATTTCTTGTAAAAATAGCAGTTTATATAATTCTTTAATTTCAGCATGCTCTAGCTTTGTATCCATTGCATGAGTGTATAGCTATGCTCCAAAAGACCTGAAACAAGAGGAACACAGGGATCTTTAGGCATAAGTAGAAGGAGTACAAGAATGTTGTTATTTGAAAAAGGAATGGCAAAGGAATACAGGTGTTGTGCCTTTGAAAAAGGGACAACAAAAATCGCAAGTGTCGTTCCTTTGAAAAAGGAACAGCAAAAATCTAAAAGTGTCGTTCCTTTGAAAAAGGAATAGCAGAAATGCAAGTGCTAAAAAGTGTCATTCCTTTGGAAAAGGAACAGCAAAAACGCAAATTTCGTTCCTTTGGAAAAGGAACAGCAAAAATCAAAAAGTGTTGTTCCTTTGGAAAAGGAACAACAAAAAACCCAAATGTCGTTCCTTTGGAAAAGGAACAGCAAAAATTGAAAGTGTTGTTCCTTTAGAAAAGGAACAGCAGAAATCAAACGTGTTGTTCCTTTGGAAAAGGAACAGCAAAAACACTCAAATGTTGTTCCTTTGGAAAAGGAACAGCGGACCACGCAAATACCGTTCCTTTGGAAAAGGAACAGCAAAAAATCGAAAGTGTTGTTCCTTTAGAAAAGGAACAGCAAAAAGTGTTGTTCCTTTGGAAAAGGAACAACAGAACACTCCAATGTCGTTCCTTTGGAAAAGGAACAGCAAAATGAAAAAAAGAAAAAGAAACGGCTGAAACAAAGGTGTTGTTCTTTTGAAAAAGGAACAGCAAACAAAAATGTTGTCTTTTTAGAAAAGGAACAACAAAAATCGAAAGTGTTGTTGCTTCTGAAAAAGGAACAGCAGGAAAAACAATGGAAATACAAAAATATATACAGAACAAGGAAATTATGTACAAAGTATAAAAAGGTGAATTACTTAATGAATTACAGGTGAGGAAGATTGCTCTTCCCCCTGTAGAATTTGCATATCCGAGTCCTCGCGTAGTTGCTGACAGAAGGATTCCCGAGTAAGCGGTTTGTGGTATAATCGAACTCGGTGGCCATTTAATTTAAAGGTATGTCCAGATCCATCAATAGTAACTAGAGTTAAGGTGCCATTATCATGTACCTTCTAGATTTCATATGGCCCTAGCCAGCGAGTCTGAAGTTTCTTAGGAAAATCCTGAAACCTGGAATCGTATAAGAGCGCCCAGTCTCCTTCACGGAAGACTTTGTTTTTAATGAGAGCGTCATGCCATTTAGCTCGCTGCTGTTGGATTAATGCAGTATGTTGAAGGGCAGAGAGCCTGATTTCATCTAGCTCATTGATCTGCTGTAATCTATTAATCTGTGCCTCATTTAGATCTAGGCCGACTTCTTGTGTTGTTCTCAATGTTTGGATTTCGAATTCTATGGGGAAAATGGGTTGCTTTCCAAACACCAATTGGTATGGTGAATAGCCAGTAGTGCTTCTCCATGTTGTTTTGTAGGCCCACAAGGCTTCTATTAGTTTTGTAGCCCAATCGCGTCTATGTGATGCAATGGCTTTTGTCAAAATTGCTTCTATTATTTTATTGCTGCTTTCTACTTGGCCGTTTGCTTGTGGGTGATATGGAGTAGTAATTTTATGCTAGATATGATAGTTTTTAAGTGTTGCAACAATCTTATTACCAGTAAACTGTGGTCCACCGTCTGTAACTATGTCTCTTGGAAGCCCATATCGCACAAATATATGAAACAGGAATTGTATAACAGAATCCTCTGTAGCTCTCGGTAATGCTTCTGCTTCAACCCACTTGGTGACATATTCTGTTGCCACTAGAATATATGTTTTCTGATTCGAGGATGGGTTAATTGGACCAACAAAATCAAGTGCCCATCACTCAAATGGTTCAATAACCAGTTGTGGGTTCAGGGGCATTTCATCGGCCTGACCAGGGCGTCCTGCTCTTTGACAACTGTCACAAGCTTGAACGAACTTCTTTGCGTCCTTGAAGATCATAGGTTAGTAATATCCTATTTGCAGCACCTTATGTCCAGTTCTCTTATCAGCAAAGTGTCTGCCACATGGTCCGTCGTGACAAGCTTTCAAAATATCAAAAATTTCATCCTCCCAGACACATATCTGCTCCTGTATGGAATAGGTAGCCCCCAATCTAGGAAAATCGAACACTTCACTGGACAATCTGTTTTCGCTCATTGGGGGTCAAATGTTTTGGTAATTTACCTACTGCTAAGTAATTCGCAACATCAGCATACCAGGGTGTTTTAACAGTGACAGCAAACAAATGCTCATCTGGGAATTGATCTTCAACTGCTGCTACATCCACTGGTTTTGGTATTTGCGAGAGAAAGTTAGCTACAGGATCTTCTTTTCCGGGTCTGTCCTTAATTGTAATATCAAATTCCTGCAATAAAATCAGACATCTAGTTACTCTACCAGTTGTGATTGGTTTATTTGCTAAATATTTTATGGCAGAATGATCTGTATATAAAATAACAGGATATCCAGTAATGTAATGCCTGAACTTATTGATGGCATGTATTACAGCTAGAAATTCTTTTTCAGTAACAGTATAATTCAATTCAGCGGGGGATAAATTCTTGCTAATATAATAAATTGCATAAGGTTTTTTATCTTCTTCCTGCCCAAGAACTGCTCCAATAGTTGTATCTGAGGCATCTGACAAAATCTGGAATGGTAGGTTCCACTTTGGTCCAGAAGGACTGGAGCTGTGGAGACAAGCTTCTTCAGATCTTGAAAAGCACAGTCACATTTTTCTGTCCAAAGAAAGTCAACATTTCCTATCAATGCATATAGAGGTGCAGCAATATGTGAATAATGTTCTATAAATCTTCTATAATAACCAGAAAATCCAAGAAAACTGTGTACCTCTGTTTGAGTGGTATGGGTGGGAATTAGAAAAATTATTTGGATTTTGGCTGGGTCTACTTGTATGCAAGCTGTTGAGATATAATGGCCTAGAATAAGTCCTTCAGTCATAATCATATAGCATTTTTCATGGCTTAAGAAAATCCTGGTGGCAATGCAGCGGTGCAGGACTTTTTCCAGTGTGTCCAATGCTAGATCAAAATCATCTCCGTATGGTGTAAAATCATCCATGTAGACTTCAAGCCCCTCATTTATTAGGTCTGAAAAAATACTGAGGATAGCTCTTTGAAATGTGGCAGGAGCATTGCATAAGCCAAAAGGTAAAACTCTGTAGGCAAATGTTCCCCAAGGACAAGTAAAAGTAGTTTTATCTTGGTCTTCAGGGGCAATCTAAATCTGATTGTATCCACTGAAGCCATCTAAGAAAGAAAAGAATTTCTTTCCTGCTAAAGTGTCTAATACTTGATCAATGAATGGAAGGGGAAAGTGGTCTTTTTGTGTTGCTTTGTTTAGTTCTCTATAATCTACACAAATCCTCCACTTTCCATTCTTCTTCGGTACCACAACAAGTGGAGAGACCCATTTACTATCGGAGATAGGGTAGATGAAATTAACATCTAAAAGTTTTTGGAGTTCAGCTTTTACAACGTCTTTTAGATGAGGATTAAGTCTCTTTTACTATTGGCGAACAGGTCTCGCATCCTTTTCTATATAAATGTGGTGTGTACATAACTGGGGATCAATTCCTTTCATATCAGGGTAGTCCCATGCAAATGCCTCTTTGTGTTTGCTCAATAACTGGATGAGTTTCTTTTCTTGTTCTAAATTCAGGTTGGCATTAATGTTTAAAGTCTTTCCTGGCTCAATTTCCACAATTTTGCTATTCGAGACAGAGGTAGTAGGTATTGGTTGATCATGCATATCTTTAAGAAGATCCTCTTCCAATTCATTATCAAATGTCGCTTCTATCATGTGACATTGTATGTGGGATCTGGGTTCGGCTTGGCTAATGAAATTATTAATGGCATCATTTTTTGTTTGGTCTTTGAAATCGAGGGCCTCTTGTATGGTTAATGGAGATCTAATATTTTCTGTGAGGTATGATACAGGGTGCTTGTTAGTTTTTATTATGGTGACACTTGGCTGCGCTGGGGGATATAAAGCTAGATTTTTAATATTTGTCCCCCTAGTAATGGTCATATTACCTTGTCGGCAGCCAATATAAGCATCGGCAGTTGCGAGCCAAGGTCTGCCTAAAATCAACGGATGTCCATCAAGTCGGCTTTTGGGGTTTATTATCAGAAAATCGGTCGGATATTCCCAGGAATCAACAGATACCATAACATCCTGTAGTGTGCCCTCTGGCCTAACTACAGATCAATCAGCCAGTTCTAATAAAGTGGAGGTCGGTTCGACCGATGTAATGCCCAGTTTTTGGCAAGTAGCGGTTGTTAAGATGTTAATTGCAGCTCCTAGATCAACTAAGGCATTTGAGAAAGTTTGACCATAGATTTGTACGGTTACTATTGGATTTCCTGGGTCTTCGTATTTAACTGGTGTTTCTTTTCCTGATAATAAGTCAAATAAAGTGCCAACTACTTGGACTTTTGGGTTATTTGTTATTGTCCTCCTTGGTTTCTTTATACATAGTCTTTAATAGTCTTTGCATATATCGGGATGTCTTGAATGGCTTGGAGGAACGAGATTTTTATATACAAGTTTCGTAATTCTCCTAGAATGTCAAAATCAGGATGTTGTATAGGTCGAGGTATAATTAAGCGTTCTGGAATGGAGGAGAAGATGTGGTTGTTGGATCCTGAATTTGTTGTCTGGCCACGTCCTCTTCCTGCAACGATTGTTCTATAGGTAACTGATTTTCAGCTTGCACTGTTTTATCTCCCTCTGTTTCAATGATACGCCCAGATCTTAATCAAAGGTCATCACACTCCTTTAGATTGGTTCCTATCTCTGGTGTTTCAATTATTTGAATGGTCTAGACCGATATGTTATTTGGATTGGGGTTGGGTTGGGAGTTGCGGCCTTAAATTAGACTGGGGATTTTGTTGTAGGGCTGGCAGTGTAGGTTGAGGGAGCGGAATAGTTCCTACTGGTTGATTCATCGGTCTTTGCCAGTTTGTCTGCCAGGTTTGACTCTGTGAAGTAGGAGGAGTCCATTGTGGTGGGAAAACATTGTTTTGCCAATATGGTAGGGTATAGGGAAAATTTGGCCAATTGGGTTGGCTTACTTGACTCGGCCATGGAGATGATGAAGGGAATGATTGTTGTGACCAATTCGGGAAGGGAGGTTGATTTTGCCACATTGAATTATATTGTTGAGCATGGTATTGTTGAGGCTACAAAGAAGAAGCTGGGTCTGAGAACATCCATGTTTGTCGTGGCTGCCACTGACGGCGCTGATTAAGTAGATACACTGGTTCTGGCTCTTCTTATGCTTCCTTGTACACTGCTTTCAATCCAGGAAGTGAGGGGCAGCTCTCTGTGGAGTGGTCTTTTGTACAAATGGCGTAAACTTGAACTGCATCTAATGGACACTCCTTGTGGCTGTGTTTCTTTCTGCATCTAGGGCAGAATATTGCGAAATTCTATTCTGCTTCTGCTTACTTCTGTTTAGCCTACATAATATCAAGTTGTGCTGTTAGTGTTCCCAATATGTTAGTTTTAAAATTTTCTAATAAATTTCCAATTTCTGCACGAGTTACTCCTTCTGCCGAAATTCTATTATCCCTTACAAATCGATCATGATCTTCTGCTTTTAGTCTTGTGCTGCCTCTCGAACTCCTGATACATAAATCAATAACGTCAGCAAAATTTTCTTGATAAATATCTCCTTTCCCCATAATGTTTAATGTCTCAATCCATTGTTCCTTCATTCCCCTAATTAATTTTTTTTTTTAATACATTATCAGGTAAAGGTAATGATGCATAAGGAGATCTTTGAAGATTATACTGGAATCGTTCAACATACTCTTCCAATGTTTCATTTGGTTTAGCCACCATCTGAAATATTTCATCTTTTAATTCTCGAGACCTGCAATAGTCCTGATACTTTTTTAGAAAAGACTCTTTCATTTGATCCCAATTATTTATAACACCACCACCTAATCCCATAAACCATCTTAAAGCATCTCCTTTTAATGTAGAAGGAAATAATTTCAGTTTCTGGGGATCGGTGGTATAGTCATATCCTCTACACAGCACGTCGAATTCAAACAGAAATGCATCCGGATCTTCTGATGTAAGGCCATGGAATGTAGGGATATGCTGGAGGGGAATTGATTTCATAGGTGCATTGGCTGCAGTATCCACAATGGGGTATTGCAGAGTAGAGGTTTGGGTGTTAGGCTGATTCTGGGCCATTTGATCAAATATATGCCAATAGCCTTCTGGGATATCTAGGAGGGTATTCCTAGGTTGTCGAGAGGGAATGGCTCTAATGGGAATGGCCTTGACAGCACTTTCTTTATCTAGGATGATGAGAGTGCCTAATCTCTGAGGGGATTCAGGTTCTTGAATTTCGTTATAAATTATTTTTGCAGCACTTCCCTTATCTGGGCTGCTTAATGTTTGAATTACCCTAAGAGGAGATTTTGGTTCCTCTGCTTCTCATGTTTCTCCCTTTCCTTCACAGAGATTGTTAAGGTTCCCTTCTTGCAATGATTTTGGGCTAGAATTTTCAATTTCTTGAAAATCTTGCTCTTCGGTTTGACTATGCACCTCAGCAAAGGCTACAGATGGTGATCCTGTGGCCTGAAGGGAACTAGTAGGTTATCTAGAAGTAACTTTTCTAGGTCCTACTGAAGGCTGAGATTCTGCTTTCTTAAGAATTTCGTCTATAAAGGTCAATCGCCCAAGGGTCACCGACCCCTTAGCTTTATCAGGCCTAGGTAGAGGTTTGGGATTCTTTTCTTGCTTTTTCTGCTTAGTCATGCACACAAATCAACTGCTAGGTTCTACCCAAACAAAACAGTAACAAATCTGCAGGAAAGCGGGCAGGGGAGCAGGGCTATTACATGCTCCTTACGTAGGTTCTTACCTTCCGTTTTTAAAACCCAGCTCTTTCCTAACAGGTTCTTACACTACTCTGAAAAAGAAACAAATGGCTACACTCTTCCCCGGCAACGGCGCCAAAATGTCGAGCCGTAAAAAGGGTCTTTTTCACCTCTAATTACCTCACATTAACTTGTCAATCCAGGAACGATTTGTTATCTCAAAGAGTGTACTCAGTTTGAGGCTGTCATTTGTCAGAGTAATGCTAGTAGTATAGTGCTCAGAAAAATACAAGAGTAAACGGATGCTTGAAAGGAAATCTACTTACAGCAAAATACTTTGAAACCTAAATCATGCACTTGGAAAACTAAGCAATGTATCAGTCAAGGGTTCAGTAACAATAACTCATCCCTTTGGAAACTGATGTAACCAAAAGTAATCAAGGAACAGATCGTCAATCTGGGGACTAGACAGCAAATGCCAATGTCCACTACAGTTTCAGATCGTTCTGCACACCAAAGCAATCAATAACTCAAATAACAGGAAATGGAACAACAATTAAGAAATGGAACAACAACTAGAAGATGTAACAGCAACTAAGTCTGATGAACAGCAACACCTTGATCTACAGAAACAAGTACAACAATCTCACTCTACAAAAACCAAATGTCAATCTTTACTCAAAGGGTAATTCGGACAGTAAATGGAAATGGAACGGCAACCAATTACCAACAAAACATAGAACAACACTTAAAGCCTATAGTGCTGAAATAAATAATACACATAGCGCACAGAAATATTAAGAAAATAGTAATCTGAGTCTGATACCGCAAGTATTGTTCCCGGTTAGAAAGGGTAACGATAGCAATTCATAATGAAACAGCAATGTCAATTGAACAACAATCATATGAAGTATAAACCATGGACGAATACAGTAATACCAATTTAAGAAGGTTACAACTTGATTACTCTGCAATTAAACAGCAACAGCATTCTGTAAAGAACAACAATATTACATTAATGACTTTAAAGGAACAACAATACGTTATAAGATCAAAATGCACGATACGACTTTCCTGTTGCAGAGAATGATATATAAAATATAACAGAGTTGCGATATAAGATAACGAAACACACCAGATTACCAATTAAAGCTGATAATACAAACCACACACGAACTAAAGGTAACAATACAGGAGCAAGTGTTCCACCAGGGCCAGGCCCTTAGCCTCCAGGGATACACCGCTTGAAGTTATTCCAGAATCATAGATGGAACAACAACCAGATTTATATTAAAGCATTGAAACAGAGTTACAGTAAGTCTCTTCTCAACGAGAGTCGATGATCAAAGTTCAAGTACAAAGCAAAGTTACATGACAAATTAACAGTCTCTCTCGGGCTAGCAATGTTGCCCCTACCTATAACAGCTGAAGCGGAGATATCAAGGATGCAAAAATAGCCAAGCTGTTAATCCTCAATTATCCGGTCGTTTTCTTGCACCGAGTCAATATCTCCTTTTCCTTTCCTTGGCTGAGATGTTTTAATTTAGATCGTCTTGTTTGCATATGGTTCCCCGCCAAAGGGGCAGCGGTTAGCTTGGCCCTGTCTTTTTCCTTGGAGCGGCAATCTTTAGTTTTTGCCTTTTCCTGCATAAGAAATAGCAATTATTAGCGTTTTTATGTTGCACATAAATATTTATAGATTTTGTCATGATTTCCCATTATCTACCTAGTTCATGATGCAAAGATGTTACGAGTTCTAAAGAAAAGATGGTGAAATAGTCAATGAAAACATACCTTCTTCAATACTCCACACTTGTCTATACAGTTCCAGACAGCTTTTACCTCTTTTTCGATAGTGGAGTAGCTTTTCTCTGTTGGGTTCCATGTACCTGAGGCAAATTGTACAATTTTCTCGGTCCCTTCTTTGACTTGATTTAGCATTCCCCCCCATCCATGGTTGCTAGTATCACTCTCAACAATTTTGGGGAGATCTTCATCTGCCAAAGAGAGGATTGGCAATGTATGAACTTTGCTTTTGATTTTCTGGACAACTTTAGTGTGATCATCTGTCCATGGTGATGGCTCTTTTTTCAATCTTTGGTTAAGAATATTGCGGTCTGTTGCACATCCTTTATAAAAATTACTAACATAATTCAAGCAACTGAGGAACCTGTGCAACTGTGTTTTATCTGTGATTACATCTGGAAACTTATTAGAAAAATCTAGAGCATGTTTTTGCAAAGTTATCTGGCCATCTTCTATTGTATTTCCTAGAAACTTGATTTTGGTCTGGAACAATTCTATCTTCTTTTTTACTTAAAACTAAACCGCTTCTTTTCACAGCTTGAGCGAAAGTATGGACATGCCTGAAATGGTTATCTATGGTGTTGGAGAAAATTAACACATCATCTATGTACACAATTATCCATTCAAAATAGGGCTTGAAAATTTGATCCATTACCTTTTGGAACTTAGATGGAGCATGCTTTAGTCCAAAAGGCATTACATTCCATTCATGGTGCCCTGCTAGAATGCTGAAAGCAGTTTTGAATCTGTCCTCTTCCTTGATAGAAACTTGCCAAAAACCAGACTTCATGTCGAATTTTGAGAATACTTTGGCTCCTGTAATTTTTGCAATTAAGCTTCCTTTATGTGGAATAGGATAAGTATCATATGCTAAAAGAAAGTTTAGAGGCTTATAATTTATAACAAGACTGGGCACTCCTCTAATCTATTCTAAATGCATATTTACATAAAATCCATAGTAGTTCCACGAATTGCTAGATTCTTGGATGAGTCCTCTTTGCAAAAGACTGTAGATTTCTATAGTCTATGTTCATGGGAATTGCCCTACTCTTACAAGGTTTTCCTTCATATCTTTCTTTGAAAGGAAAATCTATTGTGTGTTGCTTTCGATGCCATAAATCTTTGCATTTTCTGAACAACACTCAATATCTAGTTGTTTTCTTAACTCTGTAATTTTTTGTATGATTCTGGGAAGTTGGAGTTGTTCTTTGATTATTATTGAATATTTAAAGTCTTTCAATTCTTCAATCTTTTTTCTCTGGCAGTTCTACTTCCTGCATTATTTGTACCATTGTGGAAATTCTGGGAGTAGAAATATATGGTAAGGTCAGTGTTTCTAGAAATTCTTCATGATTTGGGACTGAAATAAAAAAATCCTGCTTTGCCATCAGGCAATCTGGTTGACCCATGGAGTTCCATTGCTGCTAGAAACACATTCCCCAATATGCAGTCTATGGGAATTTCTCCTACTACAAATTTTAACTTCATACAATATTTTTTAAAACAAATGGTGGTAATAGGAACTTCATACCTGAAATTCTGAGTTCCAACCCCAGTTACTTGTCGTGTAGCCACCTTCCAGTATTTAGCTAGGACAATATTTTTGTTAATAACATTGATATCCGTGCCTGAATCAATCAACAATCTTAAAGTGAACATTTCTCCTTGGATATCAATGGTCAACAACACATGATGTTGTTGATATTGGATTATCATTATTTTCATTTCTCCAAATCCCATTCCAGAATAAGATTTGTCTTCATAGATCTCTACATTAGCATTCTTAATAGGTTCCTTCTCGTTTTCTATCTGAGTGATCTGTGATTTCAGGACAACAACTTATTTTTTGAGATGGTATATTTCCGTGTTGACTTCTCCCAAGGTTAAGGACCTTAGCTTGGTATGCTCCTTGTTTCTTTGAAAAGATCTAGTGTTCTTTTCATAGCATCTACAAATAGGGCTTTAGCCTGGTTTTTCTTTGTACTGATGCTGCCCTGTTCTTTGTCTATTGGCTGTAGAAAATCATCTAACAACTTTTCTTTCATTTCTCCTTCTGCCAACATTTTGATGATGGACAGGACCTTTGATTCATCATCTTCAGTGGTGTGTGCCATACAAATTTTTTCTTTTTCCTTATCTGGACTGAGTTCGGTCTCTTCTTCTGAACTGAGGATCGATTCTAACTCTGAATTATTGCAGTTGCAATCTTTAGATTCTGTACATTCACATTGTTGTATATTTACTTGCTCAATTCTAGAACCAAAATTATAGGAGGTAGTGCTTGTTGCTTCTAAAGTGTTGCAGCAGTCATTTTTCATTAAATGCACTTGTTCTTTGAAGGTGATTCCAGGAGACTTCCTTGTCTCTTTCTGGAACCTTCGTGAGGCAGCTTCTTGTGATTTCTTGCATCTGTTCATCTTAGATTCTTTACCTTTAGGACATTCATTTGTTGTATGTCCCTTTTTGCCACATAACCAACATAATATTCCATCATGTCTTTGTGTTTTAAGATGGATATCTTTTGGTTCATAATAATGAGTTTTAGGGACATATCTGTAAGATCCTTTCTTGTGTTGGTTTGTTCTGTAAGCACAGACCTTTGAATTTTTTGTAGACTGCCTCTGGGCCTTTTTGCTGCTTTTCTTACTCTTTCTTCTCTGAACAATTGGATCATCAATTTCAAGCCCATACTTACTGCAAATTGATTTGATGTCTGGCAGTCTTGACAGCTTTTGCATTGATTTGTTCACCCTCGTGCTGGTGCAAAGTCATACCAGTGCTTTGGTGATATTGCAACAAATTTCACACCAAGTGTATGCTTCAAAAGAATTATGGAAGACTTCTTGCCTTTGGATATACTCAACGAATTTATAAGGTAAAGCAGCAAGATAGATCTGCTTCCATAATGAATTTTGGCTTTCTTTTACTTCATAAATTCGTTGTGTCCAATCACGATGAAAGTATTCATATTGGGACATTTTTTTACACTTGAGGTTCATCAACACCATCTCATGCTTGTTAGCAATCTCAATTGTGGCTCCACACCAGTGCTCAAGAATGAAGGAGGTGAGGGCTCCTATCATATTGCTTTGTGGAGTACCATCTTCATTGTAGATGATATCACCTTGTTCGTCCTTAACTACTTCTGTTTCCATTTCTGTAATAAATGCAGGAGATGATTCATCATCCCACCATCTTCGCAATGTACCGGTAGAACATTGTATGATTGTTTTACAGGCTTCGACTTCTGTTTTTCCCCGCATACACATAATTTTATATTCAATAAACATTTGATCAATAATTTACCTTATTTGACCAGTACTGAGATTGTCAATGTTCCATTATTTATAAGAGCCAGTCTGAAAGGCATAAGTTTCTGGAAGTTTACCCTTACCAACTAGGTTAGGGGCTAGATATCTAGAAAACTGGCTTGAGAGGGGCTCATAGATGGGAAGTAAATGCTTTTCAGAGGACTCAGGATGTTCGTTTTTAGTGAAATCCTCTGAAAACAATGAGTAGGAGACTTTTGGTGAACTGTTGGGCGATTGCTCATGTAATTTTGGTTTCTCTTTTGGGAATAAAAGGGGAAATTTTCATACTTGCTTAACAGCATGTTGGATATTTACAGGGTGGCTAAAAATCATAGAAGAAGGAATGCGCTTATCTTTGGGTGCTATGGAAAGGTTTTCAAATTTCTCAACCAATTCTCCCATAAGATTTTTAGTAGTTTTGAATTCAAAATCTACTTTCTTTTCTATGCTTTCTATTCAAACAAAGGATTCTCTAAAGAATCCTTTCAAAATAGAAACAGAATAATTTACATTGTTCAGATTATTATTTACATCCTTTACAACAACATGTAAGGAATCAAAACAGTCCTTATGATCCTGGGTTTTGATCATGTTCATTTCTAATCCTTTAAGAGCAGTATTTGTCCAATTTATCTGCTCGCTGGATTTTTGTATTCTTCCATCAATACCAAGTGCGGATTCATCTTTGGGGACCAAAGGAATAGCTTTTGCTGCATTACTAGACTCACCTAACAATATTCCTTTGAAAGGTGGAAAAGTGGTGGTAGTGTCTATCTTGGTGCCATCATGGCTGGTCCATGAATGTTTTTGTGCAAAAGATACCTCTACATCTACCATGTGAACTTCTTGCCCTTCTTCCATTTCTTTCCAACTGTAAAAAGAAATCCAGGAATATGTATCTTCCATGTATTGTTTCCATTGTAAAGATAGATTTCTTTTCTCAGCACCTAGTGTGCTTATATCAAATGCCTTTGAATCAGGATGAGTGTATAAATCCTAGTTTAACATTATTTTCATCCATTCGGGATCAATTTTGTATTTTTGACATCCATCCATTAAAGAAAAGAACTTATACATTTATGGAATAGAAGGCTTTTTGTAGTCTTCAGGAATATGATTTTCAAATCTGGATTGCGGAATTAGACTGTCAAGTCATTCAATATATCCCAGGCCATATCTAGGCATTCTTGGGGGATGCATCTTACTGAACATTTCAGTAAGCCTTGAGTCTTCGTTTTCTAGAGTGGGAAGTTCATGGATCATCAGGATGGTGTCATGAGGAAAAGGAATGTCAGAACATTTCAGATTTGGGAATGAGTTATCAATAGTGGTTTGTGGAAAAATTTCACTTTTTATTCCCAAAAGAGAAACCAAAATTACATGAGCAATCTCCCAACAGTTCACCAAAAGTCTCCTACTCATTGTTTTCAGAAGCTTTCACTAAAACCAAACATCTTGAGTCCTCTGAAAAGCATTTACTTCCCATCTATGAGCCCCTCTCGAGCCAATTTTCCAGATATCTAGCCCCTGACCTAGTTGGTAAGGGTAAACTTCCAAAAACTTATACCTTTATGACTGGCTCTTGTAAAGAATGGAACATTGACAATCTCAGCACTGGTCAAGTCAGGGAAATGATTCATCAAATGTTTATTGAATATAAACTTATGTGTATGCGGGGCAAAACAGAGGTCGAAGCCTGTAAAACAATCAAACAATGTTTTACCGATATATTGCAAAGATGGTGGGATGTTGAATCATCTCCTGCACTTATTACAGAAATGGAAGCAGAAGTAGTTAAGGATGAAGAAGGTGATATCATCTACAATGAAGATGGTACTCCACAAAGAAATATGATAGGAGCCCTCACCTCCTTCATTCTTGAGCACTGGTGTGGAGCCACAATTGAGATTGCTAACAAGCATGAGATGGTGTTGATGAACCTCAAGTGTAAAAAAATGTCCCAATATGAAGACTTTCATCGTGATTGGACACAACGAATTTATGAAGTAAAAGAAAGCCAAAATGCATTATGGAAGCAAATCTATCTTGCTGCTCTACCTTCTAAATTCGTTGAGTATATCCAAAGGCAAGAAGTCTTCCAGAATTCTTTTGAAGCATACACTTGGGGTGAAATTTATTGCAATATCACCAAAGCACTAGTAGGACTTTGCACCAGCATGAGGGTGAACAAATCAATGCAAAAGCTGTCAAGATTGCCAGACAGAAAATCAATTTGCAATAAGTATGGGCTTGAAATTGATGATCCAATTGTTCAGAGAAGAAAGAGTAAGAAAAGCAGCAAAAAGGCCCAAAGGCAGTCTACAAAAAATTCAAAGGTTCATGTTTACAGAACAAACCAACACAAGAAAGGATCTTACAAATATGTCCCTAAAACTCATTATTATGAACCAAAAGATATCCATCTTAAAACATAAAGACAGGATGGAATATTATGTTGGTTATGTGGCCAAAAGGGACATACAACAAATAAATGTCCTAAAGGTAAAGAATCTAAGATGAATAGAGGTAAGAAATCACAAGAAGCTGCCTCACGAAGGTTCCAGAAAGAGACAAGGAGGTCTCCTGGAATCACCTTCAAAGAAGAAGTGCATTTAATGAAAAATGACTGCTGCAGCACTTCAAAAACAACAAGCACTACCTCCTATAATTCTGATTCCAGCATTGGGCATGTAAATATACAACAATGTGAATGTACAGAATCTGAAGATTGCAACTGCAATAATTCAGAGTCAGAATCAATCCTCAGTTCAGAAGAAGAGACCGAACTCAGGCCAAATAAGGAAAAAGAAAAAATATGTATGGCACACACCATTGAAGATGATGAATCAAAGGTCCTGTCCAGCATCAAAATGTTGGCAGAAGGAGAAATGAAAGAAAAGTTGTTAGATGCTTTTCTACAAACAATGCACAAAGAACAAGGCAACAATAGTTCAAAGAAAAATTAAGTTAAAGCCCTATTTGTAGATGCTTCCTATGAAAAGAACACCAAATATTTTCAAAGAAACAAGGAGCATACCAAGCCAAGGTCCTTAACCTTGGGAGAAGTCAGCATGGAAATATACCATCTCAAAAAAGAAGTTGCTGGCCTAAAAGCACAGATCTCTCAGATAGAAAACAAGAAGGAACCTATTAAGAATGCTAATGTAGAGATCTACGAAGACAAATATTATTCTAGAATGGGATTTGGAGAAATGAAAATAATGACAATCCAATATCAACAACATCATGTGTTGTTGACCATTGATATCCAAGGAGAAAAGTTCACTTTAAGAACGTTGATTGATTCAGGCGCGGATATCAATGTTATTAACAAAAATATTGTCCCAGCTAAATACTGGAAGGTGGCTACACGACAAGTAACTAGGGTTGGAACTCAGACTTTCAGGTATGAAGTTCCTATTGCCACCATCTGTTTTGAAAAATATTGTATGAAGTTAAAATTTGCAGTAGGAGAAATTCCCATAGACTACATATTGGGGAATGTGTTTCTAGCAGCAGTGGAACCCCATGGGTCAGCCAGATTGCCTGATGGAAAAGCAGGATTTTTCATTTCAGTCCCAAATCATAAAGGATTTCTAGAAACACTGACCTTACCATATATTTCTACTCCCAGAATTTCCACAATGGTACAGACAATGCAGGAAGTAGAACTGTCAGAGAAAAATATTGAAGAACTAAAAGACTTTAAATCTTCAATCAAAATCAAAGAACAACTCCAACTTCCCATAATCATACAAAAAATTACAGAGCTAAGAAAGCACCTAGAGATTGAGTGTTGTTCAGAAAACCCAAAGGCTTTCTGGCACAGAAAGCAACACACAGTAGAATTTCCTTTCAAAGAAAGATATGAAGGAAAACCTTGTAAGAGTAGGGAAATTCCCATGAATAAATACTATAGAAATCTCTACCAAAAAGAAATCTCTAGTCTTCTGCAAAGAGGACTCATCTGAGAATCCAACAATCCGTGGAACTGCTATGGATTTTATGTAAATAAGCATTCAGAATAGATTAGAGGAGTGCCCAGACTTGTTATAAATTATAAACCTCTAAACTTTGTTTTAGAAGATGATACTTATCCTATTCCACATAAAGGAAGCTTAATTGCAAAAATTGCAGGAGCCAAAGTATTCTCAAAATTCAACATGAAGTCTAGTTTTTGGCAAGTTTCTATCAAGGAAGAGGACAGATTCAAAACTGCTTTCAGCATTCCAGCAGGGCACTATGAATGGAATGTAATGCCTTTTGGACTAAAGCATGCTCCATCTAAGTTCCAAAAGGTAATGGATCAAATTTTCAAGCCCTATTTTGAATGGCTAATTGTGTACATAGATGATGTGTTAATTTTCTCCAACACCATAGATGAACATTTCAGGCATGTCCATACTTTCGCTCAAGCTGTGAAAAGAAGTGGTTTAGTTTTAAGTAAAAAGAAGATGGAATTGTTCCAGACCAAAATCAAGTTTCTAGGACATACAATAGAAGATGGCCAGATAACTTTGCAGAAGCATGCTCTAGATTTTGCTAATAAGTTTCCAGATGTAATCACAGACAAAACACAGTTGCAGAGGTTCCTCGGTTGCTTGAATTATGTTAGTAATTTTTATAAAGGATGTGCAACAGACCACAAGATTCTTAACCAAAGATTGAAAAAAGAGCCATCACCATGGACAGATGATCACACTAAAGTTGTCCAGAAAATCAAAAGCAAAGTCCATACATTGCCAATCCTCTATTTGGCAGATGAAGATCTCCCCAAAATTGTTGAGAGTGATGCTAGCAACCTTGGATGGGGAGGAATACTAAAGCAAGTCAAAGAAGGGACCGAGCAAATTGTACAATTTGCCTCAAGTACATGGAACCCAGCAGAGCAAAACTACTCCACTATCGAAAAAGAGGTAAAAGCTACCTGGAATTGTATAGACAAGTTTGATATACACCTTGTACATAAACAATTTTTGCTTAGAACTGATGCTTCAGCCTTGAAAAAGGTACTAACTAAAGAAATAAAGAAGCCCGATGGGCATGAAAACTGTAAGTTATATGAAAAACCCTTTAGGTAGAAAAAAATTATGATTGATGAGAATACAACTTTAATTTCTTTTATTTTTTTTAATAGAAATGGTTGAGTTTTATTTATAAGAAGAGGTTGGGCATGCCAAACAACCTCGATTATAGTCAAATGAGAGAATTTTGACTCAATAGAGTCCTCATATTCTAGGTTTTGTATCAGAGATTTGCTGCTGCTTTTGATGCATTTGGAGTGGCTGAGGGTTCCTTGCTTTGTTAATGGCATCTGAGTGTCTTGTCTTACATTTCCACTTTTTATTGATACTTTGAAACTTTCGTGGCTTAAGTTAATTCCCGCATAAAATTTAATCCATAGTCCAAATAAAACAGAACCAGCATATTTTAAACCGAATTAATATATAACCTATCCCCTCCTCCGTAGTACCAAGCTTCTCATCCGTACTCGACCCCACTTCAAGGTTAAACCCCATCATAACCAACTCACGATAACCGTCAGATCTTCCCCTGCCCAGATCCAACGCTTATCGCGTCCTTCGATGACTGACCCTTAACACCTTAGGAGCGTGCGATACGGGTGGTATTGACCTACCATGTATCGGCCCCTAAGTGGAATCGCATCCGTTTCATAAAATTCTGCCTAGCAGCCAGGAGTGGTGCAATGAAAACCGCTTACCACTCCCAACAAATTAACGCCCCTCCATTGATAATGCGCAATGACCATCAGATCAACCCCTGCCCAGATCCGACGCTTATCGTGTCCCTCACTGTCCGACCCTTAACCTGAATCTTTCGTACCCGGCCCCACAACTAGATTAAGACCCTGCCATATACAACGCGCGTTAACCGTTAGATCTTCCCCCGCCCAAATCCAACGCTTATCATGTCCTTCGCTATCCGACCCTTAACCCCTCAGGAGCATGCGATATGGGCGGTTTTGTCCTGCCACGCGTCAGGCCCTAAGGTAGATCGCGTCCGATTCATGAAATACTGCCCAGTAGCTAGAAGCAGTGCGATGTATACCGCTTACCACTTCCCGCATCTTTAACACCCCACCTTTTCCAACACGCGATGACCGTTGGATCATCCCCCGCCCAGATCCTACACATCGCATCCTTCAAAATCGTCCTCTATTTGAATTCAATTCTCTACCCTGTTAAAACACCCAACACTGCTGGCCCATGTAGAAATTTTGAATAACAAACACTTACTCACAGAGATTATCCCGATTATACACTATTGCGGAATACATGCATAATACATAACCTCCTCTATGTTGATCATCAATTTAGCAGCATTAAAAACAATGAAACATCAATTGCATGCACACATTAACACAGTATGTAACCCAAGGAAAGCATACAGTTGAAAACCCCACACTATCTGTATATTAATGATTGAGAACATGTAACAATACATAGTACAATACTCCTCACAAGTACTCAATACTATCTCCACCTGTTACACACAAAACTAACTCAGATCCGAACAAGTCACAGGTTCAAATCTCTTTCGCTGCTTTTCCTGCCTCCACTGCACAATGCCCTTGTGAAAATCACGTGAGCACAAGCTACAATTGCCTTGGTATTGGCCCACACTGTGCAATCCTCATTGGCATTACTCAATCCATGCATGTGAAAATCTCATGCACAACTGATAGTCACAACTCACCCTTTCACTTACCTCTAACACCTATCTCTGTTGAACTGTCCATGCAGTGAGTTAACTGATGTATTCTTTAGTTTCTTTATGAGTTAATAATTAGTGAATTAATTAACAATCAATTCACACAAGTCATCACTAGTGTATTCTTTAGTTAGACTAAATACAACTAGTTCAACTAAGTCAAATTGAACACAACTCCATCAACTCCACATCCAACTCCACAGAACTCACATGCATGAGTTCTAATTGAAGTCCTCCATGCAATAGCTCAACTAACACATAAGAAACCACGTGATTCCTTTTTTCAGCTGCATGTGCCACATCCGTAGCTCAAACTGAAGTGCTCTGAGAGAATAAGATAATGTTTAGACTCCAAATATTACTAAGGGCTAATAATATTTGATTGTTTCTATTTTTCGCTGGCAGTCTAAAAATAAACTCTGATCACTCCGTTGTGAACCAAAAATAGAAGTCAATCTATTTTTCCCAACATGACCAATCATCCATAAACAACATACTGCAACTCATAGACCATGATCCATATGTCTAAAAATAGACTTTGCGCCAAAAATAGCCTGCGGGCCCACTTAGTGAAGGCGACTTCTTTTCACTAAGCTCCATCATCTTGTTGCATTTTCAACACTCCCTCTCAACAAGATATGGATTATCTGCAATCCTTATCCTGCCTCTGTGCTGTTCTACAAGCAACACATTTGCCCGGTCTACTTGCTCCAACAACACTTGGAACAAAAAACACTCCCAACTGACCACTCTGTTGAGCTAGGAACATACTCTAATGTTGAAGCTCTACCTGCTACTGACAAGTGCTCCCTCTCTGACATCTGTGCTACTGCAACATCTCCATGCATCTCGCACCATTGCACACTTCTCTGTGCCACCTACCACTGTGCAAAACATTTGTGCCTCTCACATTGTTGCAGCCTGCTAGCTATGCACTGTCCTGGGATTCCCTGCACTGTCGCTCTCTCTGCCACTCCATCCGCATCTATCTCTACCCAATCAATCAGTTCTTGCTACTCCACATCGGGGCTCCCGTAGCAAGGTCTCATCCAAGAGGTTGGGTACCTCAAGAATCCTGCCCCTCCTCCTTGGGACGATCAATCCACATCACCCCACCTCCTACCTGGAGGTATGGCTGCATGCGATCCCTCAGCTCACCTGGCTCGAAGTTTCCCCCTACTGGAGGTCTTTGCATGAGTAGATGTCTCTACTTGATCTCCTCTCAGCTTCCCTTGTTGTGGCTGCTCCACAACCTCCTGAAGCTGCTACACCAATCATGGCTCCTCCACAATTGTCTGAGACTTCTTCTGGCTCTGCATGTTGAGAGGTAATATACGCTCCCTCTCAACCACCAAGTCTCCATCAGTTGCCTCGCTACTCAAGGCTTTGCATGCATCTTGAACCTCAAGAGCATACAGGTTCTTGATCCGTGAACCAATCTGCTTCACCTGTCTATTGATGATGTGTCTAAGGAAAACCTTTCCCTCACTGAAGACTACATCATAGCCTCTGTCTTCCAGGATCGCGATCGACACCAAGTTTCTCTTTAGTCCTGATACATACTTGACATCGGTCAAGGTAAGGCGAGCTTCGTGCTCCCTCTGAAAAATAACCGTGCCTACACCTGAGACACTATACTTCTCATCATTACCCATAACTATGAGTATCTGGAGATCTTTCTCCTCCAAAGTACTGAACAAACTTTTGTCACCGGTCATGTGGAAAGAAGCTCCACTGTCAAGAAACCAACCACTTCCCACCATGGATGAAACCATGCATGCAAAGAGTATGAAATCCAACTCAAATTGTGAAGCAAGTGCCTCACCTTTAGATCCTTCCCCGGATCCCTTCTTGGATTTCTTCTTTGGGCAATTAGTAGCATAATGGCCCAACTCATGACAACGAAAGCATCTCACCTTCGACTTGTCAACCTTCTTCCCATCATTGGAAGAACTGGATTCGGAAAGAGAATCCTTCTCCTTCCCCTTCTTCACCTTACTCGCTAAGGCACAGTTCTCCTCATCATGCATGGATGAAGAACTATCTCTGGTGCTCCGTCTAATCTCCTCTTGCACAAGGTCCGACCAAAGTCTCTCCCATCCTGGCAATTTCTCCTGACCATTGATAGAGTCCTAATAGGAATGTCAACTCTTCGGAAGACCAAGGAGAGCCAAGCTCACCAAGTCCTCATCATCGACAGTCACCCCCACACTTCCCAGCTCATCCCAACATTGGGTGAACTTCATGAGATACCTGGGCATACTGTCTCCATTCTCACACTTAATTTATCCTTGAGCGCCAACTTCCTCTGATCGCTCTTGCTTTGGAATAGATCTGTCAACTCTTTCCACATCAAGTATGGAGAAGCCTTTCCATGCAGCCTGGATACAATGTGATCCTTCACGCCCTCCAATAGAATCCTTCGACAATTTGTTGTCTTCTTTTGCAAAACCTCGGCTTCAGCAGCATCAGTAGGCTTTGGGACCTTAGCCTCTATGAACTCCTTCAGCCCATTATCATCTAACACCGCCTCCATCCTATCCTTCCATGCAATATAGTTCGAGTTGCCCTCAAGAGCATACTCCAATCGCAATCCGTTGAAAGACATTTCAACTTTGACACCAAGAAAACACTGCTGCAAATTCGAATTCCACCAACTCAAAACTCAACCGCTTCTAATCTAGAATTCGTGAGAACAAAGTATTTATTGTACAGAGATCGACTGTATGGGCATTTACCGGATATCTCACCTTCCAAAAGAAGGATGAATCTAGAGGCTACCTGGCCCGACTACAGACTCTGCCTGGAGAAATAAAATGTAAACACTTTCTGAATATTAGATCTGATGATCAATCCCGCTTTGATATCCTGTAGAACTTTTTCTACAAATCAAAGAGCTCCGATACCATGTAGAAATTTTGAATAATAAACACTTATTCACATAGATTATCCTGATTATACACTATTGCGGAATACATGCATAATACATAACCTCCTCTACGTTGATCATCAATTTAGCATAATTAAAAACAATGAAACATCAATTGCATGCACACATTAACATAGTATGTAACCCGGGGAAAGCATACAGCTGAAAACCCCACACTATCTGTATATTAATGATTGAGAACATGTAACAATACATAATATAATACTCCTCACAAGTACTCAGTACTATCTCCACCTGTTACACACAAAACTAGCTCAGATCCGAACAAGTCACAGGTTCAAATCTCCTCTGCTGCTTTGCCTGCCTCCACTACACAATGCCCTGGTGAAAATCACGTGAGCACAAGCTACAATTGCCTTGGTATTGGCCCACACTGTGCAATCCTCATTGGCATTACTCAATCCATGCATGTGAAAATCTCATGCACAACTGATAGTCACAACTCACCCTTTCACTTACCTCTAACAGCTGTCTCTGTTGAACTGTCCATGCACTGAGTTAACTGATGTATTCTTTAGTTTCTTTATGAGTTAATAATTAGTGAATTAATTAACAATCAATTCACACAACTCATCACTACTCTATTCTTTAGTTAGACTAAATACAACTAGTTCAACTAAGTCAAACTGAACACAACTCCATCAACTCCACATCCAACTCCACAGAACTCACATGCATGAGTTCTAATTGAAGTCCTCCATGCAATAGCTCAACTAACACATAAGAAACCACGTGATTCCTTTTGTCAGCTGCATGTGCCACATCCGTAGCTCAAACTGAAGTGCTCCAAGAGAATAAGATAATGTTTAGAGTCCAAATATTACTAAGGGCTAATAATATTTGACTGTTTCTATTTTTAGCCTGGCAGTCTAAAAATAGACTCTGATCACTCCGCTTTGAACCAAAAATAGAAGTCCATCTATTTTTCCCAACATGACCAATCATCCATAAACAACATACTGCAACTCATAGACCATGATCCATATGTCTAAAAATAGACTTTGCGCCAAAAATAGCTTGCGGGCCCACTTAGTGAAGGCGACTTCTTTTCACTAAGCTCCATCATCTTGTTGCATTTTCAACAGCCCATGCAGAAAACCAATTACCTGTCGACTCCTCGCGATGTTAAACCATCGAGGAGTGACCCACACTTTCTCGTCAGTGAAAGTCAGTCTGTGCCAACCTTTGTTCTGCAGAATTCTGTCCTTGATCAACTCTCCTTATCTGTTAAGGAATTGGGTGCCTTTCAGCTTCTTCATCATTCTTAACCAACATACCTTGAGTAAAAAGACATCCTTTGTTAGCCATTATATTAGCTTCCTTGTTTAGAGCTCGCAGGACATGGTAGAATGAGCAGGATTTGAAGTTTTGAGTCAACTTTCTTATTCTTTCAAGGGTCTTGTTTAGAGCAGAACTATTGAGTTGGTCGCCCGTGTTAAGGATTTTTATCAGGATTTCAGAGTCCCCGAAGATTTGAAGGTTTTCCCCTCTATTCCTCAGAGCCAACTGACACGCTTTAAGCAGTCCGAGGATCTCGGCTTGGTTGTTGGTACTTTGACCTAGGCCCCAACTGAAGCTATCATGTTTTTGTCCATCTATGGAGTAAATTGTTCCTCCTGCCCCAGATATCCCTGAGTTTCCTTTGGAGGCTCCGTCGAAGAAAATCATGACTTTGCCCTGATTTTTCCACCATTTTTTAAAGTCCACCTCAGAGATCCGAAGACGCCACTCTGGATTATGGCTAGGCAGGGAGATATTCTTCTTGATGCTGGCCCATCTCAGGGATTCACCTAGCCAGCTGAGCTCTTCAGGGAGTAGGGAATTGTCTGACTTATGAGGTCTATTTTCAAAAGTTTCCAGCAGCAAAGCTTTGGCCTTGGCAGTCACTGTGTTGGTGGATTGAAGTCTGTTGTTGAAGATGGCTTCATTCCTAGCCAACCAGATTCCCCAACAGATATATTCCAAATTTTAGTCCATGTTGAGTTGCTATTCAAGGAGTGAGGATAGCTTTCTTTCCAAGTTGCAAAAAGACTAACAACTGAAGACTGTTGAGGGATTTGGGCATTGAGCCCCATAATTGCTTGCAACCAAACCTCTTGAGAAAAGGGGCAGTCTATGAACAGGTGATCGATCGTTTCCTAGTCCTTGCAGCAGAGAGGGCATCTGTGTGGACCAATGATTCCTCTTTTCTCTAAGTTGTCCCCAGTGAGGATCCTTCTGTGCATGAGAGTCCAGCAGAAGAAGTTGATTTTTGGGAGGCCAAATGGGTCCTAGACATGCTATCAAAGCTTTGTAGTATGGATCTAATGTTGTTGTTCTTGTAGAGCTGCAAAACCCAACCAAGCTAAGTAAGCTTCGGTCTTCCCCTAGCCCCACTTCTCCCTCGAATGGAGATGCACAGGTGCCAGACCAGTGAGTTTAGCTAATAATTGATGGAGTTGAGGGAGCATCCAATGAGGGGGGTGTTGGAGGGCCCAGTTACTCCAATTCCCTGTTGAATCCCATGTGCATATGTGGTGTAGGGCTATACCCGCACCCATACCCACAGATTTCATAAGAGTGCCTAACACAACCGTTCTAGGCAATAAACTCACAAAGGAGTCAAACTTCATATTTATATATGGTTAAGGCCCTTCACCACTGGTTCCTTTGAATTGGAACCTTTAAACTCTCACAGGCCTTCGTTTAAGCCTTCATATGACGCGTATATATATCCTCCCCTTGTAGCCTTGGTTAATATATATATATATATATATATATATATATATATAGAGAGAGAGAGAGAGAGAGAGAGAGAGAGAGAGAGAGAGAGAGAGAGATATTGCATAACACCCTTATCGGCTCTATTTCTCTTAAGAACCCATTTATAAAGGAATTATACACAAAACCAACCTTTTCTACATACCGTACATCTTTGGCACAGATTCCAAGGTTGTACCTCTATCGCAATCGTTATCGACTATTGGGACTTCCACAGTCTTACCACATACATGGTACATCATCCCTTCTCCAACTCCGATATGACTATCGGGTCGTTAAAACTTATATCGGAACCACTATCAGCGCTTCATTTCCAGTGGAATGCATTAACACACAAACCATGGAATACACAGGGAATCCGCATATAGCGGATCTCAAATGTTATACAATCACCACTATAAATCCCATCGGGTCCGCTTCTTGTCGTCTTCCCAATGTCGATTCTCGATCTCCGCCAGCGTCGATGCCGATCACCGATAAGCCTGACGTTGATCACTGATATATCGCTATCAGCGATATCGCAATATTCTTAACTCACTGACCCTTAGTACCTCTGATCGTTGATATGCGATTTAATCGTGACCATTGATCTAGCCATGATCCAAAAATCCACGATTAATCACGGTTCACTCTTCTCTGCCTTCCAAGGCTCATTTCGATAACTTAAAAAGGCTTCCACTGCTGCGATTTAATCTCACCCGTTGATCTTTGAAGATCCAACGACTATTGAGCATCAACCTTTACTCCTTTCTTTCCTTTCTTACTTGTGTTTTTCTGCGTTTTCAATGGTTTCTGCGGCTCCTTTGGGTTCTCCAGAGGTTCTTCCTCCTTCGCTTTTCCATTGTGGCTCTTCCTTCTTACCTTCTCTTTGCATGCATCTTTACTTCAAAGCAACTCTTGATCCCTTAAGAGGATCAATACGATTCGTCTGAATCGCTCTTCTTACATGTGTAGTCCTCTAAAACACCGCTGTCTATTTCCGCTGCTCAACTCCCTTAAAGCTTGCGTTTATCTCTTCACTTGGATTCAAAACCCATTGTGATTGCTATGAATCACTCCACCCCTCCGCGTCCTTCAGAATTCTGCCCGCAACCTACAAAGCCTACGAATTCATAGTAATTCATTCATGAAATACTTCCATACATACCGACACAGACAAGGTAAACCTCTAGATATATATATATATATATATATATATATATATATATATATATATATATATATATATATATATATATATTAATGTAAAAACAGGATTACATTCGAGACTCCTCGGTCTCATGCACATACACATGCCTGATTTCTACTATTCGTGGCCTCCTTCTCTACCCGTAGGCTTACATATGCTTATATGGAAACTTGGATTGGGTTACTGATCCCATCCTTTCCTTAAATCACTCAAATAAAGCCCTAAAGCTTACTACATGCATACATATGTGGCATACTTTTTCCACTCCATCTTTTCCGTTTGTTTTAAAGCAGAAAAGTCTCCCTATCAGCTCAATGGTCCATATCTACTCTAATTAACTCCTAAAAGCTCTCTCTTGCTCCTAGAGAATTGGCTTTGACTTCTACCACTCATGTTCTCATTTATTTATTTTGAGAGAATTTACATATTCTCCCATTATCTAATTAAATCACACTTAAAAGCCTAAATATTGCATTAACTTGATACTTAGGAAGACTATTCCTAAAATGCATGACCCCCTATGTCTACTATTTATAATGATTTTCCTTGGGCTGAATGCTCCTGCATCAGACTCTCAAATTAGAAAATATGCATGATCTCCTGATCATGTGTCTTCTGGTCTTGGTCTTCCTGGATCCCACACATTGTTTTGTATCTATCCAGATGCTTTATTCCTTTGCTGCTGTTGCACTTCTGCTATCTTTTGCTCCATTTTCTTCTTCTTGTCAATTAGGTTCAACTTCTGATTGATCTTGCTTGTTGTTGTTACCATTTTCCTCCATTTGAATTGCTTCATCATCTGCTGCCATATTTCTTCAATTTCTATGTCCAGCATATCTTTGGGCTGGTCCATATTCTGCTTCTTACTTTTGTCTTCTTCTCTTTGTTTCATGTTACTGTTGTTGTCTTCTATGCTGGCTTTTCTTTTACTTGCTTCATTCTTTGGTTTACTTGCTGCCATTTTGCTGCCTCCCTATCATCCTTACCCTCTTTCATGATTGAATCATGATTGTTCAGCATTTTCTCCATCAATTTAACATATTTGTTCCATGGATTGAATTCTTCCATGAAGTCTTCTTATTTCATCTTTACTTGACTGCTCACCAGTGCCAAATCTCCTCCAGCAATTGCAACAAAACCTGCATTCACAGAACACTTGTTAAAATTAAAAACATAAGGCCATTGTGCCTTATTTCCCTTTGGAAACAACTCAGTTTGCTGCTTTCTTTCTTCCCTTTCTGTTAGCACTTCAGTATGTTGATTCGAATTCTCAAAAGAATTCCTAAGACTTTCCATTAGTCTCTTTTCCACACCATCTGTCTTAATGATGCTTTCCTGCTCTTGTCCACCATAGTGAACTCTTTCTTTTGTAGTGTCAATCTGCTAAACTTCCATATCCATCTCCTTTTCCTTATGATTGTCATTCATGACAATGTTTTTGTCTTTCTTTTTCAGCAATCTCTCTTGAATATCTATTCTCTGTTTTTCCAACTCCCTTCTCTGAAAATCTAATTTTCTATATAACTCAATAACTTCAATTAGAGTAGATTTTGGAAATTTTACCCAATTCTTCATATCTTCCTTTGTTATGGATAGATCATCAGATGTCCTTTCTACTTTTGCTAAGTCTTTCCCATAGACTTCTTCTTCCTTAACATCTTTCAGTAGATGTTCTTCTTCTTCACTGACTGTCTCAACAGCTCCCATGGCTATTTCAACTGTGTCTATCATCATAGTGGATTGATGATCCTTTACTATGTTTTCAGTTAACATAGTCTCTTCTTCTTCAGTACATTTTGCCTTGTTGTCCCTCTGTAACTCTTCTCCCAGAGTTATTCTTGTCTCATCATCTTCAAACCATCTCTGTCCTTCCCCAATGACATTCATTGGATCACTTCTTTGGGACAACATTTCTTCAATCTTCATTGAAATAAGACTGTCATCTTCCTCCTCTAAGACAGTTTTATCATTTTGTTGCCTACTCTCAGTCTTGATCTGAACAGATTTCAAATTTTGTTCCTTCTCTCTGACAAACTCTAAAGTTTGTTCATCCTCCTGTGATGTATCTGCAATCATCCACAAACTATCAGTTTTAAAAATATAAGACTCTATGGTCCCGCTTGATGTTTCAGCCATCATGTCTCCTTGCTGTTCCAAATCATTCATATGATTCAAAAATTCTTCAATCTCCTCAAGCCCTTCACTTGGTTGCTTGATATCTTCCTCCAACTGCATATGAGACTTATCTCTCTCATCTTCTTCCAGAACAGAATTTAGATTCTGCTTGTCTTCTTCCTTCCTGATGACAATATCAGCAAATTGTCCTTCATCTGCAAACATACACAAATTGTCAGATTTAAAATCATCAAACCTTTTGGTCTCACTTGAAGTTTCAGTCTTCAAGTCTTCATCTTCACTTTCTCCCAGAAATTCTCCTTGTTCTGGTTCACAAATGGATTCTTCCATTTCTAACTCAACTTCCTTGAGTTTTCCCTTCAACCACTTCACTTTCTTTTGTTGTAGCCTTCTCTGCATCTCATGTCATTCTACTGGCTTCTTCCTCAAGACCCAACCTAGTCTCTGGCTTTCCTCAACCATTCTCCTTAATGCATTGAGTTGTTCTTTTAATTCAGCAACCTCTTTGTCAATTTCCTCTTGACTCGTCTTCTTGCCATTTGCCTTGGCACCCTTCTTCTCGTATCTTCTGTTGTGGCTTCTCTCTGAACCTCTGCTATGACTATCAATAGTCATCTTCTTCTCCTCTTTCATCATGAGCTCTTTTGCAACAAGCCTTTGCAACAGCTAGTCCTCCTGGCTGCAATCTTACCTCACTAAGCTCTCCTCACTCAATCTTTTGGTAAGCATAGGTCCTCTGTCTGGAACCTCTTCTTGAGCAACACCTTTGCTCCTTCTAGGCTTCTGCAATCTCTCACTTCCTCTTGAGAACACTTCAGTTGTCCTCTCTGTCCAATCTCTTGTTGGATTCTTCAGGTTCACTGCTACTTCTCCTTCAGAGTATTCTCCTTTCTCTGCCTTCAAGAATGCATCTAGTTCTCTTCTCACAGCTTCTCTTGATGTCACCTGTGCATTAGTATAAAAACACACATTCTTAATTTAAAACATAACATATTACCTCACCTTCAGATCGCAACATTATCTTATTTCACCCATTCTTCTGCACTTTGAATGGATTGTCCTCTGGTTGGTTTCTCAAGTCCTTTTTCCTTCAGAACTTGCATTAAGCAATCTTGCTTTCTTTTTCCTTTAAGGAATTCTCTATTCCTGTTTACTCCAAGCCTCTACTGGAATGCTACAGTTTTCCAAGAACTTCAAAGTTCCCTCTTATAGATTACAAATATGCTCTGATAGTAATTCTGCATTGACTTCAATTCGCTCTAATACCACTAATGGTGCAGGGTTATACCCGCACCCATACCCACAGATTTCATAAGAGTGCCTAACACAACTGTCCCAGGCAATAGACTCACAAAGGAGTCAAACTTCATATTTGTATATGGTTAAGGCCCTTCACCACCAGTTCCTTTGAATCAGAACCTTTAAACTCTCACAGGCCTTCGTTTAAGCCTTCATATGCTGCGTATATATATCCTCCCCTTGTAGCCTTGGTTAATTACTATATATATATATTGCATAACACCCTTATCGACTCTATTTCTCTTAAGAACCCATTTGTAAAGGAATTATACAAAAAACCATCCTTTTCCGCCTACCGTATAGCTTTGGCATGGATTCCAAGGCTTTACCTCTATCGCAATCGCTATCGGCTATTGGGACTTCCACAGTCTTACCACATACGTGGTACATCACCCCTTCTCCGACTCCGATATGACTATCGGGTCGTTAAAAATTATATCAGAACCACTATCGGCGCTTCATTTCCAGCGAAATGCATTAACACGCAAACCATGGAATACACAGGGAATCCGCATATAACAGATCTCAAATGTTATACAATCACCACTATAAATCCCGTCGGGTCCGCTTCTTGTCGCCTTCCCAACGCCGATTCCCGATCTCCGCTAGCGTCGATGCCCGATCGTTGATAAGCCTGACGCCAATCGCCAATATATCGCTATCGGCGATATCGCAATATTCTTAACCCGCTGGCCCTTAGCACCTCCGATCGCCGATATGCGATTTAATCATGACCGTTGATCTGGCCATGATCCAACGGTCCACGATTAATCGCTGTTCACTCTTCTCTGCCTTCCAAGGCTCATTCCGATAACTTAAAAAGGCTTCTGCCGCTGCGATTTAATCTCAGCCATTGATCTTTGAAGATCCAATGGCTGCTGAGCATCAACCTTTACTTCTCGCTCGCCTCTCTTACTTGGGTTTTTCCGCATTTTCAATGGTTTTTGCGGCTCCTTTGGGTTCTCCAGAGGTTCTTCCTCCTTCGCTATTCCATTGCAGCTCTTCCTTCTTAGCTTCTCTTTGCGTGCATCTTTACTTCAAAGCAACTCTTGATCCCTTAAGAGAATCAATACGATTCCTCCGAATCACTCTTCCTCCTTGTGCAGTGCTCCAAAACACTGTTGTTTGTTTCCACTGCTTAGCTCCCTCAAAGCTTGCCTTTTTATCTTCACTTGGATTCGAAACCCATTGTGATTCCTATGAATCACTCCACCCCTCTGCGTCCTTCAGAATTCTTCCAGCAACCTGCAAAGCCTACGAATTCATAGTAATTCATTCATGAAATACTTCCATACATACTGACATAGACAGGGTAAACCTCTGTATATATATTAATGTAAAAACATGATTACATTCGAGACTCCTCGGTCTCATGCACATACACAGGCCCAATTTCTACTATTCGTGGCCTCCTTCTCTGCCCGTAGGCTTACATATGCTTATATGGAAACTTGGATTGGGTTATTGATCCCATATTTTCCTTAAATCACTCAAATAAAGCCCTAAAGCTTGCTACATGCATACATATGTGGCATACTTTATCCACTCCATCTTTTCCGTTTGTTTTAAAGCAGAAAAGTCTCCCTATCAGCTCAATGGTCCATATCTATTCTAATTAACTCCTAAAAGCTCTCACTTGCTCCTAGAGAATTGGTTTTGACTTCTACCACTCATGTTCTCATTTATTTATTTTGAGAGAATTTACATATTCTCCTATTATCTAATTAAATCACACTTAAAAGCCTAAATATTGCATTAACTTGATACTTAGGAAAACTATTCCTAAAATGCATGACCCCCTATGTCTACTATTTACAATGATTTTTGCTGGGCTGAATGCTCTTGCATCAATATGTCAGAAAGTTTGTGGATACCTTTTTGGATGAGCCAGTTATGCAAATCTGCTATTTCCAGTGCAAGATTTAGGGGATGGAGACCCATGATCTTGTCATCCCATAGTCTAATTCTTTTCCCATTTCCTGGAATTTTGTAGAGCTGTTCTTTGAAGAATTTCTAGCCTTGGCTGCACAGCTTCCACAACGTGGTTCCTTTGTGGGTAGCTCCTTCTTCCATATTCTTTATTGAGAGTTTGTGCAGATATTTTTTAATTAGAACTTGACTTACATGGTGTCTTTGGTTTGAGAAGATTTTCCAGAGGATCTTCCCTCCCATTGCCAAATTGGCCAACACAGGATCTCTTACCTGAAGTCCACCTTTTGAAATTGGCCTTTTCACTATGTCCCAACTTACTATATGGAATTTTTTTTGGTTCCCCTTTCCTCCTTGCCATAGAAAATTTCAAATCAACTTTGCTAACTGTTCGGTGATCATTTTTGGAGCTAAAAGGAATGAAGCTTGGTAGATAGGAAGGGATGAGAGAACTGACTTGACTAGAGTGAGCTTCCCGGCTGAGGTAAGCCATTGACCGCCCCAAGCAGTCATTTTTGCCTTGATTTTACTGATAATATCCATCCAATGAGGGGCCTTAGTGGTACCCAAGGTTATAGGCAGGCCAAGATACCCAGTTGTACACTGCACTTTTTCTCTTGTTGACCATATCTCCGGAGACTCTGTAGAAGCTTTGGATAACTCCATTGGAGGCTCTTTCTATTTTAATGGAGGCTCCTCCCATAAGGATAGAGTCATCTGTGAACAAGGCATGATTGATTCGGGTTGTTCCGGGCCTCACCCTAATGCCAGGGAGTGTCTCGTTGAGCTTCTCATCTATGAGATTTCGACTTAGAGAGTCTTCCATCAGAATATATAGGAAGGGGGAGAGAGGGAAGCCTTGCCTGATTCCCCTCGAAGCTTTGAAGTAGTTTGCTGACCTACCATTTACTAAAGGGGCGATCCAAGGTTCTCCAATGCATGCTTTAATCATTTTTACAAATTCAGAATTGAAACCAAATGCAGAAAGAACTTGGAGAAGGAAGGAGTGTCTTACTCTATCGAAGGCATTCACCATATCCAGTTTGATGAGCATACCTTTCTCTTTGCGTTGATGGCTGGAATGGATGATTTCTTGCACCAGAATCACATTGTCGAGGATATGCCTACCTTTGACAAACCCTCCTTGATTGGGAGAGATGAGTTTGTCCAACAGAGGCTTTATTCTATTAGCAAGTAACTTGGAGAGTATTTTGTAGGATGTGTTGCAAAGCGAGATTGGTCTGAATCTTTCAAATGTCTTTAGGTTGGCTTCTTTGGGAATTAGGGCTAGGAAGGTGGAGTTTGTGCTTCCTCCCACTTTGGCTTTTCGTAGGAATCCTTTGATCATTCGATACAAATCAGACTTGATGATGTCCTAGCAGAGTCTATAGAAGTGTATTGAGAATCCATCAGGTCCTGGGGCTTTGTCTGGTTCCATCTTCCATATGACATTGCTAATTTCTTCTTTAGTGAATGGCTTCAGGAGTGTTGCATTGTCCTCCTCGTTAACCATCCTTAGAACATGCTTGAGGAAGTCGTGAGCTTCCTCATCATCCTCCGCGCCTTCTTCTTTGAACAACAGCTTAAAGTGAGAGGTTTCCACCTCTTTTATTAGAGTTGTGCCTTTAAGAACAGTCCCATCTGACGAGGTGATTTCGGCTATGTGGTTTCTAGAGAGGCCGGTTCGAATTTTTTTGTGGAAGAAGGCTATATTTTTGTCTCCAGACGCAAGCCAGAGATTGCGTGACTTGAGCCACAAATATTATTCCTCTTCTCTAAATGTCCCGAGGGTGCTGATTTGGTGTTCTTGCTCACTTTGGATTCTTGCTCTGGTTATGTCTTATGTCTCCAGGCCCATTTGGAGATCCAACAACTGTTTTGTGCTCTATTTTCGTTGGGTAGTGGGAGATACTGTGGGATTTTTTATCCATTTCTTCAGGGATGTTTTGGTGGCTTTTATCTTTTGCTCCCAAACATAGCTGGGTGATCCAAGAACATGGATGGACCATGCCTTATTCATTGTATCCAAAAACCCTTCTCTGTTTTCCCATAGTGGGCTAAATCGGAAGGGGATTGGTCCTAGGTTTTCTTCTTCTTCCAGCAGAAGGAGGATGGGTTTATGGTTTGAGTTCCACTTTGGAAGAATTTTTGTGGAGATGATCATCTTCTCGGCGAGGAAGGAACTCTGAAGAAGGAATCTATCCATCCTGGCTAAAATATGCTCCTCCCCTATTCTGTTATTTTTCCATGTGTATAGCCCTTTTTTTGGCTTGAAATCCATTAAATCCCATTGTTGAATCAGGTTTTCCACTGAGGGAAGAAAGCTGTCCCTGCAGCTAGTTCCTCCTCTTTTTTTCTTTGGGTCTGGGATTAGATTGAAGTCTCAGACAATAATTATATTGTTGAGGGAGTATGCTTCCAAAAAATTAGTCAGAGTTTACCAGCATTGTTCCTTTTTTGCATAGAGGACAGGTACATAGAGATTAAAGAGTGCAACGTTTAACTTACTTAATAGGCATCAGAGTTTGTGTAAATCCAGTGCTATATCTGAAAGGAGCTCTCAAGCTGGAATTTGTCAACCTCCTAGAGAGTGGCTAACCCGCCGCATGTACCTCTAGCACTTATCGCTTTTACAACTTTTGTTTTCCATTTTGCTTTGCTGAGTTCTAGAAGGGCTTCGCCTTCTATTTTAGTCTCTTGGAGCATGAGGATCTCGGGAAATTCTGATTTTAATAAGCTCTTGACTACTTCAGCTTTTGATGGGTTCCCCAGTCCTCTACAATTCCAAGAGACTAATCGCATTATTTACTGGTAGGGGTTGAGGCAGCACCTCCCTTGGGAGGCCTGGTTCTAGTATTTCTACCAATAGACATCTCTATAGTGGCCTGGCTGCCTTGCATTTTTTGTCTCTCTACTTCTTCTTCTCTAGTCTCTCTGTGAGATTTCCTCCCCACTCTTTTCAAGGGCCTCTCAGATGTTTCATCTTTCGAGGATCCTGATATCTCAGGGGTCTTCTTTCTTGTCATATCTGCATAGGTTGGGGAGCTAGAGGCACCTTTTGGGGTTTGGACTGGTTCCTCTTGCCTTTTGTTTTCTTCCATGTTGTTTGCTTGCTGTTCAACCTCTTTATCTGCTGGATCTTGGAGTTGTTCTGGTGCGTTGAGTATATCAAAGGGGTTTGTTGATATGTCTGCTATTGGTGGGACTGAGCTTCCTTCTGCTTGGTGTTCGGGGGGAGCAACCCTCCTAGTGGAGACGACTTTCCCTTTGTTCCTGTTGCTCTGCTTAGTTGGTCTTGATTTCTGAACCTGTGTCCATTGATCTCCTTTCTCCTTCTCAGCTCCATCCTCTGATTTTTTTTTACAATGCTTGGAAAAATGCCCATAGCCATGGCAGTGCCGGCATTTAAATGGGAGTTTCTCGTAGTCTAGCACTTGTATGTGTGTCCAGTCAGCCACTGTGAGTTTAATGGCTTCAGGGAGACCTTCCTCTAGGTCTACTTCTACACAAATTCTCGCACAGGAGTACTAGTCTCTTCTTTCTGCTCGGTCGATGTATTTGCCTAGCTTGTTGCCTATGGTTTCTAAGGATTTAGGGTTCCAGTAGTGCAGAGGTAGGTGGGGCAATCACACCCAGACCGGAACAGCCGAGGGCACATCCTGAGTCGGGTCGAAGTTTGGTGTCCATTGATTCAGATAGAGACCCTGAGGCCCCATGAAATATGGGTCATTTATGAATATTAGGTTTCTGCCTTCTGCTGCTTCAAATACGAATACAAAGAAGCCTTTGTCGATGAAATGGATTTTTATTCCTTCTTTGACTAGTGAACGCCAGTTCCTTGGCACCCAGGCTTATACCGCTTTAGGCGAGGGGCATAAGTCTGTGAACTGGCCAATAAGACCTCATTTTTCTAGGTTTAAAGCCGCTTTGCAGGGTTCTTTAGTCGGTAGAGCAATTGTGGGGATGGATTCCATTTTTTTAACAAAATTCTGCTGGTTTTCGGTTGCTGGCCGTTTATTGCATGCCGCAACCAGATCCTGGAATGAAGCGAGCTTATATGGCAAGGGAATTTCCTTTTCGCGGGCCCCTCCTAGGGCCATGGCTCTGGAGCTGCGCTTAGTCTTGTAGTTTATGGCTCTTTACGTGCTCCCCAGGCTGCGCTTTCGCCGATGGAAAAAATCTTAACACGTGAATATGTTACTTCTACTTGAAACACTCCCTCACCTTTAATTATTTATAAGGACTATTGGAAAGAAATATAACTTGAAACTTAGTGCATTGATGTCATTGCATAACTTGGAACTTGATGGATAAATGCCATTAGATTATATAGATTCGAATCCTAGCGAATGGGTGGATAGACATTGCCTAAGCAATTATAAACTGAAAATATAAAAATAGTTTACTTTTAATTATAGACAATTTATCTTTGATTACAAATAGATATCTATAAATAATTTAGAAATTAAAGCCAGTTATAAAATAAAAGGAATGGTATATATTTCGAGTATGAAATAAATAAATGGTTTATATTTTAGAAATATTTGTTAAAAAGAAATATTAACTATTGTGATTAAAAAAAGATAAATTAATATATTTAATACTTTATTATACACGATAAGTTGTATAAATATCATTTTAAAAAACATAAAATAATTTCAAAGAGGAATATTCATATTTAATTATTAGTTTTGAATGACATTTTATTTACCAATTTTTATCTTCAATAATATTTTATATGTCATAATTTTTTTTAAATTTATGTCTTACCCTGTTTTTTTACAACATTTGGTGTGATTGCTAGTATTAATAATAATGCATATTTACTTTTTATTTTTATTTTGAAAACTCTTTTTTTTTTAAAGTGTAAATGAAAATTCCTAAACTTTAGATTACACAATGAAAACCATTACTTTTAGATTATTGACTACAACCTGATTGAACATGGATCATACATGCATTTGAATTGATTCCATACCATCTCTAAGTAGCACTCTACTCAAATTTAAAAAATATAATACTTTGTTTCTAAATTTTTAAATATAGTATTGTTATTAAACACTATTTTTTTTTATTACTAAAATAAAGACAAAATAATAAAAATATGATTTAAAGGTTAAAAAAAGGTATAGTCTAACTTATAAACAAATTGATCTTTACAAAATATTTTTTATGGTTCATTTTAATCAAAATTAGGTAAAGATTTTTAAAAACTTAAATTGAATTTGTTTAATCTATAGAATTAGAATACCCAAAAATTTTCGTAATACTAAATCCATTTATAAATTAAAAAACATATTTTAAAACACTAAAAAATACAAATTAGACTATACTTTTAAAAATATACATATTAAATTTCTTAAAATTTAAATTTACAATTAAAAAATATATTTTTATCCAAACAAACCCAACCCAAAAATAATATATATATATAAACATCCCACAGAATTAAAAAAAACCACCCTAACTGCACCAATTCCCCTGCCTCCCCCAAAGAGAACAGAATTTTATTTAATATAATAATAACCACCACACCACCTAAAAAAACCCATAAACTTGCCCCAAATTAAATTCTCCAGCGACACCAATTCCCAAAAAGCAGAATCTTAGCATAAATTTTATTTAATATAATAAGAACCACCACACCACACCACCTTTAAAAAAACATAAACTTACCCCAAATTGAATTGAATTTAAATTAAATATATCGAATGGCATTACAAGGTTTTTTCCTTTTTACATATTTTTTAAAATATTAATTGAAGTTTTCTTCACAGCTGTGCACTCAACGCATTATATAAATACAACCCACCCTCACGCTATTCATCCTATTCTTGACTGCGTTCTCCTCTCTAAGCGAAACGGTCACAGAGCTCTTCGATTACAGGTATGGCCTCTTGATCTTCTTTTCCCTATTTCCTTGTGAAGATATCAGCGACGTCTGCTTCGGAAGAGTTTTCGTCATTTTTGGTTAACAAGTTTGTGAATTTCATTACCTTTGGATCTGCCCCTATTTCTGTGTTTTGTCTCCTTCGTGTAGTATGTGGGGAAGTTTTCTTTAATATGCTGCTAAGGTCTGACTGTTTAGAGCTTCGTTCCTGGGCAGATCTCAGATTTGCAGCTTCTTTAGGCATGTCTTAACTTTAGGGCTAAGGTCTGATTGTTTAGAGATTTGATTCTTGCGAGGTTTCATATTTATAGCTTCTTTAGACATGCCTGAGAAGTTTAATCTTCTGTAGCCCGTCCTTCGTGACTTTTTACCATTTAAGCTTTTAGTTTTGTGTGCTTTGTTGGTTTATGTCTATTCCAGTTCGATCTATCGTATGACTTCTGAGATTTCTTCTTTGCCTTCATATGGTTAATATCTTGTTTCCAAGGCATCTGTTGGTGAAATTTTCTTTCATAAGCTGCGTGTCTGTTTCTAGTCTTCCAGGGCTACCTGTATCTAGTGATTTTTTTTTTTTTTTTTCTTTGTATTTTCCATTTTATGATTGGGTTCTGTAATCTAAATATCTAAATATTACATACCTGTATATATAGTGATTTTTTATTTTCAATTTATGATTGGGTTTTATAATGCTTTTAAGGAGTCTTCGTATAGAAAATTCACTGTATGTCGTGCTGTTTATAGCCCTCTCTCTCTGGATGTTTGCTTTCATAGCGATTCTGTTATTGCCGCTACTTTGTGGTTTCAGTATTACAATGTCCTCTGTTCACTTGCAGGTCCTTTTCATTAGCTTTATACCTCTTTCAAGATGCAGATCTTCGTTAAAACTCTCACTGGTAAGACGATCACCCTCGAGGTTGAAAGTTCTGACACTATTGACAATGTAAAGGCCAAGATTCAGGACAAGGAAGGCATTCCACCCGATCAACAGCGTCTGATCTTTGCCGGAAAGCAGCTAGAAGACGGCCGAACCCTAGCCGACTACAATATCCAGAAGGAATCTACCCTGCACCTCGTGCTTCGTCTGAGAGGTGGCATGCAGATCTTTGTCAAAACCCTCACCGGCAAGACGATAACTTTGGAGGTTGAGAGCTCAGACACCATTGACAATGTTAAGGCCAAAATCCAGGACAAGGAAGGTATTCCACCTGACCAGCAGCGTCTGATCTTTGCTGGAAAGCAGCTCGAAGATGGTCGAACACTTGCCGACTACAATATTCAGAAGGAATCCACCCTGCACCTTGTGCTCCGTCTGAGAGGTGGCATGCAGATATTTGTTAAAACCCTCACCGGGAAGACAGTAACGTTGGAAGTTGAGAGCTCCGACACCATTGACAACGTTAAGGCCAAGATCCAGGACAAGGAAGGAATTCCCCCTGACCAGCAGCGTCTGATCTTTGCCGGAAAACAACTTGAAGACGGGCGAACGCTTGCTGATTACAATATACAAAAGGAATCTACTCTGCATCTCGTCCTCCGTCTAAGGGGTGGCATGCAGATTTTTGTCAAAACCCTTACTGGCAAGACAATTACTTTAGAGGTTGAGAGCTCAGACACCATTGATAATGTCAAGGCCAAGATCCAGGACAAGGAAGGCATACCCCCTGACCAGCAGAGGCTTATCTTTGCCGGTAAGCAGCTTGAAGATGGACGGACATTAGCTGATTACAATATTCAGAAGGAATCGACCCTGCACCTGGTGCTTCGTCTGAGAGGAGGCATGCAGATTTTTGTGAAAACTCTTACGGGGAAAACCATAACTTTGGAGGTGGAGAGCTCAGATACGATTGATAATGTGAAGGCTAAGATTCAGGATAAGGAGGGTATTCCTCCAGACCAGCAAAGGCTGATTTTTGCTGGTAAGCAGCTGGAAGATGGTCGTACCCTGGCTGATTATAACATCCAGAAAGAGTCGACTCTGCACCTGGTGCTCCGACTTCGTGGTGGTAGTTTTTAATTTAAAGGCCTTTTTGGAATAGCTTCGCAGGTCTCCGTAAAAGATGTTTCTGTACGCGTTTGTTAGTTTTTGTTTTTGTCTGTGCACAGTAGAACGAAACCAACGTTGATGTCCTGGTTGGTACTGCAGTGGGTGCTATGCAAGTAAATAATTCTCTTTGGATACAAAGACACTATATCATATGCATATGTTTTTTTTTAAAGATGAAGATTTCGAATGCATCTGTTATTGAAGTATTCCACCGGTGGGAGAAGTTTTAAGAAGTAGATTATTATCGTTTCTAACTTAAATGTAGAACGTTGTTTATTCCCAAGTTATTTTATGAAGATTTGGTTGTGGGATTCTGTTACTGGCAGCCTCTCTGTTCATTGTATTTTGGGTGTGTATGAATCTGAGAGGCATTCTTAATCGCGTGTTTCCGGCTTTGAGAGGCCTTTTTAAACGCATATTTATCGTCTTTTGACATTAACTGTATTCTTTTCATTATTTTTTGAGTATGCGTGAATTTGAGAGGCCTTATTATGATTGACCTGCCGCTTCTAGCCTGGCTAGGTTATTCCTTGAAGCAGCTAGGTTGTTCTTTGAAGTGCCATCAAAATTTGGCTTGAACTTCTTTAACAAGGATGTAGACGATGTTGGCTTTGAATTCTCCATGGATTCCGACTTTTCCTTTTAGCGCATATTTTTCATTATTCTTTTCATTATATTTTTAGTATACGTGAATTTGTGGGCGTTATTTTGATTGACCTGCTACTTTTCTTGAAGGGACTCTTCATGATATCCAAAAGATCCCTAAAACCAGCCCAAAAAACTCTTGAAGGGACTCTTCATGATATCCAAAAGATCCCTAAAACCAGCCCAAAAAACTCCTAATTTAGGGTGAAAACATAAAATCTCCAAATTTCTTGACGATAGCCTGCAAGTCCCTAAAGCTTGAAGCTTGATGAGGACTTGCAGGATATGTTCAAGGAGTTTGGAGGCTATCGTCCAGTACCAAGGATCATGGCCTTTTACAAACCCCAATACCAGCTATACCTCAAGACTGTCTTGTGACCATAACAAGGGTTGAGGCCTCTACTCCATCAAGCTCTCATCTGCCCGTTTTGTGACCATAACAATCAAGCTCTCATCTACCCGTCTTGTGACCATAACAATTAGGGTTGAGGCCTACTCCATCAAGTTCTCGTCTACCCAACTACAAGTACACTTACAACGAAACTATCAAATCAATACTGCTGTAGCATTTCTGTGGCTTAACCAGCTCACCTTCGATCATCAAAACAAAAGCAGCTTACTTAAGCAGTCTGTTGTTTTTTGTAGTCAGCCACCTTCAATCATCAAAACAATAGCAGCTTACTTAAGCAGTCTGTTGTTTTTGGTAGTCAGCCTCCTTAAGCTTTCAAGTCCCTGGATGCCCTCTTGAGCCTACCCCTGTCCTCAATGAGTTGTTGTGCCAAAACGTTGTCTTGTCTATGCAACTACTAGAATTTTTAAAATATATATATATATATATATATATCAAATTAAGAGATAATAGATGTCAGATTTAGAAGAGTGTTTCTGCCTTTAAGCGTGCTTCGTAGAAATTTGACTTTGGGCTGGTTAAGCTGATTCTTTGGTGGATCTTAAAAAAAATGATATATTGAAATGGCAAATTTGACATATATTGAAATGGCAAATTTGACATAGACATGGTTATGAGATATACAATTAAAATTTTCATAATGTAAAGGGACGTCATTTTAATCAGTTTATATATCATGTAATATATTATGGTAATATAATTTCAGGTCAATATTCAAATGACTAATAATACACTTTTGATTGCTTGCTCGTTCCAATATTATTATGGAAAGGCGTGAATTTCCAACCACAGTTGAGGTGCTTTGTATGTATGATTAAATTCTACTTGTTTTCAAATTATGGCTTTTAGAAACATGCATTGACATTATTGTTTACAACGTTGCATTTAGCGCAATTTTTTTTAGCGTGCACGAGTCTCATGCTTTGGGTTCACTTAGAGTATTTTGGTTATTTGAGAATGCATTTGCTTTCTTATCTCTACATATTGTCTCCTTATTTAACTTGGTATAACCAAAGCAAATCAAGGAGGGGAATTGAACTAACAAAAGCAAATCAAGGAGGGGAATTGAACTAACAAAGTTTCGTTGGTGCACAAAAATTGGGCGTGTTGGTGCACAAAAGTTGGGCGTTTTGGGCATTTTTTGAGTGAACAATTTTTATCCCTTTATATATAATTTGGTATAACATTTATGAACTAAACTAGATTGAAAAAGTAAACTAGATTGAACTAAAGCAAATCAAGGAGGGAAATTGAATGATTTGAACCAACAAAGTTTGGTTGCGCAAAAGTTGGGCATTTTGGGCATCATTTTTTGAGTGAAGGGAATTTTTAACCCTCTGTATGTAATTTGCTATTGTTGAAGAAAATAAAGAAACGCTATTGTTGAAGAAAATAAAGAAAACACAGTTTGCAAGTTTTCTTAGTGGGGATTTTTGGGCAAAAATTTATATGTAAGGCTAGGTAGAAAAATTCAATATATTTGTGGGTAAGTTTAGATTTCAATATATTTGTGGGTTGAAATTTAAAGTTTAGATTTCAATATATTTGTGGGTTGAAATTTAAAGTTTAGATTTCAATTTTTTACTTTGTAAAATTTACAAATTAGATGGGTTTTAGAAAATGACATTTGTTGAGGTGGCAAATTTTCTTGGATGGCAAAAGGTTGTCGAAATCCTTTTTTTTTTCCAAAAAATCTGACAATCTAAATGTTTGAATCCAATATTTAGATTCCAATTTTTGATGGGGAAATGGATTCAACACCATCAAAAAAACCTTGGGACACCCAAAATCTTGAAACTTGAGCGTTGTAACCTAAATTTTCCAAAATTTATCTTGGATTTTATCAAAATCTTGTTGGTATTTCCATTGTTTTATGAGCAAATTTGAAGTCTCATTAGACTATGCATTAGAAAATTAACATGGTATGAGAGCCATGTCTCTGAGTGAATACCAACATTGTTTTTGACCTCAAGAACATGTTAAGTACAAAGGGAAGGAAGTAGGGATGAAAGGTTGTGTTTGGGTTTCTAACAGTGTGACCTAGGGTTTTAACCCATAGAGCGTAGTTTTCACCATTTAAACTATTGCACAAGGGTTTTTAAAGGGTTTGACGAATAGAATGTCTTATCAAGGTTTGGAGAGCTTTGTGTTGTTGGGGCTTCAAAAGTCATGAGAGAACTTCTAGGACGTAGTGAGTGGTAGATAGAAACTTCTAGACTAGGAGTGGTTGTGGGATGACTATGTTCAGGAGAAGATTTAGATGTAGGTTAGATTTGGAGCTCATGTTAAGCATGAGGAAGAGGAGAACTTTGCCCTAGTTGGCAAAGGGGGCAAGGCCTTCAAAGCGCTGGAAGAAGTTGGAACCTATGACAAAAAAGGGATTTTCATGGGCTACCTTGAGACATTCAAGGCGTACATCTAGGTGTACGTACCAACATATAGGAAGACAATGATTAGGTGTGATGTCAAGTTTGAGGAGGAAAGAGCGCTTATGAAGTCCTTAGATAGGAAGACTGTGATTAGGCGTGATGTCAAGTTTGAGGAGCAGAGTTTGACATAAAGGATATAGGGCTCATGCACTATTTCTTTGTGTTGGAGATTTGGTAGGGAGATGGACATATTTTCTTGGGACAGGGAAAGTATGCTCTTAAGATTATCAAGAGGCCTTGCATGCAGGATTGCAAGCCCATGGCCACGCCTTTGGTGACAAATTGGAGGAAGATGGACACTAGCATAGTAGAGCGTGTTGATGCCACTCTCTATAGGCATCTTATCAGGTCATTGATGTCTTTAGTGAACACAACCAAACATTTGCTATACAATGAACCAGTTGAGTTAGTTCATAGTAGAGCCTAAAAGAGTACATTGGGTTGCTGCTAAACATATTCTCATATACCTTAGAGGCATAATGGATTATGGGTTTATGTACAAACATGTTGATGGAGTGACAGTAAAAGGCTTCACAAATCCGAATTGGGTAGGCGTTCCACAGATAAAAAGAGTACTTCAGGTTGCACTTTCAGTGTTGGTTTAACAATTGTTTCTTGGTTCAGTAGGAAGCATAGATCAATGTTGATTTTTGAGTATCTTGGGAAGTATTGCAAGACTAGGGTTTTGGGTTTGGAGGGCAAAGCGCCACAAGAGTCACTTGTGAGTTTGGAACCCGAGCATGGGGTTTTGCACCGATCAGGATTTCGGCCAAAACCATGAAGAATTTGAGCATGAGAAAATTAAGGTGATAGAGCTTGGCGTGATGATTCCAACGCTTCGAAGATCACTCAAAATGGAGCTCTAGAACTTGAGTTATGAATAATTAATTGTTGGACAAACAAGTCATGTCGGCTTGGTCCAAATGTCATGTCTCTTCAACAAATTCGTGGAGCCCTCATACGTGTTTAAAATGAATTAGAGTCATTTTACTCATCCAAAAATTGCATCACTCATAGAATTTTCTCTGAAACAGGCTGAGCTAAAGGAGGAGGTAAAGGAGTTTGCTTTTAGGGCAAGGAAACACCTGTGATTAGGCCGAGCTACGGCATGAGGTAGGCCGTAGGCCTAAAGGAAAATTTGGGGGCAATTTAGGGTGATACTTAACTCTGTTTTGGGTCCGCTCCGAGCAGGACGTAAGGCCACATGCATTGAGGTGAATTTGGATCCTTGTGCGTGGAGTTTGCGGGTTGTCTTCCCTATGTTATGATGCTGCAACCCTATTCTTTGTGTGCAAACTTGGTTGTAGTCTTGTAGAGGAGTTTTGTGAGGACTGTTGTCCTTAACAAGCTGAAACAAGGTGCCATATAGAGCAGCGAAGGAAGGAGGGTCTTGTGGAAGGAAGGCCACGATCTTCTAGGTGACGCTTGGAGCAGTTTTAGGGTTGTGACATATTTTGTGGGTGCCCTAACCAGTGAAGAGCTACAACAGTATGCACAACCAGAGGTATGTTGATGAGATAGTGTTGATTTGATGCTAGTTTGGGTGGTGTCCTAGTGTGGACAAGTTGCAGCTTGTGGGAGCCATTTGGAGGGCTTATCTTGGTGGATGAAAGCCTATCCTAGGAGTAGATTTCACAGTGAAGGATTGGGTGCCATTGGACTGGTGGAGGGCAACATGTTGGCTACCCAAAGTAGCCCTAGACAAGCAATCTTGAAGTGATGAAGATAGTTGAAGGTTGGGTGAAGTTTGTTGCCTTATGAGTAGCTCTTTGATTGACGGAAGAGGCTACTAGAAGGCAGATTGGAGCTCAGGTGTTGGCTAGCCTAGAGAGCATATTGGATCAACCCGTGTTCATTGTGGCAAAAGTGACTTGCAGCGATGTTAGGTGGAAACCATCCCGGAGTCTCTATGTGTTGTCCTTTGAAGGACTAAAGGGTAGCGAGAGAGCAGTACGAAAGTGAAGGACGGGCAAGACAAGATACAACATAGAAGTTGCAACGAAGATTATCATTGTATCTTGTATACCATAGATTGTTGTATTATTCAGATTGATTTAATATAATGAAGATTGGGTTGTACATTATTGTACAATTTTGTTAAAAATTGTGTATACTTCTGCATATGTGATTTGATGCTTTATATTTTACGCTGTGCAAAATAGTTTTTGTTGAGATTCTTGGTTTGGTAGTGTCAGAGATTTTAATATTCTAACCTAGACCTAAGATCGTGGAAATTAAACATGGTATCAGAGCGTGTCTGAGCTACTTTGAAAGTCAATGAATTAGAGTTGTGCATAACGAAGTACAACTTAAGAGGGAGTTGGTCACATTGTAGGTGACAATGTCGAAGTTGCAGGCTGGTATCCGGTATGAGGACAGGTTGGAGGGGTTGTCCAACTATAGTCCATGGAAGGAAATGATCAAGTTGGTCTTGCAGGTCAACAGGATCTGGGAGTTCGTCGAGAAAGCCATCAAGAACCCAACTGACCCAAAGGAGTTGGAAGTGTATGGATATTTGGATACGAGGGCGAGGTTGATCATTCTTGATGGTGTGAAGGATTCCCTAATACTTCATTTGTCCAGGAAGAACATTGCACATGAGATGTGGATGGCTCTTCAGAATTTGTTCCGAAATAAGAACGAGAACCAAGTATTGTTATTGGAGGATAAGTTGAAGTCCACCAAGATAATACATGGTGAAGGAGTGACTTCATATCTGACGAGATTGTCTTAGGTAAGATATGAGATTGCTGCTGTTGGTGTGACTATTTCAGATTTGGATATGGTGATGATTGCTTTGAAAGAGTTCACCGAGGAATGGAAGCCCTTCATGAAAGGGATTGTTGCTAGAGAGAAGTTGCCAGACTGGAATAATTCAGGAAGAGTTGCGAGACGAGGATCTTCATTCGAAGAAGAGGTCTTCATAGGATGACATGGCACTTGCAGCGTGAAAGAAGGTTAAGCAGAAGAAGGCGTTGAGTAAAGTCAAGTGTTTCAATTATGGCGAGATGGGTCATTTTTCGTCAAGATGTCCGATGAAGAAGGGGAACGATGAGAAGAAAGGAACGCAGGTTGTTGATGTTGCCTCTTCTGCTGAGATAGATGCTCCCACCAGGAGATTGGAGGAGGAGGAATTTGCTATGGTCTCTCATATCTTGCAGGGAATTGTCAATGAGGATGGATGGTAGATGGACAATGGTGTATCGAAACATATGACAAGGTCACATGAGGTTTTTGAGACTCTAGCTGAATGGGACTCAAAGTTGCACATGGTGTTGGGTGACAAGAGTCAGAAGGAGATCCAAGGATTGGGAGTTGTGCCATTCAGGATGGAGATAGGACAAGTGATGAGGGTCCAGGATGTACTATTTGTACTAGGACTCATATATAGCGTGATATCTATCTCGATGATCAAGAAGAAGGGGTTTGAGGTCTTGTTACTGAATGGGAAGGCAAGACTCAGGCCTAGAGGCTCTAGCTCCAATGGGATTGTACTTGGAGTTAGAGTGCATGGTCTATACAAGTTGATGGGAAAGCCTATGGATCATGGGAGGAAGTAGGTGGAGCAGGTGCAGGTGTAGGCTTCAAAGGAGAAGGTACAAGTTCCCAAGAAGAAGGTCCAGGTTCCAGAGGCTCAGAGGGAGTCAAGTTCTAGCGGGAGCTTGCAGATTTAGAGGGAGACTTTGCAGCCCAAGAAGAGTGCAGTGTCAATGGGGAGCAAGGGTGCTTCCACATCTAGAAAAAAGGAATCATGGAGGGATTGGAAAGTGATACATGAGAAGAAGAATAAGGATGCTTTTATTGACAACGAGACTTCTGAGAGAGGCGTAGTTCATGCTTCCAAGATTGCTGCAGTGGTGAGCACCAAGAGTTGGGCGAGTGTTGCGAGTAGTGATGATGATGATGAGTTACTTCCTTGTCTTGGAAGTACCTCCCTCGCTAAGAGGGAGTGTTGATTTTTGAGTAGATTGGGAGGTACCCCAAGCCCTAGAGTTCGGAGTTTGGAGGGCAAAGCGCCATAAGATTCACTTGTGGGCTTGGAACCCAAGCATGGGTTTTTTCACCCATCAGGATTTGGGCCAAAATTGTGAAGAATTTGAGCATGAAAAAACTTGAGGTGATAGAGCTTGGCGTGGCGATTCCAACGCTTCGAAGATCACTCAAATCAGAGCTCTAGAACTTGAGTTATGAATTTTTGAAGACGACAATTACTTTTTGGACATGCAGGTCATGTCGTCTTGGTCCAAATGTCATGTCTCTTCAACAAATTCGTGGAGCCCACTTATGTGTATAAATAAGAGGTGAATTAGATTCATTTTACTCATCCAATGGGTGATGAGGGCTCAAGATGTATTGTTTGTACCAGGACTCAGATATAGCATGATATCTATCTCGATGATAGAGAAGAAGGGATTTGAGGTTTTGTTCCAAGATGGGAAGGCAAGACTCAGGCCTAGAGGCTCTAGCTCCGATGGGATTGTACTTGGAGTTAGAGTGCATGGTATATATACGTTCATGGGAAAGCCTATGGATCATGGGAGGAAGTAGGTGCAGGTGCAGGCTTAAGAGGAGAAGGTCCAAGTTCCAGAGGTTAAGAGGGAGTCGAGTTATAGCGGGAGCTTGTAGATTCAGAGGGAGACTTTGCATCCCATTAAGAGCGCATGGTCAGTGGGGAGCAAGGGTGCTTCCACACCTGGAGAGAAGGAATCATGGAAGGATTGGAAAGTGATACATGAGAAGAAGAAGAAGGATGCTTCCATTGACAACGGCACTTTCGAGAGAGATGTAGTTTATGCTTCAGGGATTGTTGCGGTGGTGAGCGTCAAGAGTTGGGCAAGTAGTGACGATGATGATGAGTTACTTCCTAGTCTTGGAAGTAACTCCCTCACTAAGAGGGAGTGTTGATTTTTGAGTAGTTTGGGAGGTACTCCAAGCCCTAAGGTTCGGGGTTTGGAGAAAAAAGCACCATAAGAGTCACTTGTGGGCTTGGAACCCAAGCATGTGGTTTTACACCCATAGGAATTTGGGCCAAAACCGTTAATAATTTGAGCATGAGAAAATTTAAGGTGATAGAAATTGGCTTGACGATTCCAACACTTTGAAGATCACTCAAATCAGAGCTCTAGAACTTGAGTTATGAATTTTTGAAGTTGACAATTAATTGTTGGACATACAAGTCACGTCGGCCTGGTCCAAATGTCATGTCTCTTCAACAAATTCATGGAGCCCTCTTATGTGTATAAATAAGAGGTGAATTAGAGTCATTTTACTCATCCAAAAATTGCATCACTCATAGAATTCTCTTTGAAACAGGCCAAGCTCAAGGAGGACGAAGGAGGTAAAGGAGTTTGTTTTTAGGGCAAGGAAACACCTGTGATTAGGTCGAGCTGCTATAAGAGGTAGGCCGCAGGCCTAAAGGCAAATCTGGACATGATTTAGGGTGATACTTATCTCTGTTTTGGGTCCGATCTGAGCAAGAAGTAAGGCCACATGCCTTGAGGTGAATCTGGATACCTATGCATGGAGTTTGAGGGTTGTCTTCCCTATGTTATGATGCCACAACCCTATTCTTTGTGTGCAGACTTGGCCATAGTCCTGTAGAGGAGTTTTGTGAGGACTGTTGTCCTTAACAAGCTGAAATTGGGTGCCATATAGTGCAGTGGAGGAAGGAGCGTCTTGTGGAGGAAGCCCAAAATCTTCTAGGTTACTGTTGGAGCAGTTTTAGGGTTGTGACATATTCTGTGGGTGCCCTAACCAGTGAAGAGCTACAACAATATGTACAACCAGAGGTATGTTGATGAGATAGTGTTGATTTGATGCTAGTTTGGGTGGTGTCCCAGTGTGGACAAGTTGCAACCTGTGGGAGCCATTTGGAGGGCTTATCTTGGTGCATGACAGCCTATCCTAGGCGCATATTTCATAGTGAAGGATTGAGTGCTATTGGATTGGTGGAGGGAAGCGTGTTGGCTACCCGAAGTAGCCCTAGACAAGAAATCTTGAAGTGACAAAGACAACTGAAGGTTGGGTGAAGTTTGGTGCCTTATAAGTAGCTCTTTGATGGACGAAAGAGTCTACTAGAAGGCATATTGGATCTCATGTGTTGGCCAGCCTAGAGAGCAGATTGGATCAACTCGTGTTCATCGCAACATAAGCGACTTGCATTAATGTTAGGTGGAAGCCCTCCTGGAGTCTTTATGTGTTATCCTTTGAAGGACTAAGGGGCAACTAGAGAGAAATACGGAAGCAAAGGACGGGTAGGCTAAGATATGACATAGAAGCTACAACGAAGATTGTCATTGTATCTTATATACTGTAGACTGTATTATTATTCAATTTGGTTTAATATAACGAATATTGGGTTGTACATTATTGTACAATTTTGCTATTTTGTATACTTGTGCATATGTGATTTACTGCTTTATATTTTCCGTTATGCAAAGTATTTCCTGTTAAGATTCTTGGTTTGGTAGTGTTGGAGATTTTAAGATTCTAACCTAGACCCATGAGCATGGAAATTAAACAATCAGTGGCACTCAGATTAGTAGAGGTTGAAGACATGTCTACCAACCTAGAAATTTGTGACGCCATCTGATCGATGAATTCTCTTGTTGATCTCTTTAGTCAGAGCTACAATCATACATTATGATAATCAGAGTTGCATTAAGCTTTCTGATAATCCAGTGTTCAATGACCACTCCAAGCACATCAAGATTAGGTACCATCATATCAGAGACTGTGTTCAGAGGGTTAAGATCAAACTTCAGTGTATTCCTACAAAAAAACAAACAACAAACATATTGACCAAGGCTTTTCCTAGGAGCTTTGTCCATATCAGGGAGAAACTGGTTGTAGTTCAAAATACCTTCCTCTTTAAGAGAGAGTGTTAAATTAAGTTAAAGGAGGAAGCGTTCATCGAGATTTAGTGGATGTACTAAATTTGGCTGAGGGACCCACAAGTGGGGCCAAGGCATAGATATCACTTTTTATTATTTTTTTACCTGGGAAAATTTAAAGTTTCCCATAGTTAAGAGTTGAAGCGATCTTGATCATCCAAGAAGACTTAATCTCAACCCTTCGTGGGGTTAGTGGGCCCAAGTCGATTTCTAGGAGGGAAAAAGGGTGCAAAATTGGTCATTATGCATCAAATTAGTGTGTTCTGACTTTAACAATAGAGTAGAGAAAATTCCAACACTAGGGTTTTCTACTCAGCACATTCCAGTAGGAGAAAACAGGCTAGACAATCATCATCACCTTCATATTTTTTTTTTCCACCAATCGAGCGAGTAGGGTTGTGCAAAGAAGTTGTGCAAAAGGTCATACATGAATGTACAAAACTCACATTACACAAAAGAGGGAGGTTGAGTTGGATTTATAAATTTTAGCTAGTTCACAGAATTTTGTTGGGAACTTTCTGAATGAAGGGAAGTTTTATCCCTGCATATGTAATTCACTATCGCTAAAGAAAGTAAAGAGAACACAATTTGTAGGTTTTCCCTAGCTGGGGTTTCCTACATAAAAAATTATTGTGCACAATTTTTATGGTATGTTTGTCTTCATCAACTCATTTTGTTTCTGGTACATACTAATTAGAAAAACTCAGTATATTTATGGGTTAAAATTTAAAGTTCGGATTTTAGTTCTTTACTTAGTAAAATTCACAAATTAGATAGTCGTGTTTCAGAAAACTAACAAAGCTCAACAATATAACTTCAAATATAAGAAATGATATATACTTTTTTCACAATGCAGAGGTATGAGGAACTTAAGTACATTCTGCCACTCAGCGACTATAATTTTCTGAGTGTTGGAGTCCTCTATTGTGTAACAACGGTGACAACTTTGGACTAATATATATACATATACGAGTGGCCACGACGTCACCAAACAATATTGATATGGTATGCCACTTGGATAGGCACCTTAGAGGGGAATTCGACCTCCACAAGGCAACAACTTGACCCCGTTAACCACTCAACCATTTTTATTAGTCCTATGCTCCATTATCAATAACATACTCAACCATGCAAGAGGGTGTAACTCAGCCTGCTAATTAGAGAAGATATACGACCCTAAACAGAGGAAAACTTGGCCAACAATGAGTGTAACTCAACTCATTTTAGCATAGATAAAACTCAACTTCTTTAGCCCAAAAAACCCAGCTAGCAACTATAAGGACTTGGTCTCTATGTGAGCAGAACTCAGACACTTTAATGATGGTAACTAGCCCCCTTTCCTCAACAACTCGACCCTAGATTTGGCTTGGCAACTCCACTTCAAAGAATATTTGTAGAATACACAAAATCAAAGCTTAAAATGAGATGATAACACTTTGAAGACTTACTATGATAACACTTTGAAGACTTACTCCAACTTTGTCATCTTTTCCCCTTTGAAGCACAATGGAAAAATCTGAGTGATCTCACTCCTAAACTAGCTAGGGTGTATAGTTTCAACACCAAAACTAGCGAACCAGAATGAAGTTTTCCAAAAGCCCTAAGCTCTTTCTCAATTTCTTCAAAATTCTAATTTTCAAGCGAGCACATGCAATAATGAGTAGAGATTCCTCATTTTCCTTTTTTATAACTTGTTTGCCACTTTTGTCACCCTTTTACCCTTTTATTTTAAGAGTTACTTTAGTGTGTTTTCACTTTATAAATTAAAGGTGACTTTTCATTAGCTTATGACTCGTGTCTTCTTTTCACCACTTTAGCTTTTGTAATGTTTTCTCCTAGGTGAATCATGTTCCCTTGATTATTTTTTTCCATCATAGGCTACAAGAACCTTATTAGGCTAGAATATCCCTTTCATTATGACTCTTAAGTGGATGGGGACATTATAGTCCTCCTTGCCCAAGGCTACTTTAGCCCTCAAGCAGATTTAGCCTCGAATGTTGGAGCACCTACTCCCCTTCCCATGTGGAATCTTCAACAGGCATACATTTCCATTTCACTAAGTACTTGTTTCTCATCCTGTTCCTCAACTTTCGTTCCCTCACCTCTAGAATTTCCTCTGAAACTAGGATCAACTCCCCTTCCTTGTCCAATGATTGAAGCTCAGTAGAAGTGACTACATATTGTCCCAAAGCCTTTTTGAGGCTAGAAACATGGAAGCCATTGTGAATTTTACATCACTCTAGAAGCTCTAGATTGTAGGCCACCTCCCCTACATGCCTCACAATCCTGTAAGGCCCATAGAACTCAGGGTTAAACTTCTCAACCCTTTTCAGTTTGAGTGATGATTGCTTGTAGGTTTGTAGACAAAGATACACCAAGTCCCCAACCTTGAAGCTACACTCTACCTAATCCTCGTCTGCATAAACTTTATGTTGGTTATGATCCATCTGCAAATTATCTTTGAGGACCTGCAATATGTCTGCTCAACTATCCCCAAATACCCTATTCACGAATGTTGGAGCTTCATATCCATACATGACCTTAAAGGGTGTCATTTTGATTGAAATATGGTAAGTGTTATAACAATGGTTTCCCAGGTGTAACCACTTAACCCATGTTTTTTTATGGCCAAATACATAATTTCTGATATAGCCCTACAACCATTTGTTGACTATCTTGGTTTTTCCATCGGTCTATGGGTGGTAATTAGTACTAGGCGTTAGCTCCATCCAAATTAGCCTGAACAACTACCAAAATCCTCCCATGAACCTAATATCCATGTCACTCACAATTGTCTTAGGCAACCCATGCAACCTCAACACTTCTCAGAATAACAAATAAGTATGCAAACTTTGTGAGCCTATCCACCACCACATAAATACAATCCTTCCCATGCACCTGTGAAAATATCATGATGAATTCCATGGAAATGCTTTCCCATTTCCTAGGATGGGAAGTGGCTAAAGAAACCCTATTGGATGAGTATGCTCTGCTTTGTTTTGTTTCATACATTACATTCTATCATAAATATTAGCACATATGTCTTGAGACCCTTCCATGTGAACCTCTCCCTGATTTGTGTATAGGTGCTCAAGTGCCCAAGGTTCCCTGCTAAGGGTGAGTTGTGCACTGCCTGCACAATCTTTTCCTTGAGCTAAGAATCTGTTACTAGGTAAATCCAATATTTGTAGTAAATAATGTGATCAACGACACAATATCTGTCATCCTGGATTAGCCCGTTGAGGATCTTATAAGCAAATTTGTTCTTTGAATACTCCACCAGTAGAATGGATTTCCAGTCTCCCATAATTTCCATGAGAGAGAAGGTGGATGGAATTTTGGAAAGGGCATATGCTACCACATTGGTCTTTCCATTCACATACTCAATCTCAAAATTGTATGCTTGCAGTTTGTTGATCCCCTTTTGCTACCTCTCACTCAACTCATTCTGCTCCATGAGAAACTGTAAGTTGTTATGATCACACTTCAATTTAAACTTGTTCCCCACTAGGTACTGTCTAAACTTGGGCATTGCATACATAATGGCCAACATATATTTATCATGTATAGAATAATGTTGTTCATAATCCGTGAGTTTGTGGCTCTCAAACACAATCGGGTGGTGATTCTGCATTAACACTACTCCTATCCATGTCCCTGTAGCGTCACACTCAAACACGAATGGTAAGTGAAATCTGGTAGTGCCATCATAGGGCATGAACTCGTTACCTTCTTCATCCTCTCGAAGGTTTCTTGTGCATTATCAAACCAACTGAATGCCCCCTTCTTTGTGAGGTCTATAAGAGGCGCTTTCAATGGTGAGAATCCCTTAACAAACTTATATAATATGTGAAAATGCCAAATAAGCTCTTCAATTGAGTCACATTCTTTGAGGCAGGCCACTCAATGACTTACCTAATCTTCTCCCGACGCACCTGAACCCCATTCTCCCTAATCACATGCCCCAAATAGAGCATTTCAGTCATACCAAACTCACACTTGGATATATATATATATATATTTGTGTTTCTTAACGGGGGACATTTTTTATTTTTTATTTTTTAAATGCTTTTTGTTGTTGTTGCATTTTTATATTATATTGTTGATTAAATTTAATTGGACTCTTCTGCATAAAACTCTTGTTCCTCCAAAATTCCCAATACTTCATCCAAATGCGTGAAGTGATCCTCCCAAGCTTTGTTGTAGACCATAATGTCATCAGAGAAAACCAACAAATAGTTCTGCAACTATTTGTTGAACACATAGTTCATGAAAGACCGAAAATGTTATGGATGCATTGGTTAGCCCAAATGGCATAACCAGAAACTCATGGTGCCCATAGTGGCACTTGAAAGAAATATTCAAGATATCCTGCTCCCAAGCTCGAATATGATGGTAGCCTAAGAAAATATCTATCTTTTAAAAATAATTTTCCCCACTTAGTTCATCCATCAACACATCAATCCTTAGAATGGGCTATTGGTTAATTTTTGTCCTTTTATTAAGTGCTTGGTAATCAATGCACATCCTTCTTAGACATCACCATCGAAGAAGAAAAGGGGCTAAAACTAGGAGGAATGTGGCCCAATCTCATCATATCCTTATTAAATTCCTAATTTCTTCCTTATACCTTGGGATGGCGATAAGGTTAGTTATAATAGTGTGCAACTCCTCTTCCAACTCTATCACATGCTTAAATGCACTTTCTGGAGGTTTACCTGGAGGAATGTCAACAAAAACGTTTTGATGTTTGTGGATTAATACCTGAATGTCATATGGATACTAGCAAGGATTCTCTGGCCATCTTCTATTAGGAACGTAGCACTCTATTGGCCACTCTATGTCTCCATGCCACAACACTGCCTCCATACTATGACATGATACTATCTTGGGTGGATATTCATGCATGACCCACAAAACTACCTTCCAGCTATCATGATATTTGAACTCCACCTCCATTCTTCTCTAATCAGTGGTGTATATCCCAATGGAATAAAGGAAATCAACACCGAGTACCACATTGGTATCTGGTATGTCTACCATAAATAGTCATCTGTCAATGTGTAGTTCCCCATGGTTATTTTTAGTTTGGGGACCCATCTGGTGCACTCCATTTCATGACCACCAAATATGACTACCATCAATCCATCGAAATCCTCCATCGAAATCTCCCTCTGATCCACCAACATTGCATCCATGAAGTTGTGGGATGCCCCACCATTAATCAACATCGTCACCTTCTGCCCCAACATGACCCCCTTGACTTTGAATACATGGTACCTAGGAACTTTTGACATGGATGAAATAGCAGGGCCTTTAACCCCAACCTGTGATGACACCTCACTTGTTTCCATGTGTTCCTACTCCTGTATCGTTCCCTATCATGTATCCTTATCCTCCTCATCATTATCACTGTCTGCGTATACCTCTATGTAGTGTGCTTTTCCTGACTTGTCCTTTCCTACACGTCTGTGTCTTGACGCCCAAGGCTCCTAACAATTAAAATACAAATTCTTCTTCCTCAACTCCTTTTGAGTCTCCTCATCTAGCTTTGTTCTTTTGGTGTACTCCCTATTACCTACTGCCTGTGGGTATTATATTTAGGAGAAATTTTTCTCCTAGATGGTCCTCAGCCAGAATCTGATAGCCCCTTGCAGTGCCCTGCAGCCCCCAGATAGCGCGATGTGCCATTTTTCTCCACCACATGAGCCATCCAAGTGGTCCCTCACCCATCTATTATGAATGTATGTTTGAAAGTGGGCCTCCTGACCCCAAAGGCATGGATTTTCCATTGGTATAATTGAATAGTTTTCCTTATTTGTCATGGGAACTTTAGGGAATGAATTGGGGGGAGCGGAAGGGGGGGGGGGGGCGGCATTCAGTGGAAAGAGTGGGTTAGGTTTGTATTCTTGTCTCAATTTCCTGATTTCGTGGTTACCCTTGTATCCTAGTCCCATGGGATCTCCTTTACTAGCCATTAGCTTTAGGGTTGGCACTACATGGGAAATCTCGATTTTGGGTGCGTGGTCCCTTTTCCTGACACCACCTATATTACTCCCTTTGTACTCATTTGAGCCCATTCATCTATTTTCCCGTTCAGGCCCACATGTGTCCACTGGGTCCACATAGGGTTTAAAGCCTCCCCTCCCCTTGTCCACACTTTGGGTCAGGCGTGGAACGATGCCCCAGAGGTTGATGCAGCTAAAAAGAAAATAAATAGCATAATTTGGCCACTCTCAACAGGAAATGTATCACAAAATGAAAAATATGTCTAAGACATACAAATTTAGCACGTGGGTTAAAGCCAAACATGAGCTCTACCCCTTATCTATGGCTAATGTCACCTTGGTTCCTATGGGCCTAGATGAGCCTCCCTACATCATTAAGGAACCCATGATTTTACCAACCCATGGTGGATGATGAACTGCCCCACCTCAAGGTGGTATCCACTGCTATATACTACACATCATGCTCTCCATCCCGTGGAGCCTTGAGCAGTTATGAAGAAAAATCAATCAAAGGTAAAAGACATATGAAGAAGGGTGGAAACACAAAGGTCGGAGTAACTCATGTGCCACAATTTTCTCCCTCCTACACTCATACACCCAGGTGTGGGATTCCCTTGTCATAGCTACCCGATGCACCTTGACATGTGGTCTCATGATTCCATTGATCCCCACTGCATTCTATCATTCTATCATCTCCCCCTTACCTCTTAAAGGATGTACTATGGATGTGCCACCCACTTTAGATGTTGAAACCACCTAATAGGGTCATTGGTTAACCTCCTTTTGACAAAGCCCACTATGGAAGGGCATGCCACCATGAAGTGTCCTATTGATCCAATGACTTGTAAGCATTATTACTTGATTTTTATAATTATTTGTTGTATTGGATGACTAGGGAACACATTGGATCTTATGCAGGATTGCAAGCAAGTCTTCATTTAGGGCTTGGTCTCCCTATATGGGGTCCTATCCCTCCAAAGGGATACATTGTCACTTGTAGGGTGAGCATTGAGAACCATGGGTCTCCATCATATCAGATGTTACTTCATGGATCCCCAACAATGTTCATTGATTTCTCATGTTCCACCTTTTGGATGAGGATGATGCTCCTGGTCCACCATGCCCAACCGGTTCCACAGTTGCACCCTACACTTGGTAGATGTTTGAGGATGCCTCCCGCTGCAAATGGAGGTTTTATGTCATCACCAATTCTTACAGATGGTATACAAGCATATTTGATCCATTTGGAGACCCATGACGAAGTCCTTGTGTGCCCACACCCACTTGGGAGCACCAAAGGTTCTTGATTGGATAACAAGGGGCCACCACCTTGTCCACTATGTTTGGAGTCCATTTCTTCATCATGACACCCCTTGGACTTCAACAGGTCTCCTCAAAGGCCCAACGAATCACTTTTGAGATCATTTGACCCTCTTGAGTGGTTTATCATAACATTATTGAGCTATTCGGTGGGCTTGTCACCAAAAGTTTATTTATTATGCACATTATTTTATTTTAGGGGCTACATTAGGCCTAATTGGCTAAATTGAATTCATTAGGAAGTGTATAAATAGAATTGAGGTGAATCACTTTGATCATCATCACTTGGATTGGATCATTCTCTCTTATGAGATTTTCACTATTCTTTTTGGAGGACGAAATTAGATGAATGAATGAATTTTGATGTTGGGATCTCTTCATTTTTGTCTTGGAGCTTCTATATTGGCATATAACGATGATTGGATATACTTGTTCTCATACGTAAGTACTCTTTTAATGCTATTTTTTCATTTTCTTATGTCACATGCATGTTGCTGGGGATTTTCGCTATACTAGACTGAAATTAGTTGCTTTCCTCATGTGAAATGGTGGAAATTTACCTTTTCATAGCATTGTATCATGTCATGGGCCATGTTTGAATAAGTGAATATTCTTAGAGATATATTGTTGAAATTTTATCTTGCTAAGTCATCATATATTGTATATCGAAGTATAATGACCTTGAAGCATTGTCCCATGCCCTAATTGCCATGCGAAATTGTTCTACGGGCCTCCTTGACTAAGGGAAATCATAGCAAGCATTATAATCTCTTTGATTTCATTTCTCCAAAAGGATTAGGCATTGGTCCTCCATAGGTGATCACCAAAATCATATTCTTTATCACCTCTCCCTGTTTCTTCTAGGCCTAGGCTCCATAGGTGACCTAGGGCATCAAATTTCTCGCAATTCACCCCTCAAAAAAATTTGAACTCCTAGCCTTTACTACGTTGTTGTGTCTCCTAAGATCCCTCCAAATTTGAAGCCATTATGACGGTGGGATATTGAGATATTTCAAGCCCTAGCTCTGAGATTGATTCTTTCCCTTTGTTTCCCTTGGATAGTGACCTCATTGGGATCATTGTATTGAGATATTTGAAAATTGCTCCTTTGATCTCCTTATTCCCCTAAATTAGGTCAAGCATACCCTTGATTGATCAACTCCACCCCTTGACCTGACTTTGGGTCTACTTGGTCCTGTGTGGTCTCACAAGTTTTGGAAGACAATTTTACAAATACCACTTGGAAACCAAGTTTTCACAAGGGTTTCTAGGACTAGGTCCTTGATAAGTCTCATTCCCAAACCCTATCCCTTGAAACTCATTTGGGCCCTTCTTAGAGAGCCTTACACCTCGCTTCCCAAGCAATCAAACTATACAATTGAGTCTCTCTTATGAATAGGCATTTGGAATCAATCCTTATCTCTCCATTGATTCATCGTTCTAGTGATTTCCTTTATTACCGAGTCTCCTCCCATCGGTGAAAATCCATAAAGAGTAAGGAACCTTAGCTGAGGTGACAGTGGGCTATCGCTCCATTGTTTCCCTTAAACTAGTAGTTTCCCTTTTAGGATCCCCTCCTAGGACCCCTACTAGTTTGAGTGGTAACATTTTTGGCATCGTTGTCGGGGACACGAAACATATGTTTTGTTCTCCATACAACCCATTTACATATCAGTATTGACGACTCTATTGGAAGAACGAAACCCTAGTTATTCATTGAGATTCAAAGTTGATGCTTGTAGGGTGAAGCAAGCATCTATCAAGGCACTTCAATTCACCATAACAACTCCATTTTAATCCTAATATGAAAAATAATAAAATATGGAATATAGGAAAAGAGATTTATCTTAGTGCTACATTTGCAGAATTCAGTGATGATCTAGGTGGATATTGGTGGCCACCCGCCAATTCCACTTGGACCCCCACCATTGTTTCTTTCAGTTTCTTTAATTGTAGCACAATTTACTATTTTTAGGAGTTTTTCAGGTCCTAAACTTCTAGAGCCATTTTGAGGCCCTAAACAACGTTTTTTTGGCAATCTACCGCCAACAATTTTTAGATAAAATCATCTTTTCCATCGTAGTCCTCGGAGAGATATTTCCAATGGGGTATCATGTGCATCAAACGGAGATAATATGACCAAGTCACGACCCCGGGAAGTTGGCTGTCCAACTAACCCCAATAGGGCCCATAAATTCTTGGTGTTACATCTCCTTGGGTTAGGCTTTTGGTTGATTAGGGTTTGCTCTTATTGTTCAATAATAAAAAGGCCCTTGAGCCTCATTGTAAGGCAGTTGAGAGGCATGTAGCCACCACATTTATTCTCAGGGATAAGCTACCATCGCCTAAGCTAGTTTATTTCCATTTTTGTTACTAGGCATATTTCAGTATTTTACATTAATGAAATGAAGTATTATTTCTACTGCATCTCTGTATTTATGGTTATATATGTAATTTGTTGCGTTCTTGTTTAAATCCGGATCAGTGGTATCATAACGGTATGCTCTTTCTCTGTTTTTCTTTGCATGTCCCTAGAAGGCATTCATAGAGCTTGAAACATTTCCTTTGCTTGGCACCAGTGATCGCATTACCAGAATTGCAACAACCATTTGAGATCGAGACAGATGACTCTGACTATGCTATTGGGGCAGTCCTTACTCAACATGGGCATCCAGTGGCATATCACAATGAGACACTTTCAGACATAGTTCAAAAGTATCCCACTTATGAAAAAGAGATGTATTCCATTGTGCAGGCCTACCAACAATGGAAGAATTACATTTTGGGGAAGGAAATGGTCATCCACACAGACCACCAGTGCCTGCAGTTCATACAGACGCAAGGGAAGCTGCAGAATGATCACCATTAGAAGTGGTCCACATACCTGCAACAATTCGATTTGAATATCAAGTATAAGAAGGGCATCACCAATAATGTTGCAGATTGCTTCAGTCAACCACTGATCATGGCGTTAACCACCGTGATCAACTCTTATGGGCACGATAATTCTGATTGGCCACTTCTCTATAAAAGTGACCCAGAATTCGGCCACACATACCAGACACTCTTGGAGGGTCAGCATGTTCTAGATTTTCACCTCCAGGATGCCCTGTTATTCCCCTGGGTCACCTTTGTGTTCCTTCAAGAGAGCGTGCCAAGATGATTTGGGAAGCACACTACAGTCGAATTACTGGGCATTTCAGGTCGACAAATGGTGGCAGTACTGCAAAAGTATTTCTATTGGCCGAATCTTCGACAAGATATCGGGAAGTACATAAGATCCTGCACTGCCTGTGCCATTGCCTAACTGACCATCAAGAAGTAAGGCCTCTATACTCTGCTGCCTACCCCTAGTTGACCTTGGAAATCCATCTCCATGTATTACATGTCAGACCTTCCTTCTACTAAGCATGGAATTGACTGTGTTTTTGTGGTAATCGACAGGTTCTCGAAGATGGCCATTATGATGGCCTGCAAGAAGAATATCACAACAAAAGCCACTGCTAAACTCTTCTTTGAACGAGTTTGGGTACACTTTGGGATCCCACAGTCTATCATCTTAGATTGGGACAACAGGTTCCTCAGTACATTTTGGTCCAGTCTCTAGTTGATGCTGGACACCAAACTCACTAAGTCCACAACCTTCCATCCCCAAATTGATGGCCAGACAGAGGTTGTCAACATGATGATTATACACATTCTGCGCATGTAAAACTCAAAGCATCCATGCACATGGGATGAGAGCTTCCCATATGTTCAACACAACTATAACCGGGCTCTCCACAGCTCAACTGGCCATAACCATTTTTAGGTGGGCTTGGGATTCCAGCCATTATGTCCCATTGATGTGGCCATTCCATTTACAGCTACTCAGGTAGATTCAGCTCATGTCCAGTCCAAAACAGATAAGGCAAACAAATTCATTAAGCACATCCAACATATCCGCCAGCAGGTTCACGAAATTCTAGAGAAATCAAATTCCAAGTACAAGCAACGACATGATCAACATTGGGTGCCACAAAATTTTCAGGTGGGCGACAAAGTCTGGTTGCATTTGCAAAAGGAACGCCTTACCGGAGCCTATCAGAAACTCAGACCACTTTGATATGGTCCTATTATCACTCCAGGAAACTCTCCTAGGTTGTAGCTAGGAGATGTCTGGTAACATATAAATCTTTAATATCGTTCTCTGAACTATTGGAATGAATGAGGTTTGGATCAAGTCAGATGACTGTTTCAACTCTGTTTCCACTCAAGACATGCATGAACACCCTCAGCTTGACAAGGCTTTAGACCACTAATGTTCAATAGTTTATAGATTCAGTGAATGGGTGGAGAATCCTGACTGTACCAGCAGATGCATACATAAACACATATGAATGGCTAGCTACAGAAAGTAAATGAAGCTTGCAGATCTAATTTATCAACGCAGAGATAAGATGACAATTATCTAGCATTAGATATAGAAGAAAACGTGAATAACCTATTCAAGTGCAAGTTTAGAATATAGGAGAAGATGGCAATTGAACATGTAACAACAAAAGAAGCTTGTATTATTGGAATGAAGATGAGACACTGGAAGGAACAGAGTATCCATAGTCTCCAAAAGTTGAACCCTTGTTTCTTCTAACTTTCAGCCATTTATAGGCTTTTACAATGCTCTCGAACCCTCTGAGGCTCGAGGTGTCTTAATCTATCCCCTCTGTCTTCTAACTACTTGATGCCATAACTAGGCAAACATGAGCTCAGAGGTCTCTTTTCCTAACAAACACAGTAACCAAATTCTGGTAATTTCGCCGCGCTGTCAGGTGGCTCACTCGTGCCAGTGATGCTCCATGATCAATTCTATTGGTTTGGCTGCATCGTGTTGTTGTTTTTTCCCCTTTTGGCCCTGTTTTCCATTATTTCAGTTCAACTGTCCGACTGTCACAAACACTGACAGAGCCAACAAATTTCCTCCCCAGGTGACTGATGGGAAGTGGGGTACGGGGGCACATGGGCCGTTGGATGGGATGGATCAATGGTCAGGATGTTGGTTGGGCGGCGGAGGACAAATTGAGGTGATCGTGAACAAGGGTCGTTGGATCGAAAGGAATGGACAAAGGAGATCAAACGCCGGGGCCTGAAGTCGTGACGGGACCGAAATAAGTCTGAGCCGTTAGATCTCAGATGAGTAGATTGAACAGCTAAAGCGCGGAGGAGGTGCTCGGAAGATAACAGCTAGGAGCAGTTTTACCCAAGCGGAAATAGCTTCTATTAGGCGGTAAGTGGTAAAGGTCGAAGCCCGCCCAATTCCATTCATCGGGCCCCATGTAGCAGCAGAGGAGAGAGAGGAAACCACCTTTATCGGGCGAGTATCCTTTTCACTTGTTGCCCGAGCGATATGTACGATAGCTGTTAGATCTGGCGGGAATGATCTAACGGTGGTGGTTGATCGAGCATGTAACATCGGTTGGGTGAAGTGCGAACCGTCCGATCAGTGGGAAGATCGACGACGGGGGGACATGGAGGTATGGGATGTCCTTGAGAAATGTGCAAAGGGCGCATATGGACAAAAGGTAAGGTTTTCGGGGCAAAAATGGGTTAATTCACATAGGGCCCAGGGGAAAGTGGGTTTTTTATGATGTGAGGGTTGGGTTAGGACATGAGCGAACGAGAATGGGAGTGGAGGAGTGAGGAAAAGTAGGGTGATGGACCGTGTGGGAAATTCTCCATGAAAAAAAAACATACCACTTCCTCCCTTTAGCCTTCAAAATAGAAGCGCTGCACGTCAGGGCTAACACTGGCTCCTTCTGGGGATGAAAGCCTCCCTGTGAGGTTTCAAGAACTACAGACTACTGCCTTTCCAGTAACAACCAAAACAAACTTATCTCCTAGTGTTCCATTGGGCATGGAGTTTATTTGCATAAAAAAAAAAACTGAAAAACCTATTATAATGTTAAGGCTTTAAGGCTTCATATGAAGTAAAGTTTCAAAAACTGCCCATTGACTAGGCCATCAAAAAAACCTTCCCCCTCCAAATTGTGTAGGATGAAAGTATTGTTCATTTGAACTTGAGCAATGAAAGACGGTCATTTCCATAAGGCATCAAATTTACCATGGTTGCCCTTCTTTTCCTTCAATGGATCCCATTTGAGAACCCAGTCACCAACCTAAAAACTATCCATCTTTGCTTTTCTATCAAAGGTTTCTTTGATCTTCTTTTGATGGATCCTTGACTTCTCAACCAGTGGTTCTCTGATCTGATATAATTAAACCAAGTTACTCATTCTCTTCACCATGTCATTCTCTTCGTCTTATTCTTCTTGCAAGAACTCGGCCACAGGGAGAATCAGTTGGATAGGAAAAACAACATCAGCGCCATACACCAACTTAAATGGAGAATTTCCTATGGACTTCTTGTTAGTAACTCTATCAGCCCACAGTGCAAACTTCAACTTGGAATCCCAACTCTTTTTGTTGTCCTCCAACAGTTTTTTGATTATCCTTACAAGACTCTTGTTAGATGATTCTGCCAGGCGATTTCCTTGAGGATAATATGAGGTAGAATGCACCAACTGAATGCCCATGGATTCACACATGTCCACCAATTCTTTTGCCCTGAAAGCTGCTGCATTATTAGTGACTAGTTTGGTTGGGCAACCAAATCTAGTGAAAATATTCTCATTCAAGAACTTTATGACAACATGATGATTAGCATTTGTAGTGGGTATAACTTCAATCCATTTGGTGAAATAATTAGTGGCTACCAAGATCCATTTGTGTTGGCCACTGGAATGTGGATTGATCTCACCTATGAAGTCCAAGCCCCACTATTGGAAGGGACCATTATCGTGTATTGGCTTCAAGGGAAGAGATTTTAGTTGTTGTCTTCCTGCAAACTTCTGACATTTGTCATAAGACCTCACAAAAGAAAACACATCAGAGAACAGAGTAGGCCAATAATACCCAACTCTCAGGATCTTGTGGGCTGTGGTTTTCCAATAATGATGCCCCCCACAAATGCTAGAATCACACTGGTGCATGACTTCCACAGATTGTCCTTTGTCTAGACATCTCAAGAGGATCCATGATGGGTCTTTCCAATAAAGCAGGTTTTTATAGATGCAGAATTTGGTTGATCTAAGCTTAATGGTGCAGGATTGACTTGAGCTAAGCCGTGGAGGGACTTCTAGCTTTTGCAAAAAATGAACTACACTGGAATACCATTCACAGGTGGCTAGATTTTCAGCCAAAGACTAATTTTGATCTTGCTCTTCTGCTGCTTCCTTTGTTTGCTCATCACCTGAATTTGAACTCATGCAATTGATGTCTAACAAACTGCAATTTTCCTCAGCCATAAGCTTAGCCAAGCCTTGGCCTTTGACAAGCTTAGTGGGCTTCATCTCTATGTCGAACTCTATGAATTTTGCAATCCATTTAGCTCTATTTCCATCAATATCTGGCTGAGTTAGGACATCTTTCACTAAGGTGGAAGGTACATATGCAACCACTTTGGAATGCAGAATATAAATTCTGAGTGCCTTCAAAGATTTTATGAGAGAATAAGCTTGTTTTTCAATAAGGTCATACCTTAGTTCAGCATCCCTCAGAGTTTTGCTAAAAAAGGCCACAGGGTGTTCTACACCTTCATCATTTTTCTGCAATAGAACTGCTGCAAGTGTATCATAAGAGGAAAAAGAGAAGATATAAAACTCCTTAGTGTAATCTAGGCTGATTAGAGTGGGAGCTTCCATGATAGCTTATTTGATGGCTTCAAAAGAGTTTCTTGCAATATCTGTCCATTTTATTTCTGATCCTTTCTTCAACATGGAAGTGATGTGCTTCACTAGCTCTACAAAGTTTGGAATGAACCTCCTTACAAAGTTAATCTTACCCAGGAAAGATTGAATGTCCCTTTTTGACCTTGTGATGGACAATGTCTGAATTGCTTGAACTCTTGTTGGATCGATCTTCATACCTTCAAGAGAAACAATATGTCTCAAAAGTTTGCCTTGTTCTAGAGAAAACTGTGACTTCTTTGGGTTCACAGAAATTCCAAAATGTCTGCACTTTAGAAACACCTTCTTTAAATGCTGCAAATGGTCCTTGTGACTGCTAGAAAAGACTGTTATGTCATCAAGGTAAATAAGGACAAACTTGTCCTTCTCTCCCACAAAGGCTATGTCCATGGCCCTCTGAAAAGTAGCCCCAACATTCATTAGTCCAAAAGGCATCTTGGAGTACATGAAAGTGCCCCAAGGAGTAGTGAAGGTAGTCTTTTCTTGATCTTCTGGGTGTACAATAATCTGATTGTAACTTGAAAATCCATCTAAGAAAGACATGACTCTAGCCCCTGAAACTTTTTGCAGCAAGTGTTCCATCTTAGGCAGGGGGTAGTTGTCTTTTTTAGAGCATTTGTTCAAATTCCTGAAGTCAACACAAAGCTTGATTTCTCCATTCTTCTTTCTTACTACCACAAGGTTAGCTATCCACTTTGAATACCTTAGGGGAACTATGATCTTGGCATCCAACAACTTCTTGATTTCTTTTTCAATCAAAGGCAATAAGAGAGGGCTGATAGGTATTAATTTCTGCTTAAAAGGGATGGTGTTCTTTTCCAGTGGAATCTTATGCTGAATGATGTTTTTATCATAGGTCTTAAGATCATTGTACTTCCAAACAAAAATATCAGCAAATCTTTTCATCAGGGTGCAATACTCAGAACTTTGGGCAGAAGACAAGTGAGTAGACAGATTTATGTGATTTGGATGGGCTGGACTCCCTACATTATGTCTATGAACTGCAGAGTCATTTTCTTTTTGGCAAGCTTATAAGGTACATCATTATGGTCAAAAAAATTCTCTAGGGGCACCAATCCTTTGGGTATATGGTTACTAGGCAGCTGGATAATGCTATCTTGACCAATCTTGTCCTTTAGCTTGGATAGGCTGCATTCTTCAATGGTTTCATTTTCTTGGTGAACGTGCATTTCAGAAAATTCATCAATGACATGTAAAAACCTATTAATTTCATCATCATCTTCAAAAACTTTCTAGTATTTGACATTGTCAGGTAGAGATGGTCTATATTTCACCTGAACTTCATAAGTCAATTTAGGAGGCAAAGGAGGGACAAACATGCTAGCAGACACAGCAAGGGAATCAACAAGCTGGTTTTTCATTCTAGGGATGTAAGAAATGATGAAATATGAAAAGATTCCTTGAGCTTCCATACCTCATCTCTGTATGCTTTCAGCCTTGGATGCTTTGCTTGGAAAGTTTTGTTGACCCGCTGAATGATCAGGTCTGCATCTCCAAACACCTTCAGACCTTTGATGCCTATTTCTTTAGCAGTGTTTAAGCCCAATATCAAGGCTTCGTACTTTGCTATGTTATTTGTGACCTGAAAAGTTAACTTGAAAGATAAATGAATGCATTCTTGTGTGGGGGACACAAGGACTACACCTGCCCCTGCAGCTTCCTTAGAGAAAGTTCTATCAAAGAGAATATCCCAAATTTGCGGGCCTTCTTCTCCTGTGATCTGGCAAAATGGCTTCCTAAGCTACATGGAGGCCAACTGGGATTCTTCAATCTGAAGAATACAGGCTCCAAATTCAGTGTCGACAGCATAGATGGGGTGATTAGTGGGATTCCTTTCATCACTAATGATATAAGCCAACTGAGCCTCTTTGTATAACCTCCTACTTTCACCTCCAAAAATTGGGATAGTAGCATAGGACAAAATATTTTGCAAAGTTCCACCTAATCTCTTGATCCAACCTCAAGAAAGCAACATGCCAAACTTGGGGGGGACATCTGCTACCAAAATATTCATCATCATGCTCTTCATGGGCAGCTGAGACAAGGTAGTGGCTAGGTCTTTGATTAATCCCAAGCATTTCACCTTTATAGAGTCAAAAGGAAACAGGTCATGATAAGGCTTGGTAATGTCAAGACCCAATTCATCATGACAACCTTGGGCATTAGATTATGGCTTGCTCCAATGTCCAGAAGGTAGTTATGAAGTATTTTGTCATGAATAGTCAGAGAGATATAGAATGATGGGGAGCTATCATCATAATTTTCAATCATAGGGCTGAGAACAACAACTGGTTTGTCATCTTGCAGATTTACATAGTCAGTGGAGGCTTGGATGGCTTTAGGCTCAAGTGCCTCGAGGATAGATCTCTTGAAGGACTCATTCTTCACTAGTTCAATCAAAGGTATATGTATTCTTAGCTTCTGAATTTTTGATTCAAAACTGAAAGGAGAAGGAGACTTGTCAGGGCCTCTTAACTCATGAGTTGGAGCTTTGAGGATGATGGGATCAACTGCCAATCGTTTTTGCTTATTAGCTTGCTGTATTGCAGGGAAAAAAACTCTCTGAACATGAGTTTCCTTGGCATTCTTCATCTTTGACCTTAGATCATATCTGTGTTGCTCATCAGTTTGCAGAACAGTCCCACCATCCCACTCTTGGTTGATCTGGTCATTGAATAATGACTTTTCATAGGCAACTAAGGTAAAAAAGGAGGCACTGCCTTTGTCCTCCAAATAATGGATGTCCTCATCTTCTTCAAACTGCTCTTTTTCCATGATTACAATCTGGAAAGGGGTCTTCACCCTTTGGTCTTCATTGACATCTTTGCTTCTTTGCAGAATCTGCAACTGCTCATTAGCTCTTCTATATGGATTTGAATTTCTAGGAGCAAAGGTATTAGGAACTCTTCATTTCCCAGAGTGATGCTCAACCTTTAATTTGGAGATTTCAGAGGCTAATGACTCTATCATCTTGGTCATTTTATCTATCTTGGGATCTGAATATGATGAAGATTCGCCCCTCTGTCTCCTTCTATCAACATTCCCCTTGAGCTTCTTACAGCCATGATGTTTGATTCTACTTCCAAGGCTACATCCTGCATATCAACCAAGGTAGCACATTGTATCTCCCTCAACAATAGACAGAAGTCAGAATCAAAGGCACTGGCATAGGTGAGTTTAGCAGAGGTAGTGGTGGGTTTTACTTCAGCTGGTATCTTGCTGTACATGCAGTTAAACCTCTTATTAAAATCATACAACAACTCACCATTTTCCCTCTTTAAGTTCCCAAACTCGGTGTGGTAGTAGAGTAGATCCTTCTTATCCCCCCAATGCTTTAGGAATGCTTCATCTAAAGCCTCAATATCTGCTATAGACCTTGGGGTTAGTTCTCTGAACCATTTTCTAGCCTCTCCATCTAGACTTTGGACAAAGACTCTCATCCATACATCATCTTCACTAATGTCGAGGTTATCAGCATAGCTATAGAATGAGTCAAGATGTTCCTAAGTTGTAACACCTTCAGTCCAAGTGAACTTAGGCATATACTTCTAATATTCTCCAGTAGGCATGGCATTCAAAGGAATGGGCAGTACTAGGGGTCCATACCTAGCAGCTATGATTCTTTCGATTTTGGTAGGTGCCGCCATAACTGTGGTGGCTATAAGGGTACTGGAAGTGTGAATGACAGAGGGTTGAGGGGTGACTGATAGGACTAGAGGAGTCTGATGGATAGGAGGTGAGGTTTCCTTTGGGATTACAACAAAAGAAGAACCTAAAGAATAAGGGGATTTATGAATCTCTGAGATTTTTTCTTCACTGCTAGTATTAGGTGCTATACTCTCAACATATATTTGTTCTATTACAATATTTTCTTGAAGAGATATAGAATATTGTTTAGAACTACTTGAACTTGATACTCCTTTTTGCAATGCCTTTCTTTCTTTGATGATTTTTCCAGGGTCAGGTACTGTGTCAGCTCGTGGCTTCTGAAGATTTCTCTGAGTATGCCTCCCAAATTGAGCCAGAACTATGGAGTGGAGTTGCTAAGAGGTTCATCCTCCAGTAGAGTCACTAGATAGATGATTACAACCCAAATAGTGTCCAGACTTTGTCTATCATCAAAGATGGATCTGTGTCATCCCCTAGGAAAGCTGAGCTTCAGTCTCCTCTCCCCGGCAATGGCGCCAATTATGTTATCACTCCAGGAAACTCTCCTAGGTTGTAGCTCGGAGATGCCTGGTAACATATAAATCTTCAATATCATTCTCTAAACTATTGGAATGAAAGGGTTTTGGATCAAGTCAAATGACTGTTTCAACTCTGTTTCCACTCAAGGCATGCATGAACACCCTCAGCTTGACAAGGCTTTAGACCACTAATGTTCAATAGCTTATAGATTCAGTGAATGGGTGGAAAATATTGACTGTACCAGCAGATGCATACATAAACACATTTGAATGGATAGCTACAGAAAGTAAATGAAGCTTGCATATCTAATTTATCAATGTAGAGATAAAATGACAGTTATCTAGCATTAGACACAGCATAAAACATGAATAACCTATTCACGTGCAAGCTTAGAATAGAGGAGAAGATGGCAATTGAACATGTAACAACAAAAGAAGCTTGTATTACTGGAATGAAGATGAGACGCTGGAAGGAACAGAGTATCCATAGTCTCCAAAATTTGAACCCCTGTTTCTTCTAACTTTCAGCCATTTATAGGCTTTTACAATGCTCTCGAACCCTCTGAGGCTCGAGGTGTCTTAATCTGTCTCCTCTGTCTTCTAACTACTTGATGCCATAACTAGGAAAACATGAGCTCAGAGATCTATTTTCCTAACAGACACAGTAACCAAATTCTGGTAATTTCACCGCGTTGTCAGGTGGCTCGCTCGTGCTAGTGATGCTCCATGATCAACTCTGTTGGTTCGGCTGCATTGTGTTGTTGTTTTTTCCCCTTTCAGCCTTGTTTTCCATTATTTCAATTCAACTATCCGATTATCACAAACATTGACAGAGCCAACAAGTTTCCTCCTCGGGTGACTGATGGGAAGTGGGGTACGGGGACACATGGGCCGTTGGATGGGATGGATCGATGGTCATGATGTTGGTCGGGTGACGAAGGACGAACTAAGGTGATCATGAACAAAGGTCGTTGGATCAAGAGGAATGGATGGAGGAGATCAAATGCCGAGGGCCTGAAGTTGTGATAGGAGCGGAATAAGTCCGAGTCGTCAGATCTCAGATGAGACCTCCCCTACTACTATGGTCCCTATCCTCATTTCCCTGCTCATTAATCAGATGAGAGGTACTTCCCATGAGTCCCAGACTGCATGGGTAGGATGCCTCGACAGGAGAACTAATCATCTTGCTACACAATCGTCATGGAGAACACATCATCCAGACCTCACAGGAGAACTAATCATCCTGCTACATAATCATCATGGAGAACACATCATATCGACCTCACAGGAGAACTAATCATCCTGCTACATAATTGTCATGGAGAACACATCATCTAGACCTCACAGGGGAACTAATCATCCTGCTACATAATCGTCATGGAGAACACATCATCCAGACCTCACAAGAGAACTAATCATCCTGCTACATAGTCGCCATAGGTTGTTACAAGGAAAGTTTTGATTCTTTTACCCTGTGATCATATGTCGCTCCAAGAAGTACCCCGCACCCCCCCCGGAGCTACAAGAGCTCCATACATCATACAGGACCCTCATCAGAGGGTTTTTGAATGACACCAAGTCGTTCTTGGAAAGTGAAAAATTTTACCTTTCCTAGGGGCTTTGTCAGAATGTTGGCGACCTGTTCATCTGTATCGATACATTGGAGCCTTATAGCTCCTCGCTGCACCATATCTCGAATATAGTGGTACCTGATATCGATATGCTTGGAGCGATCATGAAATACAGGATTCTCTGGCAAATGAATCCCACTCTGGTTTTCACATAGGATCACAGTGATATCCAATATAAATCCAAACAACTCATTGAAGAGCTTTCGCAACCAGACTGCCTCACAGGAGGCCATGCTAGCAGCAATATACTCTGCTTCAGCGGTGCTCAGAGCCACCGACTTCTGCTTCCTACTCATCCAGGATATCAAAGCAGATCCCAAGGAGAAACAACATCCGGAAGTGCTCTTACGATCCACCACACTGCTTGCCCAATCAACATCAGTGTATCCAAGTAGTCTCACATCTCCAGCAGTGTATCTTAGCCCATATGTAATTGTGCCACGAAGATATATTAACAGATTCTTGGCACCAATCCAATGTATGTGATGAGGTTCAACCATATGTTGACTTAATCTGTTGACTGCAAAGCATATATCTGGACGGGAGTTCACTAAGAACATTAATTCTCTGACGAGTTGTCGATACTCGGTAGCATTTCGTAAAATAGGTCTAGCAGCACTACTGCCTAACTTCTTGAAGTCAAGCTCCATCAGGGCAGTTACAGGCTTGCAGTCTACCATACCAAATATTTCCAATATCTTCACCACATATTTTCCTTGAGATAGGAAAATTTCTCTTGGAATTTGCCAGACTTCAAGTCCTAGGATATAGTGCATTAGTCCTAGGTCCTTCATTTCAAATTCAGAAGCCAACTCCCTCTTACATTTGTGAATGAGAGGGTCTACACCTATTAGAAAGAGGTCATCCACGTAAAACACCAGTATGAGAGGTTTGTCATCTTCAACCTTAAAGTATATGTTATGGTCGGCTTCACTCCTATTGAATCCTAGCTTTATCAAGTAGCTGTCGATCCTCTCATACCATGCTCGGGGTGCTTGCTTCAGCCCATATATAGCCTTCTTCAACTTGCATACATGAGATTTTTGATCATAAATCTCAAATCCTTCGGGTTGCTCCATGTAGACCTCTTCTTTGATCAAACCATGCAAGAATGCGGACTTGACATCCATCTGATGTAGGTTCCATCATTGTGAAGCTACAAGGGCTATGATCGAGCGGATGGTGGTATATCTGGCAACAGGTGCAAATATATCATCATAGTCTATACCTTCCTTATGGGAGAAGCCACGAGTGACAAAACGAGCCTTATATTTTTCCGTACTTCCATCTGCTGCATGCTTTATCTTGTAAAGCCATTTAGAAGTGACAACTGTCTTGTATTGGGGTTTGGGAACTACTTCTCAGACATAATTATTCATAATAGACTCATATTCTTCGATGATAGCATCCTTACATACTTGATTCTTGACGACATCTGAGAATGATGAAGGCTCATTTTGCATGATCGTGCTCATGATGGTCAGGTATCCCTGATACCTGTTGGGTTTCTTACTTTCACAGAAGGTTCCTTGGGGTGCAGTGTGTCCTTCAGCATCATCGAGTAGCCCCCTAAGCCAAGAGGGCCTCTTCCTAGAAGAGGAAGGCTCAGGTGGATCAATAGGATCCATGGGTTCTTCCACATCAGGCATTGTTTCATCATCCTTTTCTTTCGGTTCCCTGGTGTCGGCTTCTTGAGAGCTCCTCAAAGTTGGAAGATTGTCCACCTTGCTAAGGGCCATATCTTCGTCAAAGGTGACATCATGACTAATCACGACTTCCCTTTGACCGGATACATAGATTTTATAGCCCTTAGTATTTTCACCATAGCCCCCGAAGATTCTTTTCTTTCCAGATGCACCCAATTTATTCCTTTTCTCTTTCGGCACATGAAAATATACAGGGCTTCCAAAAATTCTAAAATGAGATACGTCAGGTTTCTTACTGGTGAACATTTATTCAGGAGTCTTGGAACTCAATGCATGATGAGGGCATCAGTTTTGTACATATACGGCGATGTTTGCAGCTTCGGCCCATAGAAACTTCGGAAGTATTTGATCATGGAGCATGGCGCGGACAACTTCCACAATTGTATGGTTCTTCCTTTCTGCCACACCATTCTGTTCAGGAGTATATGGTGTAGTAGTCTCCCTCTTGATGCCAGCCTCTTTACAAAATTCATGAAACTCGTTAGATTCATATTCAGCCCCATTATCAGTCCTTAAGATCTTGATCTTATTTTCGGTTTGATTCTCGATCAAGGCTTTGACGTGTCGAAACCAAGAAAACACTTCATCCTTCTTTTTCAAGAAGTATATCCAAGTCTTTCGAGAATATTCATATGTAAAAGTAAGGTAATATAAATATCCTCCCAAGGAGTTCACAGGCATCATACCAGATATGTCTAAGTGAACCATTTGTAATATATCAGAGGTCTTGCTTTGGCTTGAGGGGAATGGTCCCCTTTTTAGCTTTCCTTTGGCACATCCCGGACATACACCTTCTTTCTCTACTCAGAATTCAGGCATCCTTGTTACCATTTGTCTTACATCAGGTAAGGCTTTATAATGAAGGTGGGAAAACCTCCGATGCCAAAGTTCGGACTGAAGAGATGTGTCATAAGACATGACACCTAGCGGACTTCCACTGACCTGATATAATGAATCAACTCGAAACCCAAGAGTGAAGGCATCTTTAACATTATTTTTCCATATACGTACCTTGCCATCGCTGAAGGTCACCTTGTAGCCTTTGTCTTCCATTGTTGAGATGGACACCAAGTTCTTTTTGAGGTTAGGTACATATAATACATCCTGTAAGTGGATCGTATTACCTTGATTCAATTTAAGAGAGACATTTCCTACACCTTTCACGAGATATTTCATATTATCTCCAAGGACAATTTCCAGGTTAGTTTCTTTCTCTATCAAATTATGGAGAACTTCTTTGTAACCAGTGAAGTGCCTTGAGGCACCACTATCAATGAGCCAAATTCCCATTGAGTCCGAAGGAGCAGAGGTAGATAATATTCATCTTGCTTATTTTCAACAATGTTGGATTCATACCTGGAATTTCTAGCCTTCTTGAATGGTTGTCCTCTTCCTTGATTTCCAACACTCCTTTTACCTTTGCTATTAGATTTTCCATTCCTTCGATTGCCATGAGAGGGATTTTGATCATCATTCCGGTGTGAGTCCCTTCTATCAGGGCACTCCCTTGCATAGTGACCTGCTTTATCGCAAATGTAACATTGTCCTTTTCTTCCACCCTTAGGTCCAACCTTTCTTTTTGATTTAGTCCTAGAATTATTTATTTTCTTAGCATGAGAAGAAAAGGAAGCAGGAGGACCTCTAGGCATGGGCATTTCTTGCTCTTCTACCCTTGTTCCTTCTTGAATGCATCTAGCCATTAATTCCTCGAAACCAGGAATTGCATTATTGTTTAGAAGAGTAGTCCTAAACATGTACCATTCGGATGGTAATCCTCCAAGAGTCGTGAGTGCCATTTCCCTATCAGTAATAGTCTCCCCAATAGATAGGAGATTGTTCCTGATCTTGGTGATTCTTAAGAAGTATGCTTGCATACTCTCATCTTTTCCCTTCTTAATTTCCTTCAGCTTATTTCTAAGAAACAAGACTTGATTTGCATCATTAACTTTAAATAAACTCACCAGTCTATCATAGATTTCCTTGGAGGTGTTCAGGTCAGAGATGTAGGCCACCAAGCGCTTGTCAATAGAGTCCCAGATGATCTTCTTTGTTTTGACTTCGCCAATTTTCCATTTGCTCCTAGCAGCAACGGGTGCATTTGGTGGAGGCTCAAAAATATTGCCTCTCACATGGTCCAACACTCCTTGATCTTCTAAGGTTAGATTGATAGACATCTTCCATCCGTGATTGTCAGCTTTCTCGCAGAGCTTGTCTTTGGCAGGGAAGAGTGTTGAGGACCCCATAGTTCTTTTAGGATAGCCTTGCCAATCTTCTCTTTGGTGATTGCTCTTGCTCTTGCTCAGGCTTTTTCTTCACCTCTGCTCTGATACCATGTTAAGTTATGGTATGTTCTATGCTTATAGCAGTTTACTTATCTTTCTTATTAATATCCGCAGATTAGCAATCACATGTACATAAAGTAAAGTGCAAATAGAACATTAAACGATCGACAGAAAGCAAGCCAAGACAAGAGACACAAGATGTGGCGGCTAGCCAAGGAAAAACCCCAATGTGGGGAAACCCTTTGATCAAATCTTCCTTTATCTTCAATAATTCATCAGAGAGAAATAGTACATAAATTTGATTTACATTAGCAGCATCAAACCCTAGATCAACCAAACCAGGGTAGACAATATCTTGCAAACTAACCGTCGGATTGGCTTGATTCCTTCACTAAAAAATGCGGCATTTAGAGGAGATCCAGATTCACCTACAATGCAGTTCTAAGGAGGGAGTCTGATGGTCAACGCTGGTCAAACTTATGATCTGCAGTTGCAACCCTGATTTCTGCGTCTTCCTTCCACACGTGTGAGAGAAGAGTCTCTTTCTGCGTAGTAGGAGAAGAGCCTCTTTTCTACACAGGAGAGAGAGAGAGATGTGATGAGTTAAGTGAGTCCAAATGAGGAAAAGACCTCCTGTATTTATTCACAATTGTTGATGATTGAATAGATGTGACTGTTGGGTTTCTGAGCCTACACGAGTTGCCGGTCGGCTTGATAATTATTCCATAATCAAAATAAATTCATATCTCCATAAATACTTATCGGAATTGGATGATCTTTAGATCAATCCTACACCTCTCGACGAGAGGAATCTAATAAAAATATTATTAGCCATGAATAAGATGACCCACATGGAGTTTGGCCCTAGTTTCAAATTTTAACACAACCCATTTTTTTAGGTAATAAGTGCACACAATTATATACTTCTTCTGCCCTGATGGGGGATAAATAGGTCCAAAGAAATCCATGCCCCACTTATCAAATGGCTCTAGGGTCACTTGAGGTTGTAATTAAATTTCATCCTTGGGTGTGGGATTACCATACTTTGGCATTGATCACACCTGGTGGTGTATCTCCTTGCATCTTGATGTAAAGTGGGCCAATAGTAACCTGCTTGTAGAACTTTGAAGGTTTTCCTCTTAACAAAAAGTGACCCCCATAAGGTCCATCATGGCATGCTGAGAGGATGTTAAATATCTCCTCTTCCCTTACACATATCCTCAAGATCTAATCTGGTTCCAATCTAAAAATATTTCCCCCAATCCAAGTGAAAGGGGCACTTTTCCTAACAATCTTGCTTCTCCTTGGATCACAAATTAGGAAGGAACCTCCCAATATCCAAGTAGCTGGATATGTCAGAAAACCAAGGAGAAAGAACCGAGATGAAAAAGAGTTGTTCATCTCGAAGTTGATCATCCACCATCCCCTCATTATCCGTAGGTAGGGTAAGTCTTGACCGGAAATCTGTAACCACATTTTCTTTCCCTGGTTTGTCAATAATAGTCAAATCAAATTGTTGCAATAATAACAACCATCTAATTATCCTAACATTGACATAGAGTTTATTCATAAAATACTTAATGGATGCATGATCAATGTGGAAAAAAGTTTGATAGCCATTGATATAGTGTCTAAACTTGTTTAAAGAATGTATCACAACCAAGAGTTCATTTTCAATGACAATATAATTCAACTCAACTTTAGACAAATTCTTACTAATGAAATAGATAACATAAGGAAATTTGTCTTCCACTTGTCCTAAGGCTACCCCTATAGATTTATTTGATGCATTAGTGTGTATATGGAAAGGTAATGCCTAGTTGGGACCCCTAAGGATAGGTGCAGTGGTCAACTTTTATTTCAACACTTCAAGGGCCTCTTGATAGTTGCTTGTCCAACAAAAGTCTAAATCTTTGGCCAACAATCCAAACAAAGGTGAAACCAACTTACTAAAGTCTTTAATGACCCTTCTATAATACCCAACTAATCCCAAGAATCTCCTGACATCTCTTTGTTTTTTAGGGATGGGGACCCTTTTGACGACGACAATCTTGTTTGGGTCAACTTGTATCCCTTCCTTGGATATAGAATGGCCAAGGACAGTCCCTCCATTAATAAAAAAATAAAATTTCTCGGGAGTCAATGACAGATTCATTTCAATTAATTTCTGTAAGACTTTGTAAAGATTAGATAGAGCTTTCTCGAAGTCACATCGATAAGGAGTGAAGTCATCCATGTATATCTCAATAGTGTCATGAACAAGTTCAACAAAGATACTTAAAACTACCCTCTAGAAAGTAGCAGGGGCATTGCACAGACCGAATGGGAGGACCCTATAAGAAAATGTACCCAAAGGACATGTGAATGTGGTCTTATCTTGGTCCTCAGGGATGATATGTATTTGGTTGTATCCAATAAATCCATCCACGAAAGAGAAGAATTTCTTCCCCGCAAGGCCATCTACGACTTGGTCAATGAAGGGAAAAGGTAAATGGTCCTTCTTTGTAGCCTTGTTAAGTTCTCTATAGTCAACACATATCCTCCACTTCCCCATTCTTCTTTGGAACTAAAAAAAGAGGGAACACCCACTCACTATTTGAAATGGGGTATATGAACCCTACATCCAATAGCTTTTTAAAATCTTCTTTCACTATGTCCTTAAGATATGGGTTCATCCTTCTCTAAGGTTGGCACATAGGTTTTCATCCCTCATTGGTGTAGATATGACGAGCACAAACTGAGGGCTGCACACCTTTCATCTCCTTATAATCCCAAGCAAAAGCATCCAAGTGCTGCCTCAAAAAATTGCACAATGGTTCTTCATGTTTGGCTGAGAGAGAGGGGTTGATATTTAGAGTTATGGAGGGCCAAACTCTAAAATATTGGCATGTTCTAGGTTAGAGTCAACAATGCACAAGTCAGTCCAAGAACTACTCTAAGATTCTCTCATCATTTCATCAACTAGTGTGGTAGTGGGGGGTTGATTCTGTAAGATATGGTCAATAAGATCATCTCCGTCAAGTTTCCCCCTCCTATGACAATATCTAGAGGGAAAACTGGGTAGAGAGATGTTTGATAAAATTCTTGCTCATCCTCTAACCATAAAGGTAAGTCATGTTCAATTGAATGTTGATTAGGAGGATACAACACAAGTTGTTTTTATAAATGACCATTCTTAATGGTCATGTTCCCATCTTTGTAACTAATGTAGGCATCAGCAGTATCCAACCAAGGTCTTCCTAGAATGAGAGGATAGCTATTAAACTTGGTTTTGGGCTGGAGGACCAGGAAATCAGTAGGGTACTCCTAGGATTCAATGGATATCATCACATCCTCAATAACTCCCTCAGGAGCTACTGTGGATCTATCTGCAAGCTGCAACACTATGGTGGTCTTCCTTAAAGCCCCTTGGAGGTTGAGCTTCAACATGGTTTCCCTGGTCATTACATTGACTGCAGCCCCAAGATCAATCAAGGTGTTAGGGACCACAATGTCGTTGACATGCACATCCACCACTATACTACCAGGGTCCAAGTACTTTGGAGAGATTACTCTTCCCAACATCAGATCAGATATTTTTCCAACAACATTGATTGTGGGAGTATCTCTTCTCCTTCTCCCAGGCCTTTTGAAACATTCCTCCTTGATAATATTGTTGTAAATTATAACATCTTTGATGGCCTGGAGGAGGGGTATCTTGACAAACAAATTCTTCAACTCTCCCAGAAGTTCAACCTCATCTGGGGTGTGCTGTTTAGGGTGGACCAACCTTTCAGGATAAGGAGGTGTATTGACTTTAGGGGCACTCTCTTCCTTCTCTTCTTTAATCTCTTTAGGTGGATAAGGTGGCTGGTTATCTGGGAGCACTCTCCCAGACCAAAGGTTGATCTATTAGATTTCCACAACATAAGTAGGCTAAGATGTTTCCCCACTATAGACCTATTGTGCCTACTTATTAATTGTGTTTGGATTTGGTTGAGCATGAATTTTAGGTTGTTTAGGTGGAGTATGGTGAGGGAGTTGTGGTTGAGATTGAGGTGGAGGCAACAAAGTAGGAGGTTGGGGTGTTTGAGGCCTCCATCCTTGTGAGGTGTTTCCCCATTGGGAAGATTGAGGTGGATATGGTTGGAAAGGAGGGTGAGTAGGTTGAGGAGGATATTGAGTATGCTGAGGAGGATATTGACGAGCATAAGGCCAAGGAGATGTAGGCCATGATGGATGAGTGGAAGGGTACCAAGGTTGGAAAGGTGCATTATGATCCTTGTTGATAAGACCAAGGACCTTGAGGCCTTCTTTGGTTAATGAAACAAAGTTGTTATGGCCCACATTCTGTCCCTTGGTATACAACCTTTAGACTTGGAAAAGAGGGACATTGATATGTTGCATGGTTCTTTTCACAGACAAGGAATACTTCTATGACATTCAATGGGCACTCATTCCTGGGGTGTCTCTTAGTGCATCTAGTCTAGAAGATAGTTAGTGCCCTTTCTGCTTCCTCTTGTTTTCTTTTGATTTGCATAGTATCCATTTGCAGAAAAAAGATATGAAACATTTCACTCTTAAAATCCTCCAACATACTTCCTATCTCATTCTTGATGGTTGTAGTAGAGGGAGAAGAATTGACCAAGATTTGGCTAGCCCTACCCTTTTTCCTAGCAACCCTGGAGTGATTTATGAATACAATTTTGATGTCATCATAAGGAAATTGGTAGATATATCCTCCTGAAAACATGTTGAGGGTTTCCATTACATCCTCCCTGATCCCTTAGAGAAGAAGTAGCTTGAGTGACGCAAGATCAAGGGTACAGTTGGCCCTCCTATAATTGAGTTGGAATCTTTCCTCATAGTCTTCTAAGGATTCAATAGGTCCAAGGGCCATCCTAAATATTTCTTCCTTTGTTTCTTTGGACCTACAATATTCCATGTACTTGTTGTCGAGGCTTGTTGTATTTGGGCCGAGGTAGTAATGATATCTCCAAGTAAACTCATAAACCAACACAAGGTTGCATCTTTGAGGGTAGATGGAAATAACTTCAACTTTTGTTTATCAGAGGCATAATAATAGGTCCTACAGACAACAAAAAAATCAAACATAAAGGTGTTAGGATCCTTAGAGGTTGGGTCATGGAAGTGTGGAAGAGTAGCAGGGCTTATGTTCTTCATTCTGGCCTCCCCATTAGTTTCTTCGATAGGTAAAAGCTCATTTTCCCTGTTTTCAACCTTTGTTTGGGTAGGTTAGATGGGTTCTCCTTCTTCCCCAATAGGTTCTTCAAAAATTTTAGGTTTCTCACCTACAAGGTCTTCTAACTCCTCTGTAGTCAAAGAGGGAAGCTCACAGTCACTGAAGGTTGACTGCTTGAAGGGGTGGGGTTTTTGGAAGAATTTCTCTTGGTTATGCCTACTCATATGAGTCATGAACAAACTAGCTTTGTTTATTTTATTTTATTTTTTCAAAAAAGTTCAGAAAAATAAAAATGATGCAAATAAAAAACAAGTACTCCTAAATAGACACAATACCTACTTAGACACATCCCTGGAAATGACGCCAAAAAAGTGATGATCCTTGCTATTGCACCAAGAATGTTGAAACTCCCAAGGGCTTCTCAACTCAAATTATCAACCCAGGGTTTGTGCAAACTTAGAGGTGACAATGTTATATGAATAGTAGGTTAGGATCTACTCATGTCACCCTCAATCATGAGATTAGATCAAGGTGTTCAGAGACCACCCCTCCGACTAACTACAATGAAAACTTCTTATGAAAGCATAATTGAACCTGATTCTAACAATGAAAGTGAAAATTCCATTCATTTAAATGTAAATTCTAATAGACATTGCATGAAAGAAAAAAGGTTAGTCTACTTGCGAAGTAAAGCTACTCTACTTAGCACATTTAATCAAATAGGTAACCTAATTTCATGTATCATTGATATACTTTACATTTTCTTGAAAATAAGGAATCTAACTTTTAACATGTTTATGAATGAAAACACTAATTCTAAATTTGTTTTGTAGTGAGGAAAGGAGGTGGTTGGAGAGGTCTAAGAGATTCTCTTAATCATCAAATCACAAGTTGTGGGTCATTATTCATATTAATTAGTCTAAGGTCAAAGTGTGGAATGAAACAGGTTGAGGAAAACAATGCTACAGACCTACTATAGGAGCTGCTACAAGAGGTCTTGTATTGCTACATGAGGCCCTATTTTTCTATGTGAGGGGTTCAGAGAGCCTTTTGAGGGTAGAAAGGGTGTCTTGAGGGAAGAAGAAGATGGATGAAGGTAGGAGGAATTGAATGAAGGTTGGGGGAGCCCCCTAGCCAAGCATAGGAGCTCTCGAAGGTCTATCTTGCACCAAGGTTGATGCCCACAATGTCCTCTATTTGCCTTAACAGAATGACCGTGGAAACTAAGTTTGGGAGTAGTGTGAGGTGTAGAGGGAGAAGACAGAAAGGTCCAAGTGGAGATGGAAAGATGTGCTCACCCCTGGAGATTATCACAAACCCGCAACTAGCCAAATACATGCATAAAATGACCAATAACACAATGAGATAAGCACAAGACAAGAATCTACTTCTACTTTCAACCAGCAGAAGCCAATAGATCAATGAAAACAATATGAACAAGAAGAAGACAAATCAATGGTACATAACACAATAAGTTTTTTGGGGAAAGCCAGAGCTCAAAACCTCGCCTATCTGTATTTCATTAAATAAGAAATATTAGTGAAGATACAAAGCTTGTTCTCACAACAAAAATTCCGCACAAGTATGCTCAACCCTCTACCTCACAAGCCCACTATTAGCCAACACCTAGCTAATTTCCACTGCCTTCCAAGCCCCTATTTCCTTGCGCAATTCCTAGGATGAATAACCTATATTTAAAGGGAGTTCATGCTTCCAAAACTACACAATCCAAACATAGGTCCTTCTATAATTGCATACATGATATTTACAACTCAGTAAATCATACAACTGATAGTACATTGTCCCTACACTCTAGTCTCAATTGGGTCTTTCTCTGAACAAACATGCATGAGTTTCTCACGAGGGAATCTTCAGTTAACCAGAGTAACACTTGTGGATGCACCAGTGCACCAACTGATTGTTAGTCCTCTATTAGTTCCATAAACATTTAGAACTAATTTAACTGACCATAACTCAGTAAACTACTGAGTTATCTAATTACAACTCAATTTAAACTCGTCCTGGACCCCAAAAATTTAGGGAGAACATATACATGACTACAGAAAGACTTCAAACTCGAAATTCCTAAGCTAATTAAGTGAATTAAAATTAATTAACTATTTACAAGTTGCTATGAGAAAATAATTCGATTTTAATTCTCACTTTAACTCAAGGAAAAATTAAACTGGAATGTCTTTTTTCCATTTCTCAACACTTCCTCTCAACAAGAAAGGGATTATCTGCTACCTTGATCATGTTTCTGTGAAACTTGAATTTACATCTTGATAATGCCTTTGTCAAAATTTCAGCAAATTTCTCCTCTGTGGGAATGTACTCTAAAACCATGATCCGCCTCAATACACAATCTCTGAGATGATGATATCAGATATCAATGTGCTTGGACCTATCATGAAAAACTAGATTTTCGGAGAGTTTGATACAACTTTGATTATCACAGTAAATCACTGTCTGATCCATCTGTTGACCAAATAGACAAACAAGGTCTTCCTCATCTAGATGGCCTCACATGCTGCCTGACTTGCAACCATGTACTCTGCCTCTACCAAACTGAGTGAAACCGATCTCTGTTTCCTGATGTACCAAGAAACTGACGCTGACCCAATACTGAAAATCCCTCCTTATGTGCTTTTCCAGTCGGATGGACTCCCCGCCCAATCTGCATTGGTGAAGCCTTGAAGCTTCACTCCCTCTGTTTTTCTATACCATAATACATACTAAGGAGTGCCCCTGAGGTATCTCAATACATGATTTTCTGCCTTCCAATACAACTTGGTAGGCCTAACCATAGCTTAATTAAGCTGGTTAACTGCATATCATAAATCTAGTCTTGTGTTCACCAAGTACATGAGTGAACCCGCAAGCTACCTGTAAATAATAGCTTACACTACCTCTATTGAAGTAGCATCCTCCTTCCTCCAGTTACCAGCTAGAGGAGTCTCCATAGTCTTGTAGCTCTCCATGTGGAACCTCTCGAGTATCCCGTTGGCATACTTGCCTTGAGACATAAACAACTCCCCATCACCCTGTCATACTTCCGTGCCCATAAAGTAATGCATGAGCCCCAAGTACTTCATCTCAAACTCTCTTGCAAGGTACTCACAATATTTGATCAACTGATCATCCCCTATCAGTATGAGATCATCAACATAAAGTACAATGATCAACAATTTACCTTCCACCACTATGTGGTACAGGTTCACATCCGCTTCACTCTTCGTGAAGCCCAACCCAGTGAAGTCGCTGTCTATCCTGGTGTACCAAGCACTAGGTGCTTGCTGTTGGAAATACTGAGAGGGGGGTGAATCAATATTTCTTTTTCTCACTATTGTTTTACTAGTTAAAACATATATGTTCAGAACACAAAATGAACAGCAGGAATAAATGCTTTTATTAATATAACTGTGCAGTAAAATAAATACAATAAATAGATTGTTGCAATTGGTTGCCAAGCTCCAACTTGGAATTTGGTGAGGCTTCAACCTCCTGAGCACCAACTCTATTTTGCCAAGACACCAATCTTGGACTTAGGAGCACCAACTCCCAAGGACTTCAATCCTGTTCTATTCTGAGGCTCCAACCTCTTTGGTATACACTGGTGTGCTGTTGTGCTCTTTTCAGCTTCCACTGCTTCTGCTGCCCCCTTTTCTTCTGCTGCTTCCACTATCTCATGCTCAAGTTATGCCATCCACCAAACGACCCCTTCAGTTCTCTGTTTTTGCTGTTTTTATATGCTCCATCCCCCTGTCCATTCGTTTCCTCTTACATGCTGACTCTTTGGCTTCCTCCTCACTTGATCGCTTGACACTTCGGCTTCCATTCCTTTGCTTCTTCTGTCTTACAGGCTTTATCGGAAGCGTTCTTTAGGCCGAAAGCCTTTTATAACCATGGACTTACTAGGAATCGAAGCCACCTTTTATCGGTGCTTTATAATCAACCATCGGAAGCCACCAACCGAGCCTCTAATCAACCATCACCGAGCACTTTAATCAGCCTACCACACTTATAGACATATATGGAATTACCATAAAACCCCTCATGGCCATATGTAACCATATAATATCAATACACAGAACTAGCATAAAAATCGCTTAACTCAATGTACGCGGATCTCAAGGATTATATGGCTGCTTTCATAAATTCGGCGGGTCCGGATTTCGCAACCATAACAAAACTCTTAAGGCCTGACCTCTTATGAGGTGCAGACCCGATATGGCTTTAGACTCCCTTTAATATTGTTTCAGGTCCGATGAACATCGACGTTCGTTGTAAACAATAGAACAACCTCTTCCAATGCGACGAACCCGACACCCTTTTATGATCCAGCCTATTCAAATTTCGGCTCCATCAATTCGAGAGTTCACCTCGGCGATTTTGTAATACAAAGGGTCTGCGGACCCGACACTCCTTTAAGCTCCCGTCTAAAGAGATTTCGGGTTCGGCCTATCGGCAGTTCCCTATCGGCAGATTTGCAATGTAATGGGTCTACGGACCCGATGCTCCTTTAGGCTCTGTTTTATAATATTTCGGCTCCGACTGTCGCTCTCCCACTTCGCAAGGTTGAAGGTTCATTCCGGACCCGAAACTGTTATTAACTCCAATCTACAGTATTTCGGCTCCAGGTTATCAACGATGTCACATATCGCATCCCCCGATCCTTCCGACGTGATCGCTCCGATATGCCGATTGCCGATTAGATCTTCGTCGTCCATTATTACTTCAGATCGGACGGTCAGCGCTAAATCGCATATCGCGTCCACTCTCACCCCTAAGGGTTCTGATATGATATCGCTGCTATTTTCCTCCACTCCCAATAATCATATGTGGGTTTTCATTGCCCGAACAATCGCCCGATAGTATTAATACATGCATATGTGTGCTTTCATTGCCCAAAAAATCGCCCGATAGTATTAATGAAAGCATATATGGCTCAACAGCTCCCGATAATGTTGTCTGAGGCATATATGGCTCTGTTTGCTTCACTTTCTCCTCCGATGGCTCCTCTTGCTCCTGTAGCTCCTCCGATGGCTCCTCTTGCTCTGACACTCCTTCTATATGGCTCCTCTTGCTTTGGCACTCCTCTGATATATGTGGCTCCTCTAGCTTTGTCCGCTCCTCTTGGCTCCGATATGCTCTATCTCCCCCTCTTGAATATTGCCATATTGACATCAATGACAATCTATGTCCAACACTTGCTTTAGCCCATACAACGCTCTCTTGAGATGGCACACATGCGACTCATGGTCGAAGGTTTCAAAACCTCCAGGCTACTCTATGTACACCTCTTCCTCAATCGTGCCATTAAGGAAGGTTGTCTTCACATCCATCTGATGTATCTTCCAACCCATCTGCGTTGATAGTGCCAATATAGATCTAATTAATGAGTACCTTGCAATAGGAGAAAAGGTCTCATCATAGTCAATCTCCTCATGAAAATCCACGGGCCATAAATTTAGCCTTATACTTCTCCACACTACCATATGCATCTTTCTTTACCTTGTAAAACCAACGAGAGCTCACCACGGACTTATGCTCCGGTCTCGGGACCACATCCCAAACACTGTTACAAACTATGGAGTCAAACTCCTACACCATGGCATCAACCCCACATCAACCCAAATTGGTTGTTGCACTACTTCCTCGAAGGAAGATGGCTTTGTCACAACACATCCGCTCATAAGAGCCATGTATCCAGTGTACCTGTCAGGTGGCCTCCTCTATCTACACTATGATGTGGGTGCTCCCACATTCTCTCTAGCATCTGACAACAATCTATCTACCTCTCTGGTGCACTTTCTCCCATCTGTAGAAAACTCTGCCTGAGTGGATGTTTCCACTCCCTGATCCTCTGCATGTGACTGCTCCACATCAATCTGAGGCTCTTCAACCTTAGGAGCTAAAAGCTCCACAACCGCATGTAGTTGAAGCTCCCTCTCAAGGGAATCTTGCATGGACTTCTCCTCGTCGAATTTGACATCCTTGTGAACCACTATGATCCTGTTGGTCGGAAAGTACACCCAATAGTTGTGAGGTGTATCGATGTACCCCACAAATATCCCCAACTCTGCTGTCAGCTCAATATTATTCCGTGCATATTTGGTCACATGGAAATATACTGATGACCCAAAATTCTTGAAGTGACCAACATTTGGCCTCTTACGAGAATACGCCTCCTCTGGTGTCTTGATCCCAAGTATTAGATGTGGGCTACGGTTCTACAAATAAACCACTGTGTTGAATTCCTTAACCTACAAGTGTAGTGGTAGGCCTTGATCATGCAACATCACCCTCGCTGCCCCTACTATGCTTCTGTTCTTCCTCTCGGCCACCCCATTCTTCTAAGGGTTATGGGGTGCCGTCAACTCCCATTTAATCCCTTCTGCTACAAATAAGTTCTTAAACTCATTTGAGACATACTCACCACCATTATCACTCCATAGAGCTTTAACATTCTTGCTCATATTTCTCCACCAATGCTTTAAACTCACAAAACTTTGCGTAGGTTTGATCCTTTTTGTACATAAAAAATATCCAACATTTTTCAAGAAAAGTCATCAACAAATATAACATAATACCTATGTTTGGCCATGGATGCTGTCGAGAATGATCCACACACATCTGAATGGACTCTCTCTAGAATAACCTCTGCTCTACTGTCTCTATCGTGAAAGGAAGACTTGGTGTATTTACCCAAAGTACACCCCTTGCATGTATCAACTTGCTCTAATGTACCTTTAGGCAAACTGGTGGAGATCTGTTGCATGATCTTCAAAGCCCCATGATGAAAGTGACCCAATTGCCTGTGCCACAACTCGCCAATGTCTCGTCTCTACACTATCTTTGCTTCCATGCTCTAAGCAACACAACCCTCTCCCTCCAACTTATAGAGATTCTTCACTTGAATCCCTCTCTTCTTTACTTGACCAATGGCTATGTGTCAAAGGAATGCCTTTCCTTTTGAGAAGATCACATCATAGCCTCTATCCTCAAGCATGGCAACAGATACCAAGTTATTATTCAGCTTGGGCACATACATAACATTATTCAAGGTGATTGGATCCAAATTCTCCCTCTGAAAAGTAACTGTACCCAATCTAGTAGCACTATACCTCCTGTTGTCACCCATCTCGATATGCATCTGGAGATCTTTCTCCTTTAGGTCACTGAATAACTCCTTGTCACCAGTCATGTGGAATGAAGCTCCAATTTCTAAGTACCATACACTTCCTATCATTGATGACACCATGCATGCAATGAGGGAAAAGTCCAATTCAAATTGAAAGGCCAAAATCTCACCCGCTCCTCCTCCTGAGGACTTCTTCTTGGACTTCTTGAGTGGACAATTTGTAGCAAAATGGCCCAACTCATGAAAATGAAAGCACTTAACTTTCATCATTACTTTCTTCTTACCTCCATGGAAAGAATTCGATTTGGAATGGGAAGCTTTCCCATTCCCACTCTTTGCCTTAGTCACTAAGGCACAATTCTCTTCATCATCAGTCTTTGATGAAGATCCATCCCTGGTGTTCCTCCTGTATCAAATCCGACCATAGTTGTTCCCAATCTAGCAGCTTCTCTTGACCATTGACAAAGTCCTGATAACTATGCCAACTCTTTGGGATTCCCAGAAGAGCAAGACTCACCATATGATCCTCGGCAACCATGATTCCAACACTTCCAAGTTGATCACGACATTGAGTGAACTTGGTCAAGTATTTTGTTATAGTCTCACCTTTTTCCATTTTGATTTTTCAAAGTTTGTCCTTTAGTGCCAATTTCCTTTGGTCACTTCTGTTCTGATACGAGTTCATCAATGCTTTCCACATAGCATACGAAGTTTTCTTTCCATGGAGACTCGAGACAATGTGGTCTCGAACTCCCTCAAGGATTATCCGCCTTGACTTTGCCACACACATCTTCCATTCAGCCAGATTCTGTGCATCCGATGTTGTTGGCTTATGAATGTCTTGATCAATGAATTCCTTCAATCCATTATCCTTCGACACAGCCTCAACTTTGTCCCTCCAGGCTATAAAATTCGATCTTCCTTCCAAGGCATACTTGAGATGCAAATCGTAGAATGCCATTTGTCGATCATGAAGTATGTATTGCAAATTCGAATTTCACCTGTAACCCAAAACTCAAAACTTCAAAATCTCCTCTAGTATATTGAATTCAACTCTGATACCATGTAGAATTTCCTATAGATTCACAAGCTCATGCAATTTACTAAAGCATAGGACAAGAATCTACTTCTACTTTCAACCAGCAGAAGCCAATAGATCGATGAAAACAATATGAACAAGAAGAAGACAAATCAATGGCACATAACACAATAAGTTTTCCCGTGGAAAGCTACAACTCAAAACCCTGCCTATTTGTATTCCATTAAATCAGAAATATGAGTGAAGATACAAAGCTTGTTCTCACAAGAACAATTCCGCACAAGTATGCTCAACTCTCTACCTCACAAGCCCGCTATTAGCCAACACCTAGCCAATTTCCACTACCTGCAAAGCCCCTATTTCCTTGGGCAATTCCTAGGATGAGTAACCCGTATTTAAAGGGAATTCATGCTTCCAAAACTACGCAATCCAAACATAGGTCCTTCTATGATTGCATGCATGATATTTACAACTCCGTAAATCATACAACTAATAGTACACTATCCCTGCACTCTAGTCTCAAGTGGGTCTTTCTATGAACTAACATGCATGAGTTTTTCATGAGGGAATCTTCAGTTAACTAGAGTAACACTTGTGGATGCACAAGTGCACCAACTGACTGTTAATCCTCTATTAGTTCCACAAACAATTAGAACTAATTTAACTGACCATAACTTAGTAAACTAAGTTATCTAATTACAACTTAATTTAAACTCATCCTAGACCCCTAAAATTTAGGGAGAACATATACATGACTACAGAAAGACTTCGAAATCGAAATTCCTAAGCTAATTAATTTAATTAAACTTTATTAACTATTTACAAGTTGCTATGAGAATAAAATTTGATTTTAATTCTCAGTTTAATTCAAGGACAAATTAAATTGGAATTTCTTGTTGCCATTTCTCAACAACTATCATGGAAAAGATGAGTTGAATTTCACTAAAATCTATTCTATTCCACAACACTACTCTGATTACCGAACTAACTCTTAAGTTGTTGAAAAAAAACATGCAAAAAATATTACAACTAGCATCTATCTATTTCCAAGAAATCATAAAGAAATGTTTTTGGACTGAGATTGTAAATCTTTCCAATCACTCCTCCCACAAGAGAGGTGATAGGGAAGCTTGCAATCACAAGTGTTTATAGCTTAACATCTTTTGAAACAAGAAAAACACATGTAATGCTTTGAAATAAGAACAATAAAGAAATACAGAAGAGGGACTAAAACATCTGGGTCGGGCCTAAAATCAAGGGTTTCAACCCTCTAAAACTAGCTCAGATGCAGATCAATGGCAAACTTCTCATTAGAATAAAATATTAGTCTCATACATCACATGAAAGTTAAGAATAACAATGTCAAGAACTAGGCTTAGTAGCTAGTCTTAGTTGAATCAAAAACTTGAATCCTAATGAGATTTTCAGCTGGTTTATTTATACAAAAAGATAGTTGATAGCATCTCCCTTGAAAATAGGAGTGATTCCCTCCTTGATCTCGAGAATTATGGATCTTGTCTTCCTTGAGCTTCACATGCACTTGGAGTTACTCGGCTATCAGTGAATTCAAGCTTGTGAGTGAGGATTTTGTGATCTCAAGTTGAGTTAGAGAGGTAAGGAGGTGGACAAGCCTCCCAAATTCTCTTTTGGTTGTCTCCATCAATCCCTTGCATAGTAAATGCCTTAAAAATGCTTCTTTTTCCTGCAATTCAATCACATTCAGCCACTCAATATGACAAACACCTTTTAATATTATTATTAAGAATATTATGACTAAAAATGCGAATTAATGTGAGAAAAGGATAGTTTTTGGGCTGAAGGATAGCATAAAGAACTTCAAAATATACGTATTAATGGGACCCATCACCCCCCCAGATCATTAAGGAACCCATTATTTTCCCAACCCTTGGTGGGCGATGAACTTCCCCACCTCAATGGGTTATCCACTGCTATATATTACACATCATGCTCTCCATCCCTGGAGCCTCGAGCAGTTATGAAGAAAAATCAGTCATAGGTAGAAGGCATATGAAGAAGGGTGGAGAAACAAAGGTCGAGGTAACTCATGTGCCACGATTTTCTCCCTTCTACACTCATACACCCAGGTGTGGAATTTCCTTGTTATAGTTACCCTATGCACCTTGACATGTGTTCTGGATGAGTCCCTTGATCCCCATACATTCCATCATTATATCATTTTCCACCTAGCTATTAAAGGATGTACTATGGATGTGCCACCCCATTTAGAGGTTGAAACCACCTAATAGGGTCCTTGGTTAACTCCCTTTTGAGCTTGGAGACACCTGTACTTGCCAAAGCCCACTATGTAAGGGTATGCCACCATGAATTGCCCCATTGATCTCGTGACTTGTAATCATTATTACTTGACTGTTTTAATTATTTTTTGTATTGGAGGGCAAGGGGATGCATTGGATCTTATGCAAGATTGCAGGTGGGTCTTCATTTAGGGCTTATTCTCCCTATATAGGGTCTTATCCCTCCAGAGGGCTACATTGGAACTTGTATGGTGAGTGTTGAGATCCATGGGTCTCCATCATAGAAGATGTTACTTCATGGATCCCCAACAACGTTCATTGATTGCTCGTGTTCCACCCTTTGGATGAGGATGATGCTTCTGGTCCACCATGCCCAACCAGCTCCACAGTTGCACCATACACTTGTCAGATGTTCCAGGATGCCTTCCACTGCATATGGAGGGTTTATGCCATCACCAACTCTTACAAATGGTCTACAGGCATATTTGATCCATTTGGAGACCCATGAGGATGTCCTTGTTCCCCCATACCCACTTGGGAGCACCACAGGTTCTTGATTGGATAACAAGGGGCCATCCCCTTGTCCACTATGTTTGGAGTCCATTTCTTCATCATGACATCCCTTGGACTTTATCAAGCCTCCTCAAAGGCCCAACGACTCACTTCGTTGATCATTCGACCCTCTTGAGAGGATTATCTTTACATTATTGAGCTATTTGGTGGGCTTGTCACCAAAAGTTTTGTTATTATGCACATTATTTTATTTTAGGGGCTAAAGTAGGCCTAATTAGCTAAATAAAATGCATTAGGAAGTGTATAAATATTAGTGAGGTAAATCACTTTGGTCATCATCACATGGATTGGATTATTCTCTCTTATGATATTTTCACTATTCTTTTTGGAGTACGAAATTGGATGAATGGATGAATTTTGATGTTTGGATCTCTTCATTTTTTCTTGGAGCTTCTATATTGGCATATAATGATGATTAAATATAATTTTTCTCACATGTAAGTACTCTTTTAATGCTATTTTGTCATTTTCTTAAGTCACATGCATGTTGATGGGGATTTTCGCTATACTGGGCTGAAATTCGCTCCTTTCGTTGTGTGAAATGGTGGAAATTTATCTTTTTATAGTGTTGCATCATGTCATGGGCCATGTTTGAATAAGTGAATATTATTAGAGATATATTGTTGAAGTTTTATCTTGATAAGTAATCATATATTGCATATTGAAGTAAAACTACCTTGAAGCAATTGTCCCATGCCCTAATTGCCATGCGAAATTTTTCTAGATGCCTCCTTGACTAAGTGAAATCATCCCAAGCATTGGAATCTACTTGACTCCATTTCTCCCAAAGGATTAGGCACTAGTCCTTCATGGGTGATCACCAAAAGCATATTCTTTATCACCTCTCCTTCTTTCTTCTAGGCTTAGCCTCCATAGGGTAACTAGGGAATCAATTTTCTCGCAATCCACCCCTCAAAACAATTTGATCTTCTAGCCTCTACTACGATGTTGTATCTCCTAGGATCCCTCAAAATTTGAAGCCATTCCGAGGGTGGGATCTTGAGATATTTCAAGCCCTAGCTCCAATATTGGTTCTTGTTATTTGTTTCCCTTCGCTAGTGACCTCATTGGGATCATTATATTAAGATTGCTCAAAATTCCTCCTTTTATCTCCTTCTTCCCCTCAATTAGGTCAAGCATACCCCTGATTGATCAACTCCACCCCTTGAACTAACTTTGGGTCCACTTGGTCCTGTGTGGTCCCACAACTTTTGGAAGGAAATTTTACAAAGACCACTTGGAAACCAAGTTTTCACAAGGGTTTATAAGACTAGGTCCTCTTTAATAAGTCTCATTCACAAACCCTAGCCCTTGAAACTCCTTTGGGCCCTTCTTAGAAAGCCTTACACCTTGCTTCCCAAGAAGGAAAACTATACAATTTAGTATCTCTTGTGAATAGGCCTTTGGAATCACTCCTTATCTCTCCATTGATTCACACTTCTAGTGATTCCCTTTATTATCAGGTCTCCTCCCATCATTTGAATTCCGTAAAGAGTAGGGAGCCTTAGCTGAGGTGACAATTGGCTATCTCTCCATTTATGCCCTTAACCTATTTGTTTCCCTTTTAGGATCCCCTCCTAGGACCCCTGCTAGTTGAGTAGTAACACTCCCTTTGAAAGGGTTTAGTCTCTTTACCCTTTTGAGGGAAGGATGTCTTGGTTGGAAATTGTCTCTTGGGAACAACATCATGCATATCTTCTGTTCTAATCACTGCATCCTATAGAGTGGTAGGTTTATAACCTTTAACCTAACCATATAGAGCCTCAGATAACCACTCAACAAATAACATCACCAATTGTGCCTAAGATATGTCAGTGACCATAAATTCCAACCTCTGAAACTTTGAGATATATGCCTCCAGACTGCTAGTCTGCTTGAGCTGTGCCAACTCTCTGAAATGGATCTCCAAATATTTCTTGTCAAATTTCTCAATGAGTCTCTAAGTAAACTCATAATATATGGTTATGCTAGCATAACCCATGGTCACTAATTGATTGTACCACCACTCATAGGTCTCTCCATCTAGATGGAATGTATCCAACTTAATGGCATCAATATTTGTCATCTGATGTAGATGGAAGATGTGTCCAAATTTTGAAACCAAGACCTGGTTGAACATTTCGATGACCCATCAAAACATGAGATAAACACTTTCCCCAATGTCTTATGAAGCTCATTGTTTTGTCTCATACCTTTTGAACACCTTTAGGCTTGTTTTTCATCTGAAGGTTTCAAAAATCTATAAAACCCATGACATCTTGAAAGTCTCATACTTGCCTCCTATACTCCACCAAATAATCCCCAAAGGGAATATCCTAGTCATCTTGCTCCACTTGGCCAATTGCATCCTCATTAAGAATTTGTCGCATAGTGGGTCAAGATGACCTACTATATATGTGGGGGTGGTTGTGCGTGCATGATTGACTTCTACACTATTAGATCCATTGACATTAGTAGTATTTTTAGTATGTTTCTCCCCCATTTAAATCCTTGTGGAACCCCCTTTGTTACATAAGTTTCTCAACAACTCCACCATCTTATTTTGGCCCTTAGCTAAATCATTTAGGATGCTAAAAAATCTGTTAAATTCTTGATTCTTCTTGTCTTCAATGATTGTCTTACCCTTCTCAAATGATACTTAGTCCTCTTCTTTTGCTTCAAGAATTTCCTCTTCCATTGAAATTGGAGTTGGCTCTCTCACATTGTAGTGTCTTTTGTAAGTGACGTATGGGTGGTCTTCAAAACTCATTAACTATGGTTATAACATGCACCTCAAACCATAAAACTATCCAATACCATGCTCTAATACGCCTGTAAGATACCCTCTAAGGATTATCTTGAAATCCCCACAAAATTTTTGAGTTTATTTGGTTTGGTCACTGTGGTATTTTGTCAAGAAGGTTGCACACAGTTTTTTGTAGGTGTTTTTTCTTGAATGTATTTAAAGGAACAAACACATTATCAAATAAATACTTGTGGGAATGCTTTGGTCCAACAACATATTATTTATATAATGTTCAAAATTTACATAGACCACACAAGAAGTAGGAAACACCACTAACATAATTTCATATATAAGAACTAATATATAATTTTCTCAAAATACAGAGGTATGAGAACCTAGGTACATTTTGTCACTATAATTTTTTATGTGACGAAGTCCTCTATTTTGTAGTAACAATAACAACTTGGGACCAAGATATATACATATAGTTGGCAACAACTTCAACAAGCAATACATATTTGATATGCAAGTTGGATAGATGTTGAATTTCCATGACCTTGGTGTCTGGGATAAAATCTTAAATCTCTAATGCTACCAAACTGAATAGTACAAAAGTCTAGGGATCCCATACTAGGTATAATGACCCTCATACATCCATTGATACAAGATACAAAACTGGGGCTTGGTGTCATTCCATCGACAACCAATCTACCCTCAACAAGATACTCTGACCATATCGTTGATTTAGCGTGCTATCTCAGCTCCTCTTAGCTGTACCCTGTACCTGTCCAGTCTTTCGACTCCCAATCTACAACACTGCCTCCATCAACGATCGAAGTCCATTTGGTTACTGAACCTCGTCTATCCAATATTCTCACTCATTTTTCCTTAGTCCATCAAGGGAGAAACACATCGAGACTCCTTTCAAGTTGTTCACAACTCCATTTGTAAAAAAACTATCAATCTACCCATTGATACTCCTCATCTACTCAGGGACTTCAGCCCACTATGGTCTTCCTGTGTTGCTCCAATGAAGACCAACATAGGGCACAAAAGGATGCCACCTATCATTGCAATATGCCCATCTCCCACAATGAACATGGGCTAGGAGGACTTCCCATCATCTATTGTAGAAGTCCTTCTCCACACACAAGTCTAGGGATGCTCAATTGCTCCTCTAGCTAATCAAACCTTGAGCTCAACAATTGCTACTCTAGCAATCATCTAAGTCCATGAAGACGGTGCACACTGGGATCCAACTTGAACACTATCACACTGTCCTCCAACATACTATAAATGTCCAATCCACATTCACACTTGGTCCACTCTAATGCTACCCTCCAATAGACGACGAGCGACCAATGTTGTTGTAATATCTGCTCCTAGTTAGGGCATACAACCATCTAGGAAACTCTACTCTTGGTTGCCAACAGAATTCTCAATATGTCCTCTCCTAGGACACCCATCCACATAGCATCTAATCATCAATAAGGTGACATCTAAAACTCATTGTTGTTGCCTCCTTGACCTCAATTTCTATGCATTCTTTGAGCTCTAGTTACAACATCAAAACAACCCTAATTCTACTCCAAATCACTATACTTCCATGTCCCAATAGGATACCCTTCTTTGCTGCCTTCTACCCTTCTCCATACGTTGTTGCAAGCCTCAAGGCTCCTCCTCCGAACTCCTGCAACTCCATAGGTAGCTACAAAAAGGATCTCAGCCTATTTAGACAGGAAAATACCTCTGTTTTGGGCTGCGGCCTATCCTTGATAACTGCAGCTAGAGAGAGCGGCTTGACTATCCATCTCGGCCATTCTACAAGTCCTCCAACAATTTTGTACCTACATCACTTCTCTACAGCCCTAAACAGAGACAAATACCCAACAAAAACATGCACAAGACAACTCTAACTCACCTCTGTGACAAGACTCCAATCTGCAAGAAGAACACACCCAGAACTAGTGATAAGGCACATCAAACAGTTCTCCCAAGCTTCCTCAGGCTTGCGACATCCTTCACAAGGTAACTCACACCAAATTAAAGAGATATCCTTCACAACTTGTGCTCTTGTTCCTGCGTCCTTGCTGCCTTAACTCATTTTCCAATTCAGAGATATTTCTTTGATGTTGATGCACTTAGGATGTGAGGAATGAGGCCTCTCCTCACTCCCTTATATAGCCTTCTCTAGGGTGACGTCCAACCTATCAAGAAGTGCTCCTTGTACTTTGGCTGACTTGAACTTGAGACAAATTCACCCACACAATACATAAAAATTAAGATGTCTTCAACAAAAACTCAAAATTGGGCGATTCTCGATGCATTGGATCCGTCTTGTCATCTACTATCATCCTCATCCATCACATGTCTCAATTTCGTCACAGTTTTGGCCCAAACATCGATGGGTGAAAAAATTCAAGCTTGGGTTTCAAGACCACAAGGTCATTTGTGGAGCTCCTTCCTCCAAACCCTTGATCCTCAAGACTTGGAGTACCTCTCAAGCTACAAAAATCAATACCCCCTCTTAGTGAGGGAGGTACTTCCAAGACTAGGAAGTAACCAACATCATCCGACGACACTAGCTCATCTGGCATCCATCACTGCAGCATACTCTGTACAATGTACTCGGAAACCTCGGTAGTGCCTCTACCTCATCACATCTGAACCTGAAGATTCCAAACCTCCATGGGGCTGCTCCCTCTAAGGCTAGACTCCTTCTGAGCCTAAACGATCTCCACTGGCTTAGTCCTGCAAGCACTCATCCTCCTGGATCACATTAGAGAACTTTTGAGATCTAAAATGGGCCTCTTAAGAAAAATGTACAAGCAAAATAAAATTTATAAAAACCAATAGCATTTAAGATGATGATGTCAACCATGGGGGATGATTCACCATTTTTGGGGTAAAAAAGTAAAAAGATTAAAAAATAATAAAATAATAAAACTACTTTTTCAATTTGTATTTTCAACTTATCTCCCTAATGTTTTACTCAAATTTCGAACGGGAGTACTCATTAGATGAAAACATTAATTCCTCATCCAAGTAGTACCCATGTTGCATACTTTCGATGGTCCCTGCAACATGAAAAATGAGAAATACATGAAAAAACGTGATTGCAATCACGTTTTTCATGTATTTCTCATTTTTCATGTAGAAAAGTCCATCAAAAGTATGCAATGTGGGTACTCCTTGGATGAGGAATCAAATTCTACATCCAATGAGTGTCCCTGCTCGAAATTTGAGTAAACCCATAGGGAGATAATTTGAAAATATGAGTTGAAAAAGTAGTTTTTTCTTTTTTTCCCTCTAAAATTTGATGATGTAATGTAATCTTATTTTATTATTTCCACTATTAATTTAAAATTTCCTTAGGAGGCCCATTTTAGACCTCAAAATTCCCCTAATTAATACGACTCGTGAAAATACCTCTGAACTCGGATATGAAACATCACGATCTGATGAAGACTCTAGCCTGCCAACTTGCAGTCCATCACATGAAGCCATCTTGATCAACTTGATCTCGTCCATGCCAAGGAAATCCTCGAGTTTTCCCAACCATCCATGGAAAATCAACGAAAGTCCATGATCAACAATCTACCCTACAACAAATTGTTGTTCACTAGGCTCTCCACCAATCCACCAGAACTCCCATCCAATCTCGTTGCCAAGCCAGTCAAGAACACATCTCCATGTCTTTAGTTGAACCCTTTTCTCCATGATTTAGACACTCACAAATCCCTCTGAGTTGATTTGCTGTGCACACTCTAATTCACTCTCCCTCAAAGTAGCTCAATTTCCCTTTGATCCCATGTTGAATTTCCACAACCTTGGTGTTTGGGATAGAATCTTAAATCTCTGATTCTACCAAACCAAGAATCACAATGAAAATACTTTGCACAATGGAATATAAACAACAGTAAATCATACATGCACAAAATATAGAGAACTTTTTACAAAATATTGTGCAAATATGTACAATAACCCAACATTGTTATATTAATCCAACTAAATAATACAACAGTCTAGGGCTCCTGTACCATAGATAATTTCCCTCATACATCCACTAATACAAGATACAAAACTAGGGCTTGGTTTCAATCCATCAACAACCAATCTACCCTCTACGAGATACTTTGACCATATGGCAGATGTAGTGTGATTTGTTAGCTCCTCTTGGTTGTACCCTGTACCTTCCTGGTCCTTCGGCTCTTGATCTACAACACTACCTCTATCAACAATCCAAGTCCATTTGGCCACTGAACCTCGACTATCCAATGTTCTCACTAGTTGTGTCTTAGTCCATCAAGGGCACAACACATCGAGACTCTTGTTGAGTTGTTCACAACTCCGTTTGTGAACAACTCTCAATCTGCCCACTACTACTCGTCAACTACTCAAGGACTTCAACTGGTACTTCAACCCACTATGGTCTTCTTGCGCTTCTCCAATGAAGACCAACATAGGGCATGGAGGGATACCACCTATCACTGCAATATGTCCATCTCCCATAATGAACACGGGCTAGGAGGACTGCCCATCATTTGCTGTAGAAGTCCTTCTCCACACATAAGTCTAGGGCTGCTAAACTGCTCCTCTGGCTGATCAAACTTTGAGCTCAAAAAATTCCACTCTAACAACCATCTAAATCCATGAATATGGTTCACACCGGGCTCCAACTTGGAAACTATCACGCTATCCTCCAGAAGACCATAAATTTCCAATCCATGTTCACACTTGGTCCACTCTCATGCTACCCTCAAATAGACCATGAGTGACCAATGTTGTTGTAGCATATTCTCCTAGTTAGGGCATACAACCATCTAGGAAACCCTACTCTTGGCTTCCAACAAAATTCTCAATATGTCCTCTCCTAGGACACCCAACCACATAACATCCAATCATCAACAATGTGACATCTACAACTCACTGTTGCTGCCTCCTTGACCTCAATTTTTGTTCATTCTCTGAGCTTTGGTTAGGGCATCACAACAACCCTAATGCTGCTCCAAATCACTATACTTCCTTGTCCCAATAGGTTTTCCTTCTTTGTTTCCTTCTACCCTTCTCCATACGATGTTTCAATCCTCAAGGCTCCTCGTCAAAACTCTTGCAACTCCATAGGTAGCTACAACAAGGATCTCATCCTATTTAGACAGGAAATTACCTCTGTTTTGGGCTACGACCTATCCTTGATGACTGCGGCTAGGAGAGAGGGGCTTGACCATCCCTCTCAGCCCTTCTACAAGTCCTCCAAAGGTGTTGTACCTATAGCACTTCTTTGTGACCCTAAATAGAGAAAAATACCCAACAAAAACATGCACAAAACATCTCTAACTCACCTCTGCGACAACGACTCTAATTTGAAAGAAGAATGCACCTAGAACTAGTGACAAGGCACATCAAAAAATTCTCCCAAGCCTCCTCAAGCATGTGAAATACTTCACAAGGTAACTCACACCAAATTACAGAGATATCCTTCACAGCTTGTGCTCTTGTCCCTGCGTCCTTGCTGCCCTAACTTGTTTTCCAATTCAAAGTTATTTATTTGATGTTGATGCACTTAAGATCTGAGGAATGAGGCCTCTCCTCACTCCTTTATATAACCTTCTCTAGGGTGACGTCCAAACTATCAAGAAATGCTCCTTGTATTAAGGCCGACTTGAAATTGAGACAAATTCACCCACATAATACATTCAAAAATTAATATCTCTTCAATGACATCTCAGAATTGGACGATTCTCGACGTGTTGGATTTTTCTTGTCATCTACTATCATCCTTATCCATCACATGTCAGAATTTTGTCATGGTTTTGGCCCAAACATCGATGAGTGTAAAACTGCAAGCTTGGGTTTCAAGTCCACAAGGTCATTTGTGGAGCTCCTTCCTCCAAACCCTCGATCCTCAAGGATTGGAGTACCTCCCAAGCTACAAAAATCAACAATAAACACCTCAAATGGGAACTCTACCTCCACTAGACAATAGCTTGACCTTGTTAACCACTTATCTATTTTTAGCAGTCCTCTGCCCCATTATCAACAACATACTCAACTATGCAAGAGGGCGTAACTCAGACTGCTAATCTTAGAAGATATACAACCCTGAACAAAGGAAAACTTGATCAGCGATGAGTGTAACTCGACCCCCAACAAAGGTTGTAAAATCGACCTTCCACCTGAGTGTAACTCAAACCCCTTCTTAAGGAAAGTCGACCAACTATAATAGAGAAAACTCAACCCCTTTTAGCAGAGATAAGACTCAACTTCTTCAACCCACAAAACCCAGCTATCAACTGTAAGAACTTGGCCTTTATGTGAGCAGAACTCAACCACTTTAGCAATGGTAACTCAACCTCTTTTCCTCACCAAATTGGCCGCAGATTTGGCTTGGAAACTCCACCTAAAAGAAGATTTGTATAATACATAAAATTACAGTTTAAAATCAACTGATATCACTTTGAAGACTTATTCCAGCTCTGCCATCTTTTCCCCTTTGAAGCACAATGAAAAAATCTGAGTTATCCCACTCCCAAACTATCTAGGGTGTATAGTTTCAACACCGAAACTAACAAATCAGAATGAGGGTTTCCAAAAACCTTAGGCTCTTCAATGAAGAGTTCTCCACAATTCTAATTTTCAAGTGAACAAATGCAAGAATGATGAGAGACTCTTCATTTCCCCTTTTTATAATTCATTTGTCACTTTTGCTACTATTTTACCTTTTTATTTTAATAAAGTTATTTTGGTGAGTTTTCTCACTTTATAAATTAAAAGTGACTTTTCATTAGCCTAATATCCATGTCTCATTTTCACCACTTTAGCTTTTGTGATGTTTTATCCTAGGTGAATCATGTTCCCTTGAATAATTTTTCTTGTCCTAGCCTATGGGTGCTTTATTAGGCTAGAAGATCCCCTTCTTTATGACTCATAAGCGGATGGAGATATTATATTATGTACCCATAACATAATAGTTTCAACGTATAATAAATTCAGCGTGGACAAAAAATGCAAGTACATCAAAAACATTGCAATGAAACATCAAATAAAGTAACTTTGTATCTTCAACAAATCTCTAGTGAATATGAAAAATAAAGTTGCGTGAAATAATTTAACCATTAAATGCATTTTATGATTATATTGTTACAAAATTACTTAGAACTCCTCCCAATGAAACTATTGCTAAAATTTAACAACATCCAAATTATTTGGAACTCCTCCCTATAATCAGAATTATTGCAACTCCTCCAAATCAAGCTTTAAATTGGGCATTCAATAATTGTGACATTTGTTGATAGGCATTTCTATTTTGAAATTTATGTTATTCAATATTTTTGTTCATTTCCCCTTATCCCCGCCCTCCCGTGAAAAAGACAATGACTTTATTTATATAAAATAAATTACATATGCATATGTCTATAGCATTTTGTATGTTATTATGGCCCTTTTTTTAGATGACTAGTTGTTATCTAATTTTCATTGTTTAAACAAAAATTGCATATAATCTTCTAATGATAATCATCAAGAGGTCCTTTCTTTCTTTCTTTACATTTTGATAAGTATTTCAAGGAATTTCTGAAAATTGTCACAAAAGGTAGTAAAATAGTGGATTGTCCCATGATTGTGCATATGTCCCATGATTGTGCATGTAGTATATATTTTCACATTGTTGTGATGTCAAAATGCAAGCTTGTTTGATATGGTAGGAAGCAAAATTGCCTAGTTGGGCTCTTTGTATATTTCCAAAATATTTGCAAAAGGAAATGGATCTTTGACATATTACTCATTGTCAAATGTGAAGGAAATGTTCTGTGATGTGGCCATTATTTTGTTTTCGATGAGCTTTACATTGCCCTCGTCCATTTCCAATCCACTCTTCGAGATGTCATGTGCACTTCGATTCTTGCCCCTATAAATGTGGTCAAAGGTAATATGAGTGAAGTGCATAACATTTAATAGAACACTTCAATAAATAGGTTGTAATGTGTAGTTTCTCAACTGGATGTTTCAATCTTCCAAGAAATGACTACTTTGGAGTCACCATAGATATTTATGGAGATGTTTTGTTCGGTTGCAATTCTCACAGTGATATTCAAGACAAAGTTTTAAATAATTTTTAGTGTTTAACCCTGTGTTCCCACAGAAAAAATAATAATATGAATTCTTTATGAAGATTTGGCTTCCCACTCCACCTTTTGTAGGGAAATGTTGAGAAACCCTCATCAAAAAACACATTTTTACTCTTTTTCGTATTTAAACATAAAATCTAATTTAAACTTTTTTTAAATATTTTTTTTGGGTTACATAAAATCTTGCTTACCATCCAAATAAGGATTCAAATCAAGTGGCTTTTGATTTGCATTCGTGAATCTTGTCATCTAAGAGTATAGATTAAAAATCAATGTAAGTGAAAAAATAATGGTTACAAAAAATATTTTCTAAAAGGTAAAGCTATATATATATATAGATATATTGGATGGAGTCTAACAATGAAGCAAGTCAAACCTGGTTGTCAAACTTGAACAATTGGGCACTAGACACTTTTTGGTACCTCTCTATAATCCTCCTTGTCCTCCAAGGAAACCACATTGTTGAACATGGGTTTCAGTTATTCAAAACAAAATGAAAAAGTCAAGAACAAACGCGGTTGTCAAACTTGAACAATTGGGCACTAGATGCTTTTTTGGTACCTCTCTAGAATCCTCCTCGTGCTACAAAGAAACCACATTGTTGAACTTGGGTTTTAGTTATTCGAAACAAAATGAAATAAAATGAAGAAGTCAAGCAAGACATTGCATACAAACGTTACTCTACTTCGAATGCTAGTTTTTTCTTTTTAATAAAAGGGACACGGGTGTGACTACTTGCAAATCGATTCCAAACACCGATGTTGAACTTTTATTTGAAACAAAATGGAAAAGTCAAGCAAGAAGTTGCATACAAATGTTAGGCTAGTTCTTTCCTTCTTGTTTGGACACTTCGTGGCATAGTGCCTGAATTCATGACAATTGAAGAATTTAATTTTTGAAAAATATTTCTTCTTGATCCCTCAACTAGATTCTAATTTGGATTGGGATTTATTCCCCTTTCACTTCTTTACGTTTCCAGCCAATGCAAAGTTGTCTTCATTCTCGCCCTTAGATGAAGTCACATCTCTGGTATTCCACCTTATTTCTTCTTGTACTAGATCAGACCATAAGCGCTCCCAATTCGGTATTTTCTCCCTCCCATTCTCTGAACCTTGATAGTTATGTCAGCTCTTGGGAAGGCGCAGAAGGGCTAGTCTTACCAAGTCTTCTTCAGGGACAGTAACACGGACCCTGCCACGTCCATTACTACATTGTGTAAAATTTCTCAGATATTGTGGAATATTGTCATTCTTCTGCATATTGATACTTTGAATTTTTTCCTTGAGCACCAGCTTCCTCTGTTCACTATTATTCTTGAAAAATTCTGTTAGTGCTTTCCACATTGCGAATGAGGTTTATTTTCTGTGGATATTTGAGACAATGTCATCCCGTACTCCCTCCAAGATTATTCTCCTTGCCTTGGCTACATCTTTCTTCCACTAAGCAAGGTTTTGGGCATAATAATATGGTAGTACTGCAACATTTGTTTTGATGTATTCTACTAATCCATTTTCTTCAAATACCACCTCCATGAGATCCTTCCATGCAACAAAATTGGAGATTCCTTCCAAGACATACTGTAGCCTTAGTCCATTGAAGGCTATGTTCTCAAATTTGAAGAAATCCTATAACACTGAGCTCCAAAATCGAACCTCCTCAGAAACAACTTCAAAATTCTCGTTCTAATGTGAATCCTGCCCTGATACCATGTAGAAATTATGATGTAGATTTGCAACTGCTCATGAATTTTTAATCAAAATGACAAGACAAAAACCTACTCTATTGCTTTGCGGACATTAATTCACAATTTAGAACAAAAATCTCAGACACAATAACAAATCACACACATGCAAATAATATTTTTCCCGAGGATAAAAAAAACCTGTTAAAAACCCTATTGTCTGCTTGCATTAATCTAATGAATATAGATGTATTACAATTTCTTTTCTCAACTGAGCACAACCTACAAGTGCATAACCTATTTCTTTTCTCACTGAGAATCTCTGGCCTAGACTTAGTCAAATTGTTCCTCTGCTTGAGCCCCTATTTCCTTATGCAATTTTGGAGAAATTATGCCCCTATTATTTGGGAATTTCTCCAAAATGGATTGCACAACTCCCACGGTTGATCCTCTGACTGAATGCAACACCTGTATACTCAAGACTAATCTACAAATGATGTTTTGCTATCCTAGAATCTCCACCAAGCTTGCGGAAATCGAATTATCTGCATGCACTACCTATTTTGGGCTGATTGATCAGTTAACTGGATGATCATTGAGTTTGACTGAAGTCTCACTGCTTCACTAACCTTCAACTAGTTCCTCCAAAAGTTGGAACTAGTTTAACTGAAAACAACTTGAGATAACTAACCTTGATTGCTACAAATTAGCAATCACACATGCATAATTGAACTCTAACTCCTCTATCTGAGTAAAATGGGTGACACAAGCCATGCCACACAATTTAACATCATCCAAGTTGTCTATTGATGTGGAAATTCGAATTTTTCTCAATTTAATCAAGGCAAAATCAAATTGAGAATTTCTTGTTGCATTTTTCAATGGTCTTGTAGTGAAATATCTCTTGTGAATCTAGGTTGGAGGGACAATTTTGGATTTTTTAGCTGACCTTTTGAAGCACAATAATATTTCTTGATTTGCATGCCTTAAGGATTGAGAATACAATATACCATATCTTGTTTGGAAGAACATCGTTGGAGCTTCTCTTGTTTGAAAGGTTGAAGTCCTCAAGGTTAGAACCTTGAAACATCTTTGGAGCGGCCTTGTTGGAGAATTGTTGTGAAAACTTAAGAGAAGATTTTTGAATCATATCTTGGAGAGTACCTTGGAGTAGTAGAAGCATCATGTTAGAAGACCTTCTTAAAGCCTTGTTACAAGACTTTATTATCTTGAAGAATTATTGGGGAAACTTATTGAAGATACCTTGAAGCATTATTGAAGACCTTGTGAAGACATCTTGAAGCTGATCTTGGAGGCATTCTTGAAGACTTTGATGCATGATTGAAGCATTCATGGGGTAATCTTGGAGGAAATTGTTTGTGTATCATGAAAAGTCTTGGAGACACCTTTTGTCATTTCTAAATTTCTCATTAATGAACGAAGTGTTTCTGAAGATTATTTGAGGGCATTGTTGAAGGCAATATTGGGGAGATTACCAAGGTTTGTTGCAGAAGGAATTGGAATCCTTGAAATACTACTTGTACCTATCTTGAAGAATTGAATTAGAGGGTTGGAGCCCTAGAAGATTTGAGTCCTCAAGTAGAACATACTGGAGCCTACGCTAGAGTAGATGGTTGGAGCCCTAGAGGATTGGTGTCCTCAAGTAGAATGTTATGAAACCAGCTCACAAAAAGATAGAAAAGAGAGATCCACGCCTTAGAATTCAGCCTCTTCGAGGGGGCAACCTCCTTTACATTACATAAATGAACAATTCTTCGATGATACAAATGAAAATACCTCCTTTCTATATATAGGAGTCTAAGTGGTCCCAATACAATCAAAGCCTACATAACAATAATATTGTAGGGCACAACAATAACAATAGTGGGCTTCTATGTGGCACAATAGTAACAATATGGGCACTACATGGGTACATAAATATAAATAAGGGGTATAACTACAATAGTAATGGGGTAATCACTAGTATTATAGGGACCCAACATGCCCCTCTCCTTCAAAAAAGTGTTGTCCTCAACGCTTGAGTAGTTCAGGATACTTCTGCATAAAATTCTCATCCTCCCATGTGGAATCTTCAGCGGATAAGTTCTTCCACTTGATAAGGTACTCTGAAATTGATCGATTTCGTAGCTGTCGAGTTCTTGTTTCTATAACTGCTTCCGGTTCCAATATAATTTTTCCTTCTTCGTCAAGTTCTGGCAATATTGTTTGAACTGGGAGCTTGTCGCCTATAACCTTCTTTAAACATGAAACATGGAAAACTGGGTGCAATCGAGAAGCTGCAGGAAGCTCCAATTTGTATGCCATAGTACCAATCTTTTGCAACACCTTGTACGGACCATAATACTTTGGTGATAATTTATTATCCTTCTTAGCTTGCTTGAGGGACATTTGCTTATATGGTTGTAGCCGTAGGAATACCCAATCACCTACATCAAAACTTCTTTCACTGCGATGTTGATCTGCCTGTTGTTTCATTCTATTCTGTGCCAACACAAGGTTATCCTTTAAGAGTTGGAGGACTTGTTGTTGATGTTCGATGTGATGTTCCACTGCCTGAACCTTAGAATTTTCTCTTAAATATGATGTGATGGATGGTGGTTGATACCCATAAAGTGCCATAAATGGGGTCATTTTTGTTGTTGTATGGAAGGAAGTGTTATACCACCATTCAGCCAGAGGCAACCATTTGACCCATTGTGTCTGTTTATCAGATACAAAGCAACGAAGATATCCTTCCAAACATTTGTTTACTATCTCAGTTTTCCCATCAGATTGAGGATGATAAGATGAGCTATGAGCTAACTGAGTACCAAGACAAGAAAATAATTCTGTCCAAAAATTTCCAGTGAAAATGGGATCTCTGTCACTTACAATAATCTTTGGGTTTCCATGTAGCTTTTGAATTGTTTCCATAAATGCAGTAGAAACTGTACTGGCTTTAAATGGATGTGATAATGCACAAAAGTGTGCATACTTGGTAAGTCTGTCAACTACCACCATGATGACACTCTTTCCCTCAGACTTGGGTAAACCTGTGATAAAATCCATTGAAACCTCCTCCCAACGTTGGCTTGGAATGGATAAAGGTTGTAATAGACCCGGTGTCTTAATTGTTTCAACTTTATTTTGCTGGCAAACCAAACATTCTGCCACAAACTTTTGAATATCTGATTTAAGGCCATCCCAAAAAAATTCCTTCTTAACCCTGTGGTAAGTTTTTAAAAATCCTGAGTGCCCTCCTAAGGGAGAAGTGTGCAATTCCATAAGAATCTTTTGTTTTAGCTGGGAATTCTTACAGAGGTATAAGCGATCTTTGTACCATAACGAATCATTTTTCCAGCTAAATGTATCAGACGTACTGGAATCTTGTTGTAGCTTTCGAATAAGTGCCCACACTTCTTCGTCATTCTTCCATTCCTCCCTTGCTTCATTTATCCAATCTGGTTGGATAATAGAAATGGCGCACAACAATGCTTCCACATCCTCATCCTTTCTTGAGAGTGCATCTGCCACCACATTTTGCTTCCCCTTTTTGTAGATGATTTCAAAGTCATAACCCAACATCTTTGTGACCCACTTTTGTTGCTCTTCAGAGGATAATCTTTGTTCTAAAAAGTATTTAAGGCTATCATGATCCGTTTTTACCTTGAAGTGTCTTCCCATTAGGTAGGGTCGCCATTTCTTAAGTGCATGGAGTATTGCCAACATTTCCTTCTCATAAATAGCTTTGCTTAAAAACTTTCCCTTGATTGGACGACTTTCAAAAGCAATGGGTCTTTCATCTTGCATTAGAACAACACCAATTCCATTTCCTGAAGCATCACATTCCACAATAAAGGTTTTTGTGAAGTCCGGTGTAGCTAAGACCGGTGCTTGGCACATTGCCTCTTTAAGATGTTCAAAGGCCTTTGTTGCTTCCGGAGTCCATGAAAATGCATCTTTCTTCAATAATGTTGTTAGAGGTGCTGCTATTCTCCCATAATTCTTAACAAACTTGCGATAATACCCTGTCAACCCAAGAAATCCTCGCAGATGCTTTATGGATGTGGGGATTTTCCATTCCTTAATGGCTTTAATTTTGCTAGGGTCTACCTTAACTCCTTCATGAGATACAATATGACCCAAATATTCCACCTCCTGGACTCCAAAGAAACATTTGGATCTTTTGGCATATAATTGTTTCTCCTCCAATAGTTGTAGCACCCTGTCAACATGTTCAACATGATCCTTCCAAGACTTGCTGTAGATTAGTATATCATCAAAAAATACTAACACAAATTTTCTAAGGAATGGTTTGAAAATTGAATTCATCAAACCTTGAAATGTTGAAGGTGCATTGGTAAGGCCAAAAGGCATGACCAAAAATTCATAATGACCCTCATGAGTTCTAAATGCCGTTTTCGGAATGTCTTCAATCTTCATTCTGATTTGATGATATCCTGAACGAAGATCCAACTTGGTGAAGTAAATTGATCCATGCAATTCATCCAGTAATTCATCAATGACAGGAATGGGGAACTTATCTTTAATAGTGAGCTTGTTGAGCTCCCTATAATCTGGACACATGCGCCATGATCCATCCTTCTTGTGCACCAATACTACTGGAGCAGAGAAAGAACTTTGACTCGGTTGAATTATACCAGCCTCTAGCATTTCTGCAACCATACGTTCAATTTCACTTTTTTGGACATAGGGATATCTGTACGGCCTGATGTTTGGAGGAACACTTCCTGGAATCAGATGAATAGCATGATCATGATCACGCATAGGTGGGAGACCTTTGGGAGTCTCAAATACCTTGGAATGATTGTCCAGGACTTTTTGGAGATCTGGAGAAATAGATGATTCCAATGTGGAAACATCTAGCGAACATAATTGTGCAATTACACCTCTTTGCTCCTTTTTTAGAAGCTTTGTCATACCATTAGAGCTGATTATCTTTCCTGGTTTCCCTGCAATACCCCTTAATTCAACTTCCTTTCCTTCCACAGAAAATTTCATGAAAAGTTCTTGAAAATTAAAAGCTATTGTACCCAAGGATTGTAGCCATTGGACTCCTAGTACAACATCAACACCTCCCATTGGAATGGAAAGCATTGGGCTAGTCAATACATATTCTCCCATGGATAGCTTGATATTATGGCACTTTCCAGAGCAATTTATTGTTCCTCCATTTGCAATCATCACTTGACACTCTGGTGCTGGATATAGGAAGCAATTCAATTCTTTTGCTACCCTACAATGAATAAAATTGTGGGTGCTTCCTGAATCAATCAACACTATTACCTTTTTCTTCTTGATTTGTCCTTCTATCTTGATGGTTTGAGGAGTGGTAATTCCCGCCAATGCATTACAAGATATGGTCGGATTTATTTGTTCTTCATCTAGGCTTTGTTCCTGGAATATATCCTCTTCTTTTGACCTTTCTTGCTCCTTTTCTTCTTCCTCTTCACAATCTATGTAGAATAATTTCTTCTCAGCACACTTATGACCTTTTGTGTATTTGCTATCACAATTGTAACAAAGCCCTTTTGCTCTTTTTTCTTCCAATTTTTGTGGTGTCAACCTTGTAGGTTGTGGAAGACTATGGGCAACAACACTTCCATCTTTATAGTTGTGAATGGTATGCTTCCTAGTTGCCATAATTTTGCTTTCCATTTTTCTTGCTAACCTGAATGCCTTCTCTAATGAATCAGGTTCCCAAAGGCGCACATCATGTTGGATATTATCCTTTAAAGACCCTATGAACACATCAATCCTATGCTCCTCTGGAATATCTTTTACCCTTATGTTCAATTTTTGGAACTCCTCAATGTGCTCCATTATTGAACCCTTTTGTTTGAGACTTATCAATTGGCTAAAAAAAGTGTTGCTTTTTGTATCCTCATAATGTGCTATCAATTCTTCCGTAAAAATTGCCCAAGTGATAAATTGTTTACGAGAACAAAGCCATTGATACCATACAAACTGATTTGGTTCCAAATATAAAGTTGCCATACGTACCTTTTGTGTGTTTTGCACATTATTGAGATCGAAGAATTGCTCCATCTGTAATATCCATGTGGCGGGATCCTTGCCATCAAACTTCCTCATATCGATTTTTGGAACATGGTGAGTCTTCGATCCAACATTAGCGTCTATGGTATCATGATTAACATTTCTTTTGTTCTCATCATGAGTTTCCTTTACTACCTTTTCACCATTAGTGACACTTTCTTGTAGCAACTTCTTCAATTCTTCCATATCTGTCTTCAAATCTATCTTCAAATCTGCCATGTCTCTCTTCAAATCTGTCTTTGAATCATCCATCTTAGCTTCCATGCCCTTTATCTTAGATTCCATGCCACTTATCTTAGCTTCTGTTAGCTTTTGTGAGCGTGACATTTGTTGCACTTGTTCTTGTAATTTTGATATATCATGTAGCATTTCTTCCTCTTCTTCATGAGTCATGCTAGAGCTTTCAGGTTCCTTACTAGGTGTTTGCATTTTCTTTCCTCGGGGCATCAGTTACCGATAATAATTCTTTACTATGCCCTTTGAATTCCGTTAAACCAAGCTTACACAAAAATTTAAAAAAAAACTACACACCTTTTTTTCACTTTATAGAAGCCTGATATTGAATCTGATGTATCTCTGTAATTTCGAATCATCTAGTTCTAAAATTGCTACCTACAGTAGCCTTCTGTGTCCTTTTTCCAATGCCACAAGTCTGAGCCAAATTGGATTCTCCAAGGAAGAGTTATGTGAAAACTCCCACAGTGACTTGCTTTTAGACTAGTTCAGTAGAGCGAACTTGTACGACGTGCCACGAGCCACTGTTTCAACCTTTGAATCTAAAACACACATAAAAGAAACTAGAGTTAGTCCTCTTTCTGTACCTTTTTACGAAATTTCAATCCGATCCTCAGAGAGAGAGTTATGACGATTTTCCCCAGGTCACCTGTTTTGAATGTAATTCAGGAGTCTGCAAAAAGGTCAACTTCCTTAGATCATATCTCCGAAAATATTGCGCGAAAATATATGCAATTCGGACCCAAGGTTCAGCGCCAATTCTTCTCAAATGGGTTTTTTTTGCGACTTCTGAAACGTCACAGAAAAAAAATTTATAGCGAAAATGCCACGATGACCTGTTTGGAGCAGCGAAACCCTAGAATCCAAAGCTCTGATACCAAATGTTATGAAACCAGCTCACAAAAAGATAGAAAAGAGAGATCCACGCCTTAGAATTCAGCCTCTTCGAGGGGGCAACCTCCTTTACATTACATAAATGAACAATTCTTCGATGATACAAATGAAAATACCTCCTTTCTATATATAGGAGTCTAAGTGGTCCCAATACAATCAAAGCCTACATAACAATAATATTGTATGGCACAACAATAACAATAGTGGGCTTCTATGTGGCACAATAGTAACAATATGGGAACTACATGGGTACATCAATATAAATAAGGGGTATAACTACAATAGTAATGGGGTAATCACTAGTATTATAGGGACCCAACATAGAATAGACGGGAGCCTCAAATTAACCAAGTTGGTGCTTGGTGAATTACAAGTTGGAGCCTGGTTGAATTGAATATTGGAGCCTTCATCTAGGGTTTGATCCCTGAATAAATCATAGGTGTGATTATACTACTTGGAACTTGAATTATTGTAAAAGAGGATTGGAGTCCTCATTATTTTGATTAATAAAATTATTTATTTTTTGTTCATTTTGTGTTCTATTTTTAAGTGTTCTTAACTGGCATAAAATAACACTTGTAAAAGAAATATTGATTTACCCCCCTCTCACTGTTTCCAATAGATTGGATAGACTCAATCATGAAAAAATTATTGTAAATTTGATAATGATATTGCACATATTGAAGAGGGGATATGTATATTGGATCAATGTATGTCATGTCCTTCTAAAGCATTGTCTCCCCCTCATGAAGTTCCTTCGAATTCTTCAAATCAGGAAGACCCTTTACTTGATGTGATTTAGAGAATTGGAAGGTTGAATATTTGATACAGTCCCATATCAATCGGTAAAGAAACTTGGACCATCTCATAAAGGTCCCCCAAGATGGCTCACCAAAACCCTTGAAAGTGTTCATCTTGATGAGGTCAGAAAGATAAGAATTAGAAGTACCACCAAAGAAGATGGAGGTGATGTAGATAATTATAATTCAGTTAATGATTTGGATGTTTCATATGATTTTGAATTGAATTTGTCTATTAAATTTGAACCAATTTCCTTTAAATAAGTTACTTATCATGCTAAATGGAAAGAATAAATGTAGGAGGAGTATGATGATTTCATAAAGAATGGATCATGGAAGTCGGTGGACCCTCCATTTGGAACCAAACCAAATTGCTGCAAGTGGTTCTACAAGAACAAGTACAAGTCAAATGGATCACTTGACAAGCACAAAGAAAGGCTCGTGGAAAAAGGATTTGCATAAAAATAAAGTGTCAATTATGAAGATACCTTTTCCCCTATAGAAAAATGGGCCACCATCCAAACTCTTTCCCTTGGAAATTCAGAATGGATGGAAATTTCACCAAATGGATGAATGCAATCCTTTTTCTACTTTTATGGAACAAAATTCGAAGCTAACATCTAAAGAAGGGGTTGAATTTGAGGATGCAACTAAGTATATATAGCTTTTAGGAAGTGTTATTTACCTCACCACTATCAGACCAAATATTTCATTCATTGAAGGAGTCCTTTCTGTGTTTATGCAAAAGCCTTGTGAGGGACATTCAATTGCTAAAAAAAAACTCTAAAGTAGTTGAAAGGAACTCAAGACTTTGGACTCAAATATTCGTAGGTGGATGACTTCACTTTGATTAGATATTGTAATTCATAGTTTCATGGAGATAAAGAAAATTGAGTGTCTACTTTAGGCTATATTATGAGCCTTGGATTAAGAGTTGTCCCCTAGAGGTCATGCAAACAATCATGTCCAACAAATTCCATGACAAAGGCAAAGTATGTGGAAAATTGAAAAGGACCAAAGGATATTGTGTGGTTCGAGAAAATTATTGAAGACTTGTAATAAAAAAAGTGAACTCTACTCCCCTTATTATTGAAAATACTCTTGCAATTAAGTTGGCTAATAATCCCAAATTCCATTGTCAAACCAAACATGTCAACACAAAGTAACATTTCATTTGATATCATGTAGAGGCAAAGATTATTAATTTACAACATTGTTCCACAAATGAGAAAATTACAGACATCTTCATCAAAGAATTTAGAAGAGAACATTTTGAAAAATTCAGAATGATGCTTGGAATCACAAACACCCCTTAAAATTAAGGGGGATAATGTTAGACACCTAATCCTCGAGGATTAGGTGAATAGCTTGAAAATATGTAAATAAAGAGAAATATGAACAGTTAAAATAGGAACCAACCTTGCAAGACAAATCCCAAGGGTCCCTATTTTTTTATGTTATATAATTCCATTCTCATTAATGCAATAGCAACCAAGTTTTGGGAGTTACCTCACCTAGTTCAACACTTAGTGAAGGAGTTCAAAAATCAATGGCGGGGAATTATCAATTATCATTAGATCCTTACATATAAAAAAATTCCTCCAAATAATTTCAATGTTTCAAATTATGCAAAGAATACTACATGTAGTGTAATGCTTCCAAGCAATTGAGTTTATCATGTTCTTAGTGGTCAAAATAAATTCTAATGAAAAAGTCAATTGAGACAAAAGGAATGTGTGAACTAATTGAGGGGATATATCCCTCACCCCAATTAATATTAAAGTAATTTAACATGAGAAGTTATCATCCCCTAACTTGTCTCACTATACATCATGTTGGGATGCAGAGTTAATACCTCAACATCCCTCTTATGTTCCTTACCATTTCTCAAGGGAGTGAAAGCTAAGATGCATATTGATGCAGGAGCATCTACAAGCCAAGACCATTTTTTACCTCTTCAGTCGAAACTCATTTCCTGTGGTAGTTGGTTCCAAATTTTTTTTACTTAGGGAAGTTGGGATCCCTAATCCATTTAATTTGAAATATATTAGCTATAGTCTAGAAGGAAATTATTATTTTTATGAAGTTAGATGAGTGTCATTTAATTTTTATGTAACGGAAATGAACTAGCTAAATCATGGATTTGTTAGACTATTTAGGAACATATTGACTTTGTTGGATTATGTGAGAACTCTATAAAGAAAGTTTTCATATTTAATAGAGAGATTATATTGGAGAAAGAGAACGAGAGAATGATTCTGTCTTACAGAAGAAATCTATGCAGGATTCTATAACTGTTAAATTTCCTTACATTGTAGAAATAAGAGTGTGTTGCCTCATAGTGTCTAGGATCTATTTGTATGTGTGAATTTTGTGTCAAATAACTAGATCAAATTTATTTTCAGGTTAACCAGGTGGGTGTGAAGTAGTGAGGTTTGAGTCACAACAGTAAAGGCTTACCAAAAGACAACCAAATTCTGCGTTTTTCTAGCATTTTGTGAATTAACAATGATGTAAGCCTTTCATGTCTATGTTTCTCTTCTATCAACTATCAACCACTGGGGATGGTAAAGGCCTTCACTTAATGTCGAAAAACCATTTACTAGTCTATATGACATCCATCGGGCGGTCGTGTCAACTAAGGCATCTTTTCTTGTCTATGTTTTTTGTCTATTGACCATCAACCATTGGAGGTTAGAAATAGTTGACAATAATGGATTTTCTAGTTTGATTCGATAAGAATTGAGCACTTTTTTCAAATAAACAGATTGAAAAACAAACATTTCCATAACAACTACAACCCATATACTACCATTGACTTATCGGGAAAGCGCTAAAGGTTATTGAGTGGCGACAAGAGCGAGGCCACTCGTTAGTTAATAGATCCTGGTAGACATAACCTTTCATGATAGTTGTCTTGATCACCACCACCGACCAATTATGGAAGTGTTGAAATTTTTCAAGAGTCGACAAGTGTTGGGTGGTCTCGTTAAAAAATAGACCCGAAAAAAATTACATTTCACAATAATTGAAGTTTTGTCTACCACCATCATTGCATTTGTTTGGTTCACCACCCTCAAGAAAAAGAAATAAATTTCCAGTGGTTGAGAGGAGTTGATAGGTTTACCACCTTTTGTTTGGGCCCTTGGTCATAGTGTTGGTCCTATGGATAGTTCTGGTTAGCACTAGGAGCCAGGGAGATTTGGGGATGATTAAGACTATTGGCATCAGAGTGGTACCAAAGTATGACAACAAAAAAATGGCAAATAGATGAGTATCTTGAAGAGTAGGTAGAGAGAGGATTGTAGTAAATGTAGCTTTGAAAATGGAGGTAAGACACCTTCAGGATATAACAGTAGCCATGGAGACTGCACAAGGGCAGGGAGATAATAAAGGAGATGTTAATGAAGCAAAAAAAATCTTTCGCTAAGGAAGAAGTAGAAGAATCAACATAGGAGAAAATATTGGAAATGATAGCCAAAATGGCTGCTAGACCAGAAATGGAGGTACCAATGTATGAAGGTGTTTATGGTGCTAGACCCATCAACATGTCAGGGGATCTCCCTGGTAAGAAGTTCCAACTAGACCTTAGACCGTTTGGTGTAGGAGTCCTAGTAGTGGGTTGTACGGTATCGCCTTGACCACAATTTTGCACAGAGACAAGTAAGATGTCCCTGTTGGTAGCGTAGCAAGGGTGTGACATATGTAGCAAGTCAAGGAAGGTGCACGAGTGGTTCTAACACATAGAGGGTGAGGTGAGTGCACCCCTTGAAAACTTGTGAAAGCGCAGAGTTAAGAAAGGAACACATGAGCTAATATGCATCACAAACTGGAAGGCAAGTGAGCTAGAAATCCAAAGTTATGGTTAAACCAACAACACATTTCAGTAATATTCATACATACATATATAGAAAATAGCTACACATGCATGCGTAAGAAAATAGATACATATATCATTTAGAGTAAACAAGATAACTGAAATACAATACAACATATACAAGAAATGTGTTGGCTCTGTTATATTAAGAAGTGAAAGTTCCAGTCATACAATACAACCATGACCAACCACTAGTTCCGACAACGAAACGTTACAGTCATTGCCGCCTGCTCCTCCAAAGAGATATACTAGCTTTGCACAGTGGAGAAGCCAAGGCTCGTTACAATACTATCCAAGCTCTCTCTAAGATACTCATATTGGAAGCTTGGCTGACCAAAAGCCTCTACAATGAGTTATGGGGGACTATTTATAGCAAAGGGTGGGGTGACCCTTGACATTCCCCTTTGTGACCGTTCATCTATCCTCATGACTCTTCAACTACTCTATGACTGTTACATTCAACTATCGACACTTGAACTTCCACTTGATAAGATGTTACATACAATATGCACTTGTACCCATGTGAGCCAAAATAGGCTTGAGCAAGCCATGCAAGACATCACTAACACTTGAACCATTGCAGTAAGACCAACTCTTCGACATCCTTGCGATGATCGACGGTGGCGAACTGATGCCAAGCTTGGTCATCCATGATGGTGTTTGTGCGCTCAATGGTGACATCCTACTGAAAGCGAACTCTTGCCTCCATTGCATCCAGGTACATTGATATGGCCCCTCTGTCCAATTAGTTGGATAGCATGCACATCATCGTCTTGAGTGTGGCTGGACCAGCAACATACTGATGCATAATGTCTATGTTGATCTCCAAGTGTGCGTTGGTGACCATGTGCATCAATTTGTCTAAGTACATGTTCAGCTCCAGTCGGACTTGCTTCTTTTCTTCGCCTCGGTGAGTGTGCCAAATGGGTGCAATCGCATGCTTGCACACAATGACATGCATGTTGTTGAATTCCCCTACATGCGATCCACATCATAGCTCACCTTGTCTACTCTGTGCCAGCTATTGGGATGGATCTATAACTTGTATAAGCACAATTTCATCCGTCTGTGCATCTTGTGCCCCTTGTTGTACCTGTTCATGCTGCAACTCATTCTCTCGTCTGCGCAACTCTTGTTTTTCCTTGCATTTCCACTTCAGCACAGGCAACTCCTTCTTTGTTTCTCTCTCTACCTTCGCGCGATCTTCGTGTTGCGTCGTCACCTCATAGCTTCAATCTCCAAAGCTTCTTTCATCATGAGTGGATTTGCTTTGGAATCGCAGCTTTGCTCTGCCTCTGAGTTGTCAACAACATTCCTCTTGCATTTGTTGCATGTAGGTGTGCCGCTGCTGATGGTGTTGCTCACTGTGATGTCATTACCATTCACCTTGATATCCCTTTCCATGAACAACTTTATTTCTTCATGGATAGGCAAGTTTATAGACACTTGATCGAGTGCATCCATAGTTGCACTCTTAACGGTGTCTTTGACTCTGCTCTCCTAGAAGCCATTGTACCTGTGCTGCTGGGAGGTGGGTGACACCTGTGAATCCTGGAGACATAGCAACACTCATGGCAAGAAATATGTCAATCAAAAACCAAAACAAACTTGAGGACTGACTTGCAACATACATGTGTGATTGATCATGAAGGTTGCGCAATTTCCGTCGAGAGGTCGGGAGACTAACTGCCAAAATTGCACAAGGCACAATCCAGGCTATTAGGAGGCTGACTGACTGTTGGAACTGCACAATGCATAGTCTGTCCTGGCTTGCTGAGGACTGAAGCTGCGCAATGCACAATTTCAATCAGCAGTGATATGCAACCAGCAAACTGCATTGCGCTATTTCTAGGGCCAACAGGACACTGCCTCCAAGAATTGCACAATGCAAGCCTAGAGGTCAATGCTAGGCCAAACATGCTCAATTTTTGGAGGGAAGGCAGAGCGTTCGCTTCTGGAAATGCGTAGTGCTAGTTGGGCATGGCACGGTCTAGGGCAAGGCAACTGAGACCAATTGATAGGTGATTGAAAACATGAGAAGTTTGAATGCATGATGAGATGAGTGTAAACAAGAGTGAATGATTATGCATGCAAATAGTAAGTGCAGGATTCAGAAAATGGGATAGCATGCATACGAGTGAAGCGAGTCGCCGTGACAATGACTGTCGGTGCAAAAACAGTGTCATGCATGTGATAGAAGTGAGATACAAATGAAAACTGAAACGACACTTGTACAAGCTAACATGCATGCAAACGACAGCAAGCGTTCACAAAAATCAAGGAAACAACACTCACACAAGCCAAAACAAAAAAAGTGACAGAAACACATCGTAAGACATGCAAAGTGGTCTTACCCTGAAACAACTGAGTTGAATGTGCTGACAACTCCTAGATGCGATGTGGGATGTAAGAGCTACAAGATTGATGTGATGAATGAGCTCTGCAATGTCCGAAAAATGAGTTTTGATAAAATTGAGGTTGTGACGCGCATGCCACAAATCTAGGAAAAGTGACACTTGGCGGGAGGTTTCTGAAATGATCCTTGCATGTAACATCCAGCTGCTAAAAATAGATCCCTGAATCAAGGGATGCCTTTGCATGCTAGCTTGGGAAAAGTAGTCCATGCATGCAAATAAATTATGCTCTGTCCCAGAGGGAACCAGTCAACCTGAAGGCACATGCATTGGTCTGCGAGCCTGGGATGAAAATATGCATAGTTCCTGGGCTGAGCAAAGTTGGTTGTCCCAGAGGGATTACGCAATTTCTGGGAGGAACAAGTGACGGTCTCCCAGGATTGCACAATTTCTAGGTTGAGCAACTGTCCTGGGTCAAATTGCGCAATTTTCTCAAGGAATCCTCTTTGACTGCATTGCACAATTTCTAAGCTCAGCAGGTTTCCTGACTGATTTGTGCAATTTCTGTTACTTGTTGGGATGGATGTCCTAAAGGGATTTCACAATTTTTGGGAGTAGCAGGTGACTGCTGCCCAGAATTGTGCAATTTTTGGGCTGAGCAACTGTCCTGGGATGAATTGCACAACTTTTGAGAGGAATACTATTAGGAATAATTGTGCAATTCTGGAACCCATCTGGGTGTCCATCTGGGTTTGCACAATTTCTGGAGGGAAGGTTGGTTCCCCTCAAGAATTGCATAATTCCCAGAGGGAGCTGCTCACCAGAAACTAACACCAAGTCCGAAAAGGAGCCTGTGAAGGAGGTGGAACAAACTTGCATGCACAGGCTGGCAAGACTCTATGAAACAACTGAAGCCTATGTGCTTGACAGTGCAAGACATGCTACTGAGGACGGTCGGTAGGGAGGCTCCAAAACGAAACTAAGGAAAAGTTTTGGAGGGTGGTTGTAGCCGCTACAACATAAAGTAACCTGAATGTTGATAAGCTAATGGGTTGGATCAATGCATTAGACAATTATTTTGATTATGAGGATGTTGATGAAAATAAGAGAGTATATTATTTATTGATCAGACTAAAATGCCATGCAACCCTATGGTGGAATTAAGCACACGCAGAACGAAGGAGGAAAGGAAAGTCTAAAAACAAATATTATGACAAAATGGTGGAAAATGTTAAAAATAAGTTCGTATGCAAATATTATGAGTTAAACAATTTAAAATAGTTACAAAATCTTAGACACAGGTCTATGCCAGCCAAAGAGTACAATGAGGAGTTTTAAAAATTGAATATTAGAGTTGGCCATGTAGAGGAATATGTTGAGAAAGTTACAAGATACATTAATGGTTTGAGATATGAGATCCAATATGAGATTAGAATCTTATCCTTGAGGGCAGTTGAGGATGCCTATCAAGCATCCCTAAAAGGTAGAAGAGAAGATTGCTAGGAAACAGAGTCAAAACAGTAAAGGAAAAAGTCTTGCAAGAAAAAAAGGACAAGTAAGCAACATAGGGAGATTTCAATCTCCAAAAGAATAGAGTCAAATTATTAGTGGAAGTTCACTGAGAGGGGGTGATTCAAGAGGAAGGAGCGTTGGACAGTTGGCATTGTCTGTATGGCCAGTGGCCTAATGAGGCATCTGCAAGTGTGTTTTCATTGATGTCAACAGTCATGCTGGGGAGATGTGTTGGGCAGTTGGCATTGCCTAACTGTTGGCAGGAGCATTTCCTAAATATTGGTAGGAGTGCTGGCATTGATGTTAGACTAGCTCAGATGCTTGGCACAATAGATGTTGGAAGTGATGACCCAGAAGGAATTCCATGGTAGTTGCAGGCTTCATGCAGAGGATCACCTTGGTGGTTGTGATTTCAGTTGTCTGGAGAGTTAAGGAGAAGAATAATATTAGATATATTGGAGCCATATTAGATGTAGAATATGGGATCAAAGACTACATCAGACACTCTCCATTGGGAAGTCCTCTGGAAGAGCTTTCCAATGATATGCAGAAGTCCAAAAATGGACTCCTTGATCAAATGTTATGGCTTGCCGATGATTAGGGACTTGAAGTCCTAACAAGGTTGGAATATTAGAGGTCCAGGATATTAGATATTTTCACATCAACATAGTGGCTAATTGGTGATCAGAGGTCAGCATATTGGCACATCAGTGATTTGAGGTCAGTATATTGGTGCATCGGCGATCAGAGGTCAGCGTATCAGCACATCAGGAGATCGGAACCCCGGAGATAAGTGTATCAACACATTGGAATATTAGAGGTGCGATGCATCAGAGCATGTTGTATCGAAGGTTTGAGGATATCAAAATCCTGTAGATCGTCGTATTGGAACATCGACATATCAGAGATTACAAAATCGGTTCTTCTTCAAGTGAAGAACCTTTAAAAAGTTGTGATATCGATGAGTGTCGATAAGCCTTTAAAAGCATTGAGGAATGAAAAAAGTGAATTAACAAAGGATTTCGATGCAAAACCAAGGTTGAAGGGTCCTCCTCTCTCTCCTCTAGCAAGACACATGGAAGAATATGATTGGATCTGATAAGGACACATGGAAACATGTGATTGGCTCTGATAAGGACACATGGCAAGATATGATTGGCTCTGATAAGGTACAGTGGCAGCTGACATCAGCCTGACGTGGCAGTATGACAAGACACGTGGTAGGAATATTCAACCTTATTGGATAGGCTAATGGGCAAAAATCGGGTGACACATGTCACCAATAAGGATTCACCATGTGGAGTGATGACATCACATCGGAAGTCTGCAATCGGAGGTTGAAAACATCAGAACTCTAGAACTGTTGGAGTTTGGAAAAGTTTTGATATAGAGGGCTTCTGATAATGGGCAGGCACGTGATCGTGAGAGGTCAAAGAACCAAGGGTGCAAAGTAGTTAACAAAGGGAGAATGGCCCCTAGCAGGAGTTTGAAGGTTTAAGCACCTTAATGTTAAGCGGCAGGTCACAGGAAGTGGTCATATGGTGAGAAGCGCAGTAAGGGCTAAGTAGAAGGAGCTTGGAAATCAGAGTATTAGGATATCAGAACTTCATAACAATTGGTTATTGAAACGTTCCGATGGAGGGAGCTTCTGATATTGGGTAGGCTCTTCATCATGTAAATCCATAGAGCCAAGAGCGTAGAGCTGTAGCAAAGGAAGATTGGCCCCGGAAGGAACATTGTACCACTATGTAGTGACAAATGTACATATGCTATATTATATAGTAATAGGTTGCAATATTAGGTGTGGCTATTATGATGGCAAGATCTACCGCCAGAAGGCCCAACAGAGAAGGGGGATGATCTAAAGGGGCTACTACAGCTACACATAGAGCACTACTCCAGACACACACACATATGTGGAATTTATCTGATACCATAGTACAGAGAGTTAAAGGTGTATGGGTCAACAACTACGAGATTGAATGCGGAAATAGAGGAGTTGGTCTCAAGAGTAATGGTGACTATCAAATATCGTTGGGTCAAGGCAACAAGGACCACGACCTGCAGGAAAGAGTGTTGGGTCTGCCTTGAGGTGAGACAAGCCATCATTGTGCGCTGATGAACGTCTTCAACGAGTTAAATGGAAGTATGGGACTCATGAAGTTGTGTGCAGGTCATCTAAGAATCAATTTTTCAGTATGGAGCTCCATGCAACTATGCGATGAAGAACTACAAGGTTAATCAATGTTTCTACAGTGTAACAAAAAAAAAATAGGAGACACAACAATGGCAAGGAAGGCCATGCCTTTGTCCACAGAGAAGCCATGTCGAGGTGCAACCAAGACTATGTGAAACCATGAATAAGCATAGAGAGCCTCAGTGATAGGAAAGTTGCACACGGAAAGGATTGTACCTGGTTGGAGTGTGCAAGTGGACTGAGAATTCATTCTCAGCATGGGGAGACTATCAAGTTCCCATTCTCGTGGTTAATGTAGTGGAAGAGACCAAGTCAGATGCAACAATAGAATAGAAGAACCATGTTGAGGTACACTTGCACAGTCTGAATATAGGACAAAGTGGCAGCATCAATCAGGGGGCAGCAGAGGAACAAAATGCAAGAGCTCAAATGAGCAATGTGGGGGGAAAGCAGCATAGTTTCCATAGAGCTAAGTGAAAAATCTCTGAGTGTGAGCACTATTTTGTAAGGCTGAGTGAGAGAATGTTCTCAGAGAGAGGCCACTAGTGCCTATGTGGAGGTAAAAGACCCTGAGATTTTCATTGTTGTGTTTAAGGCGGAAGTTGCATGTGCATTGTGTGAGCAAGGTCGTAGTTTCTTGTGTTGTGTGTAAGGCGGAAGCTGCATGTGCATTGTGTGAGCAAGGTTGTAGTTTCCTGTGTTGTGTGTAAGGTGAAAGTTTCCTGCACTGTTGTGAGTAAGGCCAAAGGTGCTTGTGTTGTGTGAGAAAGGCCATAGGTGCCTGTGGAGAGATAGAAGGTCAAGAGTTGAGTTCGTGTTGATGAAGAGCAGAGAACAGAGAGGTGTGTGGAATCTGATGAGTGACTATTGTTGAGAAGATCAGTAGGATGTTGTAGAGTGAGCAGAGTGCCAAGAGAACAGAGTTGATATTAGGAAGAGGGGCTTCCAAATTACTGAGAACATTGAGTTCCAATTTTAGTGTGGGTTAGAGCCTACATACAAGAAGTTGGTGCTTCCATATCTAGTGGGTGCTTGAGAAGGCTTGGTAGTTGGTGCCTCCTGCAAGTTGGTGCTTGCATAAATTTAAGGAGGTACAAGTTTGTGCTTGCAACAAATCCACGAAGTTGGTGCTTCACATAGTGATTTTAGTAAGCTGGACAGGGATCTATAAAAAGAGGGAGTTGGTGCTTCCTGCTAGTGGGTGCTAGCAAACAATCAAAGAGGTTGGTGCCTCTTCGCAAGTTGGTGCTTGCCAACCAAAGGGATCAGTGCCTCCTATGAGTGGGTTCTCACAAACAAACATATGTAATTAAGTGGGTGGTTAACTTACATCATAAACAAACAACAAATTTGGTGGTTTTTTCCCGCTAGTTTTCCACGTGAAAAACACTATGTCAAATGTGTGTTTCTCATGTGATTGTTGTTTGAACTTGTGGGTCTGAAATATTGTTGGTTCATTTTTTTATGAATGCATGCTCTCACAAGTAAAAGAATATAAGAAGGTATTGTAATCATAATAAGAAAATGAATAGAGCTTCTTAATTATTGATTCACCCCCCCTCCCCTCTCTCACCAATTCCTTATTTCAACAATGAGATCATCTAAGAGAGGCATAGATCGAAGTGGAGACTATCAACCCCAATGCTATAGGTGTGGAAAATTAATACACATGTTTTGGGAATGTCCTGGAAATGCACCAGCAAACCAAAGAGGTGCTCATGTCACAAAATAAAAGGAAGAGAATGTAAATTCAACTACAGCTTAAGAAGTTTGTGAAGCAAGGGAGTCTCTACTAATGAAAAATATGTTGATCAAATTAGAGAAGGAAGTTAAAGAACCAAATCAATGAAAGAGTTTGTTAAGGATTGTGCGTAAATATAAAGGTTAAGTGCTATAAAGTTGTAATTGATAGTGGTAGCACAAAAGAATTAGTTTCCAGAAAGGCCATCAAGTTTTAGTTAAAGAAAATTGCAAAGTAGAATTTTAGATCAGGAGATATAAAGATGACATTGTATGTGATGTGATGTCAATAGATGTTTGCCATGTTTTGTTAGGAAGAACATGGAAATATGATAGGAACGTTATCCATAATGGCAGAAGAAATGCATATATTCTTGATAAAGATGGTCTAAAACATACCTTGTTTCCCTTTCCAAATGGAGGAGCCAAAGATGAATTTGGTCCAAGTGTATTGCTAATGAGTGGAAAGGAATTGCAGCAAGAGACTAAAAAAAGGATGTACATTTTTCTTTGATTGGGAAGCCTCAAATAATCCTTACAAGCACAAATCTAGATGATTTACCTGAAGAAATTAGAAGTATGCTAGATGAGTTCGTTGATATAATTGTTGATGAGCTACCAAATAGTTTTCCTCCTATTCAAAGTGTTAGCCATCACATAGAATTAATCCTAGGATCAAGTATTCCAACAAAGGAGCATATAGGAAGACTCCATAGGAAAATAAGAAAAGAGGCAAGTTTAGAAGTTATTGGAGAAAGGTATTATCAAATAAAGTTTGAGTCTCTGTGTTGTACCAATAGTGCTTAGTCTGAAGAAGGATGGTGGATGGAAGATGTGTGTTGATTCAAGGGTGTTAATTTTAGATAAAAATGGTATGTTTTACGTTTTAGCACAATTTACTTCAATGTTCCTTATCATCCCAATGACAATTTCCAATTATATTCAGTAACAATCACATTAACTTATATACATTGATAGTAAATGCAAATAGAACATAAAAAATATGCAAAATACAAGCCAAGACAAGAGGACACAAGATGTGCCGATTCCAGGGACAAACCCCAATGTGGAAACCCTTTAATCAAATATTCTTATTATTCTTCAATAGTTCAGCACAGAGAGAGAGTACAAATATCATAATTACATGCCCAAAATAGTTCTACCAAATCAATAGTCAATGCAGCCCTAACCAGAAAGTCAACAGTGGTTAAAGATGCCCCAAAATGTCCTCCAAGCAACTTGATCAACAACAGAAGAATGTGGCCTGCCAAGAGAGTGAAAGTCAACCCAAAATTAGCTCAGTCAACACATCCAAAGTATGTTGTAATTTTGCGGTCAAACCATAAATTCAAAGCAACAGTCAACTCGGTCAAATAGTCCCCAAATACCTCGAAAATCATCATAGAGAATGTGGCCTGTAGAAATTTAAATTATTCCCAAAAAACTGAAGTCAACATTGGTCAAATACTCAAAGGCAACACTAGTCAACACATGCCCTAATCTCTGAAATTATCGGCCTCCAAAACCAGTCCAAAAATATGTCCTCTTCCACACGTGCGAAGTAGAGAGCCTCCAAGTTGTATGAACCAATCAAGAGAGGAGAGAGAAGATGATGTGATGAGTTGAGATGATGTCCAAAAGAGAGAAGGGTCACTTCTATTTATGAACTTTGTTGAGGGTGAGGAGATACATCCATGGGGCTTCGTGAGCCTACATTTGACTGAGGCCAACCTTGGCAATTTGTCCATGAGAAAGAATAAATTCAAAATTCCATTTCTGCTTGTCAGAATGAGATGATATTTATATCAAAATTGTACCTCTTGAAAAGAGGAACCCAATGCAAAAATCATCTCCATCATATGAGTTGTCATGAGCTGGAAGTTTTCCCTAGTTTCCAATTTTAATAGTCCCTCTCAACTATGGAGAATTCCACCTACCAATCCATCATCATGCCAACCTGTCATCCTGTACCATCCCTATCATCACTGCTCTACTGAACCATGAAGTAATAATGAAGATGAAGTGATAGAGAGTGAGTCATAAGACCATACCACTCTCCACTGACAAAAGTCAGACCTTGATCCAGATCAAGTTGTTGAACACCATGCCTCCTAGTCATAGGGAGTATGATAGTAAATGATGTGTCCATTGGTAGTACTATGGTCCCTAACCATATTTTCCCAACTCATTGGCCAGATGAGAGGTACTTCCCATGAGTCCCAGACTCTATGGGTAGGATGTGTGTGAAGGCATCAACAGGAGAAGGTGAACCACTCATCCTATGCATATGTCAATCGTAGGGGAAGGTGAACCACTCACCCTACATGCATGTGTCTAGGTAGGGGAAGGTGAACCACTCACCCTACACACATGTCAAACATAGCGGGGTATCATAGGGGAAGGTGAAACATTCACCCTGTATCCAGCGCACCACTAGGGGAAGGTGAACCACTCACCTTATGGTCACTCATAGCTCCAAGAAGTACCCGAAGCCCCCAAGAGCTCCTAGAGCTTTGTGTACAACTCATATGAGACCCTCATAAGAGGGTCGTTCCACGACTCCAAGTCTCTCTCAGAAGCTTAAGAATTTAATCTTCCCCGAAGGCTTCATGAGAATGTCTATGATCTGCTCATCCGTCCTGATGTGTTGGAGCCTTATTACTCCCCGTTGTACCATATCCCAGATAAAGTGGTACCTGATATCAATGTTCTTAGAGCGGTTGTGGAACATGAGATTATCTGATAGGTGAATCCCACTCTGGTTGTCGCAGAAGATCACGGTGGTATTGTTACACAAAATTTTGTCATTGTCCCTATACTCCCCGTTCCTCGATCCTGGAGGACCTCTACATTGAACCCTACATGATTTCCCATCATGAAGAGTTTTCCTTTACATCCCTCTTCATGAGCAGAACATTTCCCTTTTGCATCATTTCCCAATAATCTTCCTTTTATCCTAGTTTACAAGACCAACGCTAGTGCTCAATTCCTTCCTCGCGCTGATTTGTAGAGTTTGGAACCAAGCTTAGCACCGTACGGCGCAAGTGAGCCCTTCATCACTTACGTCAATCCTCTTTTGGCAAGTTTTTAAAAATGGAGTCGAAGCTTCTAGGTCTAGAAGCTTCGTAACAGAAGTCTAGTAAATGGTTGGGCTAGATAGAGCCAAGGAAGTCAGTTTGGGCTCCTTTCCCCTATTAATATGGAAAAAACCAAAGAGATAAGCCCTCTCCCTTCATAAGAGGAACCATATCCCCTCCATCAAAGCTATATAAACTCCTTCTTTTCCAAGCTGAACTAGTCTTTTTGGAGCTTGAATAACCAGCAAGATATCTATAGCTTTTAGCCTTCTAGTTTGTGTTTGTGAAGGAAGAATAGTGTGTTTGGTTTGGTTTGGAACTAAAGGGAAGAAGCCTTAAACTTCCATTGTTGGGGCTATCCATGGGATGCTAGCAGAGGTGTGGGAACTTAGATACGTCTGAGGAGACCTGCAACGTCAAGGCTTTGGTTGTATCCCTTTCTGAGTTTTATACGAATACAACTAATGGTTTATTTCCTACATTGATTGTCATAATGCATTTAATGGCTTAAGACTCCTTGACTTTTTATGTAGATTGAATGTAATTGTATGCTATCACATTTGTTGTTGTCTCTTGTGTGTTTGTTTCAGGTATCTGAAGGAGAGAAACGAAAGGAAGCTAGAGCAAGGAAGCGAGGTCATCATCATGCAGATTAGCGTTCAAAGAGGTAGGGCCGCTTATTCATCTTATCATTCCATTGAACAATACATCATTCTAGTTTGTTGAATCCGTATGTTGCATTAAGTAGCATCATTGAAAACTAGAGTTGCATCATCATTTGCATTCGAAAAGAAATGAATTCCCTTTACTGTTGAAAGGACTACTTGAAGTACATTTGATAGGAAAGATAGGAAGTGGAAAGAATTTTCATTATTTTGTTTTCAAACAGCGAAGTAGTGAAAATCTCATCTTGCTTTCAATTGCTTGTTTGTTGCATTGATTGATTTCTCTACTCTCATTAGTCTAAACATTCATCGAATTGAAAGGGTTTTGTCTCATTTAGCTCCATATAGGAGTTTTTTCGAGTCACATCGATAAGGCTTGAAAACTGAGACATAATTTCAAGATAAACTTTAAAATGTACTCAATTAACCTAATGCGCATTTGAAACTTAACGCTCACATTTAGAAGGTCTAGGCTAGAGACGTGTTCTGGCATCTTTAAACCCAACATCCATCGTTCGCTTCGGCACTAGACATCGCTAGTACAAACTTGTGCTCCCTGTACCGTCATGTATATAAAGGGAGACCCCACTAGGTTGGAAATATTTTATCCATTGGAAGCCGAATCTGTTGCCTTGTAAATGTGATACACCAAACACAACATTCGGGGAGATTGCCTGCCCGTACTTCTCAGTTCGTCGGGAGGTATTCTGCAGTTCACGATTACCTAGTAATCCTTTTGCTTAGATTATCCTGAGTAGTCATTTTTTATCTTTTTGACTCTTTAAATTTAAAAGATCATCGAGAACTTGTCCTTTCGAGCTCGTTCAAACCGAAAGTGATAGAGTCATATTTTCTTTTTTCTCAACTCTTAAAACATGAAAAAGCACCAGTTTGTTTCAACGTCTCAAAAAATTGTTGCCCACGATCACATTACATTCCTGATAGTTTTATTTTGGACCACATCGTGAGTATACCTTTAATACATTTTGTAAAAGCCCTGAAATTAATCTCTCTCTTCTCTTGTTATTTGAGATATTTGAGACAAAGTCATCATGGCTGAACCATCAGGTTCACCCAGTTCCTCTTCCTCTCCTCCGTATGAAATATCATCTGAGGAGCCTCTTCCTGAACTCCCATAGTCACTCGAGGATCAAGGTGTTGAACTTGGAATTATTCTAAGTATCCAACCTTTGTCATCTCGTCCTCCTCCTCCCTCAGCTACTGGGTCACCCTACGAATCTGGCCCATAATCCCTGAATAATCCTATCCAGACTCCCGAGAGTCTGCCGACTCCTGAAGGTCAGCAAGGACTTGTTGTTTATCCTCTGAATCCTTTGTTTGATCTTGTTGTGATATCACCACAACGTCCATACAGTATGTATGATCAACCAGGTATTCTTTGGAATTATCCCCTCGAACATCTTCGGTTGTCCATCATCATTTGTTTCCACCCATGGAATCAGAAGGCAGGATCCTAGTCTCCTCTCCGGGTCACTCAGAGGTTTCTGCTACACACACTCCTCACATCGTCGATGAGCAAGGATATCCATTCACTCCTGACGGTTTCCATTACATAGGAAGCATTCCGACTAGTGTTTATCCTGAGTTACCTCGGGATTACGTCTCTTTATCTCAGTTGATGTCAGGCACTCTTAGTGCCTCGTCGTTATATCACAACCCTATCTGGTCATCTGGCGCTCTGCCTACCACAGGTCCATTTGTTCAGAACTTGACCTCTCAGTTGATTATCCATTCTGTAGTCACTTCAGTTCTGGTGCAACCCACCATTCCGAATCCGCTCGTTTCGTCGTTTCAACCGACTCTTCTAGTTCAACTGACAGTCTCGAGTCAAGTCTCTGTAAGTTCCAAGACCCCTCAAGTAAGTGGAAAGGATATGCCACCACTTGGGGGGAAAAACTCGAGTATTTCCATGATGTCTAGCATAACCAGTGTGAGTGGCTCACAAACTCACATGGTTGGAATGAACCAACCCTCTTCCGCTACCATTCTCAGCCCCACTGGTCCAGTTGGATCGAGTAATGTCTAGTACTAGCAGCCATATGTGGCTCAGGTTCAATACCAACCTCCTTATGTTCCATATGGTTCATAAGTGATGGTAAATCCACCTTATGTCCCTCAAGATGGACCTTATGTTTAGCCTAGTCCATCTGTCGTACCTGGTCGGTATGGTCAGATCCAATTCGGGAACTTTCAGTACCCTCAAGGTGTCACTCCGAGAACTGTCCCAATACCCTTGCAACAGCAAGGACATCTTTTGCAACAACAAGGGAAACCTTTGTAGCAGTAAGGGCCATCCTTGCAGCAGCAAGGGCAGACAGTGTGGCAGCTAAGACAACTGCAACAACTGCAGGGGAAACCCTTGCAATAGTCGCAGCAAAATTTGCAGTCGCAGATGTAGTTTGTTCATCAATCCTCCCAGCCTATGTCCTCGCAAGGTCAACCTCTGTAGCTGCAGGGACAACCTTTACAGCCTTAAGGTCAACACTTGCAGCAACAAGGTCATCCTGGGAAGCAGCAACCCTTGTACTCATATCAACAGGGTCAACCTTTGCAAGGTCAAGGTCAAGGTCAAGTCCTGTAGCAGTAGGCTCAAAATCCTTATGTCCAAGGCAATAGGTTCAAAATCCTTATGTCTAGGGGCAGCAGGTGCAAAATCTTTATTTCTAGGGGCAGTAGGTGAAAAGCCCTTATGTCTAGGGGTAGTAGGTGAAAAATCCGTATGTCCAAGGCCAACAAGCTCAACAACCTTTTAACTCGTATGTTGCTTATCAGCAGCCTATGGCTGGACAGTATCAAGGCTACCCAGGTCAGAATCCTCCCTACGGGCAAGGTAACCTACAGTGGGGGAAAAATCAAATGCCATATGGACAAAATCCTCCACTATGGGGAAAAAATCCTTACCAACAAGGATGGGTTTTGTTGTCCAAGCCTGCTCACAGGCCCTAAATGCCTTTCAATACGCAATTGCAATTCTTGGCCACGTTGGAGTTGCCAGATGTTTTTAGACTCATGAATGATCCCATTCTTCATTCACCATTCTGGCCTCCAATTCCATCCAAGATCCTTAGCGATTGTCCGAAGTTTGAGGGAAAAGCGAAGGAGGATCCATAAGCCCACATGATGACATATCACCTCTGGTGCTCCTCCAATTTGTACGTTGATGATTCAATTCGTCTCCGACTTTTTCAACAGACTCTCACAGGTGCTACAACCAAGTGGTACATCAAACTACCTCAAATTACTTACAATGACTTTAACAATCTCGCTATGGACTTTCTCACACATTTCCAGTTTTCGATTCACTATGAAACTGGCACCCATCTCCTTACATCACTCAAGCAAGACACTGCGACCCACATCTCTTATCACATCCATGAATGGAGGCATCGGCGACACCTGATCAAGTTTGAAATTGCTAATCATTTGTTGACCGAATGGTTCACCAAATCATTCATCAGCGAAATTTATGAGGACATTTCTATGGGCAGATGTGTCTCTGAGGAACAAGCCATCGCACATGCCCAATATCTAGACCTCATCTACTCACAATCTGGCACGTTATATGATATGTTACCCAATGTGCCCAGACCATCATCTGATCCAATGACATCGAAGTCTTCGGATACACCTCCTATTAATGGAGTAATTGGTTCAGTGTCCTAGACCCCAGCAAAATATTCTTCCAAGTAAAAGTCAGTCTCAAATGCTACTTCTAATGATTCCTCTTGAAATTCACCTAGTCCTGGTAAAACCTTTGAGGTTCACGTTGTCCATTCTACCGCAGCGAAAAAATCCTCTAAAGGTAAAAAGAAAGGCAAAGGCAAGGGTAAAGACGATTCCCTGAAACAGGGCCCTCCTAAGTCATCTATTGGTGATGCTTCTCAACGAAAGCCCAAGTCTTTGTGCCTCATTTGCGAGGAGGATCACTATACTAAGGATTTTCCCCAATGCTATGAAGTTAGTCGCTTGCTCAAAGGGACCCTGGTTGTCCTGAAAGAGCCATTTCCATCCCAACAAACCCAAATGGTAGACCAGCCTCAGTCTTCCGCTTCATCAGGCTCCGAAGTGTTCATGATGAGTACGCCTATCAATGTGGCTACCAGGTCAAAATATTATCAAACACCTACTCCGACAGCAGAGAAAGAGAAAGAAGGTACCCCTTCCTCCTCTATCCCATCAATTTCTGGTTCTCTCCATATAGAGTGACCTAATCTCGATTCCACTATTCGACCACCTTCTCGAGGTGTGATACGAAAGTCCTTGTATAATCTAAACACTCGAGCCGCTCAACATTATAATGATGTTGAGGATTTAGCTCAAGCGCCATCAACTATGTATGCTCTCGAGGTCCTTCAAAGTTGTCCTTCTCAGTGGAAATCATTGCTATCAGCAATTGGAGGTATTGATCCAACTGATTATGATCTGGGAAACCATGTTCCGCGCTTGCCTCATCAGATTTCCTTTCTCATTCAGGTGATCATTAATGAGAAAACCATCCATACGACCGTCATTAATGAAGGTTCTTCTACCTGCGTCATGTCTGTCACTTGTTGGAAGGAAATTGGTTCTCCTACTCTTAACCAATCGCCTAATACTTTGGAAGTCTTTGATGGGCGTGATTCTCAACCATTCGGTGTTCTTCCTAATATTGCCATCACTTTGGAAGGAAAGACAGTACATGTCAAAGTATAAATTGTGGATGCCAATCTTAACTATAATATTATACTCGGATGGAGTTGGACCCAAGCCATGCATGTTGTAGCCTCCTCTCTTTTCCGCGTGATTCAGTTTCCCCATCAAAGGAAGATTGTCATGATCGACTAACTATCCTTCTTTGCCTCTTCCTCCTCGGATGACAATGTTCCTTATGTGAAGCATACCGGTGCTCCTTATGAGAGTGCGGGGGTAGGAATTTTTAAAGATCCCGCTTTGATGGGTATTTTTCCACTCCCACCTCCGCATGTTGCCTCTGTCAACATGATCTCGGTCAAGTCGGATCCTTGGGTCATTCTGTCTCCTGATCTTGTTGATACATGGGGTGATGTCATGTCGTTAAGCCTAGCCGAGATCAATTATGTGGAGATTGTTTCGGCTTCGGCTTTGGTATCCATTGATCATACTATTTCGAGTACATCTCTCGATGCGTATTCTTGATCCCCGTGGCTTGGTGCTTCGGATTCTCTCGATCCCTTAACCGAGACATTTCTTACTGACGAAAGTATCATGGAAGTTATGTCTCTGGAGGAATTACCTTGGAATGATACTCATCATCGTTCCTCGTTCTTGCCTGGCCCAACGGTCATGTCTACTTGTCTTAAGAAGTTCTGCTGCCTATTGACATGTTTGTTTATCCTGATATTATCAAGATCTTTCAACTAGGGGGACCTTTACCTCCTCACATGTTCAGGTTTTTCTCACTCCCTCGAGTTTCTACCATTGGCCCATTATCGCAATGGGGTTTTCATCTCATGACTTGTAACCCTCACTTGCCCAGGGGGCATGGGGGCACAACCTTTTATAAGTTTTACTCTATTATTTGGCCGAGTCGATGCTTACACATCATGTCGATGGTAAAACTCTAGTTTTCCTCTATGTTGATCGATTACCTGAGTCTAGTAATGGACTCCCTCAAAAAGTACTATGATTTAGTCATATCGCATGGTTACTTTTGTACATAAGTGTGTTACTCATTTTTGTGCAATGTGGTTTGGTGTGTTTTTTCAGGTAGCTTTCCTTCTTATTATGTCTTCACTTGCTTTCCAGATGTTTGTGACTCCTTTCGTCAGTTTCGCTGATGGTGCTTGCCTTAGTACTTGGAATATATCTTCCATGGCATGGGCTATCTACACTCCTAATGGTGAGTTGATTGATCTTCAAGGTATTTGTTCGGGTCAAACAACTAATAACATTGTTGAATATAGCGTGGTTATCGAACTCTTGTAAGAAGCCATCACTCTTGACATTCAGGAATTGGTTGTTAAACTTGATTCACAACTTGTTGTTCTTCAGCTCAATGGGAAATATTTCATGAGAAACCCTCACATATTGAGAATGTATTTGCGTATTCATCTACTAGAAAGAAATTTTGATTACATCACATATCATCATATTCCTAGGCATATTAATACATTAACATATGCATTAACTAATTATGCGCTAGATAGACATTTGTGAAATATGTGAAAAAACAAAACATTTGTATCATAATAAGCAAGAAAATATAGCATATAGCATATATATATATATATGTGTGTGTGTGTGTGTGTTGATAATGTTTAAGTGTCATACGTCAAAACCCCAAAAAATAATATATGTGTTCAGTACATTCGTGGCTCACAGACCTCAAAATTGTAAATGCTAAAACTATGGACTACTTGGCATGGTGCTCATGATAGCATGCCACTACTCATACTACTCGAGTCAGTGAAAAACAGATCTGATCTGACACCCCCACTGTGTTTCATTGATACTAGCATGGGATGTCACCCACCTGGGCATACTCTGGGATACCTCTGGTTAATCCCTCAAGGTTCTACGCAATCTCCTCCTCATTATCAACTCCTTCCTTATAAGGAGCGATCTCAAACTTTCGAGTAATGCGTCTGGAAACGAGGGACATCCCGGTTGGTCGCTCTAGTCCTACGTCTACGATTACGAATCGAAATGTCACAAATGCATATATTTCAAAAATAATAGAAAAATCAAAAAATAAAAAATGTCTTGCTTACCTCCATCATCAAAATCTTCTCCCTCTGGGAGTGACATGTCAGGATCACCGCGGAAGTCAGTACCACTATATGGCCAATCCTCTATCACGATCATTTGACACCTTAGCCCCGTCGGTTCTAGGCATCAGTTCACTCCATTGGACCATCCGTGGGTCTCGTGGCAATGGGGGGTTTATCTCTCCCAGCTGATAGTGAAATAGTGGGATCCACTCCAAAACAAAGGTCACCAAAACATAACCATATCCAAACTATTTCAGGATCCCTGCCTTAGCTTTGGATAACTGGCGCTTCATGTTCACCTTCATGGCTTCCGCCCAATTGAAGACAGTGGGCATTGTGCAGTCTATGGCATACTAAAATTTGGACTTGTTGGACTCATGCAATGCCTGAGCCCTAGCAACTCTGTTTATGGTCAAGAGTAGTGCTTTCAATACAAGGTCATTAACATTCATGATATCAACCTTGTCGCTTTTTGATTTCAGTGCTTTTAGATAATGTTCTGCAAGCAACATGTTCACACTTGCCCAAATGGGCCTGGAACCAAACAGATTGACTGGTTCCCCTCTTAAGGAGACTCTGGTGATGAAGTATATATCTGAAGTCTCTAGCTCCAGCTCTTGGTCCCGGATCACAAAGCCTTCTCATCCAACATCCCAAAGACTAATCAAATATTGTAATAGCTCAGGTTGAGCCCGAAGGCACGGTGTAAGGAAGAATTTGAGCAACCCACAGTTCCTCAAAGCATCCAGACAATTTTGATCAGCCAATGCCTAGGCATCAATTGCCTCATGCTCACGTTCTTTCCAATCACCCTCTTCGGGACAGTCCGGTGATGAAGTATATATCTGAAGTCTCTAGCTCCAGCTCTTGGTCCCGGATCACAAAGACTTCCCGTCCAACATCCCAAAGATTAATCAAATATTGTAACAACTCAAGTTGAGCCCGAAGGCCCGGTGTAAGGAAGAATTTGAGAAACCTACAGTTCCTCAGAGCATCCAGACAATTTTGATCAGCCAATTCATGTGCATCAATTGTGTCATGCTCACATTCTTTCCAATCAACCATTTTTTCACTAGATTTTGCCTACAAGCATAAAATATTCAAGTCAAAATTAGTCTTGGATCGAGAAATTTCGGATTTGCAATAGAAAAATTTTCGGTTCTCTGCACCAACGCGACTGTTTTAAAAATAGTAGCGCTGACGGTGCAAGTGGCTATGTTAAATAACCCTCGATTGGTGCGATCCTAAGCTCGGATCTCGCACCGACCGAGGTCAAATTTTTTTGCTAAGATCTCCTCCAGAAATCCAAAAAATGGCTAAACATAGGAAAAACAGGTATGAAAATGAAGCTAAGGGTCTCAGCTCTTACCTGCAACTAACGGTTTGTTGATTGGACTCCTGAAACTGCTGCAATCTGCTCCCGAAAATCTAGGGAACAAATGGGTAAAAACTACTCCACCAAGGTAAAAAGGTAAAATGGTAAAAAATAATTTACTTTTCCCCTTTTTATTCATTTTTGATGATATTTTAGGGTTTTAAAATATCTTTTCATCTATTTTTACCTCAGAAATTGGATAATATGTTTGCCTCTTGTGTAGTGATAAGTGACAGATTGTTGATGATGGTACTGGAGTCGTATTTAAGCTATTTTATCGACTCGTAAAAACCCAAATGAAAAGGTCTTTGAGTATTTTTCCCTTTTTGACTCATTAAAGAGAATAAAAATGGGGGGTTTGCTTTCAGCTCTTTTCCGACTCTTAAAACATGATTTGGAGTTTTATTTTTCGTGTCTTTTTCAAGCTCTCTAAACATGAAAAAGATACCGAGTTACACCTTTGTCGAACTCGTTAAAACATTAAACGACATCGGATTCATCACCATGACGAACATGAGCTTCTCCTTCCTAGGGATCATTAATATTAGTAGGTCAGATTCATCTGAAGGATGGACTTACAGTGCAAGCACATGCTATCCCCTTCAAGCTTGCGATAAAAAATAATTGGGGCACTTGCCAAAAATGGTGGGGGAAAATGGGAAATTCTATCAATTGTGTCAGAAACTCACTCTTGAACATGACACTTTTTCCTTCGTGTCGGGTTGGGATATCCTCACTTCATCATTGACCATCCTGGGTTGGGTCGTTCATTTTTTCCTTCCATTTGATCTCTGCCACGTCATCATGACCTCTAATCCGGTGGATCTAAAAGCTTCCAAACTCCAGAGTCCTATCGCCGATATGTTCAAGAGTTGTCCTTCTGCTGTTACACTCATTCTTGATTCTCTATATCATCCGCAATCATTACATCCCTTCGTCTAGTGTCGATGATGTGGGATACATCATGGCCCTCCTTCAACATAGTCACTTCCTGTTGACTTTAGCTCATTATCCAGGAAGTTGGTCGAGAGACTCCCTTCGAGTACCTTAGAGCTTGCATGCCCTAGTGGCAAGTTCTTCGCACTCGACGACAAGTTCACATCATTGGCTTTCGATCGAGTGATTTCACGGGTGTTCGACTTCAATTTCTTATTCACATTCCATGGATTGTGCTGCTAGTACCTTGAGTTCCATTGTCATTATTGGTGGTTTCTCTCACACTTGTTGACGGTTCACGTCATTGATTGTGTTATCACTGACAAAATTATCAAAGAAAAAGGGTAAGGTAAAGGTTAATTGATCCTAGACATATTCATGTTGATCTTGGTCGTGTTCATGCAATATACATTTGATACAATTCTTAGTTTGAGCAAACAAGCCCATAGTGAGCAGAGATCAGAAATGTTCATCAAGTTCAAGTGAGGCAGCTCCTCAATTAAGCAAGGAATTTAGCCCTAGGGCTAAGGAAACATCATCACAGCTGCATAAAGATGATAGAAGTAAGGCTAAGTCCTAATTTTGGACAAATTACCTTTTGATACTTACCTTGAAGAATGGTGTCTAAATATTCAATGTTGAACAATTTCATGTCAAATGGAAAAGTCATTGCAGTAAAAGGAAAGACACAAGAAAGTTAGATTTTGATCCTAAGCTGTGTTTTTGAAATTACACAGCAGTTTCGCAGCGCGCTGCGAAACCCCTGTAGCAGCCTGTTTCAGCATAAAAAAAACTCTGCTTTCTGCGTTTACTAGTCAACTTCCAGGAGGTCTCTAAAGCAACTGAAAGCCTATTTTGGGAAATGGAAAGAGGTTTTTATTCCTAACAGACTGAACTAGAAAAACCTCCTTCAGTTTCCTCAAATCCATTACGAGCTGAGAGAAATTAATGACCAAAGTTGCGCTACGAAACTGCTGTAGGTGCAGTTTTTCATCTTCTGTTTTACACCTCTTTTTCAAAGACAGATTCTGGGCAGCTGGAGTAGTGTTTCTAAAAACCAAAAGAGGTTTTTGTTCAGCATGGATTGGTTCAAAAAATCCTCCTTCAGTTTTTTCGAAATACATTGTTTATGAGAAGTTATGAGCTTTGTCCCAAGACCTTTTTTTTCAGCCAGAACAGCAGCTTCGTAGCAGCGGAAGCTAAATAATCCAATCTCAGTCACTAGTTTTGAACTACAAGTGGAAATGTTGAAAAGAAAATATCTTTAAGGGATCCTTCAAAATTATCAATCTTCAGAAAAGTTAATACAGGTGGAGGAAACATGTATTCGAATGCAACTTTAAACTTTTGTCATAAAGTGAACACATTTACTACAGTCCAAAATATGTCAGACAAGGTGGAGGAGTTTTTGTCTTCACACGTGGACAAAAGGTAGACATGTTTCAACATGTTAAATGGAATGGATTGTCAAGCCCAAAAGATAACCATATTTGCCAATATGGAATTGAGAAGGTTGATAATGTCTTAATATCAATATCCAAAAACCAAACACGGTGCCCGTGTAAAAATCAGTGCTGTTCCAAGTTCATCATTAACACCACTAATCCTGTGGCTTTTGAAAAAGGTGCCAATCATAAGAAGGAAAGCACACAGGTATATAATAGAAGAAAGGTTTCCAGTTTGAGAGTGAATGGTCTCATGCCAAGGATGACTGTCAGTTAAAAGCCTATAGTCATTGCATTCAGATGGATAGGAAAATGCCCCTTGCAGAATATATTGGCTTTGGTTTGAATTTGTCTAACTCTTCAAGAAACTGGGCTGACATGAATGGTTATGAAAGAATTTGTAGGGATGAAAACAAGAACATGAATACTGAGCAAAAGGAGTTTTTGCAATCAAGTAGCAGAGCAGTGAAAATCTCAAGGAAAAGATAAATTGTTTAAACAGTTTCGTAGTTTCGTAGCGCGCTACGAAACTGCGAAACTACTGTAGGGGCTGTTTTTAATACAGACAAACAGTTCGATGGAATAATCAGAAATTTTCAAAGGGAACACCTAAGTGACATGTAAGAGATCAAAGGAAGCTCCCAGGCCATTCAAATTATGACAGGTGTACCTTTAACAAAGGTGAAATGTTTTGACCTAAGTTTAACGTTTTTGATTATAAAGTCACTTTATTATCGGTCATTAGGGTTTGGAAGGAGCTGCTTACGGGGAGTTTTGGTTGGCACACCTCTCCATCAAAGAAGCCTCCAGCACATCAGGAACATGGTGATGCTCTATATTCTTGGGCTATTAAAGAGCTAAAGACATGTTGCTACATATTCGAATAGATGGTGGAAGATTGGAACCGAAAAAATAGGGTATTTCTCCTAGCATCACTGAACCATTGAATCATTCAGCATCCGAAGCTAGCATGGGACATTGAATCTTCATCTCGGTCATCTCAGCCAAGCTAAAAGGAGACAGGTGTCAAAGAATAAGAAAGAATCATTCTACGAGGAGGATAAAGTTAGAGTTATAATTAAATTAGGACTCTTTAAACTCCATGTTCAGCACTTATTGTATTTAATGAGTCAGTTCAATAGCAGATAGGGGTCATTAGTGGCAGTCATCGAGCTCCCCTCATGCTGGAGGAGGAGGCTCCAAGTAGTTAGAATTATGTTTCTATATATAGCTGGATTATCAATGTAATAGGGGTTGGAGACTTGAGAAAGAGAGTTTATTTTGGCTTGTGTAAAAACTTATTTTCAGTAATACAAATGACTGCTTTTCTTCTCAGGATTCATACAGTGTTTCAAATGCTCAAGATATAAGTGGTTTTGTTTTATCCTTTATGTTTTACAGCTGTATAGATACACAATCACTCAGAATTCACTTTGCTGCTCTGACTTCCTGTGTGTATTTGTAAGTTGAGGTTTCTATGAGAGGTATTTTGAGTGTTTAAGCATTACATGCCCTGACTTCTATGAATGAGTAGTTTTATAGTTTGCTGAAGTGATGATTAACTCCTTGAGCCCAATGGAAGTCTTTGTAATGTCTGTCCAGCCAACATATGTGTTAAATTTACTTTGCAAGAGTTAGCCATCTCATCAATAATTAAAATCAATAACCCTTTGAGAGAGCCCTCTCAGGCTAAGGAGGCTAAGCCTTAGTCAAAAGTCTGGTTTGAAATAGTTACACAGAGTCTTACTGATTAGCAGCCTTCAGTGCTTGATTTTGTGATAACATTTTGGTGCGTCTGCCGGGAGCCTGAAGATTATTCATTCCCGAAATTATGAAGGTGAACTTCTGAAGGTAGCAGGAGCTTAGAAGGTTTTTGAGGCTGCAAAACTACCTCGGCGACTCCATTGTTGAAGAATTCGAAATTCATAGGTTCATGGTGATTCCACTGGAGTTATGAAGGACCCAGATGCTACCATTCTTATTTCAAGGTATGCATGCATAGATTTTTCAGGAATTCATGGTTTCCCAAATCATTTTCCCAAGGATGCATATTTTCTAAGGAATGGTCCAAAATTCAACGGAGAAGATTTGAGTTTAACTTTGAAGCATATATCAGATTTTTGTGAATTTTCAGAGCTTCTTAGAGTTAAACATGAGGATGTTTGCATTATGTTATTCTATGATTCACTTCAAGGGAAATGTAAACAATGGATTGAAAGTTTTCCTATCAAATCCGTTAAGTCATTTCAAGACTTATGGCTTATGTTTTTGGAGGAATGGATAGATAGGTCAGAGGTGGTGGCAAACTCTCCTTCAGTTCAAGGTTTCAAACAATGGAATAATGATCATAGTAATGGAGAAACAAATGAAAATTTTCCTTTGTCCTTGTCCTCATATCTAAAATCCTTTGACTGCAAGGCAGAGGATAAGATGAGATTTTTGGATGAAGTTGCTGAGGACATTGAGAAAGAAATTGAAGGTGTAGAAGGTCAAATTCAGGCATATAGTTTTCATAATCATGATCATTATTTTCAGAAGTTTTCTATGGCAGAACGCAAGGAGACAATGCTGGTTCCTTTCTCTTTCATGATTGAGGAACTGAACACTGTTGTTGAAGATCAGTTTGCACAACCAGAAAGTTACAAGAAAAATCAAGCTGATCATGTATTCTGGGATCCTATAGCTGACTACATGGAAGAGTTTTACTCTCCAGTGTTTCAGTTTTCCTATAAAGATCAGAGACAATTTCAGTGGCAGCAGTCATCACACTATCATATTGGCTCTGAACTCCGATGCAGTCAAAGAAATCAAATATCAGATAAGACAAATGATTGGCTACATTGGAAATTCCACATTGATTGAGCTAAAAGAAGTTTGAAATTGATAGGGTAGGTAGGTAAGATAAATGCAAATAAGCTCAAGGTTGACTGAGCATTTTTTTTTTAGTAGTGGTAGATATAGACTTCTTTCTCCTACAGTGATCATCAAGCTTAAGCCCGAGGTGAAGGCCCAAGGAACTTAAAGAAGATGTTTGTCAAATAAATTTTTGTACATCATAAGAGGATAAGGCACTGGAACTGCAGGTTCTTACTATACGACAAGGGCACACTATCCCAAGTGGAGCCACTGTTATCACTGACAAAATTCTCAAAGAAAAAGGGTAAGGTAAAGGTTAATTGATCCTAGACATATTCATGTTGATCTTGGTCGTGTTCATGCAATATACATTTGATACAATTCTTAGTTTGAGCAAACAAGCCCATGGTGAGCAGAGATCAGAAATGTTCATCAAGTTCAAGCGAGGCAGCTCCTCAATTAAGCAAGGAATTTAGCCGTAGGGCTAAGGAAACATCATCACAGCTGCATAAAGATGATAGAAGTAAGGCTAAGTCCTAATTTTGGACAAATTACCTTTTGATACTTACCTTGAAGAATGGTGTCTAAATATTCAATGTTGAACAATTTCATGTCAAATGGAAAAGTCATTGCAGTAAAAGGAAAGACACAAGAAAGTTAGATTTTGATCCTAAGCTGTGTTTTTGAAATTACACAGCAGTTTCGCAGCGTGCTGCGAAACCCCTGTAGCAGCCTGTTTCAGCATAAAAAAACTCTGCTTTCTGCGTTTACTAGTCAACTTCCAGGAGGTCTCTAAAGCAACTTAAAGCCTATTTTGGGAAATGGAAAGAGGTTTTTATTCCTAACAGACTGAACTAGAAAAACCTCCTTCAGTTTCCTCAAATCCGTTACGAGCTGAGAGAAATTAATGACCAAAGTTGCGCTACGAAACTGCTGTAGGTGCAGTTTTTCATCTTCTGTTTTACACCTCTTTTTCAAAGACAGATTCTGGGCAGCTGGAGTAGTGTTTCTAAAAACCAAAAGAGGTTTTTGTTCAGCATGGATTGGTTCAAAAAAGCCTCCTTCAGTTTTTCGAAATACATTGTTTATGAGAAGTTATGAGCTCTGTCCCAAGACCTATTTTTCAGCCAGAACAACAGCTTCGTAGCAGCTGAAGCTAAATAATCCAATCTCAGTCACTAGTTTTGAACTACAAGTGGAAATGTTGAAAAGGGAATATCTTTAAGGGATCCTTCAAAATTATCAATCTTCAGAAAAGTTAATACAGGTGGAGGAAACATGTATTCGAATGCAACTTTAAACTTTTGTCATAAAGTGAACACATTTACTACAGTCCAAAATATGTCAGACAAGGTGGAGGAGTTTTTGTCTTCACACGTGGACAAAAGGTAGACATGTTTCAACGTGTTAAATGGAATGGATTGTCAAGCCCAAAAGATAACCATATTTGCCAATATGGAATTGAGAAGGTTGATAATGTCTTAATATCAATATCCAAAAACCAAACACGGTGCCTGTGTAAAAATCAGTGCTGTTCCAAGTTCATCATTAACACCACTAATCCTGTGGCTTTTGAAAAAGGTGCCAATCATAAGAAGGAAAGCACACAGGTGTATAATAGAAGAAAGGTTTCCAGTTTGAGAGTGAATGGTTTCATGCCAAGGATGACTGTCAGTTAAAAGCCTATAGTCATTGCATTCAGATGGATAGGAAAATGCCCCTTGCAGAATATATTGGCTTTGGTTTGAATTTGTCTAACTCTTCAAGAAACTGGACTGACATGAATGGTTATGAAAGAATTTGCAGGGATGAAAACAAGAACATGAATACTGAGCAAAATGAGTTTTTGCAATCAAGTAGCAGAGCAGTGAAAATCTCAAGGAAAAGATAAACTATTTAAACAGTTTCGTAGCGCGCTACGAAACTGCGAAACTACTGTAGGCGCTGTTTTTAATACAGGCAAACAGTTCGATGGGATAATCAGAAATTTTCAAAGGGAACACCTAAGTGACATGTAAGAGATCAAAGGAAGCTCCCAGGCCATTCAAATTATGACAGGTGTACCTTTAACAAAGGTGAAATGTTTTGACCTAAGTTTAAAGTTTTTGATTATAAAGTCACTTTATTATCGGTCATTAGGGTTTGGAAGGAGCTGCATACGGGGAGTTTTGGTTGGCACACCTCTCCATCAAAGAAGCCTCCAGCACATCAGGAACATGGTGATGCTCTATATTCTTGGGCTATTAAAGAGCTAAAGACATGCTGCTACATATTCGAATAGATGGTGGAAGACTGGAACCGAAAAAACAGGGTATTTCTCCTAGCATCACTGAACCATTGAATCATTCAGCATCCGAAGCTAGCATGGGACATTGAATCTTCATCTCGGTCATCTCAGCCAAGCTAAAAGGAGACAGGTGTCAAAGAATAAGAAAGAATCATTCTACGAGGAGGATAAAGTTAGAGTTATAATTAAATTAGGACTCTTTAAACTCCATGTTCAGAACTTATTGTATTTAATGAGTCAGTTCAATAGCAGATAGGGGTCATTAGTGGCAGTCATCGAGCTCCCCTCATGCTGGAGGAGGAGGCTCCAAGTAGTTAGAATTATGTTTCTATATATAGCTGGATTATCTATGTAATAGGGGTTGGAGACTTGAGAAAGAGAGTTTATTTTGGCTTGTGTAAAAACTTATTTTCAGTAATACAAATGACTGCTTTTTCTTCTCAGGATTCATACAGTGTTTCAAATGCTCAAGATATAAGTGGTTTTGTTTTATCCTTTATGTTTTACAGCTGTATAGATACACAATCACTCAGAATTCACTTTGCTGCTCTGACTTCCTGTGTGTATTTGTAAGTTGAGGTTTCTATGAGAGGTATTTTGAGTGTTTAAGCATTACATGCCTTGACTTCTATGAATGAGTAGTTTTATAGTTTGCTGAAGTGATGATTAACTCCATGAGCCCAATGGAAGTCTTTGTAATGTCTGTCCAGCCAACATATGTGTAAAATTTACTTTGCAAGAGTTAGCCATCTCATCAATAATTAAAATCAATAACCCTTTGAGAGAGCCCTCTCAGGCTAAGGAGGCTAAGCCTTAGTCAAAAGTCTGGTTTGAAATAGTTACACAGAGTCTTACTGATTAGCAGCCTTCAGTGCTTGATTTTGTGATAACAGATTGGTAATCAAGCGAATTTCTAGCATGTTCGACTTTAACACATCTATTCACATGTTAGAATTTGTACTTTGATCGGGTTGTGTTGGAGCACAAGACTTTGGGCTTAGATTACAAAAGTCCAGGTTGCAAGGTGATGTGACATGATCATGCTGATATACATGTCTCTTTTAGATCGATGGCTATGACCATACCATGAGTTGTTATATGTGATCCTTCTCATTATTGGATGGTTGTGACCATACCTTAGTTTTGATACGATCCTCCTTACTAGATGGTTGTGCCCATACCTTGGATCCATATATATGATCATTCGCTAGATGGTTGCATCCATACCACGATTCATGTATCATTTATCAGAGATTTCAGTGATGTATATGTATATATGCTTACTTCCAGGTTCTCCAGTGTCGGTCTTCGGTTCCCCACATCTACTTGTAAAGCATTTCACCCCTCACTCTAGTTCAGCCTTCACGCTTTAGGAGGCATCTGTTACATAGCATTTTTTTCACTGTCCCTGTACTCCCCGTTCCTCGATCTTCGAGGACCTCTATAGTGAAACCTACATTCTTTCCCATCATGAAGAGTCTGCCTTTACATCCCTCTTAATGAGCAAAACATTCCCCCTTTTTCATCATTTCCCAAGAATCTTCCTTTTATCCCAGTTTACAAGACCAACGCTAGTGCTCAATTCCTTCCTCGCACCGATTTGCAAAGTTTGGAACCAGGCCTAGCACCATACAGCACAAGTGAGCCCTTCATCGCTCACGTCGATCCTCTTTTGGCAAGTTTTTAAAAATGGAGTCGAAGCTTCGTAACGGAAGTCTAGTAAATGGTTGGTATGGATAGAGCCGAGGAAGTCAGTTTGGGATCCTTTCCCCTATTAATATGGAACAAACCAAAGAGATAAGCCCTCTCCCATCATAAGAGGAACCATATCCCCTCCATAAAAGCTATATAAACTCCTCCTTTTGCAAGCTGAACTAGTCTTTTTGGAGCTTGAATAACCGGCAAGATATCTATAGATTTTAGCCTTCTAGTTTGTGTTTGTCAAGGGAAAATAGTGTGTTTGGTTTTGTTTGGAACTAAAGGGAAGAAACCTTAAACTTCCATTGTTGGGGCTATCCATGAGATGCTAGAAGAGGTGTGGGAACCCGGATACGTCGAAGGAGACCTGAAACGTCAAGGCTTTGGTTGTATCTCTTTCTGAGTTTTATACGAATACAACTAATGGTTTATTTCCTACATTGATTTTCATAATACATTTAATGGCTTAAGACTCCTTGACTTTTTAAGTAGATTGAATGTGATTGTATGCTATCACGTTTGTTGTTGTCTCTTATGTGTTTGTTTTAGGTATCTGAAGGAGAGAAACGAAAGGAAGCTGGAACAAGGAAGTGAGGTTATCATCAAGCAGATTAGCATTCTAAGAGGTAGACCCTCTTATTCGATTCTAGGCTAAGGAAGTTTACATTAGATTGTTTGTTTGTGGCTAGACCCTCTCTCTCGGGCTAGAGGGATTGTCCTTGTCCGCATCAAGAATTTACCTACACCACAGGGATCCATCACGTGCTCAAATAGCTCACTAAAGAGTTTCCTCAACCAAATTGCTTCACAAGTGGCCATACTCGCAACAATGTATTTGGCCTCGATGGTGCTTAGTGCAACCAATTTCTTCTTCCTGCTCATCCAAGATATAGAAGCATACCACAAAGAGAAGCACCACCCAGATGTTCTCTTAAGATCCACCACACTGCCAACCCAGTCAGCAACTCAATGTCCATATAGCCTCAAATTCCTGGCAGAGATTCTTAGCAGCAATCCCATGAATGTGATGAGGCTCGAACATATATTAACTTAATGTATTCACTATGAAGCATATGTCAGGATGGGAGTTGACCAAAAACATCAGGGCCCCCACAAGTTGACGATGCTCGGAAGGGTTCACCAATCTAGGCCCAACAACACTTCTACATAGCTTCTTAAACTTGAGTTCCATCAGAGTAGTCACGGACTTGCAATCCACCATCCCACATATCTCAAGTAGCTTCATAATGTATTTTCTTCGAGAAAGGAAAATCTCACTTGGCTTTTTCCATACCTCCAGCCCTAGGAAATAATGCATCAATCCTAGGTCCTTCATCCAAAACTTGGAAGACAAATCCCTCTTGTATTGATGAATGAGAGGGTCATCACCTGTCAAAAAGAGATCATCCACTTAAAGGACTAGAATGAGAGGTATGTCCTTTTCAACCTTGAAGTATAGGTTCGGGTCAGCATGACTCCTTTGTAATCCCAACTTCAATATAGCTATCGATCCTCTCATACCAAGCCCTAGGGGCTTGCTTCAACCCATAGAGGTCTTTCTTCAACCTGCATACATGTGTCTCACGATCATGAACCTCGAACCCCTTGGGTTGTTCCACATAGACTTCCTCTTTAAGAGAACCATGCAAGAAGGCAGTTTTGACATCCATCTAGCGTAGGCTTCATCCTTGTGAAGCAGAAAGGGCTATAATCGAATGGATGGTGGTATATCAGGAAATCGGTGAAAAAATCTCATAATAGTCTACTCCTTCCTTTTGAGAGAAGCCTCAAGCTACAAATCTGGCCTTGAACTTTTCATCGCTTCCATCAGCTCCATGTTTGATATTGTAGAGCCATTTTTAAGTGACCACTGACTTCTCCTTGGGTTTAGGAACCACATCCCAGACATCATTCTTCATGATCGACTCATACTCCTCGTTCATCACATCCTTCCAAACTCGTTGCTTCACAGCTTCTTTGAATGTGCAAGGCTCAGATTGTACAATGGTACTCATGCAAGTTAAGTACCCATGGTACCTATTTGGCTTCTCGCTTTCACGAAAAGTCCCCCTTGGTGCAATATGTTTCTCAGCATCTTCAAGAGTATCTTTGAGCCAAAAAGGTCTTTTTCTTGAAGTAGAGGGCTCATTAGGAGGTGGATCAATGGGACCCATCAAACCTTCAACATCAGGCATCGATTCATTAGACAAAGGTTCATCCTGCTTTTCTACATCAACATCATCATGGTCCTTCCTAGGAATAGGAAGATCCTAGATCTTTCTAAGAGTAGAATCTTCATTGAAAGTGACATTATGACTTAATTCCACTTCCCTTTGACCAGGTACATAGATTATATATGCCTTCGAAGTTTCCCTATAGCCCACAAACGTTCCTTTCTTCCTAGATGCATCTAGTTTATTTATTTTATCTTTCGACACATGAAAATATACGGGACAACCAAAAATTCTAAAATGAGAAACATTAGGTTTCTTACCGGTGAAAACTTCTTCAGGTGTCTTAAATTCCAAAGCTTGATGTGGGCATCGGTTTTGGACATACACAACGATGTTGGAAGCTTCACCCCTAAGAACTTCATAATACCTTGATCACGAAGCATATCATGGGTGGCTTCTATGATAATGTGACTTCCTTTCGGAAACACCATTTTGTTCAGGAGTATATGCAGTAGTGGTCCCCCTCTTAATGCCAACTTCTCTACAATAGTCTTTGAATTCATTTGACTCATATTAGGTCCCATTATCCATCCTCAATATTTTGATTTTCTTCCATGCTTGATTCTCGACCAAGGATTTGAATGAGAGGAACCATTTCAATACTTCATCCTTCTTCTTTAAGAAATATATCCATCTTTTGCGAGAGAATTCATCCACAAAAATAGCATAGTATAAATATCCACCCAAATATGCCACGGGTAACATACCTGATAGATCAGAATGGACCAATTGAAGAATATCAATGGTTTGAGTCTCACTTGAGGGGAATGGTCCCATTGTATGTTTTCCAACTTCACATCCCTAACAAACACCTTCATGATTTAAATTGAATTCGAGCATACCTGTGACCATCTTCCTTACATCATGTAAGGCTTTGAAATGAAGGTGAGAAAATATTTGGTGCCATAGTTCGAATTGAAGAGAAGTATCACAAGTCATTGTTCCCAACACACTTCGTCCAACCTGATAGAGACCTTCAACCCTGAATCCAAGAGTGAATGCATCTCTTGGGTTCCTTTTTCAAACACGAACCTTCCCATCAATAAATGTCACCTTTAAATCTTTATCTTCCATTGCATAAATAGAGACCAAATTATTTTTCAGATCAGGTACATATACTACTTCTTGTAAGTGGAGGTTTTGATTGTGATTTAAGTGAAGAGAAACAGTCCCAATTCCTTTCATGGGATAAGTGGCAGTATTCCCAAGTATAATATCCATATTTGTCTTCTTTTCAACCAAGTCTGAGAGAGCTTCTTTGTACTCAGTGAAGTGTCTTGAGGCACAACTATCAATCAACCAATTATCCAATGTATCCAGAGGAGAGGTAGTGGAGAGGGCAGAAATAAGATAAAATTCATTTTTATTTAAAACATTAACTTCTTCATACCTATATTTTCTCGAATTTTTGGGAGGAATACCTATTCCATTTCAAGTAGCGTGATCATTCCTCTTTCCTTTGTTATTGGACCTGTTGTTCCTTTTATTTCCATTGCCTTTGAATTTGTTTCTATTGTTGTCATCGTCTCTTAGAGTATCCTTCTTGTGAGGACACTCTCTAGCAAAGTGGCCAAACCTCTTCCAATTAAATCACCTTCCTTTCCTTCCTTCTTTGAACCCCAGCTTGAACCCTTGTCCTTGATTCCTTGAACCAACATTGTTCCTTCTCTTAGAATGAGAGGAGAAGGCGGTAGGATTGTTTCCATTTGAGGGCTTGTCTCTTTCCATCATCCTTATTTCTTCTTGAATCAAATCCCAGAATCCTATCATTTTCTAGGATGGTAGTGTTAAACACAACCCAATCTCTTGTAAGGCCTCCAAGTGTAATAAGTGTGATCTCCCTATCACCAATTACTTCTCCAATAGATAAGAGATCATTATTGATCTTGGTAATCCTCATGAATTAGGATTGAATGGATTCTCCTCTGTCCATATTGATGTCTTTCAACTTGTTCTTGAGAAAGAGAACATGATTTACATTATTTACTTTGAACATCCCAACCAACTTGTGATACATCTCCTTGGATATTTCCAAATTAGAAATATAGGCAACCAAAGGCTTATGCATAGAATCAAAAATAATATTCCTAGATTTAACCTCACCTTTCTTGTACTTTGTTTGTGCAACAACAGATGCATTTGAAGGAGGCTCTGCTATTCTTCCTTTGACATAGCCATGACATCATTTTCTTCCAATGTCAGATCTAGAGTCATCTTCCATGCATGATAGTCAGATTTGTCCTTGATCTTGTCCTCGGATTTGAAGAATGATGTAGTTGTCATTGGGATCAATTCCAAGTCCTTTTCTAATGGCTTCCCTTAGTGATTTCTTTGCTTCACTCTTGCGTGGGTTTTGTCTTCACCTAAGATCTAATACCATGCTAATTTTAGATAACAATGGTATGTTCTATGTGTTAACACAATTTAATTCAATGTTCCTTATCAGCCCAATGACAATTTCCAATTATCTTCAGTAGCAATCACATTAACTTATACACATTGATAGTAAATGCAGATAGAACATAAAAAACATATGCAAAAGACAATCCAAGAAAAGAGGACACAAGATGTGGCAGATGCCAAGGACAAACACCAATGTGGGAAAACCCTTTGATCAAATCTTCTTATTATTCTTCAATAGTTCAGCACAGAGAGAGAGAGAATACAAATATCAGAATTACATGCCCAAAATAGTTCTACCAAATCAGCAGTCAATGCAGCCCTAACCATAAATTCAATGGTGGTCAAAGCTGCCCCAAAACGTCCTACAAGAAGCTCGGTAAACAACAGAAGAATGTGGCCTTCCAAGCGACTCAAATTCAACCCAAAACCAGCTCGATCAACCCAGTTAAATTCTGTTGTAATTCTGCAATCAAACCAGAAGGTCAACACAATAATCAACTCAGTCAAAAAATCCCCAAACACCTCGAAAATTGTGCCAATGAATGCGTCCTACAGAAATAGAACTTCTTCCCACAAAACTAAAGTCAACGTTGCTCAAATACTCCAAGTCAATGCTGGTCAACACATGCCCTAATCTCTGAAATTTCAGCCTCCAAAACTAGTCTAGAAATTTGTCCTCTTCCACACGTGCGAAGTAGAGAGCCTCTGAGTTGTATGAACCAATCAAGAGAGGAGAGAGAAGATGATGTGATGAGTTGAGATGGTGTCCAAATGAGAGAAGGGTTGCTTCTATATATGCACTTCGTTGAGGGTGAGGAGACATATCCATGGGGTTTCATGGGCCTACATTTCACTGAGGTTGACCTCGACAATTTGTCCATGAGAAAGAATAAATTCAAAATCACATTTCTGCTTGTCAGAATGAGATGATATTTACATCAAAATTATACCTCTTGAAAAGAGGAATCCAATGCAATAATCATCTCCATAATATGAGCTTTCTAAGGTGGAAGTTGGCTCTAGTTTCCAATTTTAATAAAGGGCCATCAACAAGACCAAAATCATGTATATATTTCCACTTCCTCGCGTTGGTGACTTAATTGATTGTTTGAGTGGTGCTAAATACTTTTCTAAAATTGATCTGAAAAGTGGATACTGCCATATTAGAATTAGAGAAGAGGATGATTGGTGTTGATTTCTTGTATAATTGGATGTGCTCTAAGTCTCAAATTTTGTAGGGAGGCTTGGGCACATGTATTCCAAAGAAACCAGAAAGCGTTTTGGGAAATTCCACTTGGAGACAGTTTTATTAAAATAATTAATTATTTTTAATGGGTCCTTAAGTCTAAACTTAGGAAATTAAAATAATTAGTCGGTATTAATTTAATTGTGGGTGTAACTTCTAGAAGAAGATGAGGATCAAGCAGAAATGATCTTAGCCATTGATTACCTTCTAATTTGGGTCATTGAATGTCAACGAGAATATTATTTAAGGAGGCTTGAGGGTCATTTGGAAGACACACGGGGAGTTGATCCGTCAGATCGAATTGTTGAAGCTAGAGGAGCATAGTGATTTCGTAGTGATCATGCAGAGAGGGGAAGAGAGAATTTTGGTTGGAGTATCTTCTCCGAAGCAAAGAATAATCAGTAGAGAGGCGAAGAGACATGCAGAGGAGGCGACACAGTGCTCAAAGAGGGTGATGCAAAGCCAGGAAGGACTCATACAGAGTAGCGCAGAGCCTTCACGCAGAAGTATGAGATTTACTGGGGGTTTGACGTTCTGAGCCAGGAGGGCTAGAGTCATCTCTTGAGAGAAAATCGATCCAGCAAAAAGGTGACGCAGGGACCTAGAGGTTGTGACACAGGCCCACACAATGACTGCGTAGACGCAGCACAAAAGTAGTTGGGGACTTGTTGGTTCAGTTTTCAGATCAATTGGGACTCGCAATGTAGAGTGAAGTAGTCTCACTAATTTCTTATGTCGAGCGATATTCTCTGTACTAGATTTCCTGCAAGGCATCTAGAGGTTGTATTAAGAAATAACTTATACTTAATAATAAAACCCTGCAGATCTGTTGCACCAGTTTTCCCGCATGAGGTTTTTCCGAGGATATTTGTCTAAAAATAATTGTCATTTGTGTTCTATCTCCCTATTGTTCAGTTTCTTGTTTCGACATATTATTTTAAATGTTGTAGGTTGCAGTGTATGTATTTCAATGTTTGTCGTAGGAAATTGCAAATAACTTGTTCATGTAAATTAACAAGTAGGAGAAATAATATCAGTTGCTGCAGTAGGATTCCAGGTTTCAGGAATTTTCACAACTGGAAGATAACCTTCAAAACAAATTATGGACTATATGAGTGGTTAGTGATGCCTTTCGGTCTTACTAATGCAGGTTAGTACCTTTATGAGGCTAATGAAATAAGTATTGGAGGAGTTCACTAGAAAATTTGGTGTTGTGTATTTAGATGATATTTTGGTGTATAGCTAGACAAAGGAAGAACATTTAAGGGATCTCAAGTTAGTATAGAGCACCCTGCAACAAGAGAAATTGTTGATAAATCTAAATAAATGTAGTTTCATGAAGAAAGAGTTGGTATATTTGGGCTTTTTAATTTCTGAGGATGGGCTCAATGAGGGTAAAGTGAAGGAAATTATTATTTGGCATGTTCCTAGGAATATTTTTGAGGTAAGAAGATTCCATGGTCTTGAAAGATTCTACAAAAAAATTATTAATAACTTTAGAAATGTTTGTACTCCCATTGTAGAAACTATTAAGGAAATTAAACCACCTTTTAGATGGACTATGGAAACTGATAAAAAATTTAAATTGTTGAAGCAAAAGATCACTTAGTAGCCAATTTTACCCTTACCATATTTCAACAAATCTTTTCAAGTTGAAATAGACGCAATTGGAGCTTCCATTGGAACTATTTTGAGTCAAGAAGGAAAATTGATTTCTTAGTTCAGTGAAAAGATGAATAAAGCAAAACAAAAATATTCTTCTAGTGATAAAGAATTTTGTGCTATTGTTCAAGCTTTGAAAGAGTGGAGGCATCACCTCATGTCCAAAAAAATACTTTATTTACTGATAATCACGCTCTGCATTTCATAAGAATCTAACCAAAGTTGAATCATAGACATGCCAAATGGGTGAAATTTCTACAAAAATTTAATTTTGTAATTAAATATACGAGTGGGTCATGAAATAAAGTAGTTGATGCTTTAAGTACAATTAACTTAGTTCTACAGGAGATTCAAATCAATATCTTGGGATTTGATGAACTCATGGAAATGTATAAGAGTAACGCAGAGTTCAAAGAAGCTTATGCAGCCTGTGAAAACCCAATTAGTGTGAATACAAATCAATGGTCAAGTTATATTATTTAGGAAGGGTTTTTATTCAATGACAATATGTTTTGCGTACCCAAATGTTCCATGAGGGAAAACTTAATAAATATAAGCACAATGGAGGATTAGAAAGACACTTTGGAGCTAATAAAACCTTTGCTATATTAATTTCTTTTTTATTTTTGTCTAGGAATGAAAGTTGATGTAAACAACTTTGTGGAAAGATACAAAGTATGTTAACAGGAAAAAGAGAGAAGCCAAAATGCAGGATTGTATCAGCCAATGTCAATCACTAGTTGGCCTTGGAATTCTGTTAGAATGGATTTTGTTTTGGGATTACCTCGAACACAAATAGGTAATGATTCTATTTTTGTTTTTGTGAATAGGTTTTCGAAGATGCCATGTTTTGTTTCTTGTATAAGAATTACTGATTCAACCAGTGTTGCAAATCTATTTTTTAACGAAAATGTAATATTACATGGATTTCCTAGAAGTATTGTATCAAATAGGGATAGAAGATTTGTACGCCACTTTTGGAAAACATTATGGAAAAAACTAGGCACTAATTTAAACTTCAATTCAACTTATCCCCCAAAAATAGATGGATGGACAGAGATGGTGAAGAGAAGTTTAGGAAACATTTTGAGAAATATGGTGAATAAACATCCCAAACAATGGGATTAGATACTCAAGTTGATTTTTCTTATAATGACTCATCTAACATAAGTGTAGGAATGATTCCATTTCAAATATTGTATATAATTTACCCCACGGGAGTGTATGAACAAAGAATTTTAGAAAGAAGGAGATGAAAAGTACAGATGGTGAAGATTTTGCAGTGAGTATGTAAGATTTGTAGGAAAGAGTCAAGCAACAATTGCACAAGAAAAAAAAGTACTAACATAGAGAAGACATGAGAAGATGATAGATATACTTTGAAGTTGGTGACCTAGTAATGGTGTACTTGAGAAAGGAGAGGTTTTCTGTAGGGACATATAACAAACTTAAGCTCAAGAAAATTGGTACATGTAAAATTGTGAGCAAAAATTTCTCCAATGCTTATGAATTGTAACTCCCTAAAGGCATTGGAATATCATCAATTTTTAATGTAGCAGACATGTACCCATTAAAGGAACCAGGCATTGTTACAATAGATGCACCTATATGTGATGAAGACCATACCAGTAAGTGGAAGAAGCAACTGCCCAAAGCAACTCAGAAAGAAATTTGTTGAAAATTGGCAACAAGAAATTGCTAAAAATAGAAGTGCTAAAAATAGTAGTTTTGGCATCAGTGCTGGATTGGGTAACAGGGAATGAAAAATGGAAGTGTTAAAAATAGAAGTTCTATTTTTAGCAATTCAAGTTGGATTCCTATTTTTAGACAGTCCCTGGTCTAAAATAGGAAGTAAAATTCGAATTTTGTCTTACCAGCAGTTTGAATATTAATTAATTAATTCTCCATGAGTTAATTAGTTAAGGAAAATCAAACTTGAAGTCTTTGTGAGAACATGCAATAATTTCTCCACTGATTGGGGAATGTGTCCTTGATTTGCTCCATTGCTTGAGGAATTAAGGATGAGTTCTATATTGAGAGGATCAGTTGACTTAGTTTAACTTCGTCAAGTTCAGTTAGATTAATTTAACAAGTTGTTAAATTAATGAGATACAGCTTGTTGATGCTTGCATGCATGTGACAACTGTTATTTTTAGATAATTGAGTATTCTCTCATGGATAACTGATGCATGTCAGTTCAGATAGAGACCCAGTTGAGATCAGAGAAGGGACAGTGTACTATCAGTTGGATGAATATTTTTCATATAAAGGAAGCTCATCCATGATGAGGATTTATCTCCTTCAGGTTTGTGCAGTTAGATCAGAGGTTAGTGAGTGTGTGAAGAGACCAATTCACACATGTGACATCACTGGACCCCAAGGAAACTGCACAAGGAAATAGGAGGCTTGGAGGGGAGAGGAGAAGGTTTGTGAGAAGCCTTTGACTGTCTATGAGTAGTAGAGGGATTGTACTGAGAGCTGGATAGCTTCCGAGCTAAGGCTTTGTGTAATCCGGACTATATTTCCACTTGTATGATAATATAGAGATGGGGTTTTAGGCAGGTGCCTTCCCCAGGTAAATTCTTCTGTGTTATGTGTGATTGATTCCTTCTTATCAGTTATATGTTTTCTTATTGATGTTGCTCATGGTTGATTAAGCTTCCGCTAAATTGGTTGTAGAAGTAGATCTAGTATTATGCTTTAGTACATTGCATATATCAGTTTGATCTACAGGTGGTGAAATTTCTACATGGTATCAGAGCTAGCTGATTTGTAGAAAAATTCTACATGGCATTAGAGCTAGCTGATGTGTAGAAAAATTCTACAAAATTCTACATGGTATCATAGCACAGGTGATCAAGGAAGAACAATATACAAGAAGAGGAGATTTCAAAGTTTTGAGTTTTGGGCCGAGAGTTTGCAGAGAATATCTGAAAATTTCTGTACAAAATTTTCAGAAGAAAATAGCAGATTTGGATTCCTTGTGGAAAAATACCCCAAAAAAAAAATCGGCTGAATCGGAGTTCAGATGAGGGAGATATTGTTGATTTAAAATCAACTCATTTTCTAGAAAATTTCATGACAGTGGGAAAGTGGAAATAGATTGGTGTGCTAACCAAGAACCTATATTCACTTGAGGTACAAGATGCATGCAAAGCCTTGAGGAGCAAGGCAAACGTTAGATACTTGGTGGTTGATAGGGAGAGTAAATTACCGCTCAACATGCATCACCAGAAGAAGTCTCAGATGATTGTGGAGGAGCCACGATTGGTGTAGCAGCTTCAGGAGGTTATGGAGCAGCCACAACAGGGGAAGTTGAGAGGAGATCGAGTAGAGACATTTACTCATGCAGAGACCTCTAGTAGGGGGAAACTTCGAGCCAGGTGGGCAAAGGGATCACATGCAGCCATACCTCCAAGTAGGAGGTGGGGCGATGTGGAGTGATGGTCCCATGGAGGAGGGGCAAGATCCTTGAGGTACCCAATCTCTTGGATGAGACCTTGCTACGGGAGCCCTGATGTGGAGTAGCAGGAACTGACTGATTGGGTAGAGACAGATGTGGATGGAGCGGCAGAGAGAGCTACAGTGCAGGGAATCCCAGGACAACGTAGAGCATGCAGGCTGTAGCAATGCGAGAGGCACGAGTGTGTTGCACTGTGCAGGGTAGCACAGAGAAGGGTGCAACGGTGCGAGATGCATGGAGATGTTGCAGTAGTGCAGAGGTCAGAGAGGGAGCACTTTTTAGCAGCAGGTAGAGCTTCAGCATCAGAGTATGTTTCTAACCCAATAGAGTGGTCGATTGGGAGTTTTTTTTGTTCTGAGAGTTGTTGGAGCAACCACACTTGGTAGATGTGCTGCATGCAGAACATTCCAAAGGTACAAGATCGGGTTCGAGATGAAGCCTTTCTTGTTGAGAGGGAGTGTTGAAAATTGGCAACAAGAAATTGCTAAAAATAGCACTGCTAAAAATAGCAATTTGGGCATCAGTGTTGGATTGGGCAACATCGAATGAAAAATGGAAGTGCTAAAAATAGAAGTTCTACTTTTAGCAGTTCAAGTTGGATTCCTATTTTTAGACAGTCCCTGGTCTAAAATAGGAAGTAAAATTCGAATTTGGTCTTACCAGTAGTTTGAATATTAATTAATTAATTCTCCATGAGTTAATTAGTTAAGGAAAATCAAACTTGAAGTCTTTGTGAGAACATGCAATAATTTCTCCACTGATTGGGGAATGTGTCCTTGATTTTCTCCACTGATTGAGGAATTAAGGATGAGTTCTATATTGAGAGGATCAGTTGACTTAGTTTAACTTAGTCAAGTCAGTTAGATTAATTTAACAAGTTGTTAAATTAATGAGATACAGTTTGTTGATGCTTGCATGCATGTGACAACTGTTATTTTCAGATAACTGAGTATTCTCTCATGGATAACTTATGCATGTCAGTTCAGATAGAGATCCAGTTGAGATCAGAGAAGGGATAGTGTACTATCAGTTGGATGAATATTTTTCCTATAAAGGAAGCTCATCCATGATGAGGATTTATCTCCTTCAGGTTTGTGCAGTTAGATCAGAGGTTAGTGATTGTGTGAAGAGGCAAATTCACAAATGTGACATCAATGGACCCCAAGGAAACTACACAAGGAAATAGGAGGCTTGGAGGGGAGAGGAGAAGGTTTGTGAGAAGCCTTTGACTGTCTATGAGTAGTAGAGGGATTGTACTGAGAGCTGGTAGCATCCTAGCTAAGGCTTTGTGTAATCCAGACTATATTTCCACTTTTATGATAATATAGAGATGGGGTTTTAGGCAGGTGCTTTCCCCGGGTAGATTCTTCTGTGTTATGTGTGATTGATTCCTTCTTATCAGTTATATGTGTTCTTATTGATGTTGCTCATGGTTGATTAAGCTTCCGCTAAATTGGCTGTAGAAGTAGATCTAGTATTATGCTTTAGTACATTGCATATATCAGTTTGATCTACAGGTGGTGAAATTTCTACATGGTATCAGAGCTAGTTGATTTGTAGAAAAATTCTACATGGTATCAGAGCTAGCTGATGTGTAGAAAAATTCTACAAAATTCTACAAAATTGAAGCAATATTGGGTCAGAAAGTAATCAAGAGAACTAGGAGTAACGATTATCCTAAATATCTGGTTAGATGGAAACAAAAACTAGTAGAAGATGCTACATAGATGACATCAATATATATTATCAAGTATGACACAAGTGTTGAGAAGTTAATGAATAGTTCATTTTTCCCCAAGAGTCTGATGCAGGGGCATCTACAAGCCAAGACCTTTTTGGCCTCTTGGGTCAAAAGTCATTTATTAAGGGAGTTGGTTCCCTAATTTGTTTACTAAGGGAATTTGGGTTCCTTAAGCTATATAATTTGTAATATATTAGTTGTAGTCTAGAAGGAATTTAATTTGTTAGGAAGTTAGATGAGTGTCATTTAATTTCTATGTAAAGGAGATGAATTGGCTAAATCGTGGATTTGTTAGAAATTTTAAGAAAATCTTGAGTTTGTTGGATTGTATGAGAACTCTAGGAAGAGATTTTTCATATGTAATAGATAGATAAGATAGGAGAGAGAACGAGAGAGTGATTATGTCCTATTGAGGAAATATGTGTAAAACTATGTAACTATTAAATTTCCTTCCATTCCATAAATAAGATTAAGTTTGTTTCCTACTTGTGTCGAAGATCTTTATGCATGCATGAGTTTTGTGTCAAACAACTAGATCAAATTTATTTGTAGGTTAACCAGGTGGGTGTGGAATGATGAAGTTCAAGTCATAGCGATAAAGGTTCAACAAAATACCTAACCAATTTTTTCGTTTTCTCCACTCTTTTATGAATTGATGGTGACTAAAACCTTTCCCATCTATGTTTCTCTTCTATCATAAACCATCCATAAACGATGGAAAAGGCCTCCATGTTGTGTCAAAAAACCCTTTTCTAGCCAATCTGACATCCATCAAATAGTCATGTCAAGTGGTAGATATTTGCATGTCTACGTTTTTCATTAGTCGACCATCAACCATAAAAGGTTAAAAAGACTTGATGATAACACCTTTTTTGGTCTGATCCAATAAGCATTTGGAACTTTCTTCAAATAATGATAATGATAGAAAGACACTTCCATGACAACTACATCCCATCTTGTTAGGTACCTGTAATACTAGTGTATTCCCTTATTATTATTGTCATTGTAGCCCCTTGTTGTTATTGTTGTGCCCTTACATTATTATTCTTATGTCGGTTTTGATTATATTATGACCCCTTAGACTCCTATATATAGAAAGGAGGTCTTGTCATTTGTATCATCCAACAATTGTTCATTTTTGTAATGTGAAGGAGATTTCCCCCTCAAAGAGGCTACTTTTGAAGTCATTGATCTATCTCATTCTTCTATTTTGTGAGCTGGTTGCATAACAATTGGTATCAGAGCTTTGGATTCTAGGGTTTCGTTACTTCAAACAGGTCATCATGGAATTTTCGCTATAAATTTTTTTCTACGAAGATTCAGAAGCGGAAATTAAAACCCATTTAAGCCGAAATCATGATGAACCTCAAGACTAAATTTCAAACCTTGTCTCGCTATATTTTCGGAGATATGAACTGAGGAAGTTAGGGATTTTGCAGATTCCTGAATTCGATCTCAAACAGGCCACCTTGGGAAAATTGTTATAACTTTTTCTCTGCACATCGAAATGAAATTTTGTAAAAATTTACAGAAACAGGACTTACTGTATTTTTTTGTGTATCATTTTCAGGTCCGAAGGTCAAAAAAATGACACGTGGTACTTCGTACAAGTTCACTCTATTGAACTAGTCTATAATCAGGTCTTCATGGGAGATTTGACATAACTCTTCCTTGGAGAATACAATCTAGATCAGACTTGTGGGGTTGGAAAGAGGACACAGAGGGCTATCACAAGATGAAATTTTAGACTTTGGAAATCTGAAATTACAGATATACAAGAGATTCAATATCGAATTACCACTCCTCAAACCATCAAGATAGAAGGACATATCAAGAATAAAAAGGTAATAGTGTTGATTGATTCAGGCAGCACCCATAATTTTATTCATTGTAAGATAACGAAGGAATTGAATTGCTTCTTATATCCAACACCAGAGTGTCAAGTGATGGTTGCAAATGGAGGAACCATAGATTTCTCTGGAAATGCTATAATATCAACCTATCCATGGGAGAATATGTGTTGAATAGTCCAATGCTTTCCTTTCCAATGGGTGGTGATCATGATCATGCTGTTCATTTGATTCCAGGAAGTTTTCCTCCAAACATGAGTCCTTACAGATATCCATATACCCAAAAGAGTGAAATTGAATGTTTGGTTGCAGAAATGCTAGAGGCTGGTATAAGTCAACCTAGTCAAAGTTCTTTCTCTGCTCCAGTAGTATTGGCGCACAAGAAGGATGGATCATGGCTCATGTTTCTGAATTATAGGGAGCTCAACATGATCACTATTAAAGATAAATTTCACATTCCTGTCATTGATGAAATATTGGATGAATTGCATGGAGCAATTTACTTCACCAAGTTTGACCTTCGTTCAGGATGTCATCAAATTAGAATGAAGATTGAAGACATTCTGAAAACAACATTTATAACTCATCAGTGTCATTATGAAATTTTGGTCATGCCTTTTGGCCTTACCAATGCACCTTCTACATTTCAAGGTTTGATGAATTCCATTTTCAAATCCTTCCTTAGAAAATTTGCGTTAGTATTTTTTGATGATATACTAATCTACAACAATTCTTGGAAGGATCATGTTCAACATGTTGATAGAGTGCTCAAACTATTGGAGGAGAAACAATTATATGAAAAAACCTCTGAATGTTTCTTTGGAGTAAAAGAGGTGGAACATTTGGGTCATATTGTATCTCATGAAGGTGTTAAGGTAGACCCTAGAAAAATTAAAGCCATCAAGGAATGGAAAATCCCCACATCCATAAAGCATCTTCGAGGATTTCTCAGGTTGACATGGTATTATCGTAAGTTTGTTAAGAATTATGGGAGAATAGAAATACCTCTAACAACATTAGTAAAGAAAGATGCATTTTCTTGGACTCTAGGAGCAACAAAATCCTTTGAACACCTTAAAGAGGCAATGTGCCAAGCACTGGTCTTAGCTACGTTGGAATTCATAAAAATCTTGATTGTGGAATGTGATGCCTCAGGAAATGGAATTGGTGTTGTTTTAATGCAAGAAGAAAGACCCATTTCTTTTGAAAGTAATCAAATCAAAGGAAAGTATTTACACAAAGCTATTTATGAGAAAGAAATGTTGGCAATACTACATGCACTTAAGAAATGGCAACCTTACCTAATGAGAAGACACTTCAAGGTAAAAACAGATCATGATAGTCTTAAATACTTTTTAGAAAAAATATTATCTTCAGAAGAGCAGCAAAAATGGGTCACAAAGATGTTGGGTTATGACTTCGAAATCATCTACAAAAAAGGGAAGAAAAATGTTGTTGCATATGCACTCTCAAGAAAGGATGAGGATGTGGAAGCATTTCTTTGTGCCACTTATATTATCCAACCAGATTTGAAAAACGAAGCAAGGGATGAATGGAAGAATGACGAAGGAGTGTGGGAACTCATTCAAAAATTGCAGTAAGATCCTAATACATCTGATACATTTAGCTGGAAAAATGATTCGTTATGGTACTGTTATCACTCCAGGAAACTCTCCTAGGTTGTAGCTCGGAGATGCCTAGTAACATATAATCTTCAATATTGTTCTCTGGACTATTAGAATGGATGATGGTTTGGATCAAGCCAGATAACCGCTTCAACTCTGTTTTACTCCAGACATGCATGAACACCCTCAACGTGACAAGGCTTTAGACCACTAATGCTCAATAGTTTATAGATTCAATGGATAGATGTAGAATACTAATTGTACCAACAGATGCATATATAAACATATATGAATGGCTAGCTACAGGAAGTAAATGAAACTTGAAAATCTAATTTATCAATGCAGAGATAAGATGACAATTATCTGGCATTAGACACAGAAGAAATAGGAATAACCTATTCACTTGCAAATCCAATTTATCAACGCAGAGATAAGACGACAGTTATATGGCATTACACACAGAGGAAAACATGAATAGACTTATCCAAGTGAAAGCTTAGAATAGAAGAGAAACGAACATTGAACATGTAACAGCAAAAGAATATTGTATTACTCGAATGAAGATGAGACGCTGCAAGGAACAGAGTATATACAGTCTCCAGAAGTTGAACCCTTGTTCCTTCTAACTTTCAACCATTTATAGGCTTTTACAATGCTCTCGAGCTCGAGATATATTAATCTATCCCCTCTGGCTTCTAACTGATTGATGCCATAATTAGATAAGCATGAGCATAGGGCACTGTTTCTAACAAACATAGTAACCGATTTTGGTCACTTCGCCACTCTTTCAAGTGGCTCGAACGTGTTGTGATGTTCCACAATCATTTTTCTTAATTCTGCTACATCGTGCTGCTATTTTTTTCCCTTTTCGACCATACTTTCTATTATTTTAGTTCAACGATCTGCCTGCCACAGATACTAACAGAGCCAACCACTTTCCTCCTTGGGTGACTGATGGGAAGCAGGGGTACGAGGCATATGGACCGTTGGATGAGATGAATCGACGGTTAGGATGGTGATCAGGCGGTGGAGGGCAAACCAAGGTGATCATGGACGAGGGCCGTTGGATCGAGGGAAATGGACAGTGGAGATCACACGCAAGAGGCCTGAAGTCATGGTAGGAATAGACTAAGTTCGAGCTGTCAGATCTCAGGTGAGCAGATCGGATGACTATCGGGCGGAGGAGGTGTGCGGACGATAACGCCCAGGGGGCGGTGTCATTTGGGCGGAAATGGTTTCTATTGGGCGCTCATCGGGCAGTAAGCAGTAAAGGGCAGAGTCCACCAGATGCCACTCATTGCATGCCATGTATCAGCGGGGAGAGAGAGAAAATTGCCTTTATCGGGCGGCTAATCCTCTCACTAGTTGCTCGCGCGGTATGAGCGACAACCATTAGATCTGGCTGGGGTGATCTAACAGTGGAGATCGATCGAGCATGTCTTGTCGATCGGGGGGAAACGTGGGCTGTCAGAGTGGTGGGTGATCTAATGGTGAAGGGACATGGAGTTACGGGATGTCCTCAAGAAGTGTGCGAAGGGCACGTATGGACGGAAAGGTAAGGTTTTTCGGGGGTTTTAGGGTTAATTTACTTAAGGCCCAGGCGAAAGAGGGTCTCGTTATGATGTGAGGGTCAGGTTATGATATGAGCGGAATAGAATGTAAGCAGAAGAGTGAGGAAAGTGGGGTGATGGCCTGTGTGGGGGCCTCTCCAAGATAGCAAAGTAGACCATCTCCTTCCTTTAGCCTTCAAAATGGTAGTGCCGCACCTCAGGGCTAACATTGGCTCCTTCTGGGGGTGAAAGCCTCCCTGTGAGGTTTCAAGAACTGTAGACCACTTCCTTTCTAGTAAAACCAAAATCAAATCTTCCTCCTAGTGTTCCATTGGGCATGGAGTCTATTTTGCCTAAAAGATAAAAACTAAAAACATATTTACAATACCAAGGCTTTGAAGCCTTAAATGAAATAAAGTTTCAAAAACCGCCCATTGACTGGGCCACCAAAAACATCTCCTTCCTTCCAGACTGTGCAGAATAAAGGTATTGTTCTGTTGAATTTGAGCAATGATAAACGGACCTGTCCATAAGGAGTCAAACTTACCATGATTACCTTTCTTTTCCTTAAATGCATCCCATTTGAGAACCCAGTCACCAACTTGGAAATTGTCCACTTTTTCCTTCCTGTCAAAGGTTTCTTTGATTTTCTTCTGATGAGATTTTGACTTCTCAACCAGCTGCTCTCTGATCTGCTATAGTTCAACCAGGTTATTCATTCTTCTTACCATGTCATTCTCTTCATCTTGTTCTTCTTGCAGGAATTTGGCCACAGGGAGAATCAGTTGGATAGGAAAAATAGCATCAGTGCCATAAACCAGCTTGAATGGAGAATTTCCTATGGACTTCTTGTTGGTCACCCTGTCAGCCCATAGTGCAAACTTCAACTTGGAATCCCAGCTCTTTTTGTTGTCTTCCAACAACTTCTTGATTATCCTCACAAGACTCTTGTTAGATGATTCTGCCAGGCCATTTCCCTGAGGATAATATGAGGTAGAATGCACCAACTGAATGCCCATGGATTCACACATGTCTACCAATTCTTTTGCCCTGAAAGTTGTTGCATTATCAGTGACTAGTTTGGTTGGGCAACCAAATCTAGTGAAAATATTCTCATTTAAAAATTTTAGGACAACCTGGTAATTAGCATTCGTAGTGGGTATAGCCTCAATCCATTTGGTGAAATAATCAGTGGCTACCAATATCCATTTATGTTGGCCACTGGAATGTGGATTAATCTCACCTATGAAGTCCAAGCCCCACTGCTGGAAGGGACCATTGACATGTACTGGCTTCAAGGGCAGATATTTTAGCTGTTGTTTTCCTGCAAACCTCTGACATTTGTCACAAGACTTCACAAAAGAAAATACATCAGAGAACAAAGTCGGCCAATAATACCCAGCTCTCAGGATCTTGTGGGCTATGGTTTTCCAATAATGATGCCCTCCATAGAGGCTAGAATGGAACTGGTGCATGACTTCCACAGATTGTCCTTTATCTAGACATCTCAAGAGGATTCCTGATGGGTCTTTCCAATAAAGCAGATTTTTATTAATGCAGAATTTGGCTGATCTAAGTTTAATGGCTCGGGCTTGACTTGAGCTAAGCCTTGGAGGGACTTCTAACTTCTGCAAAAAATGAACTATGTTGGAGTACCATTCACAGGTGGCTAGATTTTCAGCCAAAGACTGATTCTGCTTTTGTTCTTCTGCTGCTTTCTCTGTCTGCTCATCCTCTGAAATTGGACTCATGCATTTGATGTCTAACAAACTGCAATTTTCCTCAGCCATAAGCTTAGCCAAGCCCTGGCCTTTGACCAGCTTAGTGGGCTTCACATATATGTTGAACTCTATGAACTTCGCAATCCACTTAGCTCTCTTTCCATCAATATCTGGCTGAGTTAAGACATCTTTAACTGAGGCTAAAGGTACATATGCAACGACGTTGGAATGAAAAATGTAAACTCTGAATGCCTTTAAAGATTTTATGAGAGCATAAGCTTGTTTTTCGATGAGGTCATACCTTAGCTCATCATCCCTCAGCGTTTTTCTGAAAAAGGCCACAGGGTGCTCTACACCTTCATCATTTTTTTGCAATAGAATTGCTGCAAGTGTATCATAAGAGGCAAAAGAGAAGATATAAATTCCTTGGTGTAATCTGGACTAATTAGAGTGGGAGCTTCCATGATAGCTTGTTTAATGGCTTTAAAAGAGCTTCTTGCAGCATCTGTCCATTTTATCTCTGATCCTTTCTTCAGCATGGAAGTGATGTGCTTCACTAGCTCTGCAAAGTTTGGAATGAACCTTCTAACAAAGTTAATCTTACCGAGGAAAGATTGAATGTCCATTTTTGACCTTGGGATGGACAATGTCTGAATTGCTTGAACTCTAGCTGGATTAATCTTCAAACCTTCAGCAGAAACAATATGTCCCAGAAGTTTGCCTTATTCTAGAGCAAACTGTGATTTCTTTAGGTTCATAGAAATTCCAAATTGTCTGCACTTTAGAAACACCTTCTTCAAGTGCTGCAAATGGTCCTTGTGACTGCTGGAAAAAACTGTTATGTCATCAAGGTAAATAAGGACAAACTTGTCCTTCTCTCCCACAAAAGCTATGTCCATGGCCCTCTGAAAAGTAGCCCTAGCATTCATTAGCCCAAAAGGCATCTTGGAGTACATGAAAGTGCCCCAAGGAGTAGTGAAAGCGGTCTTTTCCTGATCTTTTGGATGTACGACAATCTGATTGTAACCTGAAAATCCATCTAAGAAAGACATGACTCTAGCCCCTGAAACCTTTTGCAGCAAGTGTTCCATCTTAGGCAGGGGGTAGTTGTCCTTTCTAGAGCATTTGTTCAGATTCCTGAAGTCAACGCAAAGCCTGTTTTCCCCATTCTTTTTTCTAACTACCACCAGGTTGGCTATCCACCTTGAATACCTTAGGGGAACTATGATCTTGGCATCCAAAAGTTTCTTAATTTCCTTTTCAATCAAAGGCAGTTAGAGAGGGTTGATAGGTCTTAACTTCTACGTAAAAGGGATGGTGTCCTTCTCCAGTGGGATCTTATGCTGAATGATGTTTGTGTCATGGGTCTTAAGATCACTGTACTCCCAAGCAAAGACATCAAAAAATTGCTTCATCAGGGTGCAATACCCAGAACTTTGGGTAGCAGACAAGTGGGTGGACAGATTTATGCACTTTGGATGATCGAGGCTCCCTATATTATGCCTATGAACTGCAGAATCATTTTCTTTCTTGGCAGGCTTATAAGGTACATCATTATGATTAAACAACTTTTCTAGGGGTACCAATCCTTTGGGAATATGGTTACTAGGTAGCTGGACATTGTTATCCTGGACAATCTTGTTCTTTGGCTCGAACTGGTTGCATTGTTCTATTGTTTCGTTTTCTTGGTCAATGTGCATTTCAGAAAATTCATCAATGACTTGTAAAAACCTATTAATCTCATCATCATCTTCAAAAAATTTCCAGTATTTGACATTGTCAGGAAAATATGGTCTATATTTCATCTGAACTTCATAAGTCAATTTAGGAGGCAAAGGAGGGATAAATGTGCTAGCAGACACAACAAGGGAATCAACAAGCTAGTTCTTCATTCTAGGGATGTAAGAAATACTGAAACTATTAAAAGAACCCTTGAGCTTCCATACCTCATCTCTATATGCTTTTAGCCTTGGACGCTTTGCTTGGAAAGTTTTGTTCACCTGTTGAATGATAAGGTCTGCATCTCCAAACACCTTTAGACCTTTGATGCCCATATCTTTAGTAGTGTTTAAGCCCAATATCAAAGCTTTGTACTCTGCTATGTTATTGGTGACTTGGAAAGTTAACTTGAAAGATAAATGAATGCATTCTTGTGTGGGGGATACAAGGACTACACCTACCCCTACAGCTTCCTTAGAGCAAACTCCATCAAAGAACATGTCCCAAATCTGTGTGCCTTCTTCCTCTATGATCTGGAAAACTGGTTTCCTACACTGCATGGAGGCCAATTGGGATTCTTCAATTTGAAGAATACAGGCTCCAAAATCAGTGTTAACGGCATAGATGGGATGATTAGTGGGATTCTTCTCGTCACTGATGATATAAGCCAACTGAGCTTCTCTATATAATCTCCTACTCTCACCACCAAAAACTGGGACAGTAGCATAAGACAAATCATTTTGAAATGTTCCACCTAATCTCTTGATCCAACCTCTAGAAAGAAACATGCCAAACTTGGGGGGCACATCTGCTACCACAATATCCATCATCATGCTCTTCATAGGCAGCTGAGACAAGGTGATGGCTAGGTCTTTGATTAATCCCAAACATTTCACTTTTCTAGAGTCAAAATAAAACATGTCATGATAAGGCTTGGTAATGTCAAGACCCAACTCATCCATGACAGCCTTGGGCATTAGATTATGGCTGGCTCCTGTGTCCAGAAGGCAGTTGTGAAGGATTTTGTCATGAATAGTTAAAGATACATAGAACGATGGGGAGTTGTCATCATAATTTTCAATCATTGGGCTGAGAACAACAGCTGGTTTGTCATCTTGCAGATTTACATAGTCAGTGGAGGCTTGGATGGCATTGGGCTCAAGGGCCTCTAGGATAGATCTCTTGAAGGACTCATTCTTCACTAGTTCAACCAGAGGTATAGGTATCCTTAGCTTCTAAATCTCTGATTGAAAACTAAAAGGAGAAGGAGACTTGTCAAGGCCTCTTACCTTGTGAGTTGGAGCTTTTAGGATGATAGGATTAGTTGTCAGTCGCTTCTGCTTATTAGCTTTCTATTCTCCAGGGACAACAACTCTTTGAACAAGGGTTTCCTTGGCATTATTCATCTTCGACCTCAGGTTATATCCTTGCTGATCTTCAGTTTGTAGAACATCCTCACCATCCCACTCTTGACTGATCTGGTCATTGAATAATGACTTTTCATAGGCAGCTAAGGTAAAAAAGGAGGCACTGCCTTTGTCTTCCATACAATGGATCTCATCATCTTCTACAAATTGCTCCTCTTCCATGACTACATTCTGGAAAGGGGTCTTCACCCTTTAGTCTTCATTGGCATCTTTGCTTCTTTGTAGAATCTGCAACTGCTCATTAGCTCTTCTATATGGATTTGGATTTCTAGGAGAAAAGGTATTAGGAAATCTTCCTTTTCTAGGGTGCTGCTCCACCTTTAACTTGGAGATTTCAAAGGCTAATGACTCTATCATCTTTGTCATTTTATCTATCTTGGGGTCTGAAGATGATGAAGACTCGCCCCTCTGTCTCCTCCTATCAACATTACCTCTGAGCTTCTCTGCAGCCGAGATGTTTAATTCTACTTCCAAGGATGCATCCTGCATATTGGCCAAAGTAGCACATCGCCTCTCCCTCAACAGTATGTAGAAGTCAAAATCAAAAGCTCTAGCACGGCTGGTATCTTGTTGTACATTCGGTTAAACCTCTTATTAAAATCAGACAACAACTCACCATTTTCCCTCTTTAAGTTGCCAAACTCAGTGTGGTAGTAGAGTAGATCCTTCTTATCCCTCCAATGTTTTAGAAATGCATCATCTAAAGCCTCAATATCTGCTATAGACCTTGGGGTCAGTTCCCTGAACCATTTTCTAGCCTCTCCATCCAGGCTTTGGACAAAGACTTTCATCCAGACATCATCTTCACTAATGTCCAGGTTATCAGCATAGCTATAGAATGATTCTAGATGTTCGTCAGTTGTAACACCTTCAGTCCCAGTGAACTTAGGCATATACTTTTGATATTCTCCAGTAGGCATGGCATTCAAAGGAGTGGGCAGTACTAGAGGTCCATACCTAGCAGTTATGATTCTTTCCATTTTGGTAGGTGCTTGTGGACCTGCCATAGTTGTGGTGGCTATAAGAGTACTGGAAGTCTGAATGACAGATGGTTGAGGAGTGATTGACAAGACTAAAGGAGTATGATGGACAAGAGATGAGGTTTCCTTTGGGCTTACAACAAAAGGAGGACCTAAATAATGAGTTTTATGAATCTCTGAGATTTTTTCTTCACTGCTAGTAGTAGATGCTATACTCTCAACATGTATTTGTTCTATTACAGGATTTTCTTGAAGAGATATAGAATATTGTTTAGAGCTACGTGAACCTGATGCTCTTTTATACAATGCCTTTCTTTCTTTGATGATCTTTTCAGGGTCAGGTACTGGGTCAGCTTGTGCTTTCTGAGGTTTTCTCCGAGTATGCCTCCCAAACTGAGCCAGAACTATGGAGTGGAGTCGCCAAGAGGTTCGTCTTCCAGTAGAGTCTCTAGATAGATGATTACAACCAAAATAGTGTCTAGACTTTGTCTATCATCAAAGCTGGATCTGTGTCGTCTCCCGGGGAAGCTGAGCTTTAGTCTCCTCTCCCCGGCAATGGCGCCAATTTTGTTATCACTCTAGGAAACTCTCCTAGGTTGTAGCTCGGAGATTCCTAGTAACATATAATCTTCAATATTGTTCTCTGGACTATTGGAATGGATGATGGTTTGGATCAAGCCAGATAACCGCTTCAACTCTGTTTTACTCCAGACATGCATGAACACCCTCAACATGACAAGGCTTTAGACCACTAATGCTCAATAGTTTATAGATTCAATGGATAGATGTAGAATACTAACTGTACCAATAGATGCATATATAAACATATATGAATGGCTAGCTACAGGAAGTAAATGAAACTTGCAAATCTAAGTTATCAACGCAGAGATAAGATGATAGTTATCTGGCATTAGACACAAAAGAAACATGAATAACCTATTCACTTGCAAATCCAATTTATCAACGCAGAGATAATATGACAGTTATCTAGCATTAGACACAAAGGAAAACATGAATAGACTTATCCAAGTGCAAGCTTAGAATAGAAGAGAAACAGACATTGAACATGTAACAGCAAAAGAAGCTTGTATTACTGGAATGAAGATGAGACGCTGCAAGGAACAGAGTATCTACAGTCTCCAGAAGTTGAACCCTTGTTCCTTCTAACTTTCATCCATTTATAGGATTTTACAGTGCTCTCGGGCTTGAGATGTATTAATCTATCCCATCTGGCTTTTAACTACTTGATGCCATAATTAGACAAGCATGAGCATAGGGCATTGTTTCTAACAAACATAGTAACCGATTTTGGTCACTTCGCCGCTCTGTCAAGTGGCTCGAATGTGTTGTGATGTTCCACGATCATTTTTGTTAATTCGGCTGCATCGTGCTACTGTTTTTTTCCCTTTTCGGCCATACTTTCTGTTATTTTAGTTCAAAGATCCGCTTGCCACAGATACTAACAAATCCAACCACTTTCCTCCCTGGGTGACTGATGGGAAGCGAGGGTACGAGGCATATGGACTGTTGAATGAGATGAATCGACGGTCAGGATGGTGATCAGGCAGTGGAGGGCGAACCAAGGTGATCATGGACGAGGGCCGTTGGATCAAGGGAAATGGATGGTGGAGATCACGCGCAGGAGGCCTGAAGTCATGGCAGGAGTGAACTAAGTCCGAGCCGTTAGATCTCAGGTGAGCAGATCGAACGGCTATCAGGCAGAGGAGGTGCGCGGACGATAATGCCCGGGGGGTGGTGTCATTTGCGCGGAAATGGTTTCTATCGGGGCTCATCAGGCGGTAAGCGATAAAGGGTAGAGTCCGTCTGATGCCACTCATTGCACGCCACGTAGCAGTGGGGGGAGAGAGAAAATTGCCTTTATCAGGCGGCTATTCCTCTCGCTAGTTTCTCATGCGATATGAGCGACAACCGTTAGATCTGGCGGGGGTGATCTAATGGTGGAGATCGATCGAGCATGTCTCGTCGATCGGGGGAAACGTGGGCCATCAGATTGGTGGGTGATCTAATGGTGAAGGGACACGGAGGTACAGGATGTCCTCGAGAAGTGTGCAGAGGGCGTGTATGGACAGAAAAGTAAGGTTTTTAGGGGGCTTTAGGGTTAATTTACTTAAGGCCCAGGCAAAAGAGGGTCTCGTTATGATGTGAGGGTTGGGTTATGATATGAGCGGAATAGAATGTAAGCGAAAGAGTGAGGAAAGTGGGGTGATGGCCCGTGTGGGGGCCTCTCCAGGATAGCAAAGCAGGCCATCTCCTTCCTTTAGCCTTCAAAATGGTAGCGCTGCACCTTAGGGCTAACAGGTACAAAGATCACTTATACCTCTGTAATAATTCCCAACTCAAACAATAGATTATTATGGAATTGTACACATGTCCCTTAGGAGGGCATTCAATATTTTTAAAAACTTACCACAGGGTTAAGAAGGAATTATTTTGGGATGGCCTTAAATCTGATATTCAAAAGTTTGTGGTGGAATGTTTGGTTTTCCAGCAAAATAAAGCTGGTCAATTAAGACCCCATGTCTATTACAACCTTTATCCATTCCAAGTCAACGTTGGGAGGAGGTTTCAATAGATTTTATCACAGGTTTAACCAAGTCCGAAGGAAAGAGTGTCATCATGGTGGTAGTTGGTAGACTTACCAAGTATGCACACTTTTGTGCATTATCTCATCCATTTAAATAAAGTACAATTGCTACTACATTTATGGAAACAATTCAAAAGCTACATGAAAACCCAAAGATTATTATAAGCAACAGAGATCCTATTTTCACTGGAAATTTTTGGACATAATTATTTTCTTGTTTGGGTACTTAGTTAGCTCATAACTCATCTTATCATCCTCAATCTGATGGGCAAACTGAGATAATGAACAAATGTTTGGAAGGATATCTTCGTTGCTTTGTATTTGATAAATAAACACAATGGGTCAAATGGTTTCCTCTGGTTGAATGGTGGTATAACACTTCCTTCCATACTACAACAAAAATGACCCCATTTATGGCACTTTATGGATATCATCCACCGTCCATCACATCATATTTAAGAGAAAATTCTAAGGTTCAAGCAATGGAAGATCACATCGAGCATCGACAAACATTTCTCCAACTCTTAAAGGAAAACCTGACTTTGGCGAATAATAGAATGAAACAACATGGATATCAACATCACAGCGAAAGAAGTTTTGATGTAAGTGACTGGGTATTTCTACGACTAAAACCATACAAACAAATGTCCCTCAAGCAAGATAAGAAGGATAATAAATTATCACCAAAGTATTATGGTTCATACAAGGTGTTGCAAAACATTGGTTCTATGGCATACAAATTGGAACTTCCTGCATATTCCTGAGTGCACCTAGTTTTCCATGTTTCATTCTTAAAGAAGGTTATAGGTGACAAAATCCCAGTTCAAACAATATTGCCAAAACTTAACGGGCAAGGAAACATCATATTAGAACCTGAACCAATCACTGAAACAAGAACTTGACAGCTACAAAATTGATCAATTTCAGAGTATCTCATCAAGTGAAAGAACTTACTCGCTGAAGATTCCACATGGGAGGATGACAATTTTTTACAGAAGCATCCAGAACTACTCAAGCGTTGAGGACAACACTTTTTTGAAGGATGGGGGCATGTTAGGTTCCTATAATACTAGTGTACTCCCTTATTATTATTGCCATTGTAGCCCATTATTGTTATTGTTGTGCCCATGTTGTCCCCATATTGTTATTATTGTGCCCCATAGAAGCCCACTATTGTTATTGTTGTGCCCTTACATTATTATTGTTATGTCGACTCTAATTATATTGTGACCCATTAGACTCCTATATATAGAAATGAGGTCTTGTCATTTGTATCATCCAAGAATTGTTCATTTGTGTAATGTAAAGGAGGTTTCCCCCTCAAAGAGGCTACTTTTGAAGTTGTTGATCTATCTCATTCTTCTATTTTTTGAGTTGGTTGCATAACACGTCTACCACTATTGATTATCTAGAAAGTGACAAAGGTTATGCAAGAGTGACAAACGTGAGTTGGTCTTGTCAATTAACAGATAGAACTTCATTTTTTTTTTTTTTTTTTTTGGTGGAAAAACCTGTGAACAGTTTTGAAACCAACGTTTCGGACTAGCTTAGTCCACCGGCCAATTGTGGAAGTGTTAAAAGTTTGTAAGTGTTAACGAGTGTTGGGCGTTCTCGTTAACAAATGGACTCAACAAGCCAATAGGTCTAGTTCCTTTTGTTTGGACCCTTGGTCATAGGTTTGGTCCAATGGACCATTCTGGTTAGCACCAGGAGCTAGGGAAATTTGGGGATGAGTGAGACTATTCACATCACATACAATGGTATAATTTATGCCAGAATTTGTGTCTAATTGGAAGGTGCTTTTGGTTTGGAAATTTTTTGATGGACTTAATTGTAAACCATGGTTGCAATTATCAAATGAGCGTAGTATAGGAGGAAAGTTAGTGTATGGGAATTGGGATCTACAATTGCTATTTCTATTTTTGGTTGAACTTCTCTTACCACTAATATCGAAGGTTTCATCATAATGAAGTGTTGGATATCTAGGGTTTTCTTTGGTGTATGGTCCTCTTATTGATAAATTGCAAAGCTATTTCTTTAAATTTAAAAATACCACCATGAAGTCAAAGAAAAATGTGCAAAATTGACTATTTTTTAATGTTATAATTAACTGGGGTACATCCATATTCTAGCTACTTTCTAGAAAAAAATAGTGTTTACTAGTATAAAGGGATGCCCTCCTTGTCCTAGATCTTAGCCTTCACATTATCAATGGTGTATGAGCTCCCCACCTCCAAGGTAATTTCATTCTCCTAGTAAGGGCTTTCACAAAGACCTACACGCCACCTCTTGAACAAAGTACAATGTGCTTGGTTAATTCCATTTAAGTGTTGTAATCAACCAATGTTCAACAATCCTCTTAGCAATTATTGGCAAATATAAGCTTATTTAGATTAGGGAGTACACATTTGTTCTTGTAGTTCATGGATTGAAATTATCAAAAATGTTTGAGCTCTAAACTTCCACAATAATCATCTTGTAAATAAGGTTTTTGAAGAAACTTAGAACACCCCTTAGATGGAGGATGAGGTGAAAAATAGATTCCTTCATGATGATGTAATAAAAAAGTGTTCACCTCTCTTCAAGTTGCTTTTTGACAAAGATAATATGTTGATGGTCAAGGGGAACACCTTCCTTATTTTAGATCTTGGCCTTGACATTGTTAATGGTATATAAGCTCTCAACTTCCAAAGTTAATCATCTTTCTAGTAAGGATTTTGGTAAAGATACAATCGTCACCTCTTAAATGAAGCACAAGTTTCAACGTGGTTTTCATCTACATATATAGTCAGCAAGGGTTCAACCACCTTAAGCTTCCTTTTAGATATTTGGAATCAAGCTTAGAAAAATACTTCAAACCTAGAACTCCAAGGTGAATTAATGGTCATATTGAACGAAAAACGTGGTGCCATTACAATTAAGGGTGATGAAGATGAAATCATCTTGTCAATATGAGGAAAGATTTTAAGAACTATTAATAGCAACATTAGGCTATGAGGCTATAATGGAGAGGAAATTAGAAGGGAAATGGTAGTGGAAATCCATTTGGAAATTTAATAGCCCTTAAAAAGAAAGGGTATTTTTTATTGTGGACCTTAACTAAAAAAGTACTCACTTGGTATAATTACCAGAAGATGACATGCAAGGCTTCAATAGGTGTATTCTATGTAAAAATATTGAGAAGTCTATAGATCATTTGGTAGAACATTGTGTCTTTAGAAAATAAGTTTGGAGTGAGGAATTAAATCTAAGAAGTGGAAAATGAAAATGGGAGGAGCGATTCCAACTCAATATACTTTGAAGGTTGTAAACTAGCATAAATACATTTCATTTCTAAATTAATCAAGAACTAAGAGAGATCAAATCCCTTGAAGTGCGAAACTTTTTTAGAGTGAAAAACTTAAAAAAGTGTTTGCACAAATTCAAAGATAAGATGTATCTATGCTAATTTAATGATACATTCATTTGTTTTCTCATAGCCTAGATCCATATTGATTCCAATCTATTAAGCACATCGAGGTATGATAAAAAAATTGAGATGCAAATCTCTTTGTGCTTAAAATATCATAATAAAGAGGGTTATACTTGGGCGGTACTTTTCTCTTTCTATGTGTGCGTGCATGATTTTCTAGTGAGAAAATCAACTTTGATAATTTAAGTTCATAAAATACAACCCAAAACAAAACAGTAACAAACATATTCCCTTGAAAAACATTATTATTTTTTCTTCATTTTTAACTTAGTAAACTATTATATATAACTATTGATTTCAACATTGTAAATAAAAGGAAGGAAAAAACTAGAATTATATATGGAGAGAGAGAGTGTGTGTGTGTGTGTGTGTGCATGATTTTCTAATGAGAAAATCAACTTTGATAATTTAAGTTCATAAAATACAACCCAAAACAAAACAGTAACAAACACATTCCCTTGAAAAACATTATTATTTTTACTTCATTTTTAAGTTAGTAAACTATTATATATAACTATTGATTTCAACATTGTAAATAAAAGGAAGGAAAAAACTAGAATTAGAGAGAGAGAGAGAGAGAGAGAGAGAGAGAGAGAGAGTGTGGGAGGGGTAATCTCAAAACAATGAGAGAGAGAGAGAGAGAGAGAGAGAGAGAGAGATGTGGTGTGGTGTGGGAGGGGTAATCTCAAGTGTTTTGGAGGAATGATTATTATCCTCCCCACCTTGGTTCAATTCCCACAAGTAACATGATGAGATATATTGTAATAGATTTAAGTATTGTTGAATTTGAACAATCCTTATAGGACTGACACACACAAATAATCACTTTATTTTGTTTAAATATGCATTTCTTCTTTTAATGTGAGTAACAAGTTCTTATGTTTTCACAAAGTTAAATGAAAAAGAAAATAAAATTTCAAAATCAGCTTTGTTTATGTAGGAAGATTTAGTATATGAATTTGAAACTAATGGAGGACCCATCAAAAAGGTTCAACCTTTTTATTGATTTTCAACCAATGAGTTGAGGAAATTCCATATCATTGCTTAAGTTATGTTCTAGGATGTTCCATTCTTGTGTTCTATTTCCATTTTTAGTATGGCATTTTTTAGCCTATTTGTTCGAGATGTGACTCATCTTATGCCCTATGTTGTTGAAAATGCCTCTAAGTGCAATCACTATATCAATGCACGAGTCATTGCAATGTATGATTGCTTGGGAAACATCCCTAGTAAGAAATGAATTAACTTTCTAAAATAAAGAAATACTTTCAATTCATGTTTGTCAATGTTTACAATCACTTAAGCAATATTCCTAACAAAAAATGAAATGACTTTCCAAGGAGGAATTACTTTCATTTCATGTTTGCCATCGAATTGATTTTGCATATGCAAAAATATGAAAACCAAGATAATTGAATTAACTTAGATTTTAAATTAACTTAAAATAAATAAATCAATTATGAGAGGCTCATTTGATGGTGAAGGAAACCCTAGGGCATGTGGATTTGGAAGCATCTTTTTCATAAAAGGATAGCATTTTATTTCTTTTAAATAGAAACAAGAATTCTAATGTAGATTCTTTTTCGTTTCTTTTGAATTTGCTAAAATGCTCTAAAGAACGTGTTTTTAATGTTCAGTTATTCAATCCTATTTTCAAAAAAGTTAAATGAAATGATAAATAAAATTTCAAAAAAGATTTTCTTTTGCAGGAAGTTCTGCTACATTAAATTGAAACCAATGAAGGACCTCTATTTGAAAAGTTTCAATCCTTGTATGGAATATCAACTAATATGTGGAGGAAATTCTATATCATCATTGAAATTATATTTGCTTATAAGCTTTTCTTTTCTTTACTTTATTTCTATTCATTTTGCTATCTCCCAAATATTACTGAGAATATTATAAAATTTGATATCAATGTTGATATTAGCTCATAAGTTGTTTTATTCTTGTCTTCTATATCCCTTCCATTAGAAACTTTATCAAATATTACTAACAAAGTTATAATATTTTATATAACATTATGCCAATATTTAAGATAATCAATATTGACACAAATATAAGCTTAATAGTCTAAAGAAAAATTATTTTTAAAAATAAAATAAAATAACAATTTAAATATTTTGATTATAAAAAATAATAAAATAACACCTTAAGAAAAATAGTGACTAAAACTGCCACGGTAACAGATATATTACTAAATTAAATCATACAACCAATCGTGATATAACTAAATTAAATAATAAAACTGATCAGGAAATTATAAATAAATTAATTAAAAAGACATATATATTGGCAAAGGAAAGTGAGCCAATTTATTAATTATTGTCTCCACAGGGTCCATGGTTTTTGGTAGGAGGTCTTTAGTTTCTTTCCAAAGTATATCTAAAGTCTTAAGCATGTTCTCATTCTCTAGTTTCTTTCCAAAGTATATCCAAAGTCTCATGCATGTTCTCAAGCATTTCCATGATAGATCTAAAGTTTCCTTGCATTTTATTGTATTAACATTATTTATTTAAATAATTAATTTTTCTACTCCTCTCAGATTTAGTGCTAAAGATACGACACTTGTTACTTTTTCTTGATCCTAGTTGATATATGATTGTGGATAGTTTTTGTACTATGATTATGTTGTAGACACTATAGTTATGTTGCAAACTTTAAAATTTTTGCAGTTTTGGACTAGCTATTATTGGCAGATTGTCAAAAACATTTGGTTTCCCAATAGAAAAGTTGAGACCATCTACCATCAAGATTTATGACAATGGATGGCTGAATTATCTATTGGAATATTTGATTTTTTGTGAGGCAATAAAATCTTAGCTTACAAAAAAAATTGAATTTTCAATTTTTTTTAACCAAATTTTCTATAGGTAAATTAACTGTGATTTAACATAAATAACATGGTGCAAACTAATTTATTTTGGCTATTTGTTAGAAATATAAATTAATTAAAAAAATACATTTAAAAAATTAAAGTATTTAACGCCATGGAGATTCTGCTAGACTGTGACAACTCTAACATTCTAACATGCAGGTTTTCATGCTCCGACAAAATTTGACATGCAAGCTCTCATTCAAATTCCTCTACTCCAACAACAAGACCACAAACACCATACTCAGTGTCACCTTACTCGACACCACCTCCTCACCACCTCGCCTCAATGTTATCTATACACAAGCATTAAGCTTATTCAATGGGGTAAACAAGATCCATAATCTAATAAACATATATGGCTTTTTTTATGTTGCTAGTTCTCACTATGCCCATCTCTTTTCCTAGTGATTCAAATGCAGCAATTTACAATTCCAATCTACCAATGGAAAGAATATACAACGCGTACTTGGTATGGTTGATTCTTGATTGATATTGTATTTGATTCCAATCCCAATGCCTCCAGTATTATCTTCAACAACTTGCATGCTAAGTCCACATCTGTTTTCTTGCAAGAATGAAAACAACAAAGTGTATAAGATTGAAAGAAATAGAGTGAGTTGAATAAAGCTTTGAATGATAAATTCATATTTCCATTGAATTTTAATATTAAATTTAATATTATAAATAGAATAGCAGATGCTAAAAAAATTGGTTTAGCTTTTCTTTGTGAAATAAGGTATACTTCATTGATATATTCGTCTAGATAATATAATATTATCCCTAATTATTTTTTTTCAGACAATTATTGAGAAGAAAAAAAATGATATAAGAAGATCTTGTTGGCCCTCAATTTTGGTCATTTTTGCCTATCCTAAACCCATCCATTTACCACCATATTCCATCATATTTCACTTATGTATGCTTCATTTCAATCTTATTTTTCATATTCAGATAACTAAATTAAGTTTTTCAATGCTTAGAGATTTTTGTAAAAAAATGGGTTTTAAGAGTAAATTTGGATTGCACTAAAAATTCTCGTAATAGCTCCATTAAAGTCATATGTGCAAGACACTTGGGCGAGAGATGAGCACATATTTGGAAAGTTTGGGAACCACGGATGAATGAACACCTATTGGTTCGGTCAAACTAAGCAAACATAGGCCCAGTCAATGCTGGTCAAACTTGACCTGTCATTTAGAAATCCCTATTAAAAAGGGGCAGAATATTATTTTTTGGGATTTTGCCTAATTTTGTGAAACATACTTAATGAGTTCGACCTGGATGGATGGATTAGGATAGATAAAGACTATTAGAGCTATTGTAGCTAAGTTTGTTGATAATTTTCTTATTTAAACTGAGTTTATGAACCATTCATATATGTAATTTGTATTCAGACTATTGGAGACCTTTTGATAATTTGAAGAATACTTTATACTGTTCTAAGTTGTTGTTCATGCTATGGATATTTTCATAAGTTAACTATAGCTGAGAATTCCTTAGGTGTGCAAGGCAAGGTTGTAGGCCCCCCATACCAAGATAAGTACACTTTGATTACATTAGCATAATATTAATTTAAGTATTTCTTGTTTTAGATTTATGCTTCAGTTATTTAGATGTGTGATGCTTGTTGTGTGATTTTTGGATGATGATAGTTTAAAATCAAATTTTCATATGAAAGGACAAACAAGAATTTAAGTTAAATTCTCTTTCTATCAAGTTATGAATCATAGCTAAAATCATCATTTTTGCATTTCTTGTATTATTTCTTGAATTCCAGTTTTATTTGATGCAATGGTAATGTTATTGGAGTAGATCTGTGAGGAATGACAACCAGGATCTCCTAAGTTAGGAGCCTCTTCTCTTGCTATCTACACATTACAAACCACTTCTCTTTAGTTTCTCTTCTTGGGGACAGTATTGTGAGGAAGGACAACTAGGACCTCCTAAGTTAGGAGCTTCTTCTCTTGCTTGCTGCATATTGAACAAGAAACTTTTTAGTCTTTTAAAACTTAGATTATATTTGTAATATGCACTTCCTTTAACTTTATAGTCTTGCATTCCTAATTTGATTTCACCTGAAATCCATATATTTTGGACATGCTTCCAAGTCTACAAACCCGGATTGACAAGTAAAACCAATGTGCTAGTTTACTTAGTAAGTTGGCCTTACATTTTTGGCGCCATTTCTGGGGAAGTATATTCAAAGTTAATCAAAACAGGAAGCTAAAAAAAGCATAAAAATATATATAAAAACAAAAAATCAAAAACATAAAAAGTAAATAGGATTTTTCATTATGGTCATATGCCTAAACAAAGATATGAAAAAGGTAGATACATAAAACAAGACCTCCCAATTACTAAACCACTGGTAGAAGCAGGACTACCTCCATTTGAATTAACTACACCAATTGCTAGAAAACCAACTTTGGAAGAGTTAGAGGAAAAACAACGTTCAGGACAAAGGTTAACTCTTGTTGAAAGACAAACTTTGTTAGCTTATGAAGTGAAGAGAAAATAGAAACACATAGAAACATATTCTAGAGGAAAACAAAGAGAGACAAGAAAACCAATTGATCAACCTATTCTTGAACAAATAGATCAGCCTATCTTTGAACAAATAAAACAAGTTGAATCTCAAGTTGTTACTGAAACATTTGAAACTACTGAAAAAGATATGGCAGAAGAAGGGAAAGGATCTACCATCCTCACTCCAGAATAAAGGTTACAATATGAAAAGCAACACAAATAATGGCAAAGAAGAAGAGAAGAAGAGGAAGGAAGAGAAGTAGAAAGGAAAAGAGAAGAAGATGCCAAAAGAGAATATGATCATAAGAGAAGACAAGATGTAGAAATAGAAAATGATGAAGAAGCTACTTTTGGATTTCCAATTGTAGATACTAGAGAAATTCTAGGAGAAGAGGTAAAAATGAAGAATATTCCACCTTCAGTTTTACCAAATTTCTATAGAATGTATTCTGAAGATCCTGATTCATTAATGTTTGAATTTTATATCTTATGTATAACTTATGGTTATACTGACGATACACATAAGCTTCGTCTTTTTCCTGCTACTATTAAGCAACTGCATTAAAATTGTTTATGGGATTACGAGAACACTCTATTACTTCTTGGGAAGAAATGAAGAATTTTTTTCGTAAGAAATATCAAGCCTATTTCAGGCATAGAGATTCAAAAGAAGATATTTTTAGAATGCCTCAACAAGAAGACGAGAGTTTGGAAGAATACTTGGAACAATTTCTTTACAACTTGCAAAAATCCAAACAACATTCTCTAAATCCTGATACCATTAGAACATTTTTTCTTAAAGGAATAAGAGATGAGTATCTTGATATTCTCAATGTAATGGGTAAAGGAGATATTTCATACTTACCATTTGATGAAATTTCTGAATTATGTCAAAAGTACTCTAGAGGTAGATCCAAAACAGGAAAAAGAGATATAACTTCTAGAGCTTCTAAATCAACAATAGGAGTGACAAGAGCAGAAATAGGGAGTTTGTTAGAAAACTTTAAAACAAAACTTTTGAGCACCTTAGGAACACAGGTTGACGTATTAAAAGAAAATAAGAAACAACAACAAGAAGAACAAACAATGGCAATCTTTTATCCTAAGTGTAGGAAGAAGCATCTTTTACAAGAATGTCCTTTGGATAATATACATGTTTGTGGACTTTGTACAGAAAATCATGTTACAGATGATTGTCCAACAGTAAAAGAGTTGCAAGCAGGTCAATTAGAAGAAACTCAAGGATTTTATTATATGGCACCAAGAAGAGCTTGGGAACCACGTTTTGCAAATACATCTCAACAATTTCCTCAACAAATTCCCCAGAATTTTTAGTATCAAAATTCATGGAATACTCCTATGCCATGGCAGGTTTGGCCTCTCAGCAAAACCAAAACAAACCTTCAAAAATTTTGCGAGGATATGCTTATGGAGGAGCCCAACCTCCCCAATAATTTTACCCTCAATAACATCAATCTTATCAGTCATATCAACAGATCCTCAACGATCATTCCCATATCAACAATTCCAGCAATCCACTCAATCAAATCCATTTACACAATAATCAATGCATAAACTAATTCGACCTCAGAAGCTTCAAATTTATTCTAACCAACCACCACCTAGACCAACTCAATTACCAACTCATCCAGTAGCAAATCCGAGTAAAAGAGTGGAGAGGCCAGCTTATAATGTGGAAGAAACAACATTATTTCCTACATATTCTATTCTTTCTATTCAAGATATCCAGTTGAGGTCAGGAAAAGTTATCCAAAAACATTCTCCACCAATCATATAAGAACAAATTGAAGAAGGAGAACAATCTAAAAATCTAATCCAAGAAATCAAATTCAGAAAATAAAAACTATTATGACTCAGACACCACCTTTCCCAGAAAGGTTAGTTGATAAAAAAACTTTAATATCTCTTCCTGAATTTGATATCATAGATGAATTAAAGAATTCTTATGTCAAAATTCCTTTGTTACAAGCTATCAAAGATATTCCAATTTATACAAAAACAATAAAGGAATTATGCATTAAGAAAACTAGTAGAAAGAAAAGAGATCCACCTACAATCCAGGTCATTGGCAAACTAGCTAGTCTCATGTCTACAAAAACAACAATTGAAAAATATATTGATCCAAGGATACCTATGGTTACCATTTCAATCAATAATTTTTCAGTTCCTAAAACATTAATTGATCTAGGAGTTGCTATAAATGTCATGATAATAGAAACTATCAAGTATTTAAAATTGTCAAATATCCGACCTACTACTACAATTTTAGAACTAACAGATAGATCTAAAGTAGTAACGGAAGGAATACTTGAAGACATCATTGTTTCTTTGGATTCATGGGAATATCCAGTAGGCTTTCTAATCTTGCAACCAAAAACTAATCTAGGAGGCCATCCTTCAATTCTTAGCAGACCATGGTTAGCCATAGTAGATGCCTTCATTGGATGAAAATCAGGAAGCATGATTATAGCACATGGATATGAAAGGAAACATATCACACACTATCCTCCTACTCGATCACCTTATTGACTATCATGGCCTGATGATCAACAGGAAGAAACTCTACCTGTTTTAAGTATTAATCAAGCCTTTGATTTTAGAGAAGAAGAAGAAAATGAGGATTTATTAGACCTTTTTATCTCAAAACCTGATATTTATGAGCAATTAAGAATAACACAATATGAAGCTACAAATAATCTTTTAAATCAATGTTTTCAGGAAAATTGTACTATTCAATCATTAGAAAATTGATTTGAAAGAATTTTTCCTGTCAACTCAATTACCAATTATCAAAGCAAAATCATTGAAATCAATCCTAGAAAGAATTTAAATATTGGTAATAATCTACAATCATGACAAGAACAACATGTAATTGCATTATTACAAAAATATTCAAGAGCTTTTTCCTGGGATTATATAGACATGCAAGGAATCCATCCAAAAACATGTATCCATCACATTTACACATATGAAACAATCAAATTAGGAAGACAACCACAAAGAAGAATGAATCCAATGATGAAGGAGATAGTGAAAGAAGAATTGCAGAAACTATTACAGGTAGGATTTATCTACCCTATCTCTGATAGTCAACGGGTTTCTCCTTTAGTTGTGGTACCAAAGAAAAATGGCAAATGGAGAATATGTGTAGACTATACGGAAATAAACAAAGCAACATTGAAAGATCATTTCCCACTACCATTCATTGATTAAGTACTAGACTCATTAGTAGGGAAAAATTAATTTTTTTTTCCTTTCTTGATGGATTTAGTGGATACAATCAAATCAAGATAGCATTAGAAGATCAGGATAAAAATACATTTACTTGTCCATGGGGAACATATTCTTATAATGTTATACCTTTTGGACTATGTAATGAACCTGTTACATTTCAAAGAGCAGTCCTAGCTAGCTATGCAGATATTATACATGAATGTGTTTAAGTCTACATGGATGATTTTATTGTTTATGGAAGTACATTTGATGATTGTTAAAATAATATTGAAAAAGTTCTAAAAGGATGCATAGAGAAAAACTTATCCCTCAGCAATGAAAAATGTTTTATGATGTTAACAGAAGGGATAGTGTTGGGACACCACATTTCTTCTTTTGGAATAAAGGTAGACCCAACAAAGATACAAGTCATTGTAAACTTAATGCCACCAAAAACACATAAAGAAGTAAGAAGTTTCTTGGGATATGTAGGCTACTATAGAAGATTCATTAAAAACTTTAGCAAGATAGCTTTACCCTTGTTCAAACTACTTGCAAAAGACATTGAGTTTCAATGGATTACAAATTGTCAAAATGCTTTTGAAAAATTGAAAGAAAATTTGTCTATAGCACCTATTCTCAGAGGACCAAATTGGTCATTTCCATTCCACATATCCACTGATGCATCAGACACAACTATAGGAGCATCTCTAGGACAAAAAGAAAATCAGTTTAACTATGCCATCTATTTCATAAGAAAAAAATTAACTTCGGCAAAATTAAACTACACAGTAACTGAAAAAGAAATCCTAGTTGTTGTGCATGCAGTCAATCAACTTAGGCATTATATAACAGGATATCAAGTATTTATTCATATAGATCATTCAACCATTAAATATCTAATGAACAAAATAATAACTAATGGTAGAATTACTAGATGGCTGTTACTAATGCAAGAATTCAATATCATTGTTCTAGATCAACCAGGAAAAGATAATCAAGTGGCAGATTTTCTGTCAAGACTTAATTCTCCTGATGATCTTATCCCTGTTTCAGACAACTTTCCTGATGAGCATCTATTTTCTGTAATAACTAAAACCCCATGGTTTGCAGATATAGAAAATTATTTGTCATCTGGAATATTACCATCCCATTTCACTAGCAAGCATAAAACGAAAATAATTGAACAGAGTGTGTTGGGCTCGGGATCCCCCAAGGGCAGTTTTGGGGCTTAGAGCCCAGATTTTGGTCCAATTTTGTAATTCCAATGTAAAGACTCCGCATTTTATGGGTGCGGAGCGCGTAGTTGTTAAAGAGTCATAGGGTTGTCTACCCTTATTTTGATAATGTAATGTCGACTATAGAAGATCTACCCATGGTCTGTGGACCATGGGATTGTATAAATAGAGTAAAGCTCTAAGTAGTCAAAGGCAACTGACAATGTCTAAGCAATGAAGATGTATGTGAGATAGCTCTAAAGTGTAAGTCTAGTTTTGGGTCGTAGCATAGCTAGAGGCTCTGCAGCTGAGTGCGCAGAGGCCTAGAAGTCTGTAGCTGAGTGCGTGGACCCCTGCAGTTGAGTGCGCAGGGAGAGTTGAGTCTGTAACAGTCGGGAATCATTAATAAAGGGAAGCTTTCTATCGTTCTGCATATTTATTTCCTATTTATGCATCTGTTATATTGGATATGAATTTCACTTCTACTGCTTATATGATGCTTGAATATGTATAAATATATTGGTTAAGTGAATGCAAGTAAGAACATCTGTTTACACGAAGCTAACTAAAATATGCTAATAAGATAAGTAAGATACTTAACCTAGGGTGGGAAATAGCGCAGTTCGCTGCCCTAGTAGGGCGAAAGGACTTCAGCCCTTGGGTAGGGCTGCGTGGAAGCCGAGTGTAACATTTCGCGAAGGTATTGAAGGGTAGAACAGAGCGCGAAGCAACCTGCGTGAAGACAGGTATAGTTGGAATAAACCGACATCACAACCATCTCAAGGATGCAGAAACTTGGTTCCAGCATCCCCCCATACTGCTTCAGGTGATATTTCAGTCCGTGCTCCACAGGCTAATGCCGAAAGGGCGAGTAGTGTAGGGATTTGTTTGGCTAACTAATGTTGAACCTAGGTCAGGCCCCCTCAAGCCAACAAATGGTTCCGTTGTTGGGACCAGAATCTACATAAGAGATGTGTGATTTCGTATCACTAGAATCCAACTAAGAAAGAAATTGAAGGCTGGTTGGATAGAAGAATTCACGAGTTCGCAGTGCAGGAGAACAAAAACCCGTGACTATTAAAAAAACAGTGACTAGACAGCTACCTATATACAGAGATCCACGAAATATTTTTCGCGTCCTTCCCTATTGAGTTATACGAGTGGATCGTGAAGCTAGCAGATAGCCAAGGAAGGTGGAAACTTGACGGTCCTATTGTGTGGACCCCGGAGCTAGTGCAAATATTGGAAGCATTAGAGGATAAGATCACACGCGCCATCGATCATTGGCTCGATCGCATTATAAGAGGATTTGTTACAAAGTTCGCAGTTGACACCTCAGTCAACTGTAGCGAGGCAGAGCGACGCTTTCTCAAAGGACCACAAGGTAAGTATGTAAATATTTGAATACTTGGATTAAAATGTTGTTGTGCAAAAAGCGGGTTATGCAGTTACCTTGATGTTCAAGGTTACATGCAACGGAAAAGTTTACAGGAACAAAGGAAATAAGGGTCCAAAAAATAGCCCCTTGATTTCACCTCCGTGACGGGATGAGGAAGAGCTTGCAAAGGTCTCTCCACGAAGTGCTATTCATCTGATAAGACAAAGAATTCTGTGAATACCACCTCCGCCCACACCACCGCCGGCTTCACTGCCATCACCTCCATCTTCACCCATACCACCCCCACCACCACCGTGATTCAGTATGGCGAACACAATGAAGTTGCCTTTGTTCAAAGGCTTGGGAAATGAGGATCCGGACCAATTCTGGTTCGTAGTGAAGGTTGTATGGGAAGCTCAAGGTGTTACATATGACCATATAAAGAAAGAAACACTGGTTAGTGCCCTGCAGGATCGCGCACTGACCTGGTATATTAAGTACTCCAACCATAACCCGAATGCAATATTAGCGGACATCGATGTAGCACTGAATAAGGAATTTAGCAAGCCTAAATCTGAAGTGCAGTCGATTATTGGATTCAAAGAGATCACGATGCTACCAGGCGAGACGCCTTGGGAACTAGATCAGAGGCTGAAATGTACGATCCGCAAAGCCAACATGAATTTGATAGATGGACAACATCGAAATTGGTTTATGGCTTTGCTACTACCACATTTAAGGAGTACGCTATCGCAGCATAAGATAAAAACTCAGGCAGAGGCCTTGGAGATTGCCATGAGACTACATGAGACCCCGATGCAAGATCCTAATCTAGGAGTTCAGCAGATTCACGCGCAACTGAAGAATCTGTGCTTTGAGATGCAAAGCTTGAAGTAGGATAGGACGGTTCAGCCAGAGGTGCGCGAAGAGGTATGGTGCTTGAAATGCAAGAGTCGGGGTCATGACAAGGACCATTGCCCAGTCTTTACAAATTACCTAGCAGGAGGAGGAACGATGCCTTTAAGGCCAGAAGCTCAACTATGACCTAGCACGGCGCCTGCCTTATGGTGCGCTATCTGTCAGGTAGCTAGAAAGCATGCCACAAATAAATGCCACTTGTTATAGAAGTATACGCAAACTCCACAACAATTATTCTACAACTTTTGTAGATTGGTGGGACATGACGAGCGTACTTGTAGGAGTTATGAATTAATGATGGATAGAACTCCCACCTATAGGGTTCAGGCCGAAATGTGACCCCTTGAATAGAATGTAGGGATGGTGCAGACATGATTTCAAGGGCACGGATGAGGCCGAGGTAGAGGCGGACCTGGTAGAGGTCGCAGATAGTTAATTGCTACAATTGCAGAGGGCCAAGACACTATACTCGCGTTTGCACTAATCCAGCGTGCCCGTCGTGCAAGTATTGCACGTTTTTTGATCATGAGACAGAAGATTTCCCTACATTGATAGCTAGGATACGTGACAAAAGAACATTACCACCTCCCCCGACTCAGAACCTGCAGATGATGAGGTTTGAGCCGCGTGAGGAAGATCTGAACATAAATATAGTGCTCCGAAGTGGAATCGCGACGAGAGATGACAAGGGAAACAACCGAAAGACAGTACTTGGGTTCGTAAAGCCCTGATGAAAGAAGATGAGTTTGATTTGGAGCGTGCTTGGGAAACCTTCATGGAAGCTAAGAAGAGCTTCGTCGAGGCCTCCGCCTCAGGAAGCAAAGATCAGCCTGAGCTGGAGATGGACCCCTCCATGCTCACAACTTTCTTGGAAACCTATATGAAGTTACTGTGCGACAGTAAGGCTGTGAAAGGGTTACAGGAACTCATCAACAGATGTGTTGGGACCGCACCAGGAGAACCACGCGTAGTCCAGAAGATCGGAAAACATAAAACAAGGACGGGGCATGAAATGAGACTGACTGCATAGATCAGAGAATACGAGATGGATCAAGTCATTCTGGATTTGGGATCAGATGCGAATGTGTTACCGAAACAGACATGGGAGCGAATGGGAAGACCTGTGCTGCAATGGTCTCCGATTCAACTGAGAATGGCGAACCAGCAGAAAATCATACCCATGGGGCGATTACAGGGAATAACCGTGGATATTGAGGGAGCGAGCGTACTGGCAGATTTTGAAGTAATAGAGATTGTTGATGACAGCAATCCCTACCCCGTGCTCCTAGGAATTGACTGGGCTACTGATATTAATGGGGTAATCAATCTGAAGAAGCGCAAGATGATCTTTGAAAAGAAATCACTGCACGTAATAATAACCCTGGATCCTGCTAAAGGATCACTCTATACAGAGCCAGTTCGTGACTATGAGAGCGATGATGATCTGGAATGCATCTACAAGATAACCACGCGAGACCAAGATTGGGTGAATCCCACCACGGATGGGTGGATTACATGGGAGCATGAGAGTTCCTACAATTCGGATTCCGACAAAGAAGTAGAACGATGGCAGAATCGGTTACACGAGGTAACTACGCTGAATTGCAACATGATGACCCAGTCGCTGCGTTGTGTGTTGTTGAAGAAAGGAATCTACCTACTTATGATGGTCTAAATGAGGTAGATACCTTCTTGGATGCATTTGAAAAGGGAGGTGTCAGAGAAGCAACACTTCCAGGCCTTAGACTGGGTGATGCGTGCTACGCCCGCAAGATGGTGGTGTACACACAAAGGAAGATTTGATGATTAATGCGAATGTAGGAGAATGATGCGAGCACAATTTGGGAAGCCTAAAATGTGACTGACAGATAAGTATGATGGGCAGAATAATCTGCGCACATGGATTCAGGCCTATGATGAAAAGCCCCAACCTAAGCAGATGCACATGTACTCCGCACTAAGGTACCTGGTCAATAAGCCTGTGTTGGGGGGGGGGGGGAATTTTCAAGTGGCTTTTATTGTTCCAAGAGTACAATTTCAAAGTTGTCGTGAAGCCTGGACGATTAAACACGGGACCAGACCACTTGTCACGCATCGAGACAGGGGAGGAACCTACTAATTTGGAGGAAGGATTACTTAACGTGCAGCTCTTTGTTGTGCACATAGCGGATGGACATTTTGAAGATATAATACACTTTCTGACAATTGGAACTGTGCCGAAATGATACTCTGTCCACCAAAGCAGGAATTAGTGGTGCGCGCGAAGGACTTCTTTATCATTGATGGGCATCTATACAAGATGGGGAATGATGAAATACTCCGAAGGTATGTACCTGAATTTGAATGAAGCAGCATCCTCGCGGAAGCTCATGGGGGCATCACAGGAGGACATTATGCAGGAAGAGCATGCGCAGGGTTGTGGTGGCCAACCCTTCATCAAGATTCAAAAGCATATTGCAAGGCATGTGATGCATGTCAAAGAACAGGCAAGCAATTGGAGAGGGATGAAATGCCTTTGAATCCACAAATGGCATTGCAACCTTTCGAAAAGTGGGCAATATATTTTGTACGACCCATTAAACCTCAAGGAAAGACAGACGCAAGGTATATTATCACTGCGACGGAGTATCTGACTCATTGGACAGAAGCACAGCTAGTGAAGGATTACACGAGCGCGACTACCGCGAAGTTTCTATTTGAACATGTACTGACACGATTTGGATGTCCAAAGATCTTGATGAGCAATCGCGTTACATACTTCCTAAATGAGATGATCAACGCACTAATGGAAGAATTTCAGGTGTATCATCAAAATAGCACACCTTATCACCCACAGGATAATGGGACAATGGAGGCATTCAACAAAGTTCTTGAAAACGTGCTGACCAAGGTATGCAATGCGTAGCGAAGTGATTGGGACCTACACATACCTGCAGTGTTATGGGCTTATCGAACGACATGCAAGAAATTGACGAGACAAACACATTTTAGGCTTGTCTATGGAGTGGAAGCCGTAATGCCTATGGAATACATCATGCCTAGTCTATGCATGACAGTGCTCACAGGTATGATGGATCGCGGAGCACTGGAAGAGAGGCTCGCGCAGTTGGAAGAACTGAAAGAAGAGAGATTTTGGGCTGGATTTCACCAGCGGGTGCAAAAGCAATGCGAAAAGGCATGGCACGACCGACACATCAAGTTGCACACATTCAAGGTAAATGATCTGGTTTTGTTGTATGATAGTAAGTTTGATAAATTCCCGGAAAGTTCAGGATGCACTGGTTAGGGCCGTATATTATTAAGGAGATTACCGATGGAGGCACGGTACAACTGGTCAAGTTAAATGGAGAACCCTTCCCAGGAAAGGTGAATGGCAGTGGCTTGAAGCCATACACCGACGATCCAGCGATGTGACTATGTGGAAGTAGCACAGTCTTAGCGCTCCAGGCATCTGAAAGGAGGCACGAGACTATAAACTACTCTGCTTGGGAGCTGCGCGATGTTAGGACTGCGCGCAGTAGCGAAGTGTCACAGGGTCCGCGACAACATGAAGATAGCTGCGTTGGTGCGCAGGTCTGCCGGAAAGTGACCGTTAAAGTCACTATTCACGATTTGATGCTTGGTTTGAGGCCAAATGGAGTGGGCGGCAGGAATTTAAGGCGAACTTTATGGGCTAGATTCTTGAAAATCTTTCGCTAATCTAGCATTAATGGACCGAATGTGGGGGGAATGGTCGAATTCAAATTCAAAAGGTGCTATAAATTACAAGTGGCTATCTAGAAAACAACACTTGGTAATTTGAGAACTGAGTTGTTGCACACTCAAGTATTCATGAACTGAGACTTATTTGAGACTCTGAAAGCGAATTCATTGTTTAAGCAACTACCAGAGACATTGAAAGAACTGTGGAGTAACGCTATGTCAGCACCCGAAGAAGCCATGGACACAGGAGTAGTGACAGCCAAGGAAGCCATGCAGGAAATTGCGGAAGTGGAAGCCCCAAAGAGCGTCGAAATAATCGTTGAGGTCCCTAAATCACCGCGAACACTGAGACCTAAGAAGGATAAGTAGGCCATGATCTTGGTGCGCGTCTCGCCCCGAAATCCACTAAGGACCAAGCTCACATTATAGGAAAAGGGGAAGGCCATTAATCTGGAGGTCGATGAGGAGGAAGAGTTTGAAGAAATCCTAGTGGAGGAGGAGGATGTAGAGATGGATGTTGAAACCCAGGGTGCGAACCTTATTACCCGGTTACCTGAATATGTGCCTCCGCGAAAGGGTAAAGCCAAGGTGCCGAAGGATATAGATGAGAGCAAGAGCTCTCTGCAAACTCCACTGCTCCTAGATGATATTATTTTTGAGGGAGTGCACTTGGGATGGGTTCCCCTGTTGAAATTTGAAGATTGGACCTCGCAGACCACGAGAAGTTCCTGCATTTAGCAACTATGAAGCTAATGCGCCAGAAGATAGACGCGATGGATGGAATGATTGAATTGGAGCTATGCAAATGGCTCAGAGGTGTAGAGAAGGCCAGGTTGTTAAACTTGCTCTAGGTGCCGCATTACCACCGCACCCCAATGACTATCTTCGTCATCAGGCAGTTGCTCTTCTTGGTGCATGATGGGTGCTTATGGCTGGAGGAGCCCATCCCCATCAAAAACCATCTAATTCACCGGATAACATGGCTACCTTACTCAGGGGAGGATCCAAAAAACATTTCAGAGGGAAAAGGTAGCGAGTTGGCCCTCGCGGAGGCAATGAAAAATAAGTTTAAGTTGGAGAAGAAGAAGCAAGGGTATGCCATCTCCAACATTAACAACCCTACAGTCATGGTCGCGACACAAATATTGGCAGGGAAGGTGATGCGGAAGCGTCGTGCAGATGAGGTGACCGCACCAGTGGTTGCACTAGCGACGCAATGTGCATAAGGGGTCCAGTTCAACTGGGCAAACTATATATGCGGCGACTTCCTTGCGAACTATCGCGAGGCACAGGAGTAGGGAAAAATGTTTCATTACACGTGGCTCCTGTTGTCGATAGTACTGGTGGCATGGGAGTTGCTTGAAGATAGCCAGTTCCCTTCAATCATGCACGACCTTCCAGAGGCAGTGAAGTATGCTTCGCTATGGGTGACCAAGGATGCACAACAGATCAAAGAAAGCAAGATATTTTGGGTGCTAATGGAGATGAACATCCAGTTTGGGATCAATTACAAGCTGTGGTTATCGTCCACAGTCTACAACAGTTTGCAGAGCTATTTAGAGTTCAAATCAGACTTCCACCATGTCTTCATTAGGGCGTGGAAGGAACCTATGAAGACGTGGGATGATTTACCGTACTTGGCAACCGACGATGTAATTTTCGTAGTCCTTGAGTCTTGGCTGCCAGAGTGGTGTGCTCCAACTGGCTCCGTTATGGAAACGGAGAAGTTCGTTCCGTAGCGCAAGAAAGAAGAGATAAAACTTCAGATGGCGTAGCTAACGGAGAAGCGTAGAAAGGAAGAAGTAGCGGCTAAGGTCCTGGATTTGGACATTTAGGAAGAAGAACCGGTGGAGGTGCGCGTCCGCAAATTGGCCACAGGGGTGCATGACGTTAGAGAAGAGATGGCCAAGGTTCAGCTGGAGCTGAACCTGTAGATCGCAGAACTGCAGTTGAAGGCTCAGCCTTCAACTCCGCCGGAAACCAGGGAACAATGAACCACTGCTATTACAACAGCAACAACGAAAGTTGACAGCACAGTGACAGACTGCATGTCACTGTTTGAACAATCATTCGAAGTCCTAACTGCCCTGCAAGAGGACCTGAATGTAGAGCACCTACAGATAGAGGCACGTGAGCTACAATAGAAGTATGATAAAGTAAAAGGGACCACGCAGACGGTTGCCCTTACACAGAGGCTTGCACAGATGCAGGAGGCAAAGGCGCTTAAGGAACAGGTGGATGTCGCTCGGCACAAAGAAGCGGTCTTAAAAGCACACCTACAACCATGGATCGATGAGGCGTATACAATTACAGCCTCCATTGAAGCAAAGCTCATGCAATTGCAAGCAACTCAGGAGAGGATCCAGGGCAGCAGTTCAACAGTAGTGGTCATCGAACAGTGTGTGGAGGAAGTCTAGCAGGCAGCCGCTCAGTGCACTTCCGAAGTTGCAGGGATCCAAACAGAGCTGGGAGGTCTTCACGCTAAGATCTCTGCACCTACAGAGTGACTCGAGGGCGAGTCATGATAATTTGTGTTGGGGGCCTATTGGGCGTGGGATCCCCCAAGGGAATTTTTGGGTATTAAAGCCCAGATTTTGGTCCAATTTTGTAATTCCAATGTAAAGACTCCGCATTTGTGGGCGCGGAGCGCGTAGTTGTTAAAGAGTCATAGGGTTGTCCGCCCTTATTTTGATAATGTAATGTCAGCTGTAGAAGATCTACCCATGGTCCGCAGACCATGGGATTATATAAATAGAGCGAAGCTCTAAGTAGTCAAAGGCTGACAATGTCTAAGCAATTAAGATGTATGTGAGATAAATTTGAAGTGTAATTCTAGTTTTGGGTCATAGCGTAGCTAGAGGCTCTGCAGCTGAGTTCGAGAGGCCTAGTAGTCCGCAACTAAGTGCGCGGACCCCTACAGCTAAGTGCGCAGGACGAGTCAAGTCTGTAACCATCAACAATCATTAATAAAGGGAAGTTTTCTTTCATTTTGCATATTTATTTCCTGTTTATGCATATGTTATATTGGGTATGAATTTCACTTCTACTACTTATATGATGTGTGAATATGTATAAATATATTGGTTAAGTGAACACAAGTAAGAACATCTGTTTACGCGAAGCTAACTAAGATCTACTAATAAGATAAGTAATATACTTAACCTAGGGTGGGAAATAGTGCAGTTTGCTGCGCTAGTAGCACGAAAGGACTTCAGCCCCTGGGTAGGGCTGCATGGAAGCCGAGTGTAACGTTTTGCGAAGGTACTGAAGGGTGAAACAGAGTGCGAAGCAACCTGTGTGAAGGCAGGTATAGTTGGAATAAACCGACATCACAACCATCTCAAGGGTGCAGAAACTTGGTTCCAGCATCCCCCCATACTGCTTCGGGTGAGACTTCAGTCCGTGCTCCACAGGCTAATGCCGAAAGGGCCAGTAGTGTAGGGATTTGTTTGGCTAACTAACATTGAACCTGGGTCAGGCCCCCTCAAGCCAATAGAATGCTAGATATACTTGGGTCAATGGTGACCTCTTTTATACTAGTCCTGATCTTTTGATAAGAAAATGTGTTAGAGAATATGAAATTCTTGATATTCTAAAAGCATGTCATGATGAACCAGGTGGTGGCCATTTTGCAGATAAACAAGCAACATATAAGATGTTCAAACTTGGCTACTACTGGCCAGCAATTTTCAAGGACTCAAAGACCTATTGCAAAATATGTGATAGCTGTCAAAGAAATGGAAGACCTATAGTATTAAATGACATGCCATTCAAACCATAAGTACTTATAGAACCATTTGAACAATGGGCTCTAGACTTTATGGGACCAATTAACCCGCCTTCAAATGGAAATAAGTACATCCTAGTATGTACAAACTATGTTACAAAATGGGTTCAAGCAAAAAAATTGGCAAGAGAAACAAAGGAAACAGTGGTTTCTTTCATCTTTGAAAAAATCTTTGTAAGATTTGGAGTTCCAAGATAGATTGTTACAAACCAGGGAACATAGTTCACTTCTAAACTTGTCCGAGATCTTACAGAAAAATACAAAATCAAGCATAGAAAGTCTACTCCGTATCATCCACAAGAAAATGAACAAGTAGAATCTACTAATAAGGTTCTGGAAAACATCATGACAAAGACAATACAAATGAACATAAAAGATTGATCACACAAATTGAAAGAAGCATTATGGGAATACAAAATTACATAGAAAAACACTACTGGATTTAGTCCATATCAACTAGTCTATGGTAAAGAAATTATGTTACCAATCAATTTTCAAATTCATACATTCAAACTTGCAGTAGAATTAGGATTGGATCTGTTAGAAGCTCAACAATAGAGACTTATGCAACTGAATGAACTAGATGGGATCAGACAACAGGGAGTTGAACACACCTCACTAGTATAACAACAGAGAATCAAATGGCACGATAGATTTGTAAAATACAATTGTTTTCATAAGGGAGACTGGGCACTTCTTTTTTACTCCAAGTACAAATATTTCAAAGCTAAGTTCACTACTCATTGGATTGGCCATATGAAATAGAAGAAATCTTTGACAATGGATCAATCAAGATAAAAAAAATCGATGAAGCAACAATTTCATTTCTAGTTAATGGTCATAGACTCAAAGTTTACAATAAACCTATCAATAAAGAAGAATTTTTGAACAGAGTCTCAGCCGAAGACAATATGGAAGTATTGGAGCAACATGGTAATATGCCTTCCCTATTTCCAGAAGAATAAAAATAAAATAAAAAAGTCAAAAAATAATAAAGGAGTTTGGTTGTGAAAATCTAGGATACTGGCACAATAAAAACTTGAATTCATATCGGAAAACCAACTTGTTTGGCCAATATGAATTCTCTCTTTTATGTTTTTCATTTTTGTAGGATCATCCTCCAAAAACTTAAATACTTGAGGACAAGTCTTAAGATCAGCAAGGGGGGAGATTCATAATAAATCAACAAACCATGCAATAGTTTAATATCAAGTAGCTATACTATAGCAGGGACCTGTTTCAAATCAACATCAAAGGGACCTGAGAAGCAACTACAAGCATCTATTTATAGTCCAGTATTGACAAGAATTCATTTTGAAAAGGTCAAGTGTTGACAAAATAATCAAGCATTGACAAGGAACTATCAAGTAAAAGAGAAAAGTACTGTAAGTTTAAAAGCATTCTTAAAGCCTTTGATTTTGAATTTTTTTTTAAAGATTGATAACTTAGTTTAAAATTTGAATATGCAATACTTCTAGCCATGTACATTGTACATTATCCTATATCACCCTACATATTCATTCATTTCATCACTTAACCACACATTCACATTTCATTTCATCACCAAACCATACATTCACATCTCATTACTCAATCATATCATTTGCAATTTTTGACTAATATTGTTGGCCACATCTCCTTTTGAAAAAAATTTGTTGCATCATGGAGAAATTGTCTATACAACCTGAAGGATTAGTTTATGCATCTACAAAACAAGAACAAGAAGTTAGTATCATTGTAAAAATATGAAGAAAATTTTATTTGAAATGACCTAAAACTATGGTCATTTCAAAATCAAATACATAAGTATATGATGAAAAAGGAAAAAAGTTACAATGATAAAAACATGAATATGCAACATGTATATAAGTATGATGGATAAGAAAACAATGATGAGCTAAGGTTGCATGCAATACGAAATCATAAGCTAAGGTTGCATACAATACGAAATCATAAACTAGGGTCCTAATGGTTATGAGTATTCAAAACTCTAAACATACAAACTATGATGCGACTAATGATATAAAACAAGTGTCAAAGGGTGTACAAAAGATAGCACGGTCATAAGTAAATGAACCGTGATGAATTATGATGCGTTATCACAAGTGGCAGCCCAAATCAAAATTGGACAAGACAACTAAAACAATGAAACGGTCAAAACCATTTCAAAGGGACAAAGACAGAGACTCTGCGTATTCTCCTTCACAATCATAGCCAAACTCAGCTCAAAGACAAAGAGAAATAATACGCATTCACCCACAATGTAATGAAGCTCTAACCAAATAAAAAAATGTAAAGAGTAAAGGTAAATGCATAGAAATTAAACTTTGTGTCGTGGAGAGACTGTGTGAAAGAGCAGTGTGAAAAATTGAAGAGAAGTGTGGTGAAATAAGGAGAAGAAGAACCCCGAGCAGTGTGGAGAAATAAGGAAAGGAAAACCCTGTGGTGCGTAGAGAATTTAAAGAAACTTGGTTGTTTGATGAAGGAAAAAGTGATTGGGATTTCCTTTACGCCGAGCTCCAACAAAATCCACAAAATACGTAGAGAACTCCTCAATTAACGCAGTGACTCTCAGTGATAAGGTAAGCGTCAAAGACTCCTCAAACAACTAGAACAAAACTCCATATTTGTCTAGGTTGTGTCACAATGGGAGAAAAATATGACTTCAGTTCCGGATTTTTAATGATTTGTCATCTTCAAAATCCTCTTGCCACTTGTAGAATCCACGATTTCTCGAGATATTAGAAATGAGTTTAATTGAAACTATATGTTTACACAGGGAAGAAAAATCATTAACAAGAGGTTTCTACAAGTTTTTCTACAAACTCTTCTTGCAATCCAAGCATCAAAACCACGATTTCCTCATGCAATTTTGGTCAAAAACTTAAGACAGTGAATGTTATTTCAAAAACACAGTACGCAGTTTCTAAAACAGAGGAGGATTTTTCATAAATTTTTATGAGGAAATACAAATAGTGAGAGATTTTATTGCAATGGAGATTTTTCCTTGTGTCTTTTTACACAGTCAAAATCTTTCTTCAATCAGATTTATAAACAAAGAACCTTGTGTTGATACTATTTGCAACAACAATCAAGAAAATTGAAGATTTATAAGCAAAGGAAGTAATCTCATTTGTTTTCAAAAGTTAAGGAGATATGGTAGGTGCATTTACCAAGATTGTTATTGCATGAATAAAAAAACATTTTGTTTATTATCTTCATAATGAGATTATTTACTGGGAAAGGTTATATAAATTGGTATACAGAGCATATGCAAATGGCAACAAAAATGGAACCCAAAGAATTCAAAGTAGAAAATTGGAGTAAGGAAGCAGTGGAAAAATTGTTTCAAGCAGGACCATTGGAGTTCCTTAGGAAGTTTAATGGATACAATGACATAATTACACAAGAATTCATAGAAAGTTTTGAAAATGGGCAAACTAAAAAGGGTGAACTTCCTATACCGGTGAATCCAAATTTCATATCTCAAGCATTAGAAATTCCTCTAATAGGATAAGAATATCATAAAGATTTACATTTTAAGGAGAAAGGATGGACATTTTTCCTAGAAAAACAAAGGGACTTGTGATAGGACAAAAGGAATTTTAAGAGATTGGTTCAGAGAGTCTTGGTTAGAATTAGTTGTGATTATCCAAAAATATTTTACTTGTGACAATAGTCACAATATAGTCTACCTTTACCATATAAAATTGCTTCAACATATCAAAGGAGACTGTAAAATCAATATTCCTTACTTCTTTTCAAAGAGCTTGACTAAAATGATAGAACATGTTAAAAACAAAACTGAAGTTAAAGAGGCTAATGTCTATCATTGTGGGTTGATTAAGATCCTTGTTGAGTATCAGGAAAGAAACAAAAGGATACTTTGGAATGATTTTTTGGCCAAAAATCACTTTGAAGACAAATTAAAAAGGAATGAGGAAATGTTTGAGTAATTACATGTCACAAAAAGTATCATGAATTCTCCTTTATATCCAGGGACAAGATTGAAAAAAAAGCAGGATGATGTTATGATTGAGAAAGAAAAATCATTTTTCTCCATTCCTAAGAGATCAAGAAGAAAGTCACAAGAAGAGCAAAACAACCAAGGGAAAGACCCAAAAATTGAGATTGTTGAAACCGAACCTCCACAAACATCAAAACAAATTGATGAGATCATACAGAGATTGGAGGAGGAAGCTCGGGAAGAGCCCATAGAAAAATGATCTTATTTTGAGGATGATTGGGTTGGAGCTACCTCATCTCATTCATATGCTAAAGAGGCAAGGGAAGAATCCAGATAATTGCACACTGAGGAATATTTGAAGAAAATAACAGAGTTGACTAGTGAACTAGAGGACAGTAAAATCATGGAAAGACACTTGAAGGGAGAGAACAAAATCTACAAGGAAAACAACAACAACAACATAGTCCAAGAAAACAAGAAATTGAACAAGAAAATAAAAAAGCTTGAAACACAGAATATGATCATTTCTAAACAAGCCTGTAGATGGCTAAAAGAGAAGAAGTTATGGCAATATAAATATGAAAAACAAAAAGTAAAAGTTGCCATCTACAAAGCATAGGAACATGAGGGCATTGATATTTTACTTCAATCAGCACAAGAAGAGGCTACAGGTTCAGTTACAACAGGGGAAACATCACTCAAAAGGTCCAAATGGAGGAAGCAAGCATGAGGACATGCTTGAGTATCAGCAGGGGGGTTATGTTGGCCCTCAATTTTGGTCATTTTTTCCCATACTAAACCCATCTATTTAAAATCATATTCCATCTTATTTCACTTACATGTGCTACATTTCACTGTTATTTTGCATATTCAGGTAACTAAATTAAGTTTTTTTATTTTTTAGATATTTTTGTAAAAAATGGGTTTCAAGAGTAAATTTGGACTACACTAAAAATTCTCGTAATAGCTCCGTTAAAGTCATATGCGCAGGACACATGGGCGAGAGCTGAGTGCATATTTAGAAAGTTTGGGAACCAAGGATGGATGAACAGCTATTGGTTCGATCAAACTGAGCAAACACAGGCTCGATCAATGCTGGTCAAACTTGACTTATCATTCAGAAATCCCTATTAAAAGGGGTAAGATATTATTTTTTGGGATTTTGCCTAATTTTGTGAACCAGACTTAATGAGTTCGACCTAGATGGATGTATTATGATAGATAAAGACTATTAGAGCCATTGTAGCTAAGTTTGTTGATAATTTTCTTATTTAAACTGAGTTTATGAACCATTCATATATGTAATTTGTATTCAGACTATTGGAGACCTTTTGATAATTTGAAGAATACTTTCTAATGTTCTAAGTTTCTTTTGATGTTGTGGATATTTTCATAAGTTAGTTGTAGCTGAGAGTTACTTAGGTGTACAAGGCAAGATTGGAGGGCCCCCATACCAAGATAAGTACACTTTGATTACACTAGCATAATTTTAATTTCAATATTTCTTGTTTCAGATTTATGCTTCAGTTATTTAGATGTGTAATGATTTTTGTGTGATTTTTGGACGATGATAGTTTAAAATCAATTTTTCATATGAAAGGACAAACAAGAATTTAAGTCAAATTCTCTTTCTATCAAGTTATGAATCATAGCTAAAATCATCCTTTTTGCATTTCTTATATTATTTCTTGAATTCCAGTTTTATTTGATGCAATTGTAATGTTGTTGGAGTAGATCTATGAGGAAGGACAACCATGATCTCCTAAGTTAGGAGCCTCTTCTCTTGCTATCTACACATTACAAACCACTGCTCTTTAGTTTCTCTTCTTGGGGACAATACTGTGAGGAAGAACAACTAGGACCTCCTAAGTTAGGAGCCTCTTCTCTTGCTTGCTGCATCTTGAACAAGAAAATTTTTAGTCTTTTAAAACTAAGATTATATTTGTAATATGCACTTCCTTTAACTTTATAGTCTTGCCTTCATAATTTGATTTCACCTGAAATCCATATATTTTGGACATGCTTCCGAGTATACAAACCCAGATTAACAAGTAAAACATATGTGTTAGTTTACTTAGTAAATGGACCTTACAGATCTCAAGAGGAGCAACAGGTGAAGCCTTGGCTTCGCAATTTGAGCTTGACTTTACCCTCATTACATGCATGACCAACACAGTGATGTGGAGCATGTGGTGCTTGGACTCAGGTGCATCATTCCACATGACATTGTGTAGAGATATTTTCAGTGACTTGGAGGAGAAGGACTTGCATATACACATTGAGATGGGGGACAACATAAGGTATAGCATGACTAGGATTGGTACAATCACCTTTTAGAGGGAGTCAAGCTCCCACCTCAGGCTTAAGGATGTCATGTTCATTCCAGGTCTAAAGTAAAATCTCGCCTCTGTTGTAGTTTTGGAAGACCGTGGTTATGATGTGATCTTCAACAAAGAAAAGGCATTCCTGAGACACATAGTCACGGGATAGGTGAAGAAAATTGATGTTCCTGTGAAGGACCTATATAAGCTAGATGTGGAGGATTGTTCTGCATTAAGCACTAAGGCGAAGAAGGTGCAGAGCCACGATGTCGGTGAAATTTGGCATAGAAGACTGGGCCATTTGCATCATGGCACCCTGAAGATCATGCAAAAAATAACCGTAGGTCTCCCCAAAGGAGCACTTAAGTAGTAGGATGTATGCAAAGGATGTACTGTTAGACTCTCTCATAAAACAATAATAAATCCAAATAATAAATTAATTAATTAAATATTCCAAGTTAGGAATTTGTGCCTAACTCTTGGGTTGTTCCTCTAAGATAGGAGTTAGTTTAGGTAACTCCTATATTGGTGTGTCTGGTGAGAAATTATCTCAACCAAAGGAGAAATTATCTCAATCAAAGGTGTCTAAGATAGCACGCACTATCTTGAGAACACTGTCTCTCATCTATTTATTTGTAATGTAATGAATGAAAGTGAGAGAGAAGCATGAGGCTTCAGCCTTTTTCCGTCAATATTGTGTCTCTGGTTTTTATATGTGTTTTTTTGTATTTTGTGTCTGAGTTAATCTCATTCTTTATCATGTACTTTGGGAAAGTAAACAAAATCCACATTCCATTATTGGGATAGAAAAGCGCATGCAGTCCTAGAAAGGATCCACTCTGATGTTTGTGGACCTTTCTCAACAAACTCCATTTCCAAGCACAAATAATTTTTTATTTTAATTGATTAATTCTCATGGAATTGTTAGTTCTTCTTCATGCAGAGGAAAGATGAGACATTCCCCAAGTTTGTAGAATTCAAGGCACTGGTTGAGAAAGAAACCAACAAGAAGGTGAAGGCTTTCAGGAGCGATAATGGAGGTGAGTACATGTCGAATCAATTTAAAAATTTATGTGCAAAAGAAGGCATTCAACGATAGTTGACAACATCCCACAACCCACAACATAATGGGGTGGCTACGAGAAAGAACTATAGCATTGTGGGAGCAATGAGGGTGATGTTCCATGACCAAGGCCTACCTCTGCATTTGTGCGCTGAGGCATGCAACACAATATTCTATTTGCAGAGATCGCAGCAGTCGACACACAGGTACGGCGCAGGCAGCTGTCGACAGTACATCTTTCAGGGTGGAGGTAGTAGATGGCGACAGCTAGGAATGAAACCACTTTTTTCAACCAGCGGTTTGGCGTTTGGGCTTATCTTGGTCACGGGAGCGGTTTCAAGTCTTTTTACCCTACAGTAACTTTCGTGGAGATCTACGCTGCTCTGGCCAGCTGCTACCCTAGGAACTCAAACTGTAAGCGGTTTGTCCTGAGTCGGTTTCGGGCTGTGGTTGAAAAGCTTTTCCTCGTTGTACTCAAAAACCATGGTAAACCCGAGTGAAGCTCTGGAGTTGGAACCCTCGACAGAAGATCTGATAACTGTTTGGGGAAGGGAGTTTGCTGCTTAGGCTCTCGGCGAGGCTTTAGGAAAGAAAAAAGGAAGATCTGGAACTGGCGCGGGCGTAGGAGATATACCCAGTATCTCATGTGTGGCCGAGTTGCAGCCGGAAAAAAGCTGGGATTTGTCAGGGCTGTTGGGTGCTCGGGGAAAGACTCTGCGAACGACCCCTTTTTGGTCGCGAAGCCATCTGGTGAAGCTCGGACCGCAAACCCGCCGTCGGGTAAGCTTTCTTCTCCATCCAAAGCTTTTTCCCCTTCTGGGGGTTTGGAAGACATTATAAATTCAGTCCAAAACGTTGGAGTCTGGAGGCCTGTTGGGGGGTTAAAATCCTCTGTGGCAGATCCTGGGAGGAGATCTCAGCTGGGAGAGGTTATTAGGGACCTGTTCCCAAAGGTAACGGAACGGGGCTCCTCACGGCCGAATGTTGGGGAAGCAGTCAGGGAAACCAGACATTTATTGGGAGAAGGGTTGGTTTTAGGTCAAGAAAAGACTGGGAAAGGTAAGGATGACAACCCGATTGAGGATTTGGCCGAGACCCAGCATAGGATCGATCATGCAGAAGGAACGGATGGTGGTAGCCGAAGGAGGGTGGAAGAGCAAGCGCGGGAGCACGATGACCTGTCCGACGCCTCTGAGCGTAGAAGATTAGGGGGAAAGCGGAAAAAATCAAGACCTCTGAAGACTAGGGAATTCGAAGAAGTAGGTTTGGAGATGGATATGCAGGTCGAGGAGGTGCTAGATGTGGATGGGATTACACTGGTGGGCAGAATCAGAGGTCAGGCTGTGTCTGGGGTTGCTTTTAGACGATGGGCGGAGAATCAGTGGGCAGGATCATTGGCGGCCACATTCAATTCGAATGCCTTGGTAAAGGGATGGTTTATGATAAAATTTGAGAGCAAAGAGGCCATGGAGTGGGTCGAAGGACAGAACTGGTCCTATGGAAACAGGCCGGTGTTTTTCAAAAGGTGGACGCCTCTTTTTGATGTGGAAACGGAAAAGATGGATGCATTTCCAGTTTGGGTTAGAATGCCCAATTTACCCCCGTACCTCTGGGCGGATTCAGTTTTCAGATCGATTGGGAATGTATTGGGGACATACTTGGATGCAGATAAATCATATCTGCATACTTTCGAGAAGAGGGTGGCTCGAATACTGGTGAAGCTCAATCCGAAGGAAGGCCTTGCAAAAACCATTCCTCTAAGATATAAGGAGTTCATAATAGAACAAAAACTTGACTATGAACACCTTCCGTTTCGCTGCCATTTTTGCCATGAATATGGGCATTTGGCGCGCGATTGCCCGCTGGGAAGAAGAAGGAGGAGGATTCAGAAGGAATCAGAGGAATGGGTTGAGCATAAAAGACAGGAGGAGTATCAGACTGAGGGATTTGTTCACCCGGGGAACCAAGGAGAGGATATGCAGTATCAGTCGGTGACGGATTTACCAAAGGAGGATGAAGAGACGATGGGCCCTGCAATCTGCCAGCCGATGGACACCTCTATAATGGATCCGCCGTCAGCCGAAAAAGACTGCAATCAATCGGGTATGCCGTCCTCTGTCTTAAAGCATTCTTCTATAATAGATGATACTTGTACTGGGGGGCTCTCTGTGTTAAACACCTGTAATGATGTGATGAAAAAAATTGACAATCTTTCAATTGAGTCTGTCTCCATAAATCTGGATGGTGAAGATTTTCCCCCACTAAACTCTGGTGATGATCATGGTCTAGTACCTCGGCCCTACAACCTGAGATCCAATAGTAAGAAATCAACAAACCTTATTGATGTCATGGAACCGGTAGGAGGGTTAGGGCTAGAGACCTCAAAATGTCATTCAAAGAAGAACAGAGGCAGGAAATCAAAATTAACCATGACACAGGAGAAAGCAATCTTTGATGTTGCTGATGGGAAACAGATGACCATTCCTGGGGTGCTTAGAGCAGCAAAACCCCCTGAGACGGTTATCAAATGATCTGTCTCTCCTGGAATTGTAGAGGGTTAGCTAGTAAGCCTAAAAAACTAGCTTTGAAAGAGCTCATCTCTAGATGCAACCCTGATATCGTCTTTCTTCAGGAGACTTTAGGAAATAGTTTGGATATTGAAGCAGCACTCTGTTCCTATCTCCCGGGATGGGAGTTCTTGGCTGCAGATGCATCTGGGCGCTCGGGAGGTATAGCGATGGGTTTTAAGAAAGGGAAATTAAAATTGATATCCTCATGGGGATTCCAAAATGTTCTAGGCATGGAGGTTGTTTCGCAGGATTTTGACTTCCCTCTGACTTTTGTTAATGTCTATGGTCCCTGTCATGGAAGGGCTTTGTTCTGGAATGAATTTCTCTCCAAAAGTTTAGTCCAGGACAAGAATCTCATCATTGGAGGTGACCTAAATTTCTCTATGGGTTCCTCGGAAGCATGGGGACCACTTGCAAGGGAGGATCCTTTAACGGACTTCTTTTCAAATGCTCTGGTGTCTCATAAGCTGATTGATGTGAATATCATAAAAGCCAAACCTACTTGGAGAAACAGGAGGACTGGAGAGTATAGAATTGCAAAAAGGTTGGATAGATTTCTCATCAGCGAAAAACTGGCAGCTTTGGTTCCTTTATTCAGGCAGTGGGTCGGGGAAGGTGGAAACTCAGATCACTTTCCTATCCTCCTTGAATTCTCAAAACCTCCAAAAAAGCCGGCCTCGCCTTTCAAATTCAATGCACACTGGCTCCAGGAGGAATCATTTAAAAAGCTGTTCCATGATACTTGGATTCATCCGAGGCCGGATTACGAGGGAAGTTTAGCTGGGAGACTCATGGAAAATTTAAAAAGACTGAAAAAAGCAACCATTGATTGGGCATCTGAAAGAAGAAGGAAACAATCTGAGGTTTTAGTAAGCATTGATGAAGCTTTGAGGGTCCTTGAAGAACCTGAGGCTGATGCCTATGCAAATCTGGAATCAAAAGAGAAAATATTGGAGTTGGAAAAGAAAAGGGCGAAGATATTACTGGATAAAGAAGAAGAGTGGAGGCTGAAAAGCAGAGCTATCTGGTTAAAAGCAGGGGACGAAAACACAAAATTCTTCCACAACTATGCAAAAGGAAGGAGGAATGCAAACACTATTTGGAAGCTGAGGGACTCGGAAGGTAGAGAGGCTTCTTCTTTTGAAGAGTTGTCCAATATGGGGAAAGACCACTTTCAGTCCCTTTTTGCGGATCCAGGGGTTATCAACTTACCAGAAATCATCAGAACTGCTCAGGCTTTTCCCCGCTTTGTGGAAGAGGAGGAGGCAGAAGGCCTTTTCAGGGAAGTGACAAAAGAAGAGGTTGAGGGTGTTATAAAGTCTATGGCCAAAGACAAAAGTCCTGGTCCTGATGGATGGACTATAGAACTTTTCACCCATTTTTTTGAATCCATTGGGGCAGAACTCACTGAGGTGGTGGAGGAGTCCAGATTAAAAGGGGAAATTTATGGGCCTTTCAATGCAACTTTCATTGCTCTCATCCCGAAAAAAGAGGATCCTGGTTCTTTCGAAGATTTTAGGCCTATATCCCTTTGTAACACCATTTACAAGATTATTGCAAAGATTATCGCGGTTAGATTGAAACCTATCCTTTCCTGCCATATTTCCAAGGAACAATTTGGTTTCCTGGATGGGAGGCAGATTCATGAGGCTATAGGGGTAGCTCAAGAAACAATACATAGCCTCAGGCAGGCAAAGAAAAAAGGAGCAGTACTAAAAATTGACCTAGCAAAAGCTTATGACAGGGTCAACTGGACTTATCTCAAGTTGCTCTTGATGCACCTTGGTTTTCAAGCTGGCTTCATTAGATGGATCATGGGATGCATTACAAATGTAACTTTTGCTGTTCTGATAAATGGTGCTGCTTCCCGTTTCTTCAAAAGCCAAAGAGGACTTCGTCAAGGGTGTCCACTTTCCCCTCTGCTTTTTCTTCTTGCGGCTGAAGGTCTTAGTCGACTCATCTCAAAGGAAAAAAGTACAGGTTTGATCAAAGGTATGGAGGTTGCTGTCAACCTCTTCATTACCCATTTGCTTTTCGTTGATGATATCTTATTGTTTACAAATGGGAATATTACCGAAATCTTAGAGCTAAAGTCTATTCTAGATCTATTTCTGAAAGCAACAGGGCTCAAAGTAAATGATAGAAAGTCTCAGTTGATTTTTGAAGGCTTCAATAGACAAGAGGAGATGGCAATTGAGACCCAGCTGCCCTTTGGCACCTGTAATATGGAGCATCCCTTTAAATATCTTGGCTTTTGGCTCAAGCCATCTTCCTACAGGAAGCAAGACTGGAATTGGTTGGTTGCGAAAATTGAGCAGAAAATCGCTCACTGGAGCTATAAATGGCTGTCGAGGGCTGGAAGATTAACTTTGGTGAACTCCGTGTTGCAGGCTATACCAGTTTTCTGGGCAGCTTTAACATGGATACCCAAAGGAATACTCCACAAAATAAAACAACTCTGCAGCAGATTTCTCTGGTCTGGGTCCAAGGAGGAAATTGTACTCCCTTGGGTGGCTTGGGACAAAATTGCAAGGCCAAAGGAATGGGGTGGTTGGGGGCTAAAAAACCTTGTGGATTTTAGTCAGGCCTTAGCTGCAAAAGCAGGATGGCGTATCATTACTACAGAGAACCTTTGGACGAAGGTGGTTACTAGGAAATATATTGATCCCTCTCCGATTGAAGATTGGATAAGAAAGCCCAATAAGAAAGGGAGGAATTGTTCGGTTATCTGGAAAGCCACCACGGAGGCTTTCAAGATAATTGAGCGAGGACTGGCATGGAGGGTTGGGAATGGAGAGTGCTTGAGGATTGGCAGAGACCCATGGGTGGGTTGCAATGAAGATTTTGCCCTACATCCGGATTTGGTTGCTCATTTGGAAGGCATAGGCATAAATAGATTAAACCAGATAGCTAATTTGGAGCAGACCTCTATTTGGGGCCAAGCCTGGAAGGCTGGAGAGGATATTGGCCTAAACGCTTTTTGGGGTGATGATTGGCAGCGTTACATTCAGGAGCTGAAAAGATCAAATGTCAGATTATTGGATAGGCCAGATAGTCTGGTGTGGGCACATGCCGATTCTGGGCTTTACTCCCCAAAGGCAGGCTATTCTTTTCTGGTGAAAAACAAAGGGTGGACCTTTCCTGCTTGGTGGTCTAAGCCCCTGTTAAAGCTAAAGTTCCCAAAAAAAGCTTGTATCTTCTTCTGGTGTGCATTAAATCACAAAATTCCATCCTGGGATGTTCTTCAGGGCCGGTTTAAACAGGGACCTGGCAGATGCCCTCTGTGTTGTGCGGATGAAGAAACCATCAACCACCTCTTTCTGTTATGCCCGTTCTCCAAACAGATTTGGCTAGAGGCGGAAAAACTTCTGAATACAAAGCTAAAATGGGAAGGGGTCGATCTAATGGCATGTTGGGAATACTGGTGGAACAACTTTCAGGGGAGGAATCTGAGGAATTTACCCCCCATCATATGCTGGGGTATTTGGATTGCAAGAAATCGCAGCATATTCAGAGAGAAGCTATCATCCGAGGCTGCGGTGGCCATTCAGAGCATTGCCATTTTTGACAGCATCCCACTGGATGAGGAGGAAAAAAATCAAAAACAGAGGTCAGCCCCATGTATTCGGGAAGGGGTCCCTTGGGGTTTTTTCGATGGGGCTGCTCAAAACAACATCGTGGGTGCCGGGATCTGCATCCATCTCAATAACTCTCACTCTCTTAAGGCCTCGGTTGGCATTGGAACGGGCACCAATAATTTTGCCGAGCTCTCGGCTCTAAAGCTTCTGCTGTGCTGGCTTATTCAAAAGAACATCCTCACCATTCAGATTTATGGAGACTCATTGAATGTTATAAACTGGGTTAATGGGAAGTACAGATGTCAAAATTATATGCTGCTGCCTCTTTTAGAAGAAATACAAATCTTAAAACAGAGGTTTAATGTTTTTTTCATTGAACACATATACAGGGAATTCAATGAAGTCGCAGATGGGCTTTCTAAGGCAGGTTTACAACAAGATATGGGCTCGTGGAGAATAGCTGAACAGATACAGGATCAGATCCGTGTGTCGGACCTCCCTCCATACCCATAATTCCATCCTTTTGTTTTTCAGACGATAGTTTGTTTTTCCTATACTGTTTTTTGAACTGTTAGTCATAGAAAAACTCGGGATTATATACTGTTTTCAGATACATTTCTGCTCCTTTTTTGTTGAGCTGTGTGGCTATGATGCTGGTTTTTGCATGTGTGGGTCGTTTTCCTCTTGAAAGGAGGCCCAACAGAACCCAGTTTCAAACTTGTTAATATCTCTCTGCTTTTGGTTCGGCTGTCTAGGCCGAGTGTGTTAGTCTGTTCTAACATGCTGCATGCTGTAGGTGCGCTGTTGTCTCTCTTTAGAGGGGTTGGCCTAGTTATTAGGCGGTCATTACAGAATGTTAACTCATCTGCATGTAACTTTTTTTTTTTCTTATAAAAAAAAGTTCGTTTTTTTCTGTGGAAAAAAAAATATTCTATTTGCAGAAATAGATTCCTCATCGGATTCTTTGCATGATTACACTGGAGGAGGATTTCTCAAGGAGAAAGCAGATGTGTCACACCTCAGGATTTTTGGAGCCTTTTTTTACTGCCATGTCTCCAAAGAATCAAGGAAGAAGCTAGAGTCAACAACATAATTGGGGGTATTTGTGGGTTACATAAAAACTCCTCAAAATTATTGTTTGTACTTTCCATCCCTCAGAATGGAAATTGTGTGAAGGGATGTAAAATTTGATGAGGATAAAGTGATGCGGTGCTCTCTTGAGAGGGAGCTTCATATCCCACCAGAAGAGGAGATTTTAGCTCCAAAGGAGGAACCTCATGAAGTTGTGGAGCAGCCACAAATTAAGGAGCAGAGAATGGAGACAAACACTCAAGAAAAACCATCCAAAGAAGGCAGAAAAAGAGCCAAGGAAGTTAAGGGACTTGTGCAGCATGCGAGGGAGAATGTGGGTGCTCCTTCATATCAACGCAAGCAAAGAATATTAGCTTATCAATATAATGGCTACATGGCTCTAATGATTGAGCTTATAAAGACTGAGCCATCCTCTTTCGAGGAAGCAGTATATCAACCTATATGAGTTGATGTAATGGTGGAAGAATACGAATCCATTGTAAAGAACAGTGTTTGGGAAGTGGTCCCAAGACCAACAGATAAATGAGTCGTGATTTCATGATGGATCTTCAAGGTAATGAAGGCAGCAGACGAAAGCATAGAAAAGTACAAGGCCAAATTTGTGGCCAAGGGGTACTCTCAAGTTGAAGGGATTGACTATGAGGAGAAATTTTCTCCTCTAGTGATTTGAATTTTGGGAAAACTTCTTAATGTTATGCAAGCTCCCTCATCAGTAATTTAAAATGTGTTTAGGATCATCTCAAATTAACCAAAATTTGAAGGATTATGTGTCAAGTATTGAGTGTATTTCATGATAAATTTATGAGATTAATTAGTTGTTTAAAACACATATACAACAAGTAATTTGCAGAGTAATAAAATACAACAAACTCATAACACAAATCTGAAAGGAGTTCACCCCTCCTGGGCTACATCTCCTTGGACCTACTTCAATGGCTAGGCCCTCTTTGGATGAATGGTCAATTCTATGATTACATGCAACAAAAGTGATCCAATGGCTTCAAAACCTACTCCATTGGATTCATAAGACTCAAAAACCCCAAAAATGACCTTCCAAGCTCTGCAATTGGACTTCAGCTAATCTAGGCTTGATTTCCTCTCCTGGTGGCCCTAGGCTTCCTTAAAATTCAACATAGAAAAATCACATACACAAGTGCCTTTCTGCCTCTACAACCTATTCCATTGTGTTTAGAGAATCAAAATCATCTAGGAATGACTCTTTATGAGCCAAAATTGGTCGAAAACTGCCAAAAATATGGCCTCTTTAGTTTTTCCTAGGAAATCTCCACTAAAACTGGAGAAACTCCAGTTAACTCCGCAAAAAATGGAGGAATTCTAGATTTAGCGGACCCACCAAACTGACACCAACTTAATCCCTAAATTAATTAGTGGTTAAGAACAGTTTAATTAGCACTAATCCTCCACTTAGTGTATTAATCCGCATGGTTAAGGGTTAGGTTGGTCACATGCTATCGATTACCATTAGCGTGACCTCCAAACTCCGTCGACATAACATTTAAATACAAACTCAAGCCCTTAGTGGTTAAGAAACATGTTGTGGTATAACAGTAGATCTCGGTGCTTATGTGGGTGAGGTCATGGGTTTGACTCTCCGACTTGCCACTATAATTTTAAATGACCTTTGAGAGGGCACGTGGCGGCCTCTGGGCTTGCCACGTGTCACCCTCTCATTTGTCCACCTGCAATGTCGATGACCAATAAATTGCCGAAAATTGTCACGACCCCGTTGATCCACCTGTGGGAATATTTTGTGAATATTCCAAGGAATATTCTCTAGTATATTCTTTTTGCTAACTAGGCTATACGGATGCCTAGTCAACATCCCAGTCACAAAATTTTGCCTGTTTGACAAAACAAACAACAGGCTCTAACTTTCTCATATGAACTGCATTTTGAGTGAAATAAGTTGTGTTGGGATCATATCACCGAGACGGATGCTGTCGTTCAGATTTTGAGTGATTCCGAGCACTTTGATTTTTGAGCAAAGTTTTGCCCCTAATCCAAATTTCGATCATCTAGCAAGGCACTCATCCATTAGATCAATTCTTGCTCTGGCTGAGAAGATGGGGTGGAAGATCCACCAGATGGATGTAAAATCAACATTCCTCAATGGAGTTATTGAGGGGAGGTGTACATCGAGAAACCAGAAGGCTTCAATTTTTTTATCGAGAGTCTCACATATATAGACTCAAGCGAGCATTGTACGATCTCAAGCAAGCACCCCATGCATGGTAAACCAAGATCGATAGCTATCTCACAGGTTTGGGCTTCACCAAAAGTGAAGCAGAAGCAAACTTATATAATATCTTGGTAGAAGGTAAATTGTTGATTATTTTCGTATATGTTGATGACTTTATTTTAACTGGTGATGAAGAACTAATCAGATCTTGCATGGAGGACCTTGCAAGAGAATTTGAAGTGAAGGACATGGGTCTCATGCACTACCTCCTCAGATTGGAAGTATGGTAAGGTGATGGGGAATTGTTTGTCTCTCAACGCAAGTATGCAAATGAGATACTTCATAGGTTCTGCATAGAAAGTTGCAAACCCATGGAGACATCTCTAGCGACCAACTGGAGGAAGGAGGATACCACTTCAAGTGAAGAATTGGATGCTACCATTTATCGACAACTAGTGGGTTCACTGATGTATCTTGTGAAAACATGACCAAATATGTGCTATTTAGTCATATAGTTGAGCCAAGCTATGGTTAGGCCAACGAAATTGTTTTGGAGGGAAGTTAAGAATGTTTTACATTACCTCAGAGGAACTACCCAATATGGAATTGGTAAAGACGAAGAAAGGGAGTGAAGTTGTGTGGATTCACAAATGCAGATTGTGTGGGGAGTCCATCATACCAGAAGAGTACATCAAGTGGAATTTTTAGTGTTGGGTCTATAATTTTTTCCTAGTAAATTGAAGAAGCAAAGATTTGTGGCGCTTAGCTCAATAGAAGCAGAATACATGGTTGCAGGTCAAGCAACATGTGAGGAGATCTGTATGAGAAAGATGTTGGATTGTTTGGTCAAATGATGGATCCAACTGTGATCTACTATGATAATTAGATTTTCATCAAGCTGTCTAAGAATCCTACTTTTCACGATCGATCGAAGCATATAGATATTTAGTATCACCAATTACAATACTGTGTGAAAAGGCAGATAATGTTGTTGCAATACATTATGATAGATGAACAAGATGATGACATTTTGACAAAGGACTTGTCAAGAGGGAAGTTCGAGTTACACAGGTGCACGATAGGGGTGGTTGATAATCCCTTTCTTGCTGAGAGGGAGTGTTGAAAAATGCAACATGAAATTCTCAATTTGATTTTGCCTTGATTAAATTGAGAAAAAATCGAATTTCCACATCAATAGACAACTTGGATGATGTTAACTTGTGTGACATGGCTTGTGTCTCCCAGTTTACTCAATAAATTCGAGTTGGAGGAGTTAGAGTTCAGTTATGCACGTGTGATTGCCAATTTGTAGCAATCAAGGTGAGTTATCTTAGGTTGTTTTCAGTTAAACTAGTTCCAGCTTTTGGAGGAACTAGTGGAAGGTCAGTTAAGTAGTGGGACTTTAGTCAAACTCAGTGATAATCCAGTTAATTGATCAATCAACCAAAAATAGCTAGTGCATGCAGTGAATTTGAGTTCCCTAGTCTTGGTGGAGATTCGAAGGCAGTGTAACATCAATTGTAAACTAGTCTTGAGTGTACATGTGTTGCATGTAGTTAGAGGATCAACCTTGGAAATTACGCAATCCATTTTGGAGAAATTCCTAAATAATAGGGGCCTAATTTCTCAGGAATTGCGCAAGGAAATAGAGGCTCAAGCATATGCAAAATTTGACTAAGTCTGGGTTAGAGCTTCGCAGTGAACAGAGAGATAGGTTATGCACTTGTAGGTGTGCTCAGTTGAACAAAGCAACTGTAATACATCTCTATTCATTAGATTACTTCAAACATGCATTGGGTTTTTTAGTAGTTTGCTTTCCCTGAGAAAAATACTATTTGCATGTGTGATTTCTTATTACATGTCTAAGATTTTTGTTCTAAATTGTGAATGAATGTCTGCAGAGAAGTAGAGTAGGTTTGTGTCTTGTGATGTTGATTAAAACATCATGAGTAGTAACAACAATCTCAAAATATGTCTTTGCAAGTTTGTCACTGTAGATATGCACTAGAGATGCTTGGATATCTTCAATGGTTTGAAAATAGTTTCATTGTATGTCTGCACTAATGCTTGCAAGAATATGTTATAGTAGGCGTAAAAGTGTCTTCAATATGTCTACAATTAAATGATACTACAAGTCACAAAGTTGGACTTTATTCCTCCATAAAATCTCAAATCCGAGAAAATTGCAGAGAACTAAATTACAGGTCCGAGTTTTCCTTCTGAGGAATTCCCACAGGTCTGAATATCTACAGGTTCGAGCTACACTTCTGAGGAATGTCCACAGGTGTGAATCATTTTCTTACCATAGGTCCAAGGTAAAAAATCAATCAAAAACTCTCTCACGAGTATACATAAAGGCTTCTCAACATATCTAAGTTATACTTTCAACAATCCTTGAGGCAACCAAATTTACTTTTCATGAAGACAAGTATGAATTCCAAAACAAATGCTCTTAACATGTCTTTGTCCTCTTAACTCATTGTTTTGTGCTCTTCTTTTCTTGTCTTCACTGAGAGATGTTCTGAACCAAAATTGATGCTTAACCGAATAACACATGGTTTATATTTATAGTTGTTTGCCATAATTCAAGGGACACATCTTTTGAAGAGGCATGCCAAGCCTAGACTAGGGATGACTTGAGTAGGTTGTCAATTGGTATTTTTTTTGTCTTAAAAAATTAATATCTCCACAATGAGAGGGAGTTAGAAGGTGAATAAGAGCTTGTTAGAAAGGGCATAATGTTCTGTACAAGCTGGTGTAAGAACCATTTCAAGATAATGTGTCTAATGTCAAAAAATATTTTTTCTTTTATGATAGTCCCTAGAATATGTGAAAACCCATTGGAATTTATGGTATGATTTTTTTTACATGATTAGGGCATTAGAATCAGTCATGCTTCAGGCAAGGGATTCTAGATTAAGGCCCCTTCTTTATTAATTAGGGTTAAGGCTTGACATTAATGGCTTAGGTTTTTCAAGCATCTAGTGTATCATAGTCATTGACCTATTAGGATTAGGGCTTCTTCATTAAATAAGGAATAAGGAATAGGAACAAGGATTGGGATTTCAATAGGACTAGGGAGCTAGGGCTTCTCAATAAAGGGCTAGTCTATAACAAGGCTATAGATGACATCATGGGACATGAACTAGAGTGCTAAGGCTTTTCAACAAGGCTAGCTTTGAAGGGTTTCATCATCTTAATGGACCTAGGGAAACTTTTTTCATCATAGACCTAGGACTTCATTGAATGAATGAATCATGTTAGGATTTCATTGTTCTTTAATTAGAGCTTCAACAATGTTAGGGCATAGCATCTAGGGTTTCATCATGTAGCAATATAACTTCATATGTAATCACATGTCAAGGAGGGTTTTATGGAAGGGGCTCCTTCATTTATTCATTATTAGGCCATGCTTCAACAATCTAAGGCTTGCCATCATACATATATGGATTTTCTTCTAGGGCATGCTTCAATAATGCACTTAGGATGCCATCTTATTGACATCAATGATAAATTTATCCAACACAAATGATCCTGACTTTCCTCTCATGGATGACATGTGTGCAAAACTTACAACTTTGAGCATTAAGATGTCTGCTCTAGAGGAACTGAAGAATGGTGGTAATCAACATGGTGCAAAGGCACTCGTGACTAGCGCTACCCTTTCAAGGAATAAAATTCATTTCCCACAGAGGTTTGGATCCCCGTGATAAGGTTGGAGTAAAATGGTTGGTCTCGATGTCTAAAACTGATAGGCTCTTTGTTTGTAGCTTTGTTAATTTTGGTGAATTATACTATTTTGTAAGTACATTATGATATTAGGCCTTTTTTTCCCAAATATTTAGTAGATATGTATTTAAAATAGGAAGGAAAAGATGTCACGAGACCAAAATATCCATTTTGTGGACTAGTGAAAATGTTGTTTGTCAAAGTTTTGAGGCATGTTGTAAGGATTTTGGCCCAAATTCCAGTTTTTATTAATATACAAACCCTTATCCATTCCTATTTATATATGTTTTTTTTAAATGCATATATGTTTTGACTCATATATTAATTCTTTTTATAATTAATAATGATAAGAATAATTTAAAATAAAGTTATAATTTAGTCAATTAGACCATAGGCATGTATATTTTGGAATAAGGCTTCTATTATTTTAATTTAATTATCAAAGACTATTAGGTGGATGGTAGGGATTTAACCTCCATGGATGATTTATCTCCAAAGTAGTTATGTTATTTTTACCATTTTAATTAAATTGATTAATTAAAAAATGTCATATGAAGAAGTGTCATATGGAGTGGGTTATGGTTTTTTAAAGTATGTGGTATTGATAAGCCATGGTATTATAACAAAGCCTATTTGCAGATTAAGAATCTCCATGGTAAAGTGGAGGTAAATCTCGTTAATTAAGAATCTTGTGCCATGTTATTTTAGATGTATATATGAGTAGCCATCTAATTTGTCAAGAATCCGGATTCATTGAAATCACAAGTTTGATGGGTGAACTCTTCACAATCAAAGTGCCCCGCAGGTTTTTGAGGGTGTTGAATCCATACATACACTCAAAAAACCATTTTAAACAACACAAATCAAAAATTGGACACAATTTTTTTGCCTAATTTGGTCGGTCCGAAACTCCAAAAAATCACAAAATCACACTTAAAGACTACTCCAATGTATATATGTCATATATATTAATTCTTTTTTTTATAATTAATAATAATAATTTAAAATAAAGTTATCATTTAGTATGTATCATGAAGTAAGTATTTTGATGCTTAATGGCATTTACCAACCATTTAATTTATACGACACAAAATTAAAATATATATATATATATATATATATATATATATATATATATATAACATGTGACAAGATTCTTAATGATGGATATGCACCCACGCTTTACTATGGAGATTCTTAATTTATAAATAGGTTTTGTTACAAGCCAATAGTATGACTTATCAACACTATATGCCCAAAAAACCTATAATTTCATAGTCAAAATATTTTATATATAGTTTATTTTAGTTTAATTTTATAATATTTTTTTAATTGTTTGTTTTGGAATAAAACTTCCAAAATTTTAAATGGATTGCAGAGATTTAACCTCCACAAGGCATGTCTATTTTAGAATAAGAATTCCACAATTTTATTTTAGTTATACAAAAATATTAAATAGATGGTAAGGATCTAATTTCAATAGAATATTTTTAGTAGTATACACAAATCAAAGGCTAAGATTTATTTCCAAACTAGTTATGTTTTTTTTTGCCCTTTTAATTAAACTCATTAATTAAAAAAAATGTCATATGAACAAGTATCATATGAAATGAGTTATGGTATTTTGGGCATATGGTATTAATAAGCCATAGTATTGGCCCATCATATTGTAACAAATCCTATTTAAACATTAAGAATCTCCAGGATGAAGTGAGGTTGAATCTCCATCGTTAAAAATCTTGTTACACGTTTTTGTAAAATGCATATATATGTTTGACTTATATATTAATTCTAAAATCTATATATGTTTGACTTATATATTAATTCTTTTTATCAATAATAATAATAATTAAAAAAAAAAAAAAATTCGATACAAAACGGGATCCTCCGAGCGCGCCCCTGCTAGGTCAAGCTGACTTGATCGCGCCTCGACCTTCGTCTCTCTGCCATGGCCCCTCCGGAGGCTTCACCGGAGGCGACCGCTGCTCAACAGGCCTTCTCAGCTCTGGTTAAGTCCTTACCTCCCCAGAGGCCTCGCCCAACAATCTCCAAGTTCGTGAAGAAGCTCGATATTTTGCAGGAAGTCAATCTCCCCCCAGCTCTGCCTCGTATGGCTGCTCTTGCACTAGCAGAAATAGGTCTCATTGGGCAATTTACTGGGCTTTGGCCATCACCGAAAATAGTTCAAAGATGGGTTGAAAGGAATTGGTCTGATAAAATACAAGGCAAAATCTCCATTTGATTTTGTGGAAAAGGGTACTTCACCTTTCATTTTGAAACCAGAGAAGATAAAGACTTGATATTCAAGAATGGGCCCTATTTCCCGGATTCAAGAGGTTTATATCTCAACAAATGGACTCCAGATTTCGATCCCGAGTTGGATATTCTAAGCACTGTTCCTGTTTGGGTTCGGCTTCCACATCTCCCTCTCCACTGCTGGGGAGACGAATCAGTTCGAGCTATTGGGAATGCTGTGGGCAGATACATTGACCGTAGTGAATGAAAAGACAACATGCAGGCTTGTGCCTGCATATGCGTAGAAGTAGATCTCGACAAAGGACTTCCAGAGGCCATCAAGCTCAAGGTGGATGATTGGACCCACATTAAACAATTGGACTACGAACAGATTCCCTTCAAGTGTAAAGTATGTCACGAATATGGACATTTTACTAACCGTTGTACTAAATTAGTTGATGCAGAGAATACTTTGCAAGATGAACATTGGGAAACAGTTAAGAAAAAGAAAGCAGCCCCCACCCCCAAGTCAAACCCAGAAGTTGGCTCTGCTCGTAATCCTCCCATTCCATCCTCCTTGTCCCTCTCTAATTCCTCCCTTCCCCCGCTGGACCAACCCCATCCCCAACCACCTCCTTCGTCCTCCAACCCTTTCCATATTCTCACTCTCTCAGCGGATAACCCCACCCCCCGTGGCTCAAATCGATGCCCTTGAATCTCCTCTCCCTCTGATTATCTCCTCCACCCTCCCTCCTGATCCACCCTCATCTAGAATCACCAGAAGTAACTCAAAGGAGCATGGTGCAACCTTAGACACTCAAAAGAGAAATGGGCCAGGAAGGAAATCCACCAAGCAGCAAAGAGATGAAAATACCCAGAAGGATATAGCCATGGGCACTTAGAACTCCATAGAGTCCTACATCTTGGGACAAATCGGCAAAGATATAGCAAATAAGGAGCAGGGAGGGCGAGCAACTCTCTGTAACCCCCACATGAAATGATGAAAGTCCTCTCCTAGAATAGTAGGGGACTAGGGCACCCCTCCAAAATAGTTGCCTTAAAAGATCTAATAAATCAAGAGAAACCAGGAGTTGTATTAGTTCAAGAAACAAAGCAAGGGCGCAAGAAATGAAAAAAATCATAGCACATCATAAACAGTACAAAGGCAACGTTTGTGAATCAAGAGGAGCCTCTGGGGGAATCGCAACGCTTTGGGACCAAAACACTTGGAGTCTCACAGCAGAAACAATCAATCAACACTGGATAAAGACTGCTCTAGAGAGCACTACAAATAATCAAAGGATAGTCATTTATAATGTATACGCTCCAAACCATTATAGAGACAAGAAGCAATGCTGGGGCACTCTCAAAGAAAATATAGATGAAGAAGAAAATAGTAACATTATTCTGGGGGGAGATTTAAATCTCATCTTGCACTCCAATGAGAAGCGAGGAGGTTACTTGTCTTCAGATCCCTATAGAAACCAAGTGGATACTATCATGCAAGACCGCGACCTTATTGATGTAGTCCCAAAAAACCGCAGATTCACCTGGAATAATCGCAGGCTAGGGAAAAACAACATTATGGAAAGGTTGGATAGAATCCTGGTGAATGTTTCACTTCTCTCCACTTTCTCTGCAGCTTACGCCTTCATCCATCCCTTCACAGCTTCAGATCACTACCCCACATCTCTGGTTCTTGAAACCCACTGCTCATTGGGACCTATTCCCTTTAAGTACAGTCCTCTGTGGAATGATAACTCAACAGTCAAAAGTATTATTCAAAGTAGTTGGCAGCAGCACATAGAAGGATCGCCAGGATATATCTGGGAAAGCAAAATTAAAAGAGTCAAATATGCTCTAAAAGACTGGGCAAAAAACTGCTACACGGAGCCAGAAAAAGAGAAAAGAGAGACCAAAGCCAAATTGGAGGATCTTCATAGCACAATTGAGGAGCACAGATTTCAGCAGGAAGATAAAGATCGTGAAGATAAACTCTATTGTCAGCTATATCGCATCAATAGAGAAGAAGAGCAGAAATGGAGAATTAAGTCTAGGCAGTTATGGCTGAAAGGAGGAGACAAAAATTCGGCTTTTTTCCATAAGCAAACTACAACCCAGAAAATTAGGAACAACATTACCTCTATCATTGATAGAGAAGGCAATCTACAAACTAGCCAAGGTGCTATCAAGCAGGCAACTTCAGATCATTATAGAGAACTCCTAACAGAAACTAAGGAAGAGGAAGACTATTCAGACCTGCTGCAATACCTTCCAAGAGGGATCAACAAAGAAATCAATGACAACTTGAGTAAGGAGATAGAAGAAGAAGAAATAAGAGGAGCCATCTGGGCTCTCCAACTAGACAAAGCTCCTGGACCGGATGGCTTTCTAATCTGCTTCTACAGAGCTCATTGGGGTATTATTAAAAAGAATCTTATCAAAATGATGAAATGGATCCAACACAAAGGGAAAATTGGAGGCTATACCAATTCCACCTACCTAGCCCTCATCCCCAAAGAGAATAGCCCCATGACCTTCTCCCGCTTCCGACCCATTTCTCTTTGCAACTCCTCTTACAAAATCCTCACAAAAATATTAGCTACTCGTCTCAAACCTCTTCTTCCTTCGCTCATATCTGAAAATCAAGGTGGTTTTCTGGCCAATAGGCAAATCTCTGATTCAATCCTCCTTGTTCAAGAAGCAATCCATTCCAGTCATTCCAGAAAAGAAAAAGGGTTCATCCTGAAGCTGGATTTGGCCAACGCCTTCGATAGGGTAAGGCACTCCTTTCTAATCGTTGTCCTTAAGAAAATGGGTTTTGCTAAGCCCCTCCTTGATCTCATCAAAGCCTGTATCATGGGGCCTTGGATTTCCCCCCTTGTCAATGGTAGACCTGGACCTCCCTTTCAATCTTCGAGAGGGCTGAGACAAGGTTGCCCTCTCTCCCCTTACCTGTTTATCTTGATGGCAGAATCCTTCAGCAAAGCTTTAGATTACAAGAGACGAACTGGTCTCATCACTAGCATAAAATTCGAGAACAGAGTCAAAAACATAAACCATTCCCAATTTGCAGATGACACTCTATTAATAGGAGGGGCGTCTATCACAATAGCTCGTCGTTTCAAAACTCTTCTGGACAAATATATGAGTTATTCAGGAGGCATGATCAACCATTTAAAAAGCTGCATCTATGGTTGGCATGCAACAGCCCAAACCCTCCATAATATAGCCAACACTTTTGGGGTCCCTTGCAAATTGAATTGGGATTGTTTCACCTATCTGGGAATGCCTGTGAGCATTGGGCCCTTAAAAGCTAAAATCTGGGACACAATTATAGACAAAATGAAGAGGAAAGTGCAGCAGTGGGGTTCTACATGGCTTAACCCAATAGGCCACCTTGTTCTCCTAAAATCAAGGCTCTCATCTTTTCCACTCTATCAATTCACACTAATGTAGGCTCCAGCCATATTCCATAATAAAATGGAAAGTATTCTCCGCCATTTTCTCTGGCAAGGGGGGAAAAATGAAAAAAAGAAGTTCAATCTTGTTAACTAGAAGCAAGTAATTCAAGGTTAGAATTGTGGAGGACTCGGAATCAGATCTCCCAAGCTCTCAAATTTGGCTTTTGGAGGCAAGATCATGTGGAGACTAATCAGTAAGCAACTGGCATGGTGGAAAAGAGTACTAGAAGTCAAATATCTAAGCTGCCCAAGACAACAGCTTTTGGACTATGAAATACCTACTAGAAACAGTTCAAAAATTTGAAAATTATGCAAAAAAGTAATCCCTTTTTTGGCCCAAAACACCTCCAAAGTCCCCAAGGGAGGCAGCAGTATCAAAATTGGTGCAGACAAAATTATGGGGAATCAATCTATCAGCAGTCAACCAAGTATGGATAAAATCCTTCTCTTTCTTTACAATAAAGGAATTCATTATCTAGACCAAATCTCGCAATGGGACACCCACTCGCAGATATGGATGGGATGGACTTTTCCACCCATACCCTTAGATCTTAAGGAGAACTTTGACATCCTTCAAGATCATCTCCACAACATTTCCCCCATAATAAAAAACGACATCAATAGTTTTTGATGGGATCCTACAGGCTCTAACTATACAATTCAAGCTGGCCACCAATACTTATGCAACAAAGATTATCCTGCCCCTACTTGGACACATTGGAAAATTGTCTAGAAGTCCGAGGCCATCCCCAAAATCAAATTCTTCATCTGGACCCTCTTGAAAGGGAAAATACTCACTACTGATAATCTACAAAAGAGAGGTATAGCAGGACCTTCTCGATGCCCAAATTGTAAAGAAGCAGAAGAAACCATCCAGCATCTCTTTATCACCTGTCGTTTTGCAATTTCTTGCTAGAAAGGAATATTTCCCAACGATCATCTCCCATGGAATTTCTAAAACTCCATTGGTGAGGTTCTGAATCTATGGGAGAAGAGTTACCCTTTGAAGCATAAGAAGAACAATATAGCCAAATGGGTTTGGGATTCCCTCCCCTATGCCCTTTTGTGGAAAATCTAGTTGGCAAGGAACCGTATGATCTTCCAAGACAAGGAAACCATCATAAGGCATCTCTGCAACAAGGCAAAAAGTTTAATGTTAGAAACCATTTCTGCCAAAAATCTAAAGAAAATTGATGTCGTTGGCCTCTGTGTTGAGGAAAGGGATTTTATTGGCTATTTGTTAGATAAAATCAATAGCAATCAAATTGAAAGTAATTAGAGGCATCCAGTCTATCATCCCCAATCATAGTTGGAAAACAAGAAACAAAGAAGAAGAATTCTCAAGTTGGCTCCGAGGTTGCAATCTCCACTATCTCTTCTTTGATGGAGCTTCTAAATCCAACCCAAGAACAACGGGTGTAAGCGGAGTCATCTACAATCCTAGTGGTAGCATTATAGCCACTTATGAATGGGGACTGGGTTCCTTATCCAACAACAGGGCAGAAGCTCTTACCCTCTATCAAGGACTAAATCAACTCCAAAAATTTGGAATTAGAAAAGCGATGATTTTTGGAGACTCGACCACAATCATCAGTCTCATGGTTTGCAATCGAAAGGCATCCAATATCTTCCTTCAGCAAACGATTAACAGGTGTCAAGCTCTAACCCGTCAAAATATGGAACTTCGATTTTTCCATGTGCTCCGTTCTCTCAACAAAGAAGCTGACATTCATGCCAACAGAGCTTGTTGCAAACCCAAAGGCAATCTTCTCTGCAATAATTTAGAATCCCATCATCATCTCCCGTAATCTTTTCCCTCATCATGATCTGTGGCAATTCATCTGACCCTGTCCTCCGCAGCATCTTCATGGGATTCTCTGACAGACATCTACATCTCTCTTCCTCCATCAAATCTCTGATTGAGATCTTCTCTCCTCCCAACAGTCCCGTCGCCCCTTCCGCTCTGCCCCGTTTGACTCGATTCCCTCACTCTTATGATTCCCTCGTTCCCTCTCTCGTGATCCCACGCCTCCACTTATGTGGTCTTCATCCTATTAAATCGAGCATCCCCCCTCAATCCAGAGCTCAGTTTTATTCTATGGTTTTTTACGTGATCCTCTGCTTTTGTTCCTCGATTCCCAGCTTGGCTGGGACCTCAGTCTCCGTTGTCTCCCCAGCTCGCTGCTGCTCTCCATTTCTTCCTCACCTACATTCCCCTCTGCTCTCTGATCTGCACTCTATCCTCATCCCTTCTCCGCAGCGCCTTCCTCTTTTCTCCCTTCCTTCGACTCAGAAGGGTTATCCCCTCAGTTCTTCTACTCACCAGGGTGATCTCCTTTCTAGTCCTTCTTCATCTTTATCTTCATCGACAAGACAGGACTCCTTAAACGTTCCAGGTCTTTCTCATCCCAAGCAGAGCACTAAGATAGCACCCAACATCCACGATATGGCAAGAACTGAAGACTGCCTACATTGTGCTGATCTACAGGCGGAACTGGAACAAATCCGCGCGCATCAAAGACTTCTGGACGCAAAAATAGATTCCCATGCCAGAATGACCAGTGAGAAATATGAAATAGATATCAATCTATTTCTTCATAGAGTCTCCTCGCTCCAGGAACAGTTTAATGATCTGGCCAATAAATGTAGTCATGTCCAGGAATCAATTGAAATCTCGGAGTACATGATGGAGAAAATGAATGCACCCAGCACCGGTTCTTCAAGTCTCAGGAATGTTGAAGTTGACAGCAAACCAGAAGATTCAACAACATGCCGGATCAGCCATATCAGCATAGATTAAAGATGTGTTGCAGATATTGCTTACTTCTGTCTCAGTTTGTTAGAATTTTTACTTACTCTTGTTTTCCAAAAGTCAGAAATGACAGAAGCAAAGGGGAATTTTGTCTTCCCAATCATCTCCTAGCTTCGCCTTCGGGCTTAAAACTTTGTATCACAGGAGCTCAATCTCCCAATCTTTTTTTGGAATATAAATAGCAACCGATTATGTGAAAAATAATAATAATAATAATAATAATTTAATTAATTTTATGTTTGTTTGTTTGTTTGTTTGTTTGTTTTTTTTACCTACTTGAGGCTTATGATGAAATAAGTGGTTTGATGCTTATTATGGATTGATATTTGTTGGCATTTACTTGCAATAATAGTGACAAATCAAAGGTTAAAATTATTTTAAGAATAGTTATGTTCTTTTTGCCATTTTAATTAAATTGATTAATTATAAAAAAGAGCATAATAACATGTGTTATATTAACATGAATCACCATGTTAAATTGGTGTGACTCTCAAAATCAAAAATTTTACTACACATACACATATAAAATATTTTTATAACAAGTGATGCAGGAAAGGTAGTCCCTGCCACTTAAGTGGAGAAGGAAAGAAATTATTTTAACATCCATGAGGCTAAAGATAGCCTATGGGACAGATTGCTTCGTCATCTGTTTGATGTATTCGGCCCTTTTTCTGTGAAGCTTCATAATAAATGCTCCCATCTTCTCGACAAACCCCTCGCTAAATAGATTATCCCAAGAGCTAACTGCCAGCATATCTGCGTAACTTTCACTGTTGTCTTTGAAGGCCTCACATTCTAAAATGAAATGTTTTTCTGTTTCCACTTTTCCGGAAGAGCAATAAATGCATACCCTTTCCTCCCACACTTCCTTTGGCCTTTTCCAACGTCCTGTTTCACAACAAAGTTGATGAGAATTAGTCCTTAACTGAGCAATAAGCATTTTGGCTCTCTAAGAGATATTGGCCTCTATGTATGCTTTTGGTTGATGATTATGAGTGGGATTAAACACTTCAATATAGTAATTTTTCTTTCTTCCTAGCTCCTTATCCCAAGTACGTTTGTGGAATTTTTCCATAACAATTTTTTTTATCTATTTGTTGTTTATGGGACACACGTTCAAGCAAATACCCCATTTACTAAACCATTTGTTATTTTTCTGCATCCAAGCTTTTTTGATCTTGCACAATCTATCATTAAAGACAACCTTAGGCCATCTACCCTCTTCCATTTGCTCATTTTTTTTAAATACCTTATGACTCGCACCACAGAAATTGCTTCAATAGGAGAAGTCCATATTTCACTTAACAAGATATCATAAGGAACTGCACTTTTAATCTTAAATTTGTTTGTAATCAAATGCTTCTGAATTTTCTCAATTTGTCTCCACTGCGTGTCGGAGGTACTGCTAGCCCACAAATCACAACCATAGAGAATCACTGGAATCACTAGAAGCCCAAAAAGAGTTTGAGTGGTTTTCTAGTCCCATAACTCTACCTCTAGACTACACCTATTTTGAAAATCATAAAATGTTTTCCAACCCCCCAAAGTTCTTTTCTTTCTACAACCATTCCAGCTTAGATTTTTGTTGAAGTCAATTCCGAGGTATTTGTAATCTGCAACTTCTTCTAGAATGTTGCCTTCAAAGTGGAACTTATGCTGGTTATGTTTTCTTTTCTTAGAGAAGACCACTACTTTTGTTTTGCTGATATTGACTTGCATCCCCACACTTTCACAAAAATGTTCAAGGGATAGTAAGTGCTCTTGCAAACCAAGAGCCGATTTAGCAATTAGAATAGGGTCATCTGCATACAAAATAAGCCTTATAACAAACTTGCACAAATAGATACTATCACCCCCTTACGAATTTAACCACTCCTCAAGCTTGTCGATATATAAACCAAAAAGGGTAGGAAACAGTGGGCAACCTTGCTTGACCCCGATATCGCTTCTAAAACTTTCAGAAATGCCCGCTGAAGTTCTAATTTTGACTTTCACCTCTTCATACAGCCTATGCACAGCTACTCTCAAATGTTTAGGAACCCCAAGTTCCTCCATTTTGTGCCAAAGTTTATCCCTAGGAACCAAGTCAAACACTACTCTGAAATCAACAAAGCAACAAAAGACTTCTTCCTTTTTCTCCCAAACTTTTTCAATGATGTGCCTTAAACTTATGCAATGATCAATTGTGGAATGTTTAGGTCTAAAACCTGCTTACCCTTTAGCATGCTTATCTCTTTCTTCTGCCCAGTTGCTAATTTTGTTTTCTAGCATGCTTCCAAATAGTTTTGCAAACAAAGGGTTTATCATGAAGTAGAAAAGTTAATTGCCTACTAAGGGATATGGACTTGCATAAACTTTTGGTGGGTAGTAACCGCTAGTAAGTTGGCACATTTACACTTTTACCCTTACATGTTAAAGCATTGAAGAAAACATAATAATGGTAGGTAGTAACTCTCCATAGACATATTTATTTCATATTCATTAAGCTAAGAGGCTCAACTTACAAATTGCTGCCAAAATAAAAAAATTTAAAAATCTAAAAATTAAAAAATTAAATAACTATACAAAACATTTAAATAATGTTGGCTCATAAAAAAAATTGCACATGAAGAAATTGTATCCCTCTAGATCGGTATTTAACATGAATCTATGTTGGTTTTTTATGGAAAGACTTGCTTAAATTATGGTGAGCCGTAAATGATGGTAAATAGGTTATTTATGTGAGTATGATCTATTTTCAAAGATTTTAATTAATCTTAACAATGAAAAATCATTGTACAAATATTTAAAAATAATGGCATATATATTACAACTACATCTAGAGATTATGTGAAAAAAATGTGAGGCAATTATCACATGGCACAAAGGTTATACCTTCAACATTATGGTCCAATCAAATGTTTGAAAAATAACTTTTTCAATAATATTGAAAACTAAATATTTTTTTTTTCAAAGTTAAATATTATAACTTGGATTGGTCAATGTTAAACTAATAGAAGTCAACAGACCATAGTCATGCATGGAAGGGACTAATAACAATAATTTAAAGTGTTTTGGTAATTTATATAACTATGTTAATTTTAGACACATTAGACAAAAATCGTTGATTGTTATTTACAAATGTTAATTTACATATAATTAATGTTTAAAAATTATTAAAAATTAATATTATATATATATATATATATATATATAAACTTGCCATCTATTGTAATTTTTTTGTTCTTTAAAATATACTTTTGAATGTATAAATAGATTTAGCTTCCTAAAAAACTAATTAAATAACTTAAACTCATTTTTTTAAATCTTTACCAAATTTTTCTTAAAATTAATTGAAAAAACTAGAGAGAAAAAGAAATAGTAATGCTGTGCACTCACATAAAGCTATAATATAATGGAGTTGTCTTTAGTGTGACTTTTTAGACTTTCCACTGCCAAGTAAAAAATAATAATAAAAAATTGAGATGAAATCTTGATTTGTATTATTTAAATTAGATTTTAGAGAAATTGAACAAAAAAACCCACCGAAAAAACTTCTAAAAAATCTCACTAAAAACCACTGATAATATATTAATAAAGCAAACACCATTAATGCTTGTTTTTTTGGATCTCTTGTTCACATGACAGAGTCGGATGTAATACATTTTAATTGTGGTAGAAATCAATTGCTACAAACTAAAGGTTAAATTTGACACCTGTAAATTACTCTTAATTTCAAAATATACATTTCAACTTTAAGTGGCCAATAATTAAAAAAAATGTCGGGCTTATAACAAAACAAGTTTCAATTATTTTATATAATATAGATACGGTTAATGTCAATCAGCTTTACCTTGGAAGGTCTCCCCAGACTCCGCCGAGAATGCATACAAGAATCACAGGCTGTTTTTGTTAAATAATATAAACGTACACACTAATCTTAATTGTTACTGCAACACGACACATCGACCAATCGAAACTCTTCGTTCATAACCAACTAATTACACCTACTTCACACGCCAATTGCCGACAAATATTAGAAACAACTTGTTCACAGCCAAGGGAATTACACCCTCCCCCTTCGGGGCCGATTGCCAATTCTCAAAATTTCAATATCCCTACTGCTAAGTACTCTCTCAATCCTCTTCGCTTTCAATCCGTACACATCAGGCATTTCTCATTCAGCTTTCAATCAGCAACAGGGAATCAGGATGCATCATGACCCACCACTTTTTAATTTAAAACTCTGGTTCACCTGCTAAGATGTGCACACGATTTTACTTTGAAATTGTGCTTATATTTGAGAGTGCCTTTCACCTAATTTTATGAAGTTTAATAATGTATTAAATGCCTACAAGATGGGGAAAGTATGTAAACTGTTGGGTTAAAGTTTCAACTTTTAAAGATGATTAGTCAAAACTAGCCATTCTTAAGTTGATTGCAGATTTTCGGAATATTTGGGAATCTGAAGGACATGGGCATGGTCAATTTTTTGACCGCGTTTATGTCTTTCGGAATATTCGAGAATCCGAGGGACATGGGCGCTGCCAATTTTTTGATAGCACCTTCGTCCCTAGCTTTCCCAAATATTGGACTCTGCAATCGACTTAAACTCACCAGTCAAAACTATCAGTTTTCTCCATGATATAACAAGGAAAAATGATGATTATATTATAAGAATGAAAATTATTTTCATTAATAATTTTAATTTTAAAATAATTTATTTAGAAGAGACCATATAAATTATAAATCACAAAGTCTATGTTCATAATTATATATAAATCACAAAGACTTTATAAAAATTATAAATTTATTAAAAATATCAATAAAATTATTATTTTTGAAAATGATTTTATTATTTTTATTTATAAAGATATTAAAAAAAAAAAAAGAAATTAGTAGAGCAAATATGGTGGACAAAGTACACAAATAATTTGTATATTACAATTAAAGCCAAATTACAAGCCACATAAATAATGCCCATAAAATCTAACAATTCCAAACAAGGAATTAAAATCTCTTAAAAAATTCCAACAACCAACCAATCTAATCTATCAATTTACTAAGGAGTTGTCTTTAGTGCGACTTTTTGGGTTTTTCGGTGCTCGGCCAAAAACTTTGAGGTGAAATTTTCATTTGTGTTATTTAAATTGGTTTTTTGATTGTATATATGGATTCAACACCCTCAAAAACCCCTAAGGCACTTCGATTGTCCACGGGTTACCCATCAAACTTATGATTTCAATGAATTCCTCCCACATTTTAGAGGAATTAGACTAGAAAAACCCACGGGAAAAGCTTCTAAAAAGTCAAAGTCTCACTAAAAACAACTCGATTTACTAATGTAAGCATTATTTCCAGTGTCCCCTTTAATGCTTACCTTTACATCATTACAAAAATAAATTACAATTAACATGTCTCATGTGTCTCACTGGTCTTCCTCGGCACTTATCCCCACTCTTACATTCGAGTGTCCCTTTTAATGCTTACATTTACATCATTACAAAAATAAATTACAATTAACATGTCTCATGTCTCTGATTGGTCTTCCTTGGCACTTATTCCCACTCTAAAAATCAATCTTCCTCAGCACTTGAACAACGCTTTTTTCACCACCACAATATTCGAGCTTCTTATTCAGCGCATTTAAGACATAATCGCCTCTAATCATCTTTGATGAACTTTGCAAGATCAACAATATTGACAACTCGGCTCGTCACTTTCACGATAAAAAGTTGTCAAGTAATGAACCATCCTATGAACCAATCATGATCTGTCATATTTTGCTTTAGGCTATCCATGAGTTACTAGGTGGACGGTCTAAATACTAAGTGTATTCAAAATTTGATCAAACAACTTGACCTATTTCACACACATGGATCTCATATTATAACCTTAGTGGTTGTTGTTGAGAAGTTTCCAAACACCAAAAACAACAAACCATAACATTATGTAAACACAATCAAATAAATAATATGTTCACAAGTTTCTGTGCACCAAAAACCAATAATATAATTTAAGTAACACTGTTCAATGTTCAATATATGGTTCTTCACTTTTTAATTTTCAAACAAAAAATATAAAACCAATAATTTAATTTAAGTAACACTGTTCAATGTTCAATATATGGTTCTTCACTTTTTAATTTTCAAACAAAAAATATAACACGGGTTAAAACACATTGCTCAATAAACACCAAATAAATCTACCCTATTAAAAGATATAAGCAGTTTTCGATGCCTCTCCCAACAGAATTTGAGCAGACGCAGACTCGTCCTTGGCAAATCTAGTGGAGGAATTCCACTTCTACACGCGCATTGTGAAGCTGGAGATATACATGTAACACCACACATAGGCTTTAATGATAACCTATGATTTCAGTGCGAAGATACTTCAGGTATCTAGTATTCCCACAGGAATGGAGAGTTATTCGCATGACTGATCGATTCCATATTTATATTAATCATAGATTGAGATTACATATGTAGGTTGTTGCTAACAGAAGTGCAGTGAAACCACCAATTGCCCTCTCTCTTTTGTCTATCTGTCTAAATGTTTCACAAATTGAAAGGATCATATAATATGCATTATGATGTTAGCAGTTGCAGTTCTGGTTTTTTTCGTTAAAAAGTTTTAAGAATTAATTTTTTTTTTGTATTTGAGTTTTTTTGTGATCTATAATGAATTAAGCAAAGTCTTTAGGTAGAAATTACAGAAGAAAAAAAATTTAGCAAAAATTTTTCGAATCAATAAGTGTGGTTCATCATAAAGACTAAGACTAGATGAAGAAACAGACCATGGCATAAAAATAAACTGTTATAATAAAAAACAATTACCCCTGAATAAGGGACCCGTGAAATTTAACCCCTGCTACAAACTGTTCTTTCGAGGTCTAGGTTTCTGAATTTTCCAAACTACCAGTCGCAACGGGTGAAGCGGTATGCGTCTGGGCAGCCCTAGATGGGGAAAAAGGAAAGGTGGAGAGGAATGGAGGATCCATGATATCCAAATCCCCTTCCAACATTCGCACCACTGTTCCCATGGAAGGCCTCAGTGCCCAATCGCTCTGAATACACCACAGTGCCGTCTTTATCAACCTAGACGCCTCATTCACATCTTCTGTCCTTTTCAATTTCAATCTGCTGTCGATCAGTGCTTCCATTTTCCCTTGTTTCGCCTTGCTGAAAGCAATAGAAGGGAAAAACCAGTGCTCCGAATCCTGAGAACTATCCACGTTTTTGCGCCCGCTGATGATTTCCAGAAGCACCATCCCGTAGCTGAACACATCGCTCTTGGAAGTGATTCCGACTTCATAAAACCACTCGGGCGCCATGTACCCCAGCGTCCCTCTCGCTTGAGTCACCACACGGCTTTCTATATCTCTGTCCATACACTTCGCCATGCCGAAATCGGAGACCTTCGCTTTGAAATCCTCGTCCAGCAGAATGTTCTGAGGCTTGATGTCCAGATGCAGAATGCAAAGCCTCGAATCCTCGTGCAGGTAAGCAAGTCCCCGGGCAGTACCGAGCGCAATCGAATATCTGGTTTTCCAATCCAACTGTTTTTCTGAGCCAAACAACCATCTATCAAGAGACCCGTTGGCCATGAATTCGTACACCAGAATTCGATGTTGCCCTTCAACACAAAGACCACGCAAACTCACAAGATTGGAATGATTGATGGAAGATATGGTGGCCACTTCTGCACAAAATTCTCTCTGCCCCTGTCCTGCCCTGTCGCCCAGACATTTGACGGCCACCGGAATACCATCACTCAATTTCCCTTCGTATACTTTCCCAAATCCACCCTTTCCAATCTCTTTTCTAAACCCCCCTGTGGCGGTCTCAATATTCTTGTAAGTGAAAATTGTAGGAAGGCCAGTGAGATTCTTCAGATACTCTGTGTCTAATTCATGGGCATCTTCCTTACCATGAACATGAACAGGAGATTGTTTTTTCAGATGTTTCCACAGAACAAAGAAAATCCACACAGCATATATGGGAGCCAAACTGGTGATGTAGAAAACACGATATCGTTGATCCAACAGGGGAATGATAACCAACATCGAAGTCAGGCTTGGCAACACTAAAGATAATTTTAAAAAATTGATCTTAAAGAACCTCAAAATCGAATGTATTAAACTGCAAGATTTCTGAATTGGGACCTGTGCAGAACCCATGGCTCGCCTCGATCTACTTACTTGGTCGTATTTCCCTGTAACTGGACCATCTCCCCGGCCTTATATTATAATTATGGGATTTTGGAAATTGATCCGCGTGCGTTGACTGTAGATCAAACTCTTTTTTGTCCGCGCTTGAAAACAAAAAAAAATTATGTTACATATCCAACACGTTTCTTCCGGGAAGGAATAGATTATAAAATCGTCGAGATTTTATCTCCCAATTAGTTTAGTTAGAAAGATGTAAAAACTATCAAATTTAACAACTGGATCTGTTTTGGGAATTCCAACCTTATTTCGAAATGATTGATGAAAGATATTTAAATTTTTATTTTTTATATAATATTTCATAACTGGTCATTATTATCAAAATTTTATAAATATTATATAAATTATTAAAAATTTCAAGAAATTTCCTTCAAAATGTGAAAACTAATTGGAAACATGTTAAAACCATACACTTGGATTTCTTTTAGAAATTCCAACTTTGTTCGGAGATAATTAACGAAAAAAAAATATTTTTATTTTTTATATAATATTTCATAACATATTATAATTATTTAGTTGTCAAGATTGACAACTAAATATATCTTGGAATAATAATCTATAGCCTCAAGAATAACAACATTTAATGCATCTAATGCAAACAATCAAATAGAATTAGAAACATCTGCACTAAAATCAATGCTTCTAATGCAAGAAATCAACATCTGCACTGAAATCAACGCATCTAGTGCAAGCCATCAAATAGGATTAGAAATCCACATCTACATTGAAATTCATTCATCTAGTGCAAACAATCAAATAGGCTTAGAAATCCACATCTACATTGAAATCAATGCATCTAGTGCAAGCAATCAAATATAATTAGAAATCAACATCTACATTGAAATCAATGCATCTAGCACAAACAATCAAATATGACTAGAAATCATCATTTACACTTAAATCAATGCATCTAGTGAAATAAATATTCTTCCCTCTCTCCTCCCTCCATCTAATCTTGAAAAATATTTTTAATAATTTACAGTGTCAAGATTAACAACATCTAATCCATCTAATGCAAACAATCAAATAAGATTAGAAAACAACATCTACACTAAAATCAATGCATATAATGTAAGCAATCAAATAAGATTACAAACGAACATCTACACTAAAATTAATGCATCTAGTGCAAGCAATCAAATATAATTAGAAATCAACATCTACACTAAAATCAATGCATCTAGTGCAAGCAACCAAATAGGATTGGAAATCAACATCTACACTAAAATCATTGCATTTGGTGCAAGAAATCAAATAAGATTGGAAATCATCATCTATGCTGAAATCAATGCATCTAGAGCAAGCAATCAAATAGGATTAGAAATGAACATATAAATTGAAATTAATGCATCTAATGCAAGCAATCAAATATAATTAGAAATCAACATCTACACTGAAATCAATGCATTTAGTGCAAGCAATCAAATGGGATTAGAAATCATCATCTACATTGAAATCAATGAATATAATGGAAGAAATATTCTTCCCTCTCTCCCCCCTCCATCTATATCTATATCTCACTCCATATCTCCTTTGTCTCTCTATCTCAGCCCCCCTAAACATACACACTCTCTCGCTCCATTCCTATATATCTATCTCTCCCTCCCTCTCTCTATTTCTCTCTTCAACTCCCATCTATATCTCTATCTCCCTCTGCCTCTCCTTTATCTCTCTATATCACCCCCAAAACATAAACATTCTTTCTTCATATTTATATAACTCTCCCTCCCTCTTCTTGTCCCTCTCTCTTCCCCTTCACTCTCTCTCTCCCATTTCTATCTCTCTTCCCTCCTTCTCTCCTTTCTCCCTCTCTCTATCTCCCTTATCACTCCCCCCCTCTCTCTCTCCACATTTCTCTCTCTTTATTTCTTCTTACCTCCCTCTTTATTTCCCTCCAACTCCATCTCTCTCTCCCTCCGTCTCTCCTTCTCTCTCTCTCGTCCTTCCTCTCTCTCCCTCTCTCTTTCACCTCCCTCTTTCTCTCCCCCACTCTCTCTCTTCACCCTCCAACTTTGTCACTAACTCTCTCCATTTATCCTTGTCTCTCCTTCTCTTCCCCATTCCTTCCATCTCTCCTTATTTGTCTCTATATCTCACCCTAAAACATACACACTCTCTCTCCATCTCTCCCTTGTCACTCCCTCTCTCTCCATTTTTCTCTCTCTATGTCTTCCTTCTTCACTCCCTCTCTCCCCCTCCAACTCCATCTCTTTGTCCCTTCCTCTCTATCCTTACCTCTTTCCCCACCTCTCTCAAGTCCTCCCTCTTCTTTCCTCTCCTACCTACCTTTCTCCCCCCATCTCTCTCTCTTTCTCTCCTGCTTCATTCCTCCTCTCCCCTCCATTTTATCTCCATCTCTCCCTTATTACTTCCTCTATCTCTCCACCTCTATCATGTTATGTCTTTGTTCTTCCCTCCATATATATCTAGAGTTAATATATATCATTATATATTAATATATATTATAATATTACCAATTTAATATCATATTAAATTTAACATTGCAATAATCCAAAGTTATTAAATTTAATAATATTAATATTAGATTTAATTATGTTTTTTAAATGGCACGATAACAAAATTTATAATAAAACTACATCAAATTAATATTTTCAAATATTAGAACTTTGATGTGGAAATATTTATGTCTTTAAATATTTTAATATATCCACGGGATATGGTTTTTTCCTTTAAAGATTCATTTTACAATATTTAATTAAAACAAATATTAAAAGAATTTGGAGGAGGATTTTCCATTCTTTGTGTTGAATTAACCTTTTTCCTTTGATTCAAGAGACCATATAGACTTTAGTAAAGAGTAAATATGTTTAAAATTTTACCTAGTTTGGAATTTTAATGTGGTAAAAATTTTCTGTTAAAGGTAAATCTATGATGCATTCAAATTCAAGAATATGATAAAGGAACTTTTAAATCCATGTGATAATTTATTCTCCATTCGAATTATATATAATAATACATAGTTATATTTTAATAATTAATCTTAGTATATTAATAAGATTAAAAAGTTATATGTAATCTAAAGATTCAAGTTATATATAATTTAAGATTCAAGCTAATGTTTTGGCCGACATTAGTAAAACTTATTTTTATTAATTTTTGAGGACGTGACATACTTACACATGGGATTCATACTCGCATGTAGAATGTGCCTCTCGGGAAAATTATGCTTTTTAATATATTTAATTTCATATTTCTAGAGGACAGTGATTGTTTGGCCCAAGAAATTGCGCAAATATGTTCTTGGGCCAGCAGTCCTTCCCAACAAGAATTGCGCATTGTGTAATCCCAGCAGTCAACAACCAGACTAGACTGTGCATTGCACGGTTTCAGTAGTCAGTCAGTCTCCCAGCAGCCCAGACTGTGCCTTGTGCGGTCTTGGCAGTCGGTCTCCCAACCTCCCAACCAAAATTGCGCAATCTTCATGATCATTCACCCAGGTATGTTACAAGTCAGTTCTCATGTTCATTTTGGTTTTCAACCAACATATTGCTTACCATGAGTGTTGTCATATCTCCAGGTAACGCAGGTGTTCATCTGCCTCTCAGCAGTACAGGTACAATGGTTTCTAGGAGAGCAGAGACGAAGACACCGTTCAGAGCACACTTGGAGATGCAGTCGATCAAGTGTGTAAGAGCTTGCCTACTCACGAAGACATCAAGTTGTTTGTAGACAAGGACATCAAGTAGCAGTATCACAGCGAGAAACATCATGAACAACAATTGTAGGTAGCATACTGAATGCAACAACACAGTGAATACAACGAATGCAAGAGGAAGGTTGTTGACAACACATATGCGGAACAAAGTTGCAAGATCAAGCAAATCCATTAATAATGAAAGAAACTTTGGAGACTCAGGCTATGAGGTGACGACACGACATGAAGATCACACGAAGATAGAAAATGGACAGAATAAGGAGTTGCATGTACCGAATTAGCAACTCAAGGAAGAGCATGAAGTTGAACAGACAGATGAATGAGTTTCATCAGGATTAGGAACAACAGTGGGCGTAACATGCACTCACGGATGAAACTGCGCCCGTACAAGTTAAAGATCCATCCCAGCAGCTGACACAGAGTAGACATGGTGAGCAGTGTTGTTGATCACATGTAAGGGATTCAACAACATGCATGTAATTTTTTTTTTTATTATAGTAATTGAAATTTTATTTTTTTAATTAATTATTTAAATTCTATATAATTTTATTAAATTCTATAATATTTTTAATATATATATATATATATATAGATATAGATATATATATATATATAACATATTTTTCAAACAAAAATTTAAATTTTTAATATTAATTTTTTTTGTAAGCTTAGCAGTACCTTTCATTCATTCATTTATAAACATGCAGGTTACAAATATATGGTTCATTCGGTGGCCTCAACCTGCCCAGTGGGAAACTAGGTTTGTTGGCCACTAAATCACATTATAAGTCATCCAAAACATAAATAGTTTAAGTCTTTTTAGCCAAGCCTTATAAGGTTGATAGTATGGAAACCAACTAATAAACATCAGACTAAAATCATAAATGCTACCCGACATAAACAACAGAAAATAAGCCAAAATTAACAGTCATAGCTTTGACCCATTACTCATCCGACGATTCCACCAGAGTAGGATCTTTAGCACTTGATCTTGGTAATTCAGATTGCGGCAGGCATGGGATATGCCGCTCAATGCGACCCAAATGGGCATTCTGGTTCTGCAACTGACATTGGATAAGTTGGAGCTCATTTTGAATGTCTTGTAGGCTCGGAACGACCTCACTATGTGTCGTTGTGTTGGTGGCCAAGGCTATTGCTTTGGAAACTATGCACTTCATTAACTAGTAAAGATGAATGGACTATCTGAATAGGGTGAGATGGTCGCGTGTGTACCCAGGATCCATGATTAGTTCCCTCCCAGTGTTCGACTAGTGGTTCAAGCTTAGCTTACAAATTCAACTCTGATTCCCAGTTCACAATTAATTGTTTCACATGCGTTGGGGTCCCTTCGTAGTAGGCTTTGACGGTGGCCTGAAGATTCTTAAAAAAAATTCGGCCCATCTATCACACAGTCCCCCTCTATGTTGTCCCCTGCCTTATTGTCCCCTTTTGCGCAGTCCCTTACAACATGGTCTCCTATTGCTCAGTCCTTTGTCGCACGGTTCTCTGCCGCTCAGTCAGACCAAAAGATGGATCTACATCTTTTCATTTATCTTCCTGGTGTCTTCTACCTCGACCTGAGGCTCCACCACAAGGCTGAGACTTCACCATATCTGCCAAGGTCGAGCCCCCTTTCTTCACCCTTCTCCCACTTTCCCGTGCTCATGATCCAACCCATTGTACAGTGGCCAGGAGTGAATACAATGTAGGTAGACCTGAAATACAATTTGTACAAAGAACCACCCGAAAAATAAGCATTAACTTAATGAATGGCCGGAAAAACAAATGCAACATCAGACAACGTTGCGTCTCTTCAGAATTACACTACCCAAGAAAGCAAGCATATATAATTAATAACCCTCTGAAGGTGGGATGTATTACCAGAAAGAGAATGGTGTCCCCCATACTCCCATGAGCCTTGAGTTCGTAGACTTGGCCCTGATCATTTCCAGGACCCTTTCTCTCCTCAGGGCTTGCCCCGACAATTCAATCTTAAATCAGGAAACACAATTTTCAACATGTAGAGAAAACAACACGATAAAAAACTAGAAACCAGTAAACATGCTCATGCGAAAAAGAAGATTGCCAAAAAATATAGAAATAGACATCACATAATCGTGAAGGCCTATATTTCCACTCATAGAAACTGCTAATTTAACCAATTTTTCCTGTTCCCTCTTAGCGCGAATTTTATCCCAAGTAGACGCCCCCCACCCAGGATACATAGATAATATTATAACATACCATACTTTATATGCCAACTTTGAGTAGAGATAGGCAGCAACTGGGTATTCCTCTCACTTTCCCGATGCCATGAACCTGTAACCAACAAACTTATGCTCCTTAAGAAGTTGAGGACCCAAGTTTACACGTCAGATATGAGGTCTTAAATCCACCTCACTCCCACTACATGTAGGTGCCAAGGATTACCAAATTTCACGTCGTAGATCTACCAAGATCTGAAACGCTACATATTATCATAGTGAATACATGTGTGAGGACATGGGGAATACCACCCACCACCCCAAAACATTAAAATCTATGTCATATCAATCAAACCCAAGCAGGCCTCCAATTGTCTCGCACCCGATCAGGAGAAAATACTTTTTAAAATATATTAGTATAGATTCTTTTTAACTCTAAATATGTGAAATATGGAGAGGAATCAAATCTCTTGAGATGCAAACATTTTCTCAAGTTTCACACTTAAAAAGAGGTTTTGATGTTGAGATATTTGATCCTTTTGATATTTGGTAAATTGAAGTTAAGATGGATCTATCTTGGTTAATCTATGCTAATGGATCTTAATTTATAACCTTTTATGAATTGAGATCCATTAGCATAGATTAACCAAGATAGATCCATCTTAACTTTGATTTACTAAGTGCCAAAGGGATCAAATCTCTGAACCTATATATATATATATATATATATATATATATATGAAATATCATGGTTTCGACTATGAATTATTATTTATTTATTTTAATATCAAATAGCTATTATGATTTGTTTCTGAAAAATTGCAAACTAACAAATTAAAATGAATCCATTGGTTATTTTTATTACTTTATATTTTTATTACTTTGTTAATTTTATTACTTTTTACTTGCTTATTATTTTGTTAATTGAGTATACAATATGTTTTATTATTATTAGTCAGACTAAAGCAATCTATTTGTCTCTTGACCACTATTAATTTAGGATTGACCAATGCAAGTTATAATGTTTAAATTTGAAAAACAAATAATTATTTTTCAATATTGTTAAAAAAACATTCTTTAAACATTTGATTGAACCATAACTTGAAGGTCTTATTGTAACCTTTGCACAATACAATGCCATGTAGATAACTACCTTAAATTTTTCTGTCATAATTTATGAATACGATGGCAATATTTATGCCATAACTTTTAAATATTTGTGCATTGATTTTTCATTTTTAAGTTTCATAAGAAAGTCACCCAAAATTAAAATCCTTGAAAATAGCTACATTAGTGAAAATAAGATATTTATTTTTCATTTTTAAGCTTTATAGGAAAGCTACCCAAAATTAATATCCTTGAAAATAGCTACATTAATGTAAATAAGATATTTACCATTAGTTATCGCCCACCATAATTTAAGAAAGTCTTTGCACAAAAAATGGATAAGAACAAGATGCAAATAAATATACTTACTAATTAGTTCTGATTAAAAATATAAATGTGCAAACTTACTAGTGGTTACTACCCACATTATGAGTAAAAATATAAATGTGCAGACTTACTAGTGTTATTGCCCACATTATGAATAAAAGTATAAATGTGCAGACTTACTAGTGGTTACTACCCACCAAAATTTATGCAAGTTCTTCCCTATTAGTAGGAACTAAGCTTCCATGTACCATTTTTATTATTAGTCCCTACCAAGGCAGGACTTTAGCAATCGATTTGCTTTTGACTACTCCTTAGTTAAGCTTTGACTAATATATTATCTAATATTTAACTTTATAAAATATATATTTATTTTTTAACATTAATAAAAAAATCAGTTTGTACTCTTATTGGTTTATATTTTGAACATCTTATTTCCATCTTCATGACACGTGCAATGGAGCATACTGAAATAATAACATAATTCTATGTGAAAGCAGAAATTTGTACAACTATATTTTCATAAGAGTACGATAACTTCATTAATGTAACCATTTTTAGTTCTTATACCCCTAGCTTGGACATTTCAATATTATTTAATAATCATTTTATAGAAAAATCCAAATGACACTACGAGTGGACAATTTGTGTTTCCAGCGCAACAGTGACAGTGTTTGCTTCAGATTTCACTTCTAGAAACATAACAATCCAGGTATTTACTCGTTAATTCAAATGAAACAATAATATAATCGTAGTGAATGTTGCGATTATTTAAAAATATAGAGTTGTCGCACATAATTCATGCGGTTTGGGCGATCAACAACTTTGACTAGCATGTTTCTTTGGGTCTCTACAAGTTTGCTTCATAGATGGCTCACACTGAAATATTGGATTTCGCCTTCTCTACGTAACATTATTTATTTATATCATTATGTGGTGTATATAAATAAATTACAAGAATTTTTTTTGGAAAAATAAAATTATCAAACTTTTTCACATAAATATGTATACAATTGTGTTTTGTAAAATAATTTTATTGAATAATCATTTTTTTTTGTTAGTTTATAGATATGAAAAATATATATTAATCTTTTCTATATTATATTAATGTTAATTTAAATATTTCATAGTATGTTTTACATGTATCATGCTAGCAGTTTCTATATGCAAATTTTTTAGCAATATAACCTTTATTTTCAATAGCACGGACTACGTTGCCTACAACATGTGTTATTATTTGATTTAATGCTTCATTTTATGAACATTACATCTCTGGAATATTGAGAAGGCTAAATGATTTGTTTTGTATGTTTAGTTTTGATGTGCTAGCAACAATTACAGATTAATAAACATGTGTTTGCTTCTTGCTTTTTGTGCTAATGTTTCCTTAGTTGTTGTTGCTTACAAAGAGGTAAATTTCCTTAAGTTAAACAAGACATTCATGAGAAAAATAGCTTCAAAAATGAATAATGAATAAAAAACATGTACAGTGCAACAAACCATCAAAGAAACACATTAACACAGTGCTTTGATGAAGGATTTCACCCCTCTTGGGTTACATCTCCTTGGTCCAGCTTCCATGGCTTGGTCCTCTATATTAGTTCAATGTGGAAAAAAATGTTTTTACAAAGCTCTATGGCCCCTGATACCTACACCAATTTGTTCAGAAAGTCCAAATTAGCTAAGAACACTTCTTTCAGATCTCAATTTGGTCGAAAATTGAGTAAGTTATGGCTCAAACAGTTTTTCCTAGAAAACCTCCGCTAAATCTGGAGAGACTCCAGTTAAGTCCGCCAAGTTTGGTGGCAGTTCCGGATTTGGTGGCTCCACCATAATTTACGCCAAATTAATCAACGGATTAATTAACTTCTAATCTCAATTATGGCACTAATCGCACTTAATGGTGGCATTGGCCCTTGGACGTGTGGTTGAAGGTCATATGGGGTGGGGGTTGGCCCGTAGGGCTAGCTCCCACCACCCCGCCGTCGGCATCAAGCTATAGCATAAATAAATGTGCGTGCACCCTTCTTTCAACGTATTGTCCTACATGCATTAACAAGGCTTTGGAGTGGGGCAGGGGAGGTTGTGGGTTCCATCCCCCCTCCCTCCGCTCATATAATTTTTCCAATTAAAATATTAAATGCGTCGTTTGAAATATTTCGATGTCGTTGAATTAGTTTGGAGTTTATATATATATATATATATATATATATATATATATATAGATATATGAGTGTGTGTGTGGATTTATTATAATGTTTGTTAATTAATATATGATATATAATAATTATATTATAATATATAATTTAAAAAACAAAAACAAAAAACTATATATATATATATATATATATAACAAAACATAATTTCCACCTTAGAGGCTAAGTAGGCAATTTCCCTTTCACACAACTACATTGGCAAATATAGAGGTGACACTTGTCATAGCCCCATTGGGCGAAAACTGAAGAAGATTCCACTTGCTAACTAAACTGCCATGTCATCATTCTATCCCATTCTGCAATTTTTTTAGTTGTTTAGGAAAACAAACAGCAAGCCTTTTCTCCTTCATCCGAACTCTGTTTTCGATGAAACAAATTGCGTTGCGATCATCTTGACGATATGGATGCAGCGATACAGTTTTCAAGCCAATCTAAGAACTTTGAATTTTGAACTAAATATTGAGCACCTGATCATTCCTCCCCACTAGAAGCCTTTTGGACTCCAAAAGATACTATTATATGACAAGTAGATGAGGGTACATCTCCCTTACCTTTCCAAACTCGATCCAATTGGCTTTTGACGAATTTCTTTCCTTGAGATTCTCTCTAAGGAAATCAACATTCACTTGCCTTGAGGACCCCGTCCTATACATGTACTTGTCTTTGCCATTTTCAAGCTGATCATGCATGGTTTGTTGCACCATTTTCAATCGTTCATAGAAAATCATGGTTTTCTCCATGTCGCCATCAAAAGCAACATCTTTCTTACCAACACGACTTAGCAAAATATAATGCAAATGGATGACAAATTTCACTACTTGGTTTTCTTAACTCAAGCCTGATTGTACATCTTGAAAGTATGAAATTTTCTTAACATAACTTTCATGTAAAACATAATGACACCTGAATACAATGGTTCCATAACCAATAGGCCTAAAAGGCATAACAACTTGTTGCTTATACCTCTTTTGTACCTTCAAACCAATTGAAATTTTTGACAAGTATCCATCTAATGAAAGTGCGTGGATTGCTGCAACTTAATCTTTACACCATGAAAATACTCTGAATGAAATAAGATGGTGAAGTTGCTTGCATAAACCTGAAACTCAAATGAACCTTTCGAGTTTGAAAGAGCATAAAAAAGAATTGAACTGATCTTTTGGTTTGAAGCAACACATGCTTCTCGATGTTTTCCTCCCCACTGAAAGACTTTGCACACACATAACAATGCATGCCAAGGAGCTTCAAAAGAAGAAATTTTAACAACTCTCCTCCAACATTGGGCTGCTCCCAACAAACCTCTTATCAAAATGACGATCTTAGGCGTTGACCAATCAACAATGGCATCTAACTTGGAGAGGCTTGCCTTCAACATACCTCCTCCAACATCATGGCCCAAATGCATCAAAGAAGTGATGCCTAACTTGTACTTTGATATCTTCAAAACATCAAACAATTTTCTTTCATAGATGACATGTGCATAAGAAAACTTTCTCAACATGTGTATGTCACTCAAGTGGACAATTTCTTCAAGGAATGACTCTTTTTTGCCACAATTCAAATACATATATGTAATAGAAGTGCTACAAAGAACATACAACATTAAAATATATACAAACCATTCTTGTTTGGTGTTATGTATATTCTTGCACTGACTTCTTTTTACAACTTTGTTTTGGCGAAAACTACTCCTTTTGTCCTCTTTCTTGAAATACTTACCATTCCTCTTTGGCACCATAACCATCGGTGCACAACATGGTGTAAGGGATGATTGAATGAGCCCATTGTTCAACAAAATTTTGCATTGCATTAGTGTCTCTACACTTTGAAATTTTGTCAACCCTTGCATGCTAACATCACAAAGAGAAACCTCTTGCTACAAAGATATTTCATGTGAAGTTTCTTTCTCCTTGAAGGACGATTCTTTCACAACCTGAAATACTTCATCACTCTGATGAACTGAACCAACCAAATCAGAATTGAAACTTGCATTACATGCAACAACATTTTCATAAACAATATCATCATTTGGCTTGAACATGAGAAGTACTAAACTTTTACTTGAATTCACTAGTCTTTTTTCCTCCCCTGCATTAACCAAATAAATGTTCAGCTTTTTGTGATGGGCTCTCACTATGTACTCCACACCATCCTTGAACAAGTGATACTTGTTTTCATGGCGGTAAAAGACTGCTTTCCGGTCATACAAATATGGACTACCCAACACCACACCTGAAATATCAAGTGGTACCACATCTAACTCTACTTCGTCAACAAAATTTGCAGTGATTGAAAACTTAAACAAACATTTTCTTGTAACTTGTAAACTTTTGTCTCTTGTTATCCATCCCAGAGGGTATGGTTTATGATGAGGTATAGTTTCAATATTCAATCTGTTGACTAAGTATTCAGAGATTATATTTGCTTGTGACCCACTACCGAAGAGTGTGTCAATCTTGGTGTGTTTAGATATGACCCTAACAAGAAATAACTCAATTCGTCTCTTTTCATATGGAGTAGTAGTAGTGTTACAATTTTGTGAACTAGTTCTTGCAACATCTTGTTTTCCTTTGATTCCCATCACAGTGATTTTTTTTCATCACCTAATTCAGAACCTAAATCTTCTTGAGTGGTAGCACTGGTTTTTTGTTTCCCTTTATTGTTGAACTTATTTGGTCTCATTTATGGATGCAATTTCCAACAGTTATCCTCATTATGTCCCTCTTTTGAACAATGTTTACAGATGACTTTCTCCCCTTCTTTTTTCACACTTGCATTCTTCTTTCCCTTCCAGTTTCCTCCTTTCTCTTTCTCCTTACCCTTAGGTGGCTTTTTATTACTATCCTTTTCATAAGTGTTCTTTCCTCTAGATTCAATATGCATGGCTTGCACACATACTTCATCCAAATTAGTTGGATTGAACATAAAAATAATGTGTTTACGATAGGAATGTAAACCCCCAATATATTTCAGCAATGTATCTTGAGAATTCAAATTCACTCCTAATAACAAAGCCCTTTTTCTAAACTCCCATGTATAATCTTGGACTGTTTGGCCTTTAAGCTGCCTAAAATTTTGCCAACTCATAATGGATTTTTGCATATAGGCTAAAGGATAAAACTATCATTTAATTGCAGAAACAAATTCAACCCAAGAAATGGATATCTTACCATGGATTCGCATTTCCTCTTGAGTTTTTGCTTCCCACCAAACTAGTGCAACTCCTTTTAGCCTCAGTGAAGCCAATTGGATATTTATGTCGTCTTCTTGAAGGTTCTGAATTATGCAGTATACCTCCAACTGTCAAATCCAATTGTATAACTTTTTTGCATTCACTTCTCCATTGTACATGGAAAGTTCGAATTTTATGTCCAATTTCAGTAATGGAGTTTTTCCTTTTGGGGTTTTGGAATGAGTATGGGCAATTGCAGTGTTGGTAGTGGAAGATGATTTTGTGTGAGATGATGAATATGATGAGGAAGATGATGAGAATGGTGGAGATGGAGGTAGATTTCCACCAATCCCTTTGGAATCCTTCTTCTCATCTTCTTTTTCCTTTGAGCTTCCTTCTCCATGTGGTGGTTTAGAACTCTCTCCAACCTTTCTGGTGTTCCTCTCTTCATAGAAAGCTTTCTTAAATTTTTCTCTTCTGAAGAGGGACCTCCACGCTCTTTTTCTCCAGACATAATGGCTATGGATTCAGGCTCAAAAATTTGTACTGATTGTACCTCTTCAATCTCAATTGAAGGCCAAAACTTGAGGAGTTTCAAGTGCAGCTCGAATTAGAACTTTTGGTGGTGGAGATTGTGACCTTGTGGCTCTCCTTCTTCTGGGCATTACCTCCGGAGTTGCAACCAATAGCTTCCCTTCTCCTCTCTGCAACTTTAACCTTGTAAGCATTACAATTTTGCAACCATTAAAACCCTAATTGCACAAACTCAAGCAATCAAGCAATTCAACCTTGGGCTCTAATACCAACTTGATTTGTTTTTGTATAATTAGTTTTGTTGTGCTAATAAAAATTACCAATTAATAAACATGTGCTTGCTTCTTGTTTTTTATGATGACATTTCCTTAATTGTTGGTGCTTACAAACAGGTAAATTTCCTTAAGTTAAACAAGACATTCATGAGCAAAATAGCTTCAAAAATGAATAATGAACAAAAAACATGTACAGTGCAGCAAGCCATCAAAGAGACACATTAACACAGTGTTTTTATGAAGGAGTTTACCCCTCTTGGGCTACATCTCCTTGGTCTAACTTCCATGGCTTGAGCCTCTATATTAGCGCAATGTGGAAAAAATAGTGTTTACAAAGCTCTATGGCTCCTGATATCTGCACCAATGTGTTTAGAAGGTCCAAATTAGCTAAAAACAATTATTTCTGATCTCAATTTGGTCGAAAATTGAGTAAGTTATGGCTCAAATAGTTTTTCCTAGAAAACCTCCGCTAAATCTGGAGAGACTCCAGTTAAGCCCGCCAAGTTTGGTGGCAGTTCTGGATTTGATGGCTCTGCCATTATTTCCTCCAACTTAATCAACAGATTAATTAACTTCTAATCTTGATTATGGCGCTAATCACGCTTAATGGTGGAGCTGGCCCTTGGACGTGTGGTTGAAGGTCATATGGGGTGGGCGTTGGCCCGTAGGGCTGGCTCCCACCACCCCGTCGTCGGCATCAAGATGCAGCATAAATAAATGTGTGCACTCCCTCCTTTCAACATATTGTCCTTTGGTGCATTGACAAGGCTTTGGAGTGGATCAGGGGAGATCGTCGGTTCCATTCCACCTCCCTCTGCTCCTCATATAATTTTGACAATTAAAACGTTTAATGCGTCATTTGAAATATTTCGATGTCGTTGAATTAGTTTGAAGTTTATGTAATTTGTATATATATGTGGCTTTATTATAATGTTGTTTTAAGTTTTTTCAATTTCTGAATTTCATCACCGTGCCTTGTATTAACCCTACCTTTTTTTTCTTTAGGTAAGTTAATCACTGGGAAATTGTGCCACTTCTCATTTTAGGGTTCGACGAATATTTTCTGATTGCGCCATCTTTGTCTGTGATTTTCCAGGCTTCAATCTATTCTCCTCTTGGCTCTGGTTTGAATACAGAATGTTTTTAAAAAGGAAATGTTATGCCCAACACTGTTCATCTTCTACAGAAGCTTCCTCATTTAATTTATATGAACCCAACCATGGTTCTAACTCTTTGGCTAGGGTTTTTATGTCAAATGTAAGAATTAGACTGTGTGTTGAGTTGTTTTTTTTAGTAGCAAGGGTTCAAGGGTCCCAAACCTTTCGTCTTCAATTTTTAATTTTTTTCTGTAACAACGATGTCACTCAACATTGTAAATTATAAAACAAAACCTTGTTATGTTTATAAACTAAATGTGGTTGTCACTGGTTTCAAATACTCAGAGTACAGTGAGGTTTTTATATATTGTCTATTATTCAGTCGTTTGAAGGATTCCTTAAGCAATAGAATAGTTCAAGTTCAAGATTCTATTTATAAATGATTTACAATGGTGTTTTCCCTACTCTTCTTATGTGAAAGCTTACTGTTTAATTTCCTCCAAAACTCTTTGCAACAGTTGGGTGTTTCAATTCATGATTACAGATGTTTTCTTGTTTACTGTGACAGTCAGATAACTTTAATTTCTAATTACAAATGGTCTTGGGTAACAGAAGCTGCAATGTTCCCCATGTGTTTTTTTTTTTGTAGTTAAAGTTAGGTTATTCTGTATTTGCCCCTTTTATTTTTGTGTTTCTAGGTACCTGATAGGTCATTAGACCTTATTATTTTAGGCTTTGTTCCTACCCATGTGATACTCCCTGCTCACATCTCTGGGTTCTAGACTACCCTTAAGCAAGCTTCTAGTTTTCTAATCTAGGGTTAACAAGTTTCCCAAATACCCACCATTATTCTAGGAATTACTTTCCTTAAGGGATGGAGCGGTTATCACCCAATATTTTACTAAGTCAACTAATGAGCCCCATATTGCAACAAGAATGTTGCAGCTCCTAAGGCTACTAACTTAAATTATCAACCCGGGGTTCGTACAAACTTAAGAGGTGTCAGTATTGTATGTGCAACATACAATGTGTCCTTATTTCGTTGATCTAATTAGGTGAATTTCATAAAATCTAACCTAAACTAGTTGCAGAAATAAACCATGGTACTCTAATTGCAAACAAATAAAATCAATTATTCTACTTGTAAAATGGAAATCATTAACCTAATTCAAATTTCTTGGAAATATTAACGTTAATATACAATACATAACTAGGAAATTCAAAACTGAGTCTACTTCATTTTCATTGAAGAGTTTTAAATGTGAAAATTGCTTCCTGACTCTATTTGTTGTTTTGTGCTTGCAGTGGAGGAAGGAAGGGTCTAGAGTGGTCCTTAGGTCTCCCTAATCATGTATTTAGAGCCTAGGGGTCATCATTCATCTATAATAATTCAAATTTATAGTGGGGATCAAAACTCGTGAAGGAAAGTGTGCTATAGTTTTGCTACATGAGATTGTTAGAGGATGCTTGTAATGCTACAGGAGGAAGAATATTGCTAAATTTACAAGTAAATCAAATTAAAATGGGATGAATTTTTTTTTATTAATTAGGATTTCTTAAGTCTTCATTCCAAATTCAATCACTCCAAAATACCTCTGTTAACACGTGCTAACAAATAGCTAAAAATTACTACTCTAAAAAATGGAAATTCAAGAACTAGTGAGCTAGTTAACCTATCAAATGCTTAACCTAATCAAGTGAAAATGCAATGGGGTAAAAAAATATTAACTTGATTTTTTTTATGACCAAATTCGAGTGGAATCAGCTCAAATGAATCTCATTAACATGTTCTAAAAAATAGCAAAAAATTACTACTATTTTGTTTCAAGGGACTTTAGAAATTCTAGATTTGTGAACTAGTAAACCAATCCAAGTAGCTCAATGATAAATATGAATTTTAAAAGCTATTATAAGGATGCATCATTCTTGAGAATCTGTAAATAACATGCAAAACAACTCTCTTCAATCATTTAACCAATGTAACCTATAGCAAAAGAAACATGAATAGTAAATGCAGAAATAAGAGATGCAAGTGAAAAAGACATTCAAATGACATAAAGAAATTATATAAGAGGGCTCTGAGGCTCTTGGAATGGCCAGGCCCAAGGAAACTCAAAGTCCTATGAACAAAACCAAACTTTAGAAACTAAAAATGGCACCAACTTCATTATTTTAATCAATCCAAGTACATCCCTACTAGAAATGAAAGTGGAGTTGTTAAACAAGAAGTTTTCTTCAAAAGAAGGCTAAGAAATACACCCTCTAGAGGAAAATTCCAATTGTCACTTATACAAAATGATGAGGAAGCATTCTCCTTGAAAGGAGGAAGTTTTCCCCTCCAAAATCCCTCAAATAGTGGATCTGGTTCCCAACACTAGGAATCTACATTAAATGACAGGGAACACATTCCTAGATTTTCTCAATCACCAGAGCTCCAGAATTTGTGTTATAATTTCATAATATCCTGTTGATTTATTATTCAATCTTGATCCTTCTGTAGTAGGGGGAAAGTCCCTAAATTATCTCATCCTCCAAATCTTCATAATCTTCCTAATATTCTCACAATTTTCTACAAAACTAAATAATATTAGGCACATAATTAGCAAGGATAATCCAAATTCCTAAGGAACCATTAATACTACGAATTAACTCTATGATGTGCAAGTAAGGGGGTCAAATACATGTTTTAAGTGTCTATAAATAATCAAATGGGCCTAATAAAATAGACAATTCTAGGGCCCATCATCTCCCCCTACTGAAATTATTTCTCACCCTTGAGCAACCTAGCCTTCTTCCTCTTTCCTTCCTTTGTCATGGTGTCCTTTGGTATCTTCTTGATGTCTTTGGAAGTTGTAGAGGCAATTTCTTCTGAATAGAACTCAACCATAGATGGTCCTGCTCTAGTTGGCCCCTCTGATCCTAATATTAGTTTAATGGGCAGACTTGGTGATGTTGTCCCACATCCTCTACCTTCTTTGATTTTTAAATATGCATCCATTTTTGAGTTCTTCCCTTCTATTTTTTCCAATTTGAATAAGAGGGGTACAACAAATTTCTCAAGAATAATCCTTCCTTCTTTCACAAATTTATAATAGGACTCTGGGTTAGGCTTTGGTTCAGAATCTTGGAGTTCTTGGGGGCCTATTTCTACCTCTTTTGATGTTGTTGCCTCCTGTAAAACTTTTTATAAATATGTTCCTTCCTGCAGCAGCCCTGTCTTTCTCCTGCAGCACCCCTACTTTCTCCTGTAACGCCTCTGCTTTCTCATGTAGCAAGGTTTTTTGTGCTTTTAGTTTCTTAGTTGTGGTTGATCTAGTGGTTGGCCTTGCCATGGATGTCACGGGTTGTTTACCTTTGGATATGGGGGATATTTCCTCCTCAATTTTCCCTTCCTCTAGCCCCAATTCTTTTCTTGTTGGCTAGATGACTCTTTAATTTTGATGGGGACTGTTGAAGGAGGCTGAGGGTGAGGAAAACGGGGCTAGATGAAAACGAGACTAATGGTGATGAAAAAAAGGTTGGTGTTAATGAAAACAAAGTTAGATGAAGATGAGGCTAGTGGGAGACAAAAACGAGGCTAGGTAAAGATTAAATTTGGTGAAGTATTTGGCTTGTGCATGGCTACCTTTATTGACCCCCAATACTTAGACACACAAAAGAGAAATTACATAGCACTCATGAAGCCCAAAGGATTCGATTACATACCTTGCCTACCTGTGGATCATATTATTGGAGTTGATTGCATGCTTGAGTTGGGCCATATACATCATGATCTCAGAGGGAGTTGACTCTTTCTTCTTCCTGGTGCATGTCTTCAGAACTTGATTATGCCTTGATTGATAACTTTGTTTTGTGTGTGCAGGTGCCTCTCTAAATTATAGGCTACTGCTAGTGGTGGAATTCCTTCCCAAGGATGATGTGCCCCTTCCTAGTTGCACATACGGCTTCATCATGCATCTGTTGGTGGAAAAAATCAAGGATCTCAGAGATTTCTATTGTGACTGCACAAGTTTCTACAAGAAGAGTTTTCTTCCTGTAACAACCTTTTAATCCTCCCTTTAAGTCTTTAGAGTTCAAGCTAGTGTTGAGGGTAATGATGAAAATCCATGAGGACGAGGTTGGATTCATGAGGGAGTAGAGTAGACATTGGAAAAACAGAAAACAATGGCTTTTATGGTTTTTCTCTTGTTTTTTTAAGAGGTAGGACAAAGTGGAAATTTTGAGCAAGTTTTGGTGAAATGAAATGGATAGGTGATGGATGGGTGATAAGTGAATTGTTGGAGGGCCTTCTTCATCATTTCCTAGAGGAATCATGGCCTTTTTTGTTGTTCTTCTCATTGGATCTCCGTCATGTAGCTGCACGAACTCCTCATGTAGCATTATAGGCTGCTCCCGTAGCATTTCAGGATAGTCTTCTGTAGCAGAATTTTTTTATTCATATCTCTCAAAATTTAGACTAGATTGACCTTAAATATTTTGAGCATGTTTCCGTCATCCTTATGCAACTCCCCTTTAAAATTATTTTCCAATGGATGCACGAATCTCGAGAAAACTTAAAAATGGTTGTAGGTGATGGAGGTCGATTTCTCGAAAATTGTGCACTGGAATTTTCTGAAATTGCTTCAATATGTTACCATCATCCATATGCATCTCCCCATGAAATAAATCAGCCAATGGATGCATGGTTTTCAAGATATGATAAAAACAATTTCCTTCTCTGTGTATTTTGGCTTTGTGTAGAAAAACATAACCCTCCTGTAGCATTTTAGGACAACGAGGAAAATGAATGAGAAAGGCTTGGAAATGATGGGTGGATGTTGGAAATGGATGAGGGTGATGGATTGACATGGTCTTGGTCCTATTGGAGCATATGAGCAAAGGAGGACAATTTTTAAGTTTGACTTTCTTTGACTAGGTTTTTTATCAACTTTTCTTTTGGTAGCTAACTTGTTTTTGTTGCTTGTAGAGGTTGGAGAGCACTTGCATTCATCAGAGATAGATACATGGGGCAAGAAAAAAAATCTTTTTTTAAATATTTTTTCTCTTTTTTCTTAGCCTACTAATTGCCTCAATGAAGATTTCAACTAGTAAGTATGCCTAGGCACTTCAAAGGAGGTTTTCACCTAGGATCTTTTCTTGTTATCTTTTTTCTTTTTCTTTTCCAACCCATTAACCACCTCATGGAGGTTTTAAATAAATGAGCTAATTTCAGGTGCCTCAAAAGAGGTTTTCAACTAAGTTTTGTTTTGTTTTTTGTTTTTTTTGTTTTTTTTTTTATCCTACTCTACTTGGAAAAACAAAATCTCTTTCAAGTGTAGGAATACTTCCAATGGAGCCATGTGCATAAAAAGATGATAGATAAACTCATGTGTAGGTTTGAAACATATGCTTTGACATGTACCTGAATATTAGAGACCAAATGCTTTGACTTTGATGATATCAAACATTGTTGAAGAAGAGAGTGATGCTCCATCTTGTTGATTTTCTGGAACCAAACCTGAAAATAGTTTTGATGCCCTTCATTCGCTTGCTCATCTGAATCATTCTTCATGTCTTCTTCTACCATGCCATTCAAATCTTCCTCTTTTTGTTGGTTATTCTCTTGAAAAGATGGAAGATCCGATGGTAAACATGAGGAAACTTTCTCAATCTCTAATTTTGATGTCTTCTCTTCATCAAGTGCAGCCCATGATTATTTTTTCTTCTCATTTGAATCTTATTTTTCTAAATGTTGTCCTTCAATGACATCAAAAGAATCTCTTTTTTGCAATACTCTTCTTGAGCTAAGATGAATACCATTTAGATCAAGAGGAGATCTTTGGAATTATTGTACCTCAACATTGTAAGTGGGATTAGATACTTCCTTGTGTGGGTTTGGAAATGGTGGTACAAGTAGTTGAATAGGAGTGGATGTTTGAGATGGATGTGGTTGAGGTAGTGGTTGTGGTGGAGGTGGATGGCAGGGATAAAATGGATTTGGATATAGAGGATATTGAGGAAAATATTGAAGATATTGTGGATGGATCCCATAAGTTCCTTGCCAACCTTGTTGCCAAGATTGGTTTTGGAGTTATGATGGCCAAGGTTGACAAGGAAAGAGTGTGTTCCAATTACTTTGATATAGATAATCATAAGCTTGAAATTTTGAATTATGTTCTTGCATCATATCAGGTTGACTAGGATGTCATGGTCTTCTTGGAGCCACATAACATAGCTTATTTGGTGATTGACTTGCTCCATTGTCCTCTTGGTAAACTTCCTTCAACCTTAGTAATGATGGGCAATATTTAGTAGCATGTGATTCTGCATGGACAACACAAATATCAACATCTTCTTTTTGCTCATTTTTCATTCTTAACATTTCTACTTGTTCACTTAGATTGCTAAGAATTTATGTTTTAAAGTTATCAAGCAAATTTCCAAGTTCAACTTGACTTACTGATCTTGATGTTGATTTACTTACTCTTGCCCTTCCTCTTGATATGCGCTTGCATATTTCACAAATTTCTTCAAATGATAATTGGTATACATCACCTCTACTCATGATATCAAGGATATCAATCCACTCATTTTTAATTGTTCTAAGTAAGAGGGTTTTTAGTGTGTCAAATCCTAAATGATGTTATTTATCCCTCTTCACATTATACATGAATCTCTCTATTAGATCCTCAAGGCTCTCATCTTCTTTTTTATTCATTCAAAATCTTTCTTCTTTAAGATCATGATATTTAATTTTTTCTAGAAATATATTTTTCATATCATTCCATGATCTTATTGAATTAGTGCCTAAACACATGAACAATTTAAGAGCTATATCCTTCAATGTTGTCGGAAACAATCTCAACTTTTGAGTGTTTCGTAAGTAACCATAAGATCTACAAAGGATTTCAAATTCAAAGAGAAAGGTTTCCAGATCCTCTGACCTCATACCATGGAAGTTGGGAAGAACGATGGAGGGATGTTCTTCACATGAACACTAACATTAATATATTGAATAAGATGTATTTTTTAACCCCATACAGAAATTACCTGCATACGAATTCTAAAACACAGAAAATAAACAATGCGAAGGCATAACACATAAAACACATATACACAGAGATTTCCTCTGGATCCCAAAATTGGGACTACCAACTTGATTTTTCATTATGTTCCTTTCAATGTTACAATACATATTTATACATGCCGAAGCATCTAATACCATGGACCGAAACCATGTGCGAAAATCATGCACAAAACCATAGGTAGGTCCGCCCAACCTAATATAGGGTCCAAAAAACAAAAATTTTCGGGGGCTGCCCTGGACCCCATAGAGGGGGGTTCCCTGCACCCCTCAAACCCCCTTGTGACCCCCCCGCTACGCAATTGGCACAACGAAAAGGGGGCTCCACCCCCCCTTCTAACCCCCGGGTTAACTACGTGGGCTAGTCATGCACAAAACCATAGGTAGGTCCGCCCAACCTAATATAGGGTCCAAAAAACAAAATTTTCTGAGGCGCTGCCCTAGACCCCATAGAGGGGGGTTACCTGCACCCCTCAAACCCCTTGTGACCCCCCCACTACATAATCGACACAACGAAGGGGGGGCTCCATCCCCCCTCTAACCCCTCGGTTAACTATGTGGGCTAGTCATGGAAAGAGTATAACACAACCCAACATAAGAAATCCAAGAGGATCTTCTTCATTGTCATCATTTCCATCCATTTCTTCTACCTTGTTTGTCACCTCCTCTTCTTCTATGTGCAAAAGTGGATGGTGATGTGGCTCTTACTGCACCACGTGATCAAATAAGGAGGTTGTGGTATTGAATATTTTTTTTGAATGAAAATGGTAATGCAACGTAATTTTCTGTTTTTTGAAATGAAAGATGCTTAAAGCATTTTTTGTGTTTTTTCATAAATTAAAAGAAATGGATCAACTATGGAAGAAAACAATGCATTCTTTGACACCTCTCTGGAAACGGTTCGAAAAAGTGATGAGCCTCAGTTTTGCAACAAGAATGTTGCAACTCCTAAAGATACAAAATTAAATTATCAACCCGGGGTTCGTAAAATCTTAAGAGTTGTTGGAATTTTATGTGTCACATGCAATCTGTCATTCTTTTATTGATCTAATGAAGTGAATGTCATAAAATCTAACCTAAACTAGTTACAAAAATAAACCATGTTACTCTAATTGCAAACAAATCAAATCAATTATTCTACTTGAAAAATGGAAATCATTAATCTAATTTCAAATTTCTTGGAAAGAAGAAAGTTAATATATAACACATAACTAGGAAATTCATAAACTAAGTCTACTTCACTTGCATTGAAGAGTTTCAAATGTGAAAATTGCTTCCTAACTCTATTTGTTGTTTTGTGCTTGCAGTGGAGGAAGGATGGGTCTAGAGTGGTCCTTAGGTCTCCCTAATCATGGATTTATAGCCTAGGGGTCATTATTCATCTAGACTAATTCAAAGTTGTAGTGGGGATCAAAACTGGTGAAGGAAAGTGATGCTACAGGTTTGCTACAGGCGATTGCTATAGGAGTGAGAATATTGTTAAATGCTCAAGTAAATAAAATTCAAATGGGATGGAATTTTTTTTTATTAAGTAGGATGTATTAAGTCTCCATTCTAAGTGGAATCACCCACAAATACCCTTTGTTAACATGTGCTACAAAATAGCTGAAAATTACTACTCTAAAAAATGGAAATTCAAGAACTAGTGAGCTAGTTAACCTATCAAATGCCTAACTTAATCAAGTGAAAATGACATGGGGTAGATTTTATTATTAACTTGAATGTTTTTATGACCCAATAAAAGTGGAATAAACTCAAATGAAGCTAATTAGCATGTTCTAAAAATAGCAGAAAATACTGTTATTTTGCTACAAAAGACTTCCAGAAATTCTAGATTTGTGAACTAGTAAACCAATCCAAGTAGCTCAATGATAAATATGACTTTTAAAAGTTATTCAAATGATGCATCATGCTTAGGAATATGTAAATAACCTTAAAAAAAACTCACTTCAATCATTTAACCAATGTAACCGCAAAAGAAACATGAATAGTAAATGCAGAAATAAGAGATGCAAGTGAAAAATACATTCAAAGGACATAAAGAAGTTGTAAAAGAAGGCTCTGAGGTTCCTGGGATGGCAAAGACCAAGGAAAATCATATTCCTATGAATAAAACCAAGCCAAAAATGGCACCAAACTTCATTATTTTAATCAATCCAAGTGCATCCCTTCTAGAAATGAAAGTGGTGTTGCTAAACAATAAGTTTTATCCACAAGAAGACTAAGAAATACATCCTCCAAAGGAAAATTTGAATTGGTACTTATACAAAATTATGAGGAAGCATTCTCATTGAAAGGAGGAAGTTTTCCCCTCCAAAATCCCTCAAATAGTGGATCTAGTTCCCAAAACTAGGAATCTGCATTAAATGACAGGGAACACATTCCTAGCTTTTTTCAATCACTGGAGCTCCAGAATTTGTGCAATAATTTCATAATATATTGTTGATTTATTATCCAATATTGATCCTCCTGTAGTAGGGAGAAAGTCCCTAAATTATCTCATCCTCCAAATCTTCATAATTTGCCCAATATTCTCACAATTTTCTACAAAAATAAATAATATTAGGCACATAATAAGAAAGGATAAACCAAATTCCTAAGGACCCATTAATACTACGAATTAACTCTATGATGTGTAAGTAAGGGGGTCAAATACATGTTTTAAGTGTCTATAAATAATCAAATGGGCTTAATAAAATAGACAATTCTGGGGCCCATCATTAGCTTCATTACTTCCAATTTATGCATCTAGCAGTGTTATTTAATAGTTTTCCTATGGTCTGGTTACTGTAGAACCATCTCAATATCTTATGTAAAATTACAAAGCAACCAATAATAACCTGCTTACACCTTACAACCTACAGATATACCAGCAAATTAATAATTAATGACATTGTCTACTTATTTCAGATATGTTACTCAGAGACCTCCTACTTGTTTTTAGGAAATACAAATCTTATTTTATAGAGACGAATCTACTTTCACTGTAATTTCTGAGAAATAAATAGTAGAACTAAAGTTAGACACTTATCTGTATTCAATTTTCAACTAGAAACTCGTATAGGAAGACCACTCCTCCCTTCCTATTAGAACAACTATTACGTCTAGTTCTCCCCTCGAGATTCTCGATTTACAGTCCTAACTCTTTTGTAAGTTTCTAGGCATTAGGACTATGTCCAGCCTAAAACTTGTAGAATCACTTGACTTACGAATTTCCAGTGGTTTCAACCAGCTCAGGAATGGTTTTCCCAAATAGTGTTCAACTTCCTTTGTGGTACAAAGACCGACCTCTTTTCTCTTCCTTCCTCGGGTGTCATATTTCCCCTCTTCTAATAGATGAAATAATTTTCCATTGGAAAAATAACAGAACCCCCCCCTTCCTTCCACTGGGATCTTTTAATCCCTAGGAAGTGGAAGACAATAATTGTTTGTAACTGCCTAGAAACCAAAAAATCTTCTTGTGGTCTTCCATGAGTTTCTCCTCTTTCTTGATAAACTCCAATCACATGTTAATATTAAATTTTTGGTTAAAGAAACATTAAAAATTTGTTAGGCTTCAACTAAGCCTAAAAGTCATAAAGTTCAAGTTAAGGTAATTATCAGCAATAAAACTTCCTACTGCAACCTGAGGTGTTAAATCTTTGCCCCCCCCCCCCCCCCACCCCCCGACCCCCTTTAAGTGTAACACAACCCTCGATGTTCCCTTCTTTTATTTATTCCTGAAACAGACTAGGATATGTTTGCTGCATAAAACCTTCATCCTCCAAAGTGGCCTCCTCTGGGCTAAAGTGTCTCCATTGCACTTTAACTTGGTTGATAACTCATTTCCGCGGCATTGTTTCTCTCCATTATAGAATACGCAGAGGTTCTACCAGGAACTCTCCTTCCGATTTGACATGTATATCCAACATTCACAAGTCATTAACTTATAATTATTATTTTTTATTTTTTATTTTTTTTTAAACATCGAGTAAGAATTACTTGCCATATACCTATACATTTGACGAGTTAATGATGTATCAGGGGTTATATATATATATATATAATGAGACATGAAACACATTATGAATTCATATATGACTAGGTAGTGCAAGTTGATAAGCCACTGACCCAATTCTTCCTAAAATTTGAAAGGGTCCACAATACTGAGAGGCCAATTTTGCACAACCCCCCCATTTCATGGTACTCTTTTTGGGTTTAATTCTCACATAAACATGATCCCCAACTTGAAATTATTTGAATGCTCTCTTCTTATCTGTGTACGTTTTTTGTCTATCTTGAGCAACTTTCAAATTTTGTCGCACCTTTTTCACCATCTGCTCTGGTAGCATGTCCGATCCCAAAATTAACTTGTCCTCTATAATGATCCAATTGGTCGGTGTCCTACACCTTTCCCATACAATACCTCAAACAGACTCATGATAACTATTATTGTAGGCAAACTCAACTAAGTGAAAGTATTCCTCCCACTTGGTTGGTTGTTGCATTACATACATTCTTAACATATCTTTCAGCACCTGATTTACTCGTTCAACCTATCCATCAATTTGGGGGTGATAAGTAGTACTAAATTGAATTTGGGTACCTAACCCGGTAAATGAAGCTTTCCAGAATGCAAAAGTAAATTTTATGTCCCTATCTGATATCACCATTCTTGGTATGCCATCTAATCGAAATATTTCCTTCATAAATATGTCTGCAATTTCAATAGCTTTATAGGTAGATTTGACAGGGACTAAATAGTTGTCTTACTCAATTTTTCCACCACCACCATGATGGAATCATTTTGTCTCTTTGATCTTGGTAAGCCTGTCATAAAGTATAAGGTAATCACGTCCCATTTCCACTCTGGATTGGGAAATAGATGAAGTAACCTAGTCAGGTGTCGGTGTTTTGCCTTAACCTGGTGACACTTCAAGAATTTAGACAAGTACTCTGAAATTTCCTTTCTCATACCTGGCCAAAAGAATTCTTTTTTTATTGCAGAGAACAACTTTTGATAAATGGGATGGGCATTATATGGGCTTCTATGAAATTCATCTAACAAAATTTTTTTAACATAATGTTGGTTTGGCACATAGATTTTTCCTCTAAAAACTAATAAACCATCACCATTTATATCAAACTTAGTTGACTTCCCACAAATCTAAGCTTGTTTAATCTGCTACCACAAAAATTCATATTTTTGGTCTTTCATAGTAGCCTCTTTAATTGGTTTAGTAAAACTAATTTCAAGTTTATTAAAGGAGATTTCATATACACAATGTGGCTTCCCGCTTAAAGCATCAACCACGTGATTTTCCCTCCCCTTAAGATGGTTAATGTTGAAATTGAACTCACTCAAGAAGGTAGTCCATCTAGCTTGTTGTGCATTTAAATTAGGTTGCTTAAAGAGACTTATTAGATTGTTATGACCAGTCATTAAAAGAAATTTCTTCCGGGCCAACAAATAATGTTGCCATACCTTTAGGGCATGCACTAACGCAGTCATCTCTAGATCATAGGTCGAGTATCTTTTCTCATGACCTTTCAACTTGCAAATAACTCTACCTTCTTACATTAGGAATCCCCCTATACCTTCTTGGCATGCGTCTGTGCAAATAATAAATTCCTTCCCTAGTTTTGCTACCTTTAGCACTCGGGCTGTAGTTAATAAATTCTTTAAAAGTTAAAAGCTACGTTGATACTTTGTTGTCCACTTAAAAGTCCTTCCTTTTTTTTGTAAGGAAGTAACGGGATACGCAATTATGGAAAACCCCTCGATAAATTGACTGTAATACCTCGCTAAGCCCATAAAAGATCTAATCTCAACTACATTTTTGGGTACAACCCACTCCATAATGGTTTTGATTTTCTCAGGATCAACTACCACGCCTTCCGGCGAAATAATATGTCCCAAATATTGAATTCGACCCTTATAGAAGTTACATTTGCTGAATTTAGTGTATAAATGATTTTCTTGTAGGGTTTGGAGGACTATGCATAGATGCTCCTTATGGTCTTCCAAGATCTTGGAATAAATCAGGATATCATCAATAAAAATCAAGACAAATTTGTCTAAATAGGGATGAAAAATACCATTCATCAAACTCATGAAAGTTGTTGGAGAATTGGTGAGTCTGAATGGAAAAATGATAAACTCCTAATGTTTGTAACGGGTTCTAAATGTTGTTTTACAAATGTCTTCTTATTTATCCTGATATGATGATAAACATAGCATAAATCAATCGTAGAATTCAATATGGTGGCACCTTTAAATTGATCAAATAAATCATCTTTTCTCGGCAACGAATATTTATTCTTGATGATTAACTTATTAAGTTTCCTACAATCAATGCATAATCTTAAGGTACCATCTTTTTTCTTCACGAACAGCACTGGTGCACCCCAAGGTGACACACTTGGGCATATATATCCCTTGTCCAACAATTCCTATAATTGCATCTTGAGTTCAGTTAACTCAGGTATACTCATCCAGTAAGGGGGCATTTGATATTGGAATTGCGCCCAGAATTAGCTCTATAGTAAAGTCAATATCCCTTTTAGGTGGTATTCTGAGGATTTCCTTTGGAAATATATCAACATATTCTTGAATGATAGGTATATCTTCTAGGGCAGTTTTATTTTCCTTGGAATTGGTATAACCTACTTGGAGTGTGTATATTTGGTAGCTTGTTCGAATGCATTTACTTAACTAATTGGTAGTAATAGGACATATTTTAATGGTTCTTTTAATGCCCTGAATACCTTGTCTCGTGCCTTCTTCAGTGAGGTAACAAATAATTTTGTCCTTACAATTTACCAAGGACCAATGCTTCTCAAGTCAATCCATTCCAATAAGAACATCGTAAGACCCTAAAGATAACATGTTTAAATTCATTTTCACCTGTTGTCTCGCTATTTCAACTGGAAAACTTTCCACTTTCATTGTCACCCTTCATTTAGCCCCGATAGCCAACTATACTAACCAATGGTTTTTAAATTTAACAATTGACAGGCGACACAACTAGACAATTTTCGGACTAACATAACTTAAACTTGCACGTGGGTCTATTAAAATAGACATAGGATGGTTAGCTAATTTACCTCCAAATTTTACCATTGTTGGTTGGTATTCGACCTGGTTATCCTCCAAGTTGGAATTTATTCGCGATATATTCCTTTGCTAGATCCCCAACAGTGGAGGCTTCCTGCACATTCCCAACTTGCTCTGTTCTAACACGGTGAGGACAATTTTTATAGTAGTGGGGCTCCCCAACACCCCAACATTGCAGAGGTGGTTTATGTTGTTGGCTAGCCTCAGGTTTACTGGATGCTTCAGTTAACCAATTTTCAATTTGCACTCTAGTTTTTTGCTGACTTTCCCCATAAACCCATTCTGTTGTTTTCTTTGTCCACTTTTAATATTAGTAGCTTTTGTATTTTTAACATTCAATTTTTTTTGCCCTTTCTTATTTCACCAATTCTTTCTGTCTTCACCTTTCTATCTCATTTGTTGCTAACATATTCAGGATTTCCATATGGCCTCATCCATGGTCTTTGGGTTGTCATACCATATTATTTCCTTCATAAAAACTGGCAAACTACTAATAAAGTGTTGCATTTTGGCTTTCTCCTCCCGTATGTAAGGTATGTATCTCAAAATAGATATAAACTTAGTCATAAACTCATCCATCGACTACTATTCCAATTTCAAGTCATGGAACTCCTTCGCTTTCTCATTATAAAATTGTTCTATTAAATATTTATCTTTAAAGTGTTTTTGGAAATTGTCCCACGTTACCTCTTGTTCCTCCACTCCCTGCACTATCTTAACTTCTTCCCACCACAAGGTGGCTTTTCCTTGCAGCTGATAAATTGAAAATTTGGCCTTCAAATTTTTATTGTATTCATAGATTTGAAAATATTTATTCATATTAATCAACCATGCCTCAACTGCTTCTTCCTTCTCACCATCGAAGGTCGGGGGTTTAATTTTTTTGAATTCTCCCTCCAGTTATGTTTTCTACCTCTTGGCTCCTTTGTTGCTGGAAACATTTTCTGAACCCTCTTTCTTATCCATACGACCCCCCTCGAATCATGGATGTTCCTCTTCTCGATCCCCATCCTTTGGGCTATGATTTCGGTTTCTTTGGTTTTGTCGGTTAGAGATACTTTTCATAATCCTTTCTTGTTCTAATCTTAGTCTCTCATTATCGGCCAACAGATTCGCCATCTTTGCCTGTAACTGTTGAAAATATTCCAGTAACATCGCGTTTGCATTGTTGTGGGTTTCTTCACCCAACTACACCCACATCTCAGCGTTGGCTCCAATAATAGGTGCAGATCCAAACCCCACTAGTATTCTCTTGGGCGGAGTGTTCCTAGCTCCCCTCCTCATGATTCAACTTCCACTCTCTCTCTATCTCTCTGTAGCATAATTTTTTGTCATTCCACATTTCTCATTCAGGCCACGACATCAAAACCATGGCGTCTGATACCACTTATAACAGGTTTCAACATATTTACCATATATAAACCAATCTATATATATATAGATATATATATATATATATATATATGAAAAGAAAATTAAAATGAAACATAACATACTAATCATAAAGTTCATAATGTTCCTCAACATTTTCTTTTTTATTATTATTTTCTTTATACAATAATAATTATTCACGTGTACCGGGAAAATGCTACAATCGAGTCATTCATATATGTATTATTTTCTTTGGACCCCACTTCATTAGTCAAGGTCTACCTTAACCATATCATATATAGTTTTTTTTTTTTTTTTTTAATTCCCACTTACCTAAGTGATTAACCTTGCGGAAATTAGCCTCTACCCAGGGTTTCCATAAAAGTGACAAGTCACTAGTGGAGGGTTCTCTAACTTCATCTATCTGCTACCATGTGGTAGGGATTCAACCTTGGGATTGCAGAGGTTGAAATCGACGACTCTCGTGGATTAGGGTTAGATCCTACGGCTGGAAAATTTCAAGGCGGTTTGAGTAACCACCTGCGCCCTCCCATCAATGACATTTTGATCATCATTTGTGTTTTCCTCCTTCGCCAGTGGTCCTCTGCAACTTTGATTATTAAGTTGCATCCTAACAAAATCCACTTGCCATCTGCTCGTATATGGGTTTGTAATTGTGTTGATAATTATGCCACAGTTTCTCTGAATGGTTGGTTACTTCCCGACAACGTTAAGTTTCCAGATATTTTTTTTAAATGTTGCCCATCTCTTATCTACAGGTTGAGCATTCAACGCCTAAACTACAGGGATCGCTGAGGCAGGTAATCCACCATTGCGCCTTCAAAAATCTTAACCTTTTGCTGGTTTCTTGGTTCTTTTCACTAGGTTTTGGTAACTCTTTGATGCAAAGGTCAACACAACTGGGTAGTTTAATTTCATAATACAGGTACCCTGGCTTAGTGGTTGTTTTAAGTTTTCTCAATTTTCTGAATTTCATCATCATGCCTGGTATTAACCCACCTTTGTTTTCTTTAGGTAAGTTCATCGTTGGGAAATAGTGCCACTTCTTGTTTCAGGGTTTCGACGGCTATTGTTCTAATTGCACCATCTTTTTATGTGATTTTCTAGGTTTCAATCTATTCTCCCCTTAGCTCTGGTTTGAATACGTATTTTTTTTTAAATGAAATATTATGGCCAGCACTGTTCAGCTTCTACAAAAGCTTCCTCACTTAATTGATATGAACCCCACAGTGGTTCTAACTCTCTGGCTAGGGTTTTTATGTCAAATCTAAGAATTAGATTGTGTGTTGAGTTGTTGTTTTTTTGGTAACAAGGGTTCATGGGTCTCGAACCCTTCAACTTCAATTCTTTAATTTTTCTGTAACGGTGATATCGCTCAACGTTGAAATTATAAAATGAAACCATGTTATGCTATTAAACCGAATGTGGTTGTCACTGGTTTCAAATACATAGAGTACAGTGAGGTTTTTATTTATTGTCTATGATCCACTCATTTGACTGATTCCTTAAGCAATATAATAGTTGAAGTTCAAGGTTCTATTTATAAATGATTTACAATGGTGTTTTCCTTGCTCTTCTCATGTGAAAGCTTACTATTTAATTGACTACTAAACTCTTTGCAACAACTAGGTGTTTCAATTCATGGTTACATATGTCTGCTTGTTTACTGTCATACTCTGATAACTTTAATTTGTAATTACAATTAGTCTTGGGTAATAGAAGTCACAATGCTCCACATGCGTATTTTTTGTAGTTAAAGTTGGGTTATTTGAATTTGTCCCTTTTCTTTTCATGTTTCCAGGTACCCGATAGGTAAACAAACCTAATTATTTTAGGCTTTGTTCCTACCCACGTGGTACTCCCTTCTCATAGCTTCGAGTTCTGGACTACCCATCAGCAAGCTTCCAGTTTGCTAATCTAGGGTTAACCAGTTTCCCCAATACCCACCATTCTCTAGGAATTACTTTGCTTAAGGGATGGAGAGGTTATCACCTAGTATTTTATTGTGTCATCTTCCTTACTTCCACCTTATGCATCTAGCAGTATTATTTAATATTTTTCTTGTGATCTAGTCAATGTAAAACCATCTCAATATCTTATGTAAAATTACAAGGTAGCCAATAATTACCTGCTTACACCTTACATCCTACAGATATAGCAGCAAGTTAACAATTAATGACATTGTGTACTTACTTCAGATCTGTTACTTAGAGACCTCCTACTTGTTTTTAGGAAAGAAAATTCTTATTTTACAGAGACAAATCTACTTTCATTGTAATTTCCAAGAAATCAATAACATAACTAACGTTAGACACTTATCTGTATTCAGTTTTTAGCCAGAAACTCGTGTAGGAAGACCACTCCTCCCTTCCTATTAGAACAGCTATTACGTCCAGTTCTCCCCTCGAGTTTCTCAATTTCCAGGCACACAGTACAATCCTGACTCTTTACTCAGCTTCCAAGCATCAAGACTCTGTACAGCCTAAAACTTGCAGAATAACTCGACTTAGGAATTTCCACTTGTTTCAACTAGCTCAGGAAAGGTTTTCCCAAATAGTGTTCAACTTCCTCTGTGGTATGAAGACCGGCCTCTTTTCTCTTCCTTCGTCGGGTGTCCTATTTCCTCTCTTCTCAGAGATGAAATATTTTTCCATTAGAAAAATAACAAAACCCCCTCCCCGCCTTCCTTCCACTCAGATCTTTTAATCCCTAGGAAGTGGAAGACAATAACTATCTGTCTGTAACTGCTTGGAAACCAAAAAATCTTCGCGTGATCTTCCATGAGTTTCCCCTCTTCCTTGACAAACTCCAATCACATGTTAATATTAAAGTTTTGTTTAAAGAAACATGTTAATATTAAAGTTTTGTTTAAAGAAACATTAAAAATTTGTTAGGCTTCAACTAAGCCTAAAAGTCATAAAGTTCATGTTAAAGTAATTATCAATAATAAAACTTCCTATTGCAACCTAGGGTGTTACAAAACCAAACTTATATTGTCAATTTCACTGTTCCTTCATATTAACCTAAATTTTATGAAATGTCAAAATTATATAGGCACTATATAAAATCATTAGCAATATGAATATTTTTAAGAAAGTATAGTCAAACATTTAAAATTCATTAAGATTTATAAACTTCAAAATAAATTTACATCCTTAAAATTTTCTCCTCGACTTCATTTTCCTATTCTCCCTATTCTCTAGAATATGCTTCCCATGTCCAATAAAACATTAACCCCTTACTTGGATGCCTTCTTGATTTTCTTTAACTAACTTTTTAAATTCTCTTTCTATAAAGTTCCATTTCAATTTCAAGTTCAAAACCAAGTAAAATCTCACTCTCACTCATGTGAACTATGAATTTTTCACATTGTTTCAAATATTTTTATAAATTCACATATAATATAATGATATAATAATAATTGCAAAAATAACGTAATTCTACTTTTGCTTGGCTAAGAGCTCGTCTTCGGACGTAAGGAAATAGGTTAACGGCCCAAGACTCAGAAGCATCTAGCAAGAGTGAAAGTCTGCTCCCTAGCAAGAGTGAAATTATGCTCCCTTACGGACCACTAGCGGGTTATTCCAGGTAGCGTGGTTTTCCTTGAATAAGGATGATAAGTCTACCTGCATTCACAGTTAGCAGCTATTGATAACTATCCTCATTACTAATTTAACAACTAAATTATAATAAAATAACAATGAAACATGAATAAAACCCAAAAACCCCTTCAAAATACCACAAAATTAAATTTGAAATCTATATGCCACGCGTTTCAACTTCAACTTTTAAAGTAGGTTGGCCTCTCCTTTACCTTTTAAAGTCAAGTAAACATCATCTCTTTGAGATTATGTCACTAATTTCTCTTTATTATTATTATTAGGAGTTATCCTTTGAATTCACGTTTTCAATAATTGAAGTTGGAGATGCTATATTTTAGTGTTTATCTTGTCTTATTATTAGGAGTTATTCTTTGAATTCACGTTCTCAATAATTGAGGTTGGAGATGCTATATTTTAGTGTTATCTTGTCTTATTATTAGGAGTTATCTTTCGAATTCATGTTTTTAATAAGTGAAGTTGGAGATGCCATAAGATGCTATATTTTAGTGTTATCTTGTCTTATTATTAGGAGTTATCCTTCGAATTCATGTTTTTAATAAGTGAAGTTGGAGATGCCATATTTTAATGTTATTTTGTCAATGTTATGTGAAGCTGGCGATGCCATATTTTAATGTTATTTTGTCAATGTTATGTGTAGATTTTAAAAAATGTAGTTTGATTTATAGATGAATGACATTTTTCATTCTAATTTTTCAAAATTTGGCAATATAATTTTAAATTTTTTGTTGTTTAAAATATATTTTTGAATGTATAAATAGATTCAGCGCTTTGAAAACCCTTGAGGCATTCCAATTATGAAGATTAAATAATTTAAACTCAAATTTCAAACATCTCTATCAAATTGTGATTAAAATTAACCAGAAAAATGTCATTTTATCTATAAATTAGACTACGCCCATATTTGATGTTATAATATCTAACTTGATTCAAAAAGTATTATTTTAAAAGTATAATTATGTTTTTTAATATTATATTTTAATTTCAAATTTTATTATTTAATGTTATATTTATAAATTATATATTTTAAATTTTTATTAAAGTAATTATTTAAATGATATATATATGTATGTTAGTTTTAGAATTTTTTAATATTTTTTAATTATTTGAATTGAGGTTTTTGTGAGTAGAGTTATTTAGAGATCTGTCCTGTGTTTTTCTGATCTATAGCATAAATCTTTTTGATTGATGTGTTTTGAACTAGCTAATGTGTTCATCTTCAAGACAATTATATATATATATATATAAATAAATAAATAATTTAAGAAAATATTAAAAATTTTATATAAATAATATAATTTTTGTATTTTTATTATATTGTTTAATGAATATTATTATATTGTTAAATGAAGTATAATATTTTTAAGCATACTAACTTATAGACCAAATAGCCTTTTCCACGAGAATTTACCAAAATCTATCAATATTTTAAATGTTTACACTTATTTACAACCATTATAACATCTCACTCCTATCAGGTTGTAAAGCACTTTTTTTTTGGGCAATAAATTGGTAATTTGAAAAAAAAATATAAATGGAATTTAATTTGTGATACACTCAATCATAAATAGATATTATTGGATTGACATAGTCAAAATGGTTAATAATAAGGGTGCAATATGAATAACTTTATTTTAATATACAAATTTCTAAGTTTAAGATATAATCACAAAAAAAGAATACCAATAACTTAAACAACATATATATCAACTAACCCAGTTATTATCATAAGCAACAATTCTACCCCTAATTCTTTTTGGTTAGATGATAACCTTGTTATAACTAGTAGATGTTTGATTGGAAATTCCTTTATTTCCAATGTAATTAAGGTTATAGTTTTCTAAATCTAATAATTTGCAATGTCAGTCAAAATCCAACAAAATAACCTGTATCTTGAATTTGGTAATAAAATCATAAATTATATGATATTTGATATCCTCGTATATAACTAAATAGCAAACTTTAACATTTTATATTACCATACATTAAATTTAAATCAACTTGAACTCTAAACGTTATCATGAACCAAAAAAAATTCGATAAAAGATAATTCTAATATTTCTAATAATCAAAACTATTTAATCTTAAAAAAAATGAAATTGATATTTTTCTAATAAAAATAAATAATGAATAAAATTTCTTCAACAATACTAAAGACATCTTTTAAGATTAGACAAAGAGCAGCAAAGAACTATGCAAGTCAATATAAAGAGATATGTTACGATTAAAAAAAAATTGATATCGTTAGTACTAGCAATACGGAAATGATAGTCACCAAATCTCAAAAAACATAAAAATAAAAATTAGAAAATCTCAAAATAAAACGTTTCAAGTTGTTGGATTGCGACCTGCGCAGAATCCAATGCTCGCCTTGATTGTATTTCCATGGAACTGGACCATGTCCCCGGCTTCCTTCCAATACTTGGGAAATTGAGAGGAAGTAACGGGCCCTGACTTTGGGAACCCTTACGTACACGGGTTCAACATATATCATGCGGAGTTGACCGCATGTATAAGACTACGCAGTGCGGACCCAACCCTTCTCTATGCTCAAAGAACAAACCCGTGGTTTACTTGGAGTCTTTTATCATAGGGCCAGCTACTTTTGGATGGAGTTGTCTATAATGTGACTTTTTGGAGATTCCCGTGACGGAATTTGGCGGAAGAAATTGAGGTTAAATCTTGATTTGTTGCAGTTAAAATGGTTTTTTAACTGCATATTTGGATTCAACACCCTCGAAAACCCCTGGGACGCTTTCATTGTGTAGAAACTAGCTATCAAACTTGCCATTCTAATAAATTCCTGCCGGATTTCGACCGGAAAAACTCGCCGGAAAGACTTTCAAAAAGTCGCATTATAGACAACTGCCTTTTGGATAACGGCAACTTACCAATATGGCCATGTCACTTGCCCTAGGATCCATAGTACTAGGTAAAGGAAAGATTATAAGAGGGTGGGTGAGATGCATTGTAATTTATCTTATGAAATAATAAGTATTATTAGTAATTGCATTATATGTTGTAAATGAAAAGTTGTAAGTCGGTAGTATATAGATGAATGGTATAGATGAAAAAAATGTGATATGTTATGTTATGTGATGCGATGCATAAATTAATATAAATTGTTAATTTTTATTTGAGAAATGAAATTGTATTATATGTTGTAAATGAAAAGTTTTAAGTTGGTAAGATAGGGAAGAATAGCATAGATTAAAAAATATGTGATATGTTATGTGATGCAAAGCATAAATTAACATAAATTGTTAATTTTTATTTGAGAAATGAAAAAAAACAGTACTATGTTGACAACAACTTGGAGTGATATACCTTAATCAAATCCTCTTAAGTAAGCTTTTATTGTTCTCCTCCAAAAACTTTGAGCCTTTAGTGTTCACCTCCAAACACATTACAATGAAATATCTCAAGCTATTTAAAGACTTTATTGCATTTAGTCCATGAATTCAATACTAGGTATCACTAATACCATGTGCTTGAAACCAACACTATAAACTTGATCACTTTAATTCTTTTACCAAACAAATTTAATCTAATTTAATAAAACACTCAAAATACTAACTAAAAATAAAAAATAAATATTGAATATTACTTCATGAAAGACATATAAAGGATAACCTGCCTACCCAAAAATGTTATTGAGAAGAAAGAAATTCAAATCCAGTGACAAAAACCTTAAAAATGATACTTTATCATAAACACATACAAAGCATAACTTGTCTACCCAAGAAATGTTATTGAGTAGAAAAAAAATACAAACAAAGTAATAAAAATTTAAAAAGATACTTGGAGAACATAACTTAAATATTGAATATCACTCAATAACAACATACAAATAATAACTGGCCTTTACAATGTAAGAAGTAATAAAGGTTAAAGGACATGGATTGTTGTTATACTAGATCTATCGTAACTCTAAATCTACCAAGCTCCCAGAGGGATCAAATCTCCTTTTACTCTAAAAAGATGGATCTGGTTTTATTATTAATTATTATTAATTTTATATTTTATTTTATTTTTTGTTTTTAGTTTTATGTAATTTGACCAAGTCAAAATGTTTTATTAATAATAATTATTATTATTATTATTATTTTATTTTATTTTACTTTAATTTCTATTTTATTTTGACATGTTTAGAAGACATTACAACATCTCTACATATTGGAGCGCCTCTATAAGAAATTACTTTTAACCTTTTATTTTTTTAACTGAGCCCACATGTAAATGTTCACAAACATTTACACTACTACAATATCTCCCCATAGCTTTTTACTTTTAGATTTAATTTTAAAAATGTTATAAAATAAAATTAAAATAAAATATTTATAAAATATTTTGATTTTGAAATGAGTTATGGTTTTTGGGCAAGTGGTATTGATAAGCCATGGTATTGTAACAAAACATGTTTACAATTTAATAATATCCACGGTAAAATGTGAGTGAATATCCATGGTTAAGAATTTTGTCATATTGTAGGTTTATTGTAAGTATTAAGTTTTAATTTAAAAATTAAAATAAAATATTTATGATAAAAAAAATATTTTGAAATTCCCCGATGGGGGTGAGAATCTCGAAGCACATGGAAAACCAAGTCCCATGAATACAAATAACTAACGTACGGGTGGAGGACCGACCTCCCTATCCTCTCGTCTAAACTGGTGTATTGGGGGGTGTAAAGGCGTGGTAAAGGTGCTCATGTTAAACATCTTAATGTCTCGGCGAGTGTGGATGACAAAGATCTAAAGAGCATGATGGCTCATTGTTATGGCTTTTGTGTTGGAATTTCAGTTCACTGTTGTCCTCTCGGTTGGTATTCTATGAGAAAACAGAAGCAACGACGGTGGACTTTCATAGCAAGGTGGCGGTTGTCGAGCTTTCCCTCTAACTCTTGGCAATGTAAATTTGTCATTGTTTTTCTCCAAAGGCGGTACCCCATGTTTTTCTACGCATGCATAGTGCAGTCTAAGGTGGTTTAAGTAAGTTGGTATTTCCGGTTATGTTGGAATTTAGAAGGTGTGAGTTGTTGGTCCATTGGAGGCTGCTGGGGGTCGTATAGTTGGTGGTGTTGTTGGGGGTGGCGGTGGTTGTGCGTGGGATAATCTATCTCAGGTGTTTGGACCAAGAATTGGCATGTCTTGTGTCTTAGTGTGTGTTTTCTTGTGTGTTGTGGGGATAGCATAATTGCCTCCCTGAAGGTTGTTGTGGATGTATGACGGTGTGGTTTGCGAGATGCCCCTTGGGGAGCTTTGGTCAAGAGTGAGAATAACCCATCGATTCTATCTCTATTTTCTCAAGCTCTCAATGCTCTGAAGGGTTGGAAATATGGAGTGCACGATTGGTGGAGTGGCAGTAGTCGGGTTGCTGCATGTGGTTGTTTGTGGAGTAGTTTGGGTGACGAGAGGTCTAGGCTCTGGGTGAGGCGGTCTTGACGATTTACAACGGGTCGGGCCCTGAATGTTATCGGTGGCTCCAACACTCTTGAGCCAGGTACAAGTAGTGGTGTTGTTGGTATGTTCAACATGCGGCCTTCCCCTCAGCGTGGGCATTCCTCCCTCCCTGTCAAGTCAGGCTTAGAGGGGGAATGAGGACCAGGACATGCCAATTCAATCTGTGGAGCTGGGAATGGTGGCAACTGGGACACGTCTAGGTGGCAAGACTATTGTTCGCTCCTGGCAGATGGGTGTTGGAGCGCGTGGTGGTCGTGGCGGTAGTGAGCAGGCAACCCATCGTAGAGGAAAATCTCAGCAAACTCAGCGACGTGGTGGTAAGTTCAGTCGGGGGTCTAGCAAACATTCAGCTCCCAGCCCGCAGGTAATTCAACACTATTGTTTGGAGAATTGTCGCGAGCTAATTCAAACTTTGTTGGATCAGGTGGAGTCGACTGAAAGGATCCGAAGGGAGTAGCATGTTGAGCTGGTGGCCACCCTGGATAGGATGCACTACTTTAAGTGCCAAGTTAGAGAGTGCATGGTGGTGGTCTGGCGTGGCCAAAACCATCTTTCAAAAGCTGGAGACATGGATGTCGCACTTCGAAGGCATGTCCAGTGCAACTTCCACCCTCTGCCTCCTCCAAGAACAACCTCAGATGACCAAACATCCATCACGTCGAATGATTAGCATGCCCTCAGGTGTTTTCTATGTGTTGTTTGTCTTTTGGTGTTTGTGGCCTTCCCATTTATGGACGATGTCCTTAGTCTTTTTTTGTATTTTTGTCACATGCTGCAAACAATGGTCAACAAACCTAGTCGAGGTGAGACCACCTGTTTTTTGTTACTTCGGATGTATATCTTTCTTACCACATGAATAGAATTTCGACTTACAAAAAAAAATGAAATGAGTTATGGTTTTTGGGTATGTGGTATTGATAAGTCATTGTATTGGCCCATGGTATTATAAGAAAGTCTATTTAAAAGTTAGTAATATCCATGGTAAAATGGGAATGAATATTCATGGTTAAGAATCTTGTTATATTGTAAATATTAATTGTTTATGAGCTTATTGATTAAATTTAAATATGTTTACATAATCATTATTTTAATTTAAAATATTTACATCTACACTATATTGGGTTGTAGAGTGCCTTTGGGCACAATAAAAACATAGTGATTCCAATTATTAAATATACTCTAGGCAAGTTATCTTGTAAGTTTCATCCTTGTCAACTGTAGTGTCAGGCCAGGGTAACTCCAGAATAGGCAGAAGAAAACTGATATTCTAATTCAACTGATATTCTAATTCATTAGCTAACTATCATTTATATATAGAAATAGGACGGATCAGTTCATCTTCTTGATGACTGATCGCGTTCCAGTTCACCCATCCGTTGAGGATTAGGTGTCAACATTCCCCCCCTTAATCTGAAGGGATGTTGGTGAGTCCAAGCATCGTTCTGAATCTTTCAAGCTTTTCTCTTCCAAGCGCTTTGGTGAAGATGTCTGCAATTTGCTCGTTTGTGGAACAATGACGGAGATGGATTGTTTTGGCCTCAACATGATGTCGGATCAGATGATATTTAGTATTGATGTGCTTAGTACGATCATGGAACTTTGGGTTCTTGGCCAACTTTATTGCAGAGGTGTTATCAATCATGAGTGGAGTTGATTGTATTTGTTTTACCTGCAAATCTTCAAGAATTTTCCTGAGCCACACAATTTCTTTCGTTGCTTCAGCTGCTGCCACATATTCTGCTTCTGTTGTGGAATCTGCTGGTACTGATTGTTTGCGTGATCTCCAGGAGACAGCTCCTGATCCAAGACTCATAGCATATCCTGAAGTAGATACCCCAATTTCTTTGTCTCCATCGAAGTCTGAATCAGAGTATCCAATCAAGTTGAAGTCGTCCACCTGTGTATACTTGATTCCAAGGTCTTGAGTTCCCTTCAAGTACCTTAGAACTCTTTTTGCAGCAGACCAATGTCCCTCACAAGGCTTTTGCATAAACCTGGAGAGGATTCCAACAGCAAATGAAATGTCTGGTCTGGTAGTAGTGAGGTGGATGAGACTTCCTACAAGCTGTCTATACTTTGTTGCATCCTCAAATTCCTTTCCTTCAATAGATGTGAGCTTCAAGTTTTGTTCCATTGGAGTAGAAAGAGGATTGCACTCTGTCATGCCAAATCTGTTTAACAAATCTCCAATGTATTTCTTTTGAGAAAGAAATATGGATTTTGGATGTTGGGTTACTTCAATGCCAAGATAGTAATGAACATAGTCCAAATCAGTCATTTCAAAATTTTTTCCTAATTCTTTCTTTATGGATGCAATATAGCTTTCATTGTTCCCTGTCATTAAAAGATCATCTACATATACCACAAGATATACAACTGTTTTGCCAATTTTCTTGACAAATAAAGTTGCATCATCAAGATCAAAATGATTGAAGTTGAGTTTCAGAAGATGCTCAGTTAGTTTTTCATACCAGGCTCGTGGTGCTTGTTTGAGGCCATACAAGGACTTCACAAGTTTGCATACTTTATGTTCATGTCCTTTCACAGCAAATCCTTCAGGCTGGGACATAAAAACATTCTCTTTTAGATCTCCATTCAAGAATGCAGTTTTTACATCCATTTGATGGACTTTCCAACCGTTCTGAGCAGCTAGTGCAAAGAGTGTCCGGATGGTGGCCCATTTTGCTGTGGGGGCAAAAGTTTCCTCATAATCGACCCCTTCCTTCTGTGCAAAACCTTTTGCCACAAGCCTAGCTTTGTGCTTGTCAAGTGAGCCATCAGCTTTGTATTTGTTCTTGTAGACCCACTTGCAGCCAATTGGTTTGGTTCCAAATGGAGGGTCAACCAGCTTCCAAGTGCCATTCTTTATGAGGGCATCATACTCCTTCTGCATCGCTTCTTTCCATTCATCATGAGAAGCAGCTTCTTTGAAGGAAGTTGGTTCAAAATCTGTAGACAAGTTCAATTCACAATCATAAGTAACATCCATATCAACAGGTGAATTAGAGTTATCTACATCACCTCCATCTTGTCGGTTTGTATTTCTGGTTCCTGTTTTTCCAATTTCATCAGGATGAACACTTTCAAGTGTCTTTGTCAGCCATTTTGGGGACCTTTCTGAGATGGTCCAGGCTGCTCTGTTGATTGAGTTGGGTCTGAATCAAGATTGAGTCTCCCAATTCTATCAATTACATCACTTAAAGCATCATCCGTTGTTGGAGTGTCATGCAGGGGAGATTGTTCTTCAGAAGAAGATTGCACATGTTGATCTAGTATAGGAATCCCCCCTTCAACATGTGGAATCTGATTATCAAACTCTTGAAATGATTTCGGTTTTGTGAATCTATCCAAGCGATCAAGTTGCCGCTCAACAACACTGTCAGATTTGGATGATTCAAGAAAAATGACATCTCTAGATACAACAAAATTTTTATTTACTTCATCATAGAGACGGTATGCTTTAGATGTGTTTGAATACCCTAGGAATATACACTTACGACTTCTAGCACCAAGTTTGTTTCTATGTACCTTTGGTATTAAAGCATAACAGGTGGAACCAAAGATCCTGAGATGTTTTACCGAAGGAACATGTCCATACCACAATTCATAAGGAGTCTTGTTTGTTATAGCACTAGATGGACATCTATTCTTTATATATGCAGCACATAGAACAGCATCAGCCCAAAACATTATCTTTACATTTTTGAAGAAAAGCATGGATCGTACCATATTCAAAAATTTTCTGTTCATTCTTTCAGCTACACCATTCTGTTGAGGATTATAAGGCACAGTTGTTTGATGTTTAATCTCATGTTGGCGAAGATAGTGTTCAAATTCATTTGATGTATATTCTTTTCCATTATCAGTGCGAATAGACCCAATATGAGATTGTGCATCATTTTCAATCCATTTATGAAAATTCTTGAATGTTTGAAAAGCATCAGATTTGTTCTTCAATAAATAAACCCAACACATTCTGGTGTAATCATCAATAAATGTCATGATATATTTATTTCCATTTGCAGAAGGAACAGGCATTGGACCACATAAATCTGAATGAATGAGTTCAAGCTTCCTATGTGCTCTTGAATGTGAATCATGAAAACACTGTTTGCTATGCTTTCCTAGAATGCAAGCATCACATTGCTTATGTTTTCTAGGAATTGTAGGCAAACCAGCAACACCATTTTTCTTCAACAAGCGGAGACTATCATAGTTTAAATGTCCAAATCTAGCATGCCATAATAAACTTGACGAAAGTGTACCTTCTTCATGATGAGAAATATATGAGAAATGTTGTGCATGAGCAGAGGTTCCTTGCAGTTTAAGAAGTTTTTCTTCTTCTATACCCCTCATGACAAGTGAGTGGTCAGATTCCTTTCTTACCTCAAGCTTTCCATCAAACATGTGAATGGAGTGACCTTGCTGGCGGATGTGGACCAGGGACAACAAGTTTCTCTTGAGTTGTGGGAGATATAGAACATGATCCAGAAGAAAGTCTGGAAGACCAGGCAGTTTAAGCCTGATTGTGCCAAGCCCTGATGGCTTGATTTTTGACTGATCTGCAAAGTATACTGCTCCATCAACATTGTCAGTGAAATCTTCAAAAAAATCTTTCCTATGAGTCATATGACAGGTTGCTCCTGAATCAAGCAACCAGTCATTTTTCGAAGAAGCAAGTGAAGCATTAAACAAATCTTCATTTACTCCAATGTTACATTGTGCCTCAATATAATGAGCGGATTCAGGTGCTTTACCTTTGTCTGTGTCATCAGTTTTACCTTTCTGCTGATTTCTTCTCTGCTCAATTTTGTCCCATGGTAGCTTGCATGTAGAAGCATCATGTGATCCATTTCGTTTGCAGCGAATGCAATGCAGATTTGCTTTTTTTGCTTGAGAATGTCTGCCCCCCTGCCTCTGAAGTATCTTCCTCTTCCTCTTCGTCCACCTCTTCCTCTTGTAGAATCTTGAGCAGGATGCTTTTCTTTATGAGCAAGGCAAACAGTCTCTTCAGAAGATTCAGGGACCGTTTTCTTTCCAAAGGCTTTCTCTCTTTCAGCAAACTTTTTCACAAGAGACTCAAAGGTTATGTCTTTAAGATTTCCATTTGCTTGTAAAGACTCAAGATAATTGGAGTAGGTAGGATAGAGTGCTTTGAGAAAGGCAATAAGAGAGATATCCAGCTCAACCTTAGTGGATTTAATATCATGCATTATAGACTTTATTTCAGATGCAAGAGCAAGGGGATCATTATTTTTCAGTTCAAGAGTGAAGAGTTTAATCATGAGCTGAACAACTTCAAGTGCAGAATGAGAATCATAGAGTTCTTTCAGCTTTTGGAAAGTTTCAAAGGCAGTGGAATAGGATGAAATATGACGACTTACTTCTTCATTTACAGATGCTGCGATCAATGCATAGGCTTTGCTGTTCTTGTTTTCCCAAATGACAAGTTCTTTATCTGATGTAGGCTGCACAGGGTCTTTGTCTTCTTCTCCGACACACACTCCTTTCCACAACTCATTGTAGATGAGGGTGTGTTTTACCATCTGAGACCATTCAGAATAGTTCTCCTTGCCAGTGAGAACTATTCCTACCATAGAAATGATTGAATGCATTCTGTAAAAGAATATCTCTACTAAAAAAAAACTTCTTTTGATAAAAAAACTTCTGCTGAAAAAATCCTTATGCCACAGCCTTATGCACTTTATTTTCTTTTAACGTTTGCATCAGCATTTCTTATATCACTGCAATATTACTATGTTTTGAAAAAAAACGCTCAAGGGATCACTTCAATATATATCAATATATCACTTCAATATATATGTAATGCTACAAAACATTCTGGAAACACCGCAATATTTTGAAAGCTTTGAATCATATAAACTGCGTATATCATGAATTTAATAAACTGCTCAATGCTATATAGAAACCACCATACTGAAGTTTAAAAAATTAACTGCATAATACTAAAGCCCTTGCAGTCTTTGTAATACCCAGCATTACTGGCAACTGTTGAGGCTTTTCGCGTTCTACGAAAATGTCTTTGATTGTCGGCGTTTGGCTAACCTTGTATGCAAGAAGGCCGATGTCAGGTCGAACCACGCAGGACCAAAAAGGTGCTCAGAAACACTTGCAACGGGATGCGATCAACTGAAAATCGCTGGATGATTTACGACTTGAACAAACAAAGTGTCTTATGTCTCAGCTTCAAACCCAAACACACAGGAAGGCCCTGTTAACGCAGCACTAGGCCTCAATAAAACCGCACAAACCCGCGTTCCAATCTCTCCGAGGGTAAAAGGACGAAAGAAACTCTGATAAAGTCGGAACGAGCTCAAAAAAAGGTACGAACAGATTTCAACAATGACAGATTTCTTCACGCTAGTGAGAAAAAAGAACCAAGAGTAATTTGGCCTCGATTTCAGATATGATAATCAGCGATGGAGCTACGCATAGCCTCCTGGATGAAAAATCGATCACTAATGGTGGCCGGGCTCGTAATCCTTGTATTTGTGCAGGTCTTCCTTGAAGATGGAATAGGCATGATCGATGGGAGGGGAGATGGTGTTGAGCCAAATTTGGAATTAGCCGAGGGGGAGCTTTTTGCCGGAGATAAAGCCCTGGAGTTCCATGGGCATGGTTTCTGGAATACGAGCGAGTCGAAGCTCATTAACATCCACCATGCAATTCCTCCACCTCCATGCCGTGGGCATGGGTTATGGAATGCGAGCCAGTCACAGATCACTAAGACCAGAGCCGAGGCGCAGAGCGGATTGGTAGAACATTCCAGGCAGACAAACGTTCCAGGCAGAGGCGTTATTGCCAGGCAAACATTTCAATCAGAGGCGCCAGGAAACGTTCAGGCAGAGGTAGTGGCAGAGTGACAGAGGACAACATCAGAAATGAAGGAGTTACGGCTATTTTAAGAACCTGGGACCTGTGCTCTGATACCATGTCAGGCCAGGGTAACTCCAGAATAGGCAGAAGAAAACTAATATTCTAATTCATTAGCTAACTATCATTTATATACAGAAATAGGACGGATCAGTTCATCTTCTTGATGACTGATCGCGTTCCAGTTCACCCATCCGTTGAGGATTAGGTGTCAACATGTAGATTGGTAATTTCTTTTCTAACTATGATTTAGAGTTTGCTATATACAATACACCCAATTTATAATAAAAAATATTCTATAAATATACCATGAAAATTATATCCAAACAATTACCTAATAATTATTAATAATTAAAATAAAATTCTCAAACCTCTATTATAAATCCGACAACCCTATTTGTGTACTCAGTCCTTGATATTCGTTGTTGGGTAAGGCAATCGTGCCGATCCCCCATGATCTCAACATTCTGTAGGGTATTTTGTCTGCTATGGGGTTTCTTGATTTGGGCTATATCATAGTTTTCAAAACCGGCCTTGCTAACCGATTACCGGTCTAACCGGCCGGTTAGCAGGCCCACCTGTCGAAACCAGCAAAAAAACCCGGTCGAGGGGGCATTTTCTCCTTTTTTTTGCAAAAAATGGGTCCTAACCGACCGGTTTAGGACGGAATCGGCTGGTTTGTATCAAACCGGCCAATTCCATCCTAAATCGGCCGGTTAGGAGGCATGCCTACTGTCAACTGAAAAAGCGACTTTTTGACTGTGTTTTAGGGGTTTTGGAGGGAAACTAAGGGTGTTGTCCCTCCAAAAACACCCTCTCCAAGCCTTTAAGAGGCCCCTCTCCCTCTCATTTGTCTCACACATCTCATTTGGAGTGTTTGTGAGTTTGTTTGGGAGCTTGGAGAGTGTTGAGTTTTCGCTGGAGTAGTGGAACAACAGAGTTTAAGCTAAGTAGTAGTCATCATGCCTCCAAAAGCCAGAGATACTGCATGGGCTCATTGTGATATGATTGATGGCAAAATGATCTGCAAATATTGCCAAAAATCCATTCAAGGAGGGGGTATTAACAGGTTCAAGCAATACTTGGCTGGGATAGGAGGCCATGTAAAGCCATGTGGAACACCAAATGAAATTGTAGGGCATATTAGGGCAGAATACCTTCAGAAGTTTGAGACTCAAGTCACTGAACCAATAGAGAAGTTTGTAACTGCAAAGTTTGGGAGTCGAGACTCAACCAACTGAGTTTGATCATGATGACTCATGAGGAGTTTCAAATGATAATGTTGATCACTATTATAGTATTATCATACATGTAAACTTGAGTCTTGTAGTAGGCCATTGGCCCCATAGTTTGTAGGCTTTGTTTTTGCACTCTAGAGGCCATTTAGAGCCTCATTGCTTATGTATTTTTTCGATGATATGTATTGCACTTTGTGCCATTTTGATATATTCACCTTTACATGGTATATAAATGAGCAATCTTTGCATATTTTGTCTCTATTGGCTTGGAATCATGGTTTTAAATCTTAAAAATCGTTTTTCATTAAAATTAATTATTTAATGTATTTTTCTAAAACCGGTTTGTTTAGACCAAACCAATTCCGATTAGACCAGTGCCGGTCGATAAACCAGTTCATTAGGTGGACCGGTCCAGTCACGGGTTCCGGTTTTAAAAACACTAGGCTATATGCATTCTTTTAAGTACATTATGAACATAGTCATTCCTAGATGTTGCAATCATTGGGTCATGATACAACACATCACCAAATTAAAGTGCAAATTCTTATACTTTCATTGGATCATTAAACAAAATACGATACAACATGTTTTAATTTTTTTATATATACAATCATATAAAAGTTTGTCTGATTAGATTTGTGTTTTAATCTTCCAATTTTCATTAAATATAATCAGCTTTAACTTCTTCTTCTTTTTTATTAAATTGTAAAATTGTTCAACTATATAAGAAAAATGAGGTCCACAAGATCTTGAATAAATGGAGTATTTTATTAAAACATTTCTTGATATGAAGTCATCGGTTCAATTCTCCACCCCAATAAAAAAATGATATATTGGACAGAATAACAATGTAACCTTGCCAAACTTATAAAAAAAATAAAACTGGTCATTACCTTTTTTTTTTGTGTAAGTAAGCTTTGTATTAACAAAAATATGGTACAAAAATTCTGCAGAAGCAGATTACAGGCCGCTTAACTGAAGGCCTTGCCTCATGAAGACAGAAGTATCTAAACTGACAGAACATTGAAAAAAACTGCAAGACAAGAGAACATGCTCACCACGCAGGGCGGCAATAAGCACTAGTAGACAGTAGACACAAACAGAAGGAACCTAGAACAAAGACATAAATCCCGCAGAGAAGAAAGAGCAGGGAGGACTGCTGAATCAAAGTCATTTAAACATTTCCAGAGTCGGGTTGGGTTTTGCCATATGGCTTTGCCCTGGCCTGGAAGAGGCACCCTGCTGTTCACCTGGAGATTCAGTCTTCTGTTCGTCAGCAGGCTTGTTGTCTTTCCCCATGAATTGCTGCAGGATCTTAATCAGCACTGCGAGCTTCTTCATTATGGTGTCGACCTGCTGTTGGATTGCACTCAGCTTAAACTCGCTGCTTTCCACCACTGCCATATGATCATGCGCAATGGTTTCAGCAAACTTCTTGAGTTTACGCAGCTGGTCCGCTTGCTCCCCCTGGACGTCCATGGCTTTGGCAAGGAGGGTCTTCATTCGCCATGCTTCTGCCTGAGTTCTTACGAACTGAGTGGCTCTGGTGCTGGGAGTTCCCGGGTCCTGAATCCAGTCGACCTCGTTTTCGATTTGTTGATCAGAAAGTTTGATTTCCTCATCCTTGACCTCGGCTTCTAAGTCAATAATTCTGCGTTTGTTGCGCTGCGATGTTCGCCTCTCGAACATTTCCTTGGCCTGCTGCAAATCTCTGTTGGCAGATTTATTGCGGCTAGTCTCCCTAGCCATAGTGCTGCTTGCTTGCCTAGCCGAATCTCGCTCGTTAATTGCTGAAGGAGGAGAAACGAGAGTGCTTTCTACCGAAACAATGAATTTCGATGGGAGACTGAGAGTGATTTTATAATTCAAATTGGTGAGGTCTCCGGCGTGTGATCGGAAAAATTTGTGCAACTTGCACGTCTGCTCAACATTATTGCGACGTGAAGGAAATTTGTTTGGGATTTGGGATAATTGAGCCCGCCTATGGTCGCCGCACCCTGCATACGCCAAAATGCGCCATCTGTCCCTGTTCGTTGAAATGATTCGGCGGCTCATATCATTCCAGATTATGGCTCTGCCCAAATCTTTGTCATCTGCTGCGTTCATGCTTGCCCTCATCCTATATGTCCTTCGCATGCTGCTTGGAATTAATGTTATACGCCTAGTCAGCCTGTTCATGCCATTATGGAGAATGTCTATTCGACCCTCCGGACGGGCGCCACTGTCGTCACCATATCCAATTGTGAGAGCTGGATGCACTTGCTCTTTAACTGCAGGTTGTCGACCTGCTGCCAACAGCTGTCCCAAATTTCGTTGGGGTGTTCAATCCCATGATTAGCCAAGTGGTCAGCGATTGCATTGGCATTACGCCTTACAGCTTGAAAGATGAGTCCTTTCATTTCCCCGATCATTTTGGCAATGTTATCTGTGACTTTGGACAGTCGCCAATGTTTAGTTACCTTGCTAGCCGGCGTTCCTCCCTGAATTCTCCTGGCGACGTTAATGGCCACCTCTGAGTCTCCTTCAATTACTGCCTTGCCTGTTTGAATAGTTTGGAGGATCCTCAACCCTTTTTCCAGCGCTGCAAACTCCATTTCGTTATTGGTGCCTTCCCCCAGAGCTTTGCTGTAGATGTAGAGTATGTTTCCCTCATGATTTCTGATGACTCCTCCGATCCCTGCTTGGCCGGGGTTGCCTCTTGAGGCACCGTCAAAGTTTAGTTTTAAAAACCCTTCCGGTGGTGGCCTCCAGCTCTTTGGTTCTGTGTTGAAGTGTTGTTGTTGACCGGAAGAGCCCTGTTGAGGAGCATTGAGCAGGTTGAAGGCTTCCAGTATTCGTTGGTCCTCGGCCGAAGGATGATTGTCAGGTTCTACCTTGCATTTCACGAGGATTAGTTGGCGCATGTTTTGGATTAAGATGTTGTGCAGGTAATCCATGCTTCTGTGCTCATCCTGAAAAATTCTGCGGTTTCTTTCTTTCCAGAGGGTCCAAGTGATGAAGCCTGGTAGAATTTTCCATATGCTGTTGATTCTTGTGTTGTTGGAGTAATTGGTAGGCCAGTGCATGATGGTATTGTGTATGGATTCCCTGTCTCTGTTTGTTTGCTTCAATGTAGTTTCCATTTTTTGCCATAATTGATCGGCCCAGTTACAGGAGTTGAAAAGGTGATTCATGGTTTCTTCTGCCTGTTTGCACATGGGGCAAATGGAGGGGCCTTCGAAACCTTTTCTGCGCAAGTTCTCCCACGTTAGGGTTTTTCTGTTCATGAGAAGCCATAAGAATGTTTTTATTTTAGGCCAAAATGTGGCATCCCAAACCTTGCTGCTCCACTGAGGCGCTTCCAGTTGCTCCGAGAGTTCAAGTTGCTCTCTGGCTTCTTTGAGGGTGAAGTTCCCGCTACCCTTCATACCCCATCTCAGGATATCGTTTTCTGTGGTTTTCCTGATAGTGCGGTTATTTAGGACTTTCAGAAGATTTTTTGTGCTGTTATTTTCTTCAATTGGGTTCCCCTCATCCTAGACAACCCACTCCCTCCATTCCTGGTCGCAGCTGTTAGGGTTCCAGTAGTGGTGGACTGTGAGTTTTCCCCTGTTCTGGCAATCTGTTTTGAACTCTTCTAGCTCTGGTTGTTCTAGTTTTGGGAGCTGCTGCCATGCATCTTCCCAAAAGAGGGCAGTTTCTCCGTTGCGGATCTCCCAAAAGCTATGGTCCTGGATTAAGTTGCGGTTTCTTCTGGCTAAGTTCCATATTGGAGAGCCCTCCGGAGTTTCTTGTATCCTGATTAGGTCCTGATTGTTGTAGTGGGGAGTGTATTTCTCCTTCCAGTGTCTGGCCCATGGTAGGTTGGTTTCCTTCAGCCAACGCCACCATAACTTGGCTCCACATGTCTTGTTGACTATATGGGGGTCAATTAAATTTAAACCTCCAACTGCTTTCGAGGTGCAAAGCTTGCTCCAGGCCACTAGTGCCCATTTTCTTTTTTCCGCATTACCACTCCATAGAAAGGAACGTTGGATGTTTCTAATCTTCTGCATGATGCCGCTAGGGGCTGGCATTATGGACATCAAGTACTGCGGGATGGCCTGCAAAACAGCTTTGGTTAGGACCAGTCTCCCTGCTAGGTTAAGCGCCCTATGAGTCCAATGCTTGCATTTTTTCTCCAGTTTTGCTAAGATGCTTTCCCAGTGAACTTTTTGCCAAGGCTTGGTGGTGAGAGGGGCTCCCAGATACTTAGAAGGGAGAGAGCTTTTTCGAAACCCCAGGATATTGGAAAGATGAATCTGGATGGCAGGATGAGTGTTGAAGAAGAAAATGGTCGATTTGGCCTGGTTTATCTCCATACCTGAAGCTTTACTAAAGAGATGGAGGATACTTTTGAAGGCCGTGGCCTCTTTGACAGTAGGGGAGCCATGTAACATTGTATCGTCAACAAATTGCTGGTGCGTAGTGGCAGGAATGGAGGGGAAAGGTCGTAGGCCAGAAAGCTTTCTCTCCTCTCTTGCTTTGTGAATGAGCCTACTGAGTCCTTCCATGAGGATTACAAAGAGGAAAGGGGAGAGAGGGTCTCCTTGACGAATACCACGGGATGGGGAGAAAGGAGCAGAGGGGGATCCGTTTACTAGGATGGAAAAGTTGGAAGACTTGATTAGAGCGAGGATCCATTTGATCCATTGCGAGTCAAAACCGAAGGCCTTTAAAATGGCCTCCAAGTAATTCCAGTTTACTTTGTCGAATGCTTTTGAGAGGTCTAGTTGCATTAGCATACCTGGAAGTTTCCTTGTCTGCAGGGTGTGGATCATCTCCTGAGCTAAGAGGATATTGTCTAGAATCTGCCTGCCTTCCACATACCCTGATTGTTCTTCTGAAATGAGGTTAGGAAGAACAGGTTTGAGTCTGTTTGCAATGACTTTAGAGATGATTTTGTAGATCACATTGCAGAGGGCTATAGGCCGAAACTTGTTAGGGGAATTGGCTTCTTCTTCCTTGGGGATAAGCGCTATGAAGGTGGTGTTCAGGGATTTGAGAATAGAGCCTGAGCGTCTTGAGTCTTCGACAATTTCCCAAACCTCTGTTTTGATGGTTGACCAACAAGCTTTGTAGAAGTTGATTGTAAAGCCATCCGTTCCCAGTGCTTTATCCATTGGCATGCTTTTGACAGGTTCCTCCACTTCCTCCATTGAAACTTTTCTGAGCAGAGCAGAGTTTTGTTCTGAGGTTATGGTGCGCGGTATTGCTTTAGTTAGTTCCTCAATGGCCTCGGATCTATCTTCTTGCGTTTCCTTAGCTATGTGCTGAAAGTGCTTGGTGAGAAGCGTTGATATGTCCTTGTGGTTTTGAAGGATTTCCCCTGTTTCATTTTTGAGTCTAAGGATTTTGTTTGCTCCCCTGTAGTCCATAGTTGATCTGTGGAAGAATTTTGTATTTTGCTCTCCCTCCTTCAGCCAATGGATCCTTGATTTTTGTTTCCACAAGGTTTCTTCCTGTTGGCAGCGAAGTTGCCATTGCTGCATCAGAACCTTCTCCTGTTCTTTTGAGTCTTCTTTGTAGGTCCCGGAAGCCCATTCTGTATGAATTTGATTTAACTTTCCTTCAATAATGTTCTTTTCCTGGAAGATGTTTCCAAACTTTTCAGTGTTCCATTCCTTGATTCTGTGCTTGATGTGTTTTAACTTGCTTTGGAATTTGAACATTTTGGTACCTGTTAGATTCAATGGTTCGTGCCACCATTCCTTCAGCAGATTTGGGAAGTCGGGATGAGTTAACCAAAACTTTTCAAATCGGAATGGCTTGTTTCTGGGGGTGCCAAGAATGGCTGCTTCCAAAGCTATGGGCCAGTGATCCGATCCTCCGCTGGGGAGGATATCAGAATCCACAGTAGCTCCTCCGAGTAGGATGCTTTCCGAGATTAGAAATCGATCTAGCCGGGAGGAAATCCTATTGTCTCCTCCTCTTCTATTGTTCCATGTGTAGGAACCATTTTTGGGGAGGATATCTATGAGCTTTGCAGCTTCTATAAAATCAGCAAATAGCTCTGAATCTTTGTTGAGCTTTCTGAGACCCCCCTTCTTCTCCAGCAGGGATGTTATCATGTTAAAGTCTCCCCCCATGAAGATCTTAGAGGTGGGGTATCTTAACTTTAAATTCATAAGAGAGTTAAGAAAAGAAAATTTGTTCTCTATTTTTTGCGGGCTATAGACATTAATGCATAGGTAGGTATCAGAGTTACCTGTTATTTGAACTTCAGTGGCAATAAACGAGCGTGCAGCCTCCATTGAGATGATGCTTATTGCTCGGGTATCCCAAAATGTAGCTATGCCTCCTTCCCATCCGTGACTGACTACCTCTATATATTTGATTGGTTTGCCAAGTCTCTTGCTGATGATCTCTATTTGGTTGGTGGCGCATTTGGTCTCCTGGATGAACATGATATCTGGCTTTTCCTATTGGAACTTCCGCTTGAGTAGTCTCTGCTTAGCTTGGCTATTTAGCCCTCTTGCATTCCATGAGATGACCTTCAATGGTAACTAAAAGACTTATTGGTAGGTCTAGAAGGCATGAAGAGCCTTCATTTTCCCAGAGTTAATCATTAGAATCCCTAGGTCATGCAATACCTCTCCGCTGGTTCTTCTGCCTCTTCTTTTATTTGGCTTTCGACCTGTAGGGTTGAGAGCTATGAGTTTCGATTGCTTACTTGTACCTTTTGCGATGCCTAATCTTCTGTTTTGCCTTTCGATTTCCACTTTTTGTCTTTCTATGAAGAGATCACTGATTTTCCTGATTTCTTCTTCAGGTATGTTGTCTAGCCCTTGGGATTTCCAGCTTTTTTCCAGGGCTGGGAGGTTGACTCCTTCTTTTTCTAGGATTGCATTGAGCTCTAGGTCCTCGCTTCCTCCATCGCTGGTTAACATATCAGTGTCTTCATCATGTACCTCGTCGTGCTCTTGCATTTGCTCTTCTGTTCTGGGTGTATTTTCCTCCCCATCCTGAATAGTATGTTCTGTCTGGTTGTCTGGTGCTTCAATGCGTTTTGTGTTTCTGTTAGTGCCTTCTGAGTCTGTGTCCGTTTCCAGGATGCTGAAGCTGTTAGTGATGATGCCATGTCCTGTCTCTGCTCTGTGTGTTCGTTTCCTGTTGGCTCTCTGTCGTAGTTTTGGCCTTGTGAAAGCCTCTTTGTTCTTTGTTGCTTGTTCCTGTTTGTGTTCATCCCCTGCTTTGTTGAGTGGGCATTCTCTGACTAGGTGTCCGTGCTCATGGCACTTCCTGCAACGGAAGGGGATCTGTTCGTAGTCGATGGCCTGATAGTAGTCTTCATCTCTGAATTCCAGCCACAGCCCTTCATGCAGGGCCCCCGAGACGTCCATCTCAACACAAATGCGCGCACAGGAGGTATATCTTCGTTGCACTGTGGCTTCAGATGCCTTGATGAAGGTTCCGAGCCGGTCTCCAATCTGCTTGAGCGTTGCCAGTCCCCAATAGTCTATGGGTAGTGAAAATAGCCTGATCCACACTGGAACTTGTGTGAATGTCTCTTGTTCAGGTACAAAGTTTGCCTTCCATGGCCTCATGTAGAGTCCAGCGGAGGCAAAGAAGTAAGGGCCGCCATCGAAGATTCTATCCTTGTCTTCTAGGTTTGTGAAGACAACCGTGAAGAAGCCTTTAGCTCCAAGGTGGAGTTTAACATCCCCTTTTGGCTTCCAGTGCTGTTTTATCCATTGGCAGAGAGTGCGTTCTGTTGGCCATAGTCCCATAAATTTGCAGATAACTGCGTGCTCCATCATGTGGTCTCTGTAGGCCTGAATATCTGGATCTGAGAAAACAACACGGAGGGTTTCCTTTTTCTTAGGTTTGCAAGCCCCTTGAGTTGGCTGTTTTGAGCCGGGGTTGTCTGTTTTTGCTTGCTCCTTTTCCGCTTGTGATTGCGGCTCTTTATCATTTTCTTTCCCGCCTTCATTGTGAGCTGTTATTGGTACTGTGTTCCTTTGCTCTGCTTCCAGTCTTTTACCCTCTGTCTCCTGTTCGTTATTGACTTTGCCCTTCATCGAGGGGTTTTTTCCTGTTTCTTTCTGCAGCGGCTGTGTCCTTTCTCCTCTGCTGCCACTGCCATCCTTACGGTCTCCAGAGCCATTGATTTTGAACCCTTCTAACGTTTTCTGCTTGTGCATGACGACTTGCTTGAAGGTTGGGGTCCCAGTGGACCCCTCGTTTACCATTTGTTGGGTCAGTCCTCGACCTCTGTGTAGTAGATCAGCTAATCTGTCCCTTTGTGCTGCCAGAACTGTTGCTGAGGTTACAGGTTGCAGCTGCAAACCCTAGGTTGCTCCCGCCATTCCCAAGAGCTCAACCAATATAAACTGGTCATTACCTTTGTTAAGCTCCATTAATTTTTTTAACAATTGCTGCCTACAATTATGGAAGTAAACTGCAGTCTTTCCTTAATTTCTGAAAACCAATTGCAGTAATTTCCTTAAATTAAGGAAATCAACTGCAGTTAATAAATTTATTGTTGGGAGCTACTGAAGTGGTCCATTACTCCATCTGGAGTTCTCTACCTTGATCTGTGGAACACCTGACACATAGCCATTAGAAGCTTGATGGAAGCTTGGCTATAAATTTATCTGTTTGGTCCCCAAGCTTGTATCTCAACCCCCTTTAGTTTTTACACCATCTAGCTGAGAGAGCAGAGCTTGGAAGTGCCTTCAGACTTTCTGTATTCTTTTCTTTTGCTTGGATTGAAGCTGGAGCGTTGTTTTCAGTAAAGAAGCAAGTGGACTGTGGTTTGCAGCAAGAACGTTATCAATGGCTGGAGGTAACTTATTTTCTGGGCATTAAACCTTCATTCCAGTTTTACGATTCTTTAAGTTTTTTCCGCATATAGAATCGCTGTTGATAAATTAAAATTTGGTATCAGAGCCATAACATTTATCTCTGCCTTGGTGTGCGATTCGAATACTTTGAAGTGCTTTGTATTTGTAATTTTTGTGCGCGTTAATGATTATATGGAAATTAGTCAAAACTAACAGCACAGTCTAGGTTCAAAATTATCTGCGCGTCAAAACAATTTTCCAGCATCTAAAAGTTACAGGTTCAAAAGTAAATGCCGATTGTGACGCCGTGTAATTAAACATTCTGATCCTAGCCTCCTTCCCTGATTTTTCAAAATGGACATTTTGTGAGCTAGTTCTGATATGGCAGATCTGTACTGTTTCAATGCCTTCCAGTTTTAATGGAGCTAAAGAAAGAATAGTCTGTCGACTTTCAATTTCCTATAAGTAGAACAATAGACTAAAGAAGAGTTCCAGGCCCCCTGCTTTTGTTTTAAGAGAATGAAATTGTTTTAGTTTTTACCAAAAGAGAATCTTGTTACGGTTTCACCAGGTCCATGGTGTATTGAAAGCAGAGGATTGAATAATTAACCAGTTTGTAATTTTGTTCTATCATTACGCAAATTTTTGAAGTAACTATATTACCTATTCCTGGTGAAACATACAGTTTGATGTATGGATCAAACAGCTTTCGGATGAGAATCCATCCATCAGCTGGGTTGGAAAATATCGAATGGGTTTCTCCTTTTCCTGGAGATATTGTTCTCTGAAATATATTGTTTGAGCTGCCAAAGTCTAGGTCTCCTTACCAGTCCCCATGTTCTCACCATTTCTGTCCCCCTTTCAATTTTTATTCTAATGGTTGTTTATGGTTTTGCTTATGGGGTCGGAGAGACTTGGGTTACTCTTTAGGTCGACCTCTTATTCCATTAAAAGAATCTTTGTATCGATCCAACTATAAGCTGGGTATATAGAGTGGGTTCCCCCCCTTTAAATCTTGTTTTCAGAAAGGTTTTTGTTTCGAGCTGGGAAGTTAAGGTCTCGAATACGTCTCTGCTTCTGATTTCGTATCGTAAATAATTTTTAAAAAGTGAAGTATATCATCAAGATTCAGGAATATCCTCCCTTTATGGAAAGCTAGATTTTATAATTGAAAGATTTAGGAATATCGTAGATTTTGGAAATAGCTGGGAATTTGATCAACAATGCAAAGTAAATTTTATAATTGATTACATATTTATTGTAAAATTTACGCTGAACTTACATTTATAATAATGAACATTTGTAATTAAAGAAGAAATAAGAAATGGTTTATTTCTCATTTGGGCATTCAGTTTTTGATTCTATGTTTATTCCGCATGAAGTTCAGATTTAGCATTGTTGAAATTTAATTTAAATTTTATTTATCTTGTGAGCAAAATAGCTTGTTTGCTGGTCTATTTTTGTTTGTTTTATAAACTTAAGGACGGAGCCTGAAGTCAAGCCAGCTAGCCTTCGAACTGCATTTGCTATGCAAGTGCAAAGTAGATCAATGCTGCTTCAGTCAATCTCCGGGTTTTGTTTATAAATTGAACAATCAATTTGCAGTCATTTACGGTAATGCTGACTACTTTAACTTTAATTTTGATTTTGTGAAGAATTATTACTGTTGTTTACCGTAATGCTGACATTTATGGCAGTTTGTTTTTTTTTTGCAAGAAACAGTTATATGGAGTTTATTTAAAATGTCATTTTGACTTACTCCTTTCAGTAAACATTATTTTTACTCTGGTTAAGTTTTGTTTATGCAACTTATGTAAAAAATAATGTCTAGTGATCCATATAATTTTAATTAATTAGAGAATAGCCACAACATCTTTAATTAAATAAAATTATATATTTTGATTGGTTATATCACATAAAGATTATTTAGACATTAAATTGTAATTAATTAGACTAAATATAATAAATTTTATCCCACAAGAATTTTTATTATATTTATGTAATTAATTAGGATAAAATTTCATAACCTACCCACAGGAGTTATGAATTAATAGTTTTATCATAAAGTTCAAAACAATGAATAATTGAATCTGCTTGAATTAAAAATTTAGCCCACAGGCAATTTTTATGTCATTAGATTCAATTTTGAGCATGATTTACATTGGTAAAACATGAAATTTTATCTAAGCCTCAATTTTAACATAAGCATGTGATTTTTAATTTTGATGCAGTTGTACAACCTGCAAATTTCTCTGAAATTCGTTGTGACATTCCCGAACTTAAGGGAGATAACTATAAGATTTGGAAGGAGAGGATTCTCCTTCATTTGGGGTGGATGGACATAGATTATGCTATTAGGAAAGATGAACCGCCGACACTCACTAATACCAGCACTGCAGCGGACATCACGCTTTATGAACAATGGGAGCGATCCAATCGTCTAAGCATGATGTTCATTAAGACTAAAATTTCCGTTGGTATTCGTGGTTCCGTTGATCAGCATGAAAAGGTCTGAGACTTGTTGAAGGCCATTGATGATCAATTCGTCACTTCAGACAAGGCACTAGCAAGCACCCTAATCATGAAGTTCTCATCCCTAAGGCTCACCAGTGTGAAAGGTGTGCGCGAGCACATCATGCAGATGAGGGACACTGTGGCTCAATTGAAGAAACTCGAGGTTGATATATCGGAGTCCTTCCTAGTGCACTACATCCTAAACACCCTTCCGCACCAATATGGACCTTTCAAAATCTCATACAACACACATAAGGATAAATGGTCAATTAATGAACTCATGACCATGTGTGTTCAAGAGGAAGAGAGACTGGTGATGGAACTGGGAGAGAGTTCAATGCTGGCAACGCGTGGAAAGGGCAAATCTCAAGCCAATCGGAAAGGGAAAGGTAAAGTACCTCCCCAAGCCGATATCAAGAAGGATTCCAAGTGTTTCTTCTGTAAAAGGAAGGGACACATGAAGAAGGAATGCGCCAAATTTCAGAAATGGCTTGCGGACAAAGGTAATTTAATCTCATTTGTTTGTTATGAATCTAATATGGTTAACGTTAATATTAACACATAGTGGATTGATTCTGGATCAACAATTCACATTTCTAATTCCTTGCAGGGTTTGCAAAACCTAAGGAAGCCAGTGGGAAGTGAGCAAAGCATCTTATCAAGAAACAAGACGGGCTCGCATGTGGAAGCTATAGGAACATGTTATTTAACTTTAAGTAGTGGCTTTGTTTTAGAATTAGAAAAGACCTTTTATGTTCCAAGTTTTTCTAGAAACTTGATTTTAGTTTCAAGGCTTGTACCTTTTGGATATTCCTTAAACTTTTCAGAAAAATCTTTCAGTCTATTTTATAAATCTGATTATGTTGGGAATGGTATTTTGTCTAATGGTCTTTACTGCATTAATTTACAAAACAATGTCACTTATGATTCAATGCATATTCACACTGGCACTAAAAGATGTGTTATTAATGAAGATTCCTCTAAATTATGGCACCGAAGACTAGGTCATACCTCCATAGAAAGAATTAAAAGATTGGTAAATGAAGGGGTACTTAATACTCTAGATTTTACTGATTTTGAGACTTGTGTGGATTGCTTAAAGGGAAAGCAGACCAACAAGTCAAAGAAAGGTGCCAATAGGAGTTCGGACATATTAGA